>CM076607.1:114255890-114893390 GCA_038502775.1 Hippodamia convergens
AAAGGTTCAGTTACAGTGGTAATGAAGATACAAGAGTATGAACAAAAAATGTATACAATAATTAAATTCAAATAGTTTCAAAACAATTCAAGAGATCCAACCACTACCGTTCAAAATAAATCAAATCAATTGATAACTGCACTTCATGAAAATGGATACATTGATCAACCAACATCCAAAAAATTAAAAAAAATACAACGCTATTTGTCCCAAAATTTATGGTAATCCGAAGATTACACAAAGACAAACACCATTAAGACCAATTGTTGCTAGCATCCAGAGTCCTACTTCCAGCATATCAGAGTTTCTGGCGGGTTTACTAAAAAACGCATATGAGACAAATAACGAATACTACATCAGAAATTCCTTCGAATTTGCAGAAGTGATGAATAATTTCATGTTACCTCAAGACCATGTTTTGGTGTCGTTGGATGTCATAAACTTGTATGGTAATATATACAAAGAACTGGTTATTAAAGTTTTAAATCTAAAATGGAATAGTATAAGGGAACATACGACTATACCTAGAGAACGGTTCTTGGAATTGGTATCTTTTGTTCTTGACAATAATTATTTTACGTTCCAAGGAAATTATTATCTACAAGTGTTTGGTTGTGCAATGGGCAGCAAACTTAGTCCCATTATTTCACAATTTGTGATGGATTATGTTTTGGATGAATGCATAAAAAAATTGCCATTTGACATGGTTTTTATCAAAAAATATGTTGACGATCTCATAATGTCTATACCTGCACATCATGAACAGATACTGTTGGACACATTTAACTCTTTAGATTCACACATTCAATTTACCCTAGAGAGAGAAGATGATAGCTGTTCTGTTCCATTCCTAGACACAAAGGTATGCAGATATGACAATATCATAAAATTAGACTGGTTCAAAAAAAAGACATCCTCCAACAAACTTATACATTACCAATCAGATCACTCCATAAAAATAAAAATCAATTTAATTAAAGAAATGAAAAACAGAATTTATAAAATATGTCATCCAACTTTTATAGAGAAGAATATGAGATTGTTATTCAAAATATTGCTAGAAAACAGCTATCCTAAATATATGATAAGGAAATTATTATTTGAGTCTCCAATGACCAGCACAGTTGATATACCGCCAGCTCATCCACCAAATTCCAATGTTGAGGTAAACAACACCATTTATTGTAGTATACCAAACATATTCCAGCTCACAGGAAAAATAAAAACTGCTTTAAAGAGGAAAATGTAAAAATTGCAAGTTATAACATCAAAACAATCGGTAAGTTATACAGTAAATTGAAAGATCCAATTCCCCATTCACTCCAATCTAATATTGTTTATAAAATTCACTGTTCCAACTGTGAAGGAACTTATGTGGGACACACTTCGCAATGGCTGAAAAGTCGATTATCATTGCATAGAAGTGATATTAGAAATGAAAATCAGAGATGTGCTCTAGCAGCTCATGCACTTCAAAGTGACCACAATATAGACTATGAAAATGTTGAAATACTAGATAAGAACGCAAATGGTAACAAAAGAAAAATTCTGGAAATGATCTATATAAATAAACAAGAAAATCCTCTTAACAAGAAAACTGACACTCAACACCTAAGTAATATATACAGTTATTTACTGTCGTCTTCAACATTAAATTTTTATGATGGACCTGTAGATGAATAGTAGTAGTTCACATGTTGTTTTGTCTCATTCTATGTATATGCTAAATGTCAAATTTTAATTTATGACAGTTTCTAATGCCAATATTGGCGACCATTTTGTTAATTTCCTCAAGATTTTGATTCTAAAGACCTGTAACCTTGCTGAAATCTGATATATACTTTGTATTCAATATAATTGATAAATAGATAGATGATTAATGAGATACTGACAACCTCATAATTCTGTAAGTAAATAAAAGGGAAAAAAATTTCAGCTTAGCATATTAAAAATAATTTTAATTTGTAGTAGTCCTGAAGATGAAATGAATCATTTCGAAAGCTTGACGTTAGAATAAAGGTAATTTAACATCATCAGTTTTTGATCGACAACCCTAACCTACTCACATAAATCTATATCCAGTACGATCATTAAAGATTCAAAATATATATATATATATATATATAAATATATATATATATATATATAGGGGAAATGGTTATTTTGGGTTCTTGGCAATTATTGGTTGGGCAATTATCAACAATCAATTGTCTTTACATCTATATTTCGAACCTTTAGTGGTTCTTCTTCAGGATGGTCATATCATATCCGTCATATCAACTTGACACATCATATTGTCAACAATTTTCTTCGTAAGAATCAATCGAATGTAAGATATTTGTTCCGATGCTCTCTTTGTTAATTTAAACAATAATCTCGTCAGACCATCCTGAAGAAGAACCACTAAAGGTTCGAAATATAGATGTAAAGACAATTGATTGTTGATAATTGCCCAACCAATAATTGCCAAGAACCCAAAATAAACCATTTCCCCTATATATATATATATATATATATATATATATATATATATATATATATATATATATATATATATATATATATATATAATATATATATATACAGGTTCTTAATTTTTTGGGAATAACAGCAGTTAAATCAAATAGTACTTGTTAGCAATGGACTTTATTTAGTCCAAGAAATGAGAAATGGACCGTAATTTAAATTTGCTTTGTAAGCAAGTTAGCAAGCAGGAAAGAAGAAAAATTTACTCCTTTTATTACGTTTATTTTCACAGCAAGCAATCTACAAAAACTAACTCGTTTTCCACATCGCAATCTTCGTTCACACATGTGTTGCGCTTCTTGTTGATTTTAGCATGCGTTATCCTTTCAATGTATTAAATAAAGCAGTGGCGGAGAGAACAATGAGGATTATAAGATCTCAATCAATAACATTCCACCCACTTCATTTCATATAGGTGAAATGACAAGGCTAGCACAACATAATCAACTACTTGAGCAGTAATCAACATTGGAAAATATTATGTGATAAGTTTGTACAAAATGCTTACAGGTTGAAATTTTAGATGATGCAAAGAATTATATTTTTTTCTAGGTGCTAAGATACAATAAATTACTAAATATAAATCAAATTAATTAATTATAAGGCATCGCTTTCAGGCACTGCTTTTGACAAAAGTATTAATTTATTAACAGGCCGTTGTAAAACGGTGGTAGCAGTTTTTAACTTGACAACGCGAACCAATCCATCTTCTCCGCAAAATACTTCCATAACTCTGGCTAGAGGCCACTTAGAGGGAGGAGTATTCTCAGCAGTAATCAAAACGAGATCGTTTAACTGGAGAGAAGGTTGTTTTGAATACCATTTATACCTAACTTGGAGCGATTGAAGATATTCGCGCGACCACTGCTTCCACCAATGAGCAAGCATTTGCTGTACAATTTTCCACCTTTCAGTAGGTGATATTTCAACTTCCAAACTGGAAGGTTCTGGAATGATGAAAGATGGCGAATTAATCAGAAAATGAGCGGGTGTAAGAGGGTGTAAATCATCAACAGTATCGTGCAAACTCATTAAAGGTCTAGAGTTCATGCAGGCTTCTACCTGTGTCAGCAGTGTATAGAATTCTTCGAATGTTAAGGAATGCGAAGAAATAACTCGTCTGAGATGGTGTTTAGCAGATTTGACTGCAGCCTCCCATATTCCGCCGAAATGGGGCGCTGCTGGCGGATTGAAATGCCAGTTGGTTCCCTCATTTATAAGGATACCAGAAATATCATTAGTAAAAGCAGTGGATCTCTCTAATAATTACCCTGAGCTCCTTATCAGCTCCAATAAAAGTTGTGCCACGATCACTGTAGAGGTCTGAACAAAATCCGCGTCTTGCAGTGAACCTTCGAAAGGCAGCAATGAATTCCTTAGATGAGTAACCAGAGACCAACTCTAAATGAACTGAACGTGTGCTTAAACAAACGAATAATGCAATATAACCTTTATAAGTTTTATGGCCACGACCAGGAGAAGCTCTAATATTGTATGGCCCGGCATAATCAACACCAGCCTTGAGAAAAGGACGACTAGGTCGAGTTCTGAACTCGGGTAAGTTTCCTAATTTTTGGTACATAGGACTTTTTCTATATCTCAAGCAAGAACAACATTTATGGATTATGCTCTCGACTAGCTGTCGCCCGCGAACTATCCAAAAGTTTGTCCTAAGCGTAGCAAGTGTTAACTTAACACCACCATGTAAAGTTTTAGAATGGTAGAATTTGACGAGAAGCGAAGAAAAAGGAGATTCGAATGGCAAAATTAAGAGATGCATTTCTTCGAATTCAAGAAAAGAGTTTTGTAGTCGACCACCCTCTCTGATCAAATTATCATGAAGAAAGGGTTCTAATTTTAAGATTTTGCTATTTTTTGGTATGGCACACTTTTCTTTCAGCAACCCGAACTTGCTTACATAATACGTCTGCTGCACTAAGTAAACCCATGTTAAACGTGATCTATTCAACTCATGACTACTGAGTTCAACACTATGAGAAATTGGAACGTTTTTGAACCAATTGAATGATAACAAATAACATCGTCGGGGCAGGTTGGCTTTGTTAATCAATTTAATGAGAAATCTCAAAATATAGGCAGTAACTTTCGAGAGTTTTTGAACATTTGAGAATCTGTCAAGCAGATCCCATATTGGTTTAAGATGTCCCTTTGATACCAAGCTTGAAGTAATGCAGCAATCAGTAATTAATGACGAGCCCAAACTACTGATTGAATTTTGAGGGGTCATTGCAAATGGTTCACTATCATTTGTCAGCCATTTAGGACCTTGCCACCATAGCTGAAAGTTAAGCAAGTCACTTGGTTTCAGACCTCTGGATATGCAGTCAGTGGGGTTTTCAATTCCCCTGACATGCCTCCAAGAAGCTTCTGAAACCAAGGTGTGTATTTTGGAACACCGATTTGCAATGAATATAGGCCAATGTGAGGGATGGTCACTCAGCCAAAACAAAACATCTGTGTAATCGGACCAAAGATGAACCGTGCAATTTTCTATACGTAAAGCATCGAAAACTTTTCGAGTAAGTTTAGCCAACAAAATAGCTGCGCATAACTCCAACCTTGGGATAGTAGGTAAGGGTTTTATGGGTGACACCTTAGTTTTAGCTTGAATTAAATTTACTTTAACTTCATTTCCCTTAATATTACGAAGATATATCACAGCTCCATAAGCAAATTTTGAGGAGTCAGCAAAGCCATGCATCTCTCAGAGATTAGCATCGGGCTATAACCGAACCAGCGATTGAGTTTTAAATTATCAAGAACCGAGAGATCGTTGTACCAACACAACCATTGTCTGGTCATATCAGAATCTAGTCTGTCATCCCAATCGATTTTATTGAGCCAAAGCTGTTGCATAAAAATCTTTGCAGTGACAATTACAGGTGAAAGCCACCCAAGAGGGTCAAATAACTTCTCTATTTCCGAGAGAACAACTCTCTTAGTAAGAGTCACATTCGACTCTGAATATGAAGCTATCAGATTCGGGATGCCAACCTAGACCGAGAATACTGAAGGTATTTTCATCTGTAAAATTATAAGACTGGGAATTAAATGAATTAGCACCATCACAATACGGCATATTATGTAGAAGATTATTGTTATTAGCTAACCATTTATGTAAAGCAAAGCCACCAGACCTACATATTTCAAGTTCCTTTTTTTTGAGTTAAGCTTCATCCAGAGTATAACCTCCTGAAAATTTATCATCCATGTAATTCTCCTCTAGCAGGATACCTGCACCTTAAGGAAATAGATGTTGTTCATCCCAGGCAAGCTGTCTGGTCACCCTAATAGCTGATAAAGGACTAGAAACCATGCCATATGTTACTGTTTGAAGCTGCCAAGTGCTTATGGGTTCATCAGAATTGAATCTCCAGAGTATGCACTGGAATACCTGATCGCAAGGATGTATCAATATCTGACGGAACATTTGCTGAATATCTGTAACAAATACAAATTCGTACTTTTTCCAACGCAGAATTAAGGAAGTTAAATCAGGAAGCAGATTGGGACCAGAATTCAAATAGTCATTTATCGAACAGTTATTCAAAGCTTTAGCAGAGCCATTGAACAGAGCCTGGAATTTTTAATTGAAACTATAAATTTTTGAATTTTTATTTTACAGATGCTGTGTTGGCAAACCCACCATGTGGACCGGAAGCAAATAGTTCCTTCATACAGGGTGTAATGAAGAGTTGGCTGAGGGGTGCTTCAGATAGAGAGGGCGGTAGAACAAATCGGTTGAAGGACAGAGAAATTTAGATATCTGCTGTTTCAAAAAAGTTCAAATAAATGTTTATATATATTTTAAACTGAATTTTATTCAAACCTTTTGAGGGTGCATTGAAGGCATTGCCTTCATTGTCCATTATGACAAAATGAAGGCAAACATTACTAGAATAATAATCAATAACCACTTGAGTACCAACAAATGTAAACTAACGTTGGGCCATCAAATGTGAACTAACGTCGCGCCATCAAAATTTGCCAATGATGTTTAACTGACTGCTGGCCTGCTGCCGGCCGGTGGGTCATTTATTAACAATGCCATCAATGGCAGCCAGTGAACAGCCATTACAGTTATGCCGTTTTGCCAGTGCTTTAAAAGTAACTTGCCATTAGTTTGTGTTTGCTGGGAATGTGTAAAGTTTTTTTCGGTTTGTTATAAACTTAGTTAACTTGAATAAAATTTCATATCGACATATATCTACATGTTCGACGATTTGTTTTTCGAACCATTAGCCTGTGGCAATTTATTTTGGGTGAGACTCCAATATGTGCTGAAGGACCAGTAAATGTTTTTGTATGTTTTAAAATGTGAAGAAGTCTGAAATATACAAAATATATCTTAATCTAGATAACATTTTTTTTAAAGCAGTTCCAATCTTATGATCTTTTTGATTTAGTATTAATATCATTTCAAGTTTGCTGAAATGATATCTGTTTGGTTAATTTCTCTGAAAATGTTACATGCTGCGTACCTGTGAAATATCAAGGAATGCTGTACCAGACTCCAGACTTAAAGATCTCGACTTTGATGTTGAATCAAACAAAATTATTGGTTACAGATATTTCGGCACATATTTTGAGATCAACATATGAGTACACAGTCTTATAAATCTTTCCTATAACAAAATTTCTTCAGCCCGCCCCTTTCCTTGATATCACCCTTGAAAAGTGCTGACTAAAATTCAGTTTTTATATATTTTTTTGAAATCCATGGCATGGTAGTTCATGTATTTTGGCTGAAGGTGATCATTCTTCCAAATTTTAGATCTATTCAATTCATAACTTTATTTCATAAAACTTCATCTCGAACAAAAGTTTTGAAATGAAATAAAGTGAAGGTTGCTGATTTCACCCCCGCATAATGTGACAGGAATATTGAAAAAATACCCGTGGTTAGTTCTCGCGAGTTCTCGGAAATTATCCAGAATTTCAAGGTTCTAGCTTTACTGGAAATTAAAAAAAAATAAAAACTGAATTTTAGTCACCACCACTTAAGGGTAATGTCTCAGAAAACGGTGGGATGAAAAATCTTGTTATAGGAAAGACCATCTTAATGTCATACGGGCATTCACCTCCTGAATTTTGTAGCATGAATTTAGGAACTGTATATGGATAGAGGCTGCGGAGATGGATGCGTTGAGGAGATCAGCCAGAATATCACGAATGCAAAGAGTAAGAAACCAGGAAGTACGTGATCAGATGAGAGTAGAAGGCACAATCATGAATGATATAGAAAGGAAGCAATTGATCTGGTATGGACATGTTCAACGGATGGGACAAACACGACTGCCAAAACAAACAATGGAGTGGATACCAAACATAAAAAGACGAAGAGGAAGACCAAGAAAGAACTGGATGGAGGGAATACGAAAAGCAATGAGGGATAGAAACCTACAAATAGGAGAATGGGAAGATCGCAAACGATGGAATCTAGGCATCGGACAACGTCATCGCACGTTTTAAACCGATATATATATATATATATATATATATATATAATATATATATATATATATATATATATATGTGTGTTTGGTCTGAGTGATTCTATGAAATCTCTGTTACGCGACCCAACCATGAATTTGAGGTTTCAGAAACATCAATTCTTTTTTACGAATGATTCTGAAAGCTCAAAATTATTGAGGCAATCAAATTAACGCCAAACAATATCAATTGAAGTTCCGTATCAAGGAAGATTACCTACCGAACACTGAATAATGAATCATTTAACTCATTTCTGTAATATATACGCCACTATGCGGAATAAAATAGATGAAATACTGTTCCAACGTCCCAGATATATCAATTCGGCTTCCGCGGATAAAGTTTTGGCAGGTCGATATTTGAAATATAGTCGCAATTTCTTAGACCACATATCGCTGTATGCTCTAACACAGTGATATTCCTTTCTGGTCCCGGTTGGAAATTATTTATTTCTAGCCGAGGTGCCGCAGTTAGAGCGGACATATTTCAAATCTTCTCGGCAGGCGGAACCAGAATTATCAATACAATCAATTTTATATACCACATTGGACAAACTAACACGAAACTAAAACAGAGAATCGCTCTTCATAAAAGTAACATAAGAACATACGAAGATACATGTGTGCATTATCAATACATGCTTATAAATCTTTCCTATAACAAAATTTCTTCAGCCCACCCCTTTCCGTGATATCACCCTTGAAAAGTGCTGACTAAAATTCAGTTTTTATATATTTTTTTGAAATCAATGGCATGGTAGTTCATGTATTTTGGCTGAAGGTGATCATCCTTCCACATTTTAGATCTATTCAATTCAAAACTTTATTTCATAAAACTTCATCTCGAACAAAAGTTTTGAAATGAAATAAAGTGAAGGTTGCTGATTTCACCCCCGCATAATGTGTCAGGAATATTGAAAAAATACCCGTGCTTAGTTCTTCGCGAGTTCTCGGAAATTATCCAGAATTTCAAAGTTCTAGCTTTACTGGAAATTAAAAAAAAAATAAAAACTGAATTTTAGTCACCACCACTTAAGGGTAATGTCTCGGAAAACGGTGGTATGAAAAAATCTTGTTATAGGAAAGACCATCTTAATGTCATACGGGCATTCACCTCCTCCTGAATTTTGTAGCATGAATTTAGGAACTGTATATGTGTTTGGTCTGAGTGATTCTATGAAATCTCTGTTACGCGACCCAACCATGAATTTGAGGTTTCAGAAACATCAATTCTTTTTTACGAATGATTCTGAAAGCTCAAAATTATTGAGGCAATCAAATTAACGCCAAACAATATCAATTGAAGTTCCGTATCAAGGAGGATTACCTACCGAACACTGAATAATGAATCATTTAACTCATTTCTGTAATATATACGCCACTATGCGGAATAAAATAGATGAAATACTGTTCCAACGTCCCAGATATATCAATTCGGCTTCCGCGGATAAAGTTTTTGGCAGGTCGATATTTGAAATATAGTCGCAATTTCTTAGACCACATATCGCTGTATGCTCTAACACAGTGATATTCCTTCCTGGTCCCGGTTGGAAATTATTTATTTCTAGCCGAGGTGCCGCAGTTAGAGCGGACATATTTCAAATCTTCTCGGCAGGCGGAACCAGAATTATGGAGATTATTGGAAGTGATGATCCCCACGTTTAGGAAAACGCTGAGTTCTTTCTTTTGCCTAGTTTTCTTTTGGGAGTCAAATTCTGCATGATTTATCCACTGTATCTGATGTCCTTTTCGTTTTGTCAGATGTAATGAATAATACACTTGTGCTTATTTTAAAGTTTCTTGTTTCGTTGTCCATTCAGTCATTTTGTCACTAGACACTTTTAGCTCAGTATTTGTGATTTTTCAGCCTGCAAAAATTGAAGCTTCAAATCACCTCAGAATCTATTGGATCTTGATTGATACATATCAAGGTTGCATTTCATTGCAACCTATAAGAATACTTCATATTTTGGTCAACGCAAGACTCTCGAGCTCACTTTGCAAACCTATTTTTTAATGGCATTACTTAACAACCAAAGATAAGTAAGTCAGTTCAGTTACCATGTGACGATAAAATAAAAGCGATACATTTATAGGTACCTGGCGTTATTTTCTATTTCCAAAACATTTCGAGTATTCGGTAATTTTTTTTTTTTTTTTTCTAATGAAAAACCATGAAACCAACGTTTCGGTCCCACATCGGATCTCCATCAAGGCAAAAACTCAACAAAATATACAGGGTGTCCCATTACTAATGAATCAAACGACATACCATGATAGAGTAAGCCAATTACTATCGAGTGACCCCAACATTAGTTCAGCGAAAATGTACCGTTTCCAAAATAATTAGAATATATCGGATATTGCCGATTTTCTGAAAGTTTTTTTCAATTTCAGGGCCAGTGTATGATTTAGGATAGCAAGTTTAGCAGATATTAATCCTATATTATTGTATTATCTTCCCAAATCAATTTTATTCTGAATAATTCATCAAAAACCTCCATGAATATAAATAAGAAGAATTCTTTTCATTATTTTTATTACTGTGAATAAACCCTCTCTAGTTTTAAAAAAATACTAATGTGTTTTTTGCAAACAGTTTTAAAAACTTGTCTTGGATACAAGAGAGATGTAAGTATGTAGCCATCTTTCTTACATAACGATTCAGTACTCCAAAATACGGTTTCAGAAAACTTGGAATTCTCGGTCATTTTTGTTGTCATGATGCGACAAAATCTCACACGTATTGCGTAATCCCGTGGTCCTAATTTCCGTACCTGCTGGACATGGTTAGGGTGGTACCCATACATTTTCAATATTCTATGGGTGGTCGATCGTGGAATACCAGTTCGCCCCTCAATGTTGCTAGTAGAGATGTCAGGCTTTTCTACAATTCTTCACGAAACATTGTCTTCGTCTGATGTTTGTAGTCTCCCAGGTTGATGACTATGTTCAACTCCGGGCATTCTTCTAGCTCGGTAAGGTTGGTGGGTTCTTCTAATAAGTGGGATATTGGCGGTTCTGATAACGCTGAGCGCAAATCCTTGCTCCTTCCCTTGCAATGAATGCGACACCACCTCTTTGCGGCTCAAGTGTTGAATTGGATAACAGCCTGACCTCGATACACGCAACATTAAACGTCGAACTGGTATTCCACGGTCTACCGCCCATAGAATATTGAAAATGTATGGGTATCACCCTCTACCATTACCACGTCCAGCCCCAGCACATACAGGATACAGGAATTAAAATCCCGGGATTACGCAACACGTGTGCGATTCTGTTGCATCATGATACCGAAAATTTTAATTTTTCTGACCCCGTATTATGGAGTAACGAATCATCGTGCCAGAAAGATGGCTACATAAATCTCTTTAGTCTCCAAGAAAGATAAGAAGTTAGAAAATATCGTTACTGTTATTATGTTACTGTTGAATCTTCAGAAAATGGGGATGTTTTTAAAACTTCGCAAAGAAAAAATTTTTTGAAACTAGAGGGGATTTTTACAAAGTAATAATTTATATTCATTAAGGTTTCCGCACAACGATTTAGAATAATTTCAATTTGGAGTGATAAAACAACAATCTAGGATCAATATTGGCTAAAATCGCTATCCTTAATCATATACTGTCTTTGCAATAGAAAAAACTTAGATTCATAAAATTCTAATTATCCTGGAAATGGTGCAATTTCGCTAAACTGATGGTGTCCTTCGATAATATATGGTTTACTCTATCGTGGTGTGTCGTTTGATTCATTAGTTATGGACACATTAGAAAATATCGTTTATGTTATTATGTTACTGTTGAATCTTCAGAAAATGGGGATGTTTTTGAAACTTCGCAAAGAAAACATTTTTTGAAACTAGAGGGGATTTTTACAAAGTAATAATTTATATTTATTAAGGTTTCCGCACAACGATTTAGAATAATTTCAATTTGGACTGATAAAACAACAATCTAGGATCAATATTGGCTAAAATCGTTATCCTTAATCATATACTGGCTTTGCAATAGAAAAAATTTAGATTCATAAAATTCTAATTATCCTGGAAATAGTGCAATTTCGCTAAACTTATGGTGTCTTTCGATAATATATGGTTTACTCTATCGTGGTGTGTCGTTTGATTCATTAGTTATGGGACACTTGTATGAGGTACTCGATAAAAAATATCACACTACTCATACGTTAATGATCTTGCAGGAACAGAGTATAATTTTAATGGAGAAATGTGCTACTTGAATGTTATATGATCAATGAACTACATATGATCAAACAATCTGCAAATAATTGATGAGCTCATCAATATCGACAATGTTCTAGAAAATAATTTCGAAACCTAACCCATCTAGAACTTAGAATGTGGTTCCTCTTATTTCAACAAGTGATCTCAGAAAACAGCTATGACAGTTACAACTACTGATGAAATATTAGTAAAATCATTAGATTACAGAAATTAGAAATCCTTCCAAGATCGTTTGTTAAAAAAGCCATAGACCTATATACGTCGTACTAAAGGATACGTTATGTTTCGATATTTCTTTCTAGAACATTTTCGATGTTTTTCTAGAAACACTGCGACTGTTAATTCAAAAATGAATCGATTATATAAAACTTGAGCTAAGTCTCCAATTGCACAGGTCAATAATAAAACATACTTTATTTTATGCAAACCTTATTTGTTTTTATTTAAGTATTAACTTGAAAACATATTCAAAAGCGGGATAATTTCATGTAATACCTATAACGTTTTCAGTCGATCTCAAAATAAAAGCTCAGTATAACGTACCCGAAATTGATCAATAATGATCCACTTTAATGAATGATTTCTTCTATTTTAATGTATGAACTGCATTTTCAAATATGAGGTCTACGTACTCTATAGCATAATTTAAATTATTAAATGTCCATGATATTATACAGAGAAAAGAAATTCATAAATCAGATTTATTTAATTGCCAGTTACGCTAAATTAGAATGAATAACGAAGAAAATATCCCTTGGAGACCGGTAGATATCTAACATTTTGATTGAAGATATAATCGATGGAATTATTCTGAAGTATGAGGTAAAGTAAAGTGTCATCAGTGGCGTAACAGGGCGTGGGCGACGTGGGTGACCACCTACGGCATCGCGGCCCAATGATACTCTTCCCCTTTAAGATAAATTATTTTATTTACAGATGAATCTATATGAGGATTTTTTTCCTTTTTGACGACGTTTGCTATTGCGTACCTCTCGGATCTGATTTTACTTATCAAGTTTCTATAGTGCAATCAATATATTCACAGAAATTCACACAAACCTAAATCGTTCAAGGAATACCTACATATTTCAGTTAACCATGGTCGCCACCTGCGGGTGACAAGAGCGTATTTCGATCGTCCTAAATCAGAAAGAATATTTGACTATGAAAGCAGCGATGAACCTGTACAGGGTATCCCGAATTGCTTGATTTTGACTGTTTTTGGTACTTCTAGACTAGACAGGGAAAAATTCTGAAAGGAGTCCTGGGCTCGATTTTCGCGAAATGTCCTGCACCCGAAGTTTCGGGGTTTTTCCGCAATACCGCTCATATCCAAAAAACCTCTTCGATGACACGATGAGGTTATTCAAGAAATTCGATTGCACCATTGAATATTACTTCTCAAAATCTCGTTTTTTCAATCATAGCATCAATATTTAGTTTGAACTCCTTTAGGTCTGATATATTATCGTGAATTCAACGATTTTCTTATTTATTTAAAAATTTTAAATGAGTGGATTTTTCTCAGGTACTCATAAATTCTGTTGGATGTACCTACCAAATAAAAAAATTCAGGGAGACATTTTCCTGCTGAGTTGATTTTATTTTTATTTTCTGTTGTAATTGTTGGTATTTAAAACTATATCTGTGATATTTTCATGGTTGAAAAATCTTCGATATAACTGAAGCTTCATCATTTAATGACATAATATATTGTATGTATTAATTTAGGTTATCGGTCTTTATCACAGTATAATAAATGAAGAATTATCGATAGAAATGACCAGAATTAAATAAAATGTTTGGTACATTTGTTTATTACTTGTCGACGTTTCGCCCACATATATGGGCATTCTCAAGACAATATTTATCAAAAGTATAAAAATAATGAATATATCATAATGCTGAAAAACACAATATAAATAAGACAAAGGGACATGAGAACATTTTTCACAAACATTACCTTGCATTCCTGATGACAAGGGTACAAAAAATAATAACAATATAGCTGGTATGTAAGTGTTCAATCTTCAATGAAGGTATGACCCCAAATTCATATTTATGGTGTGACAACGGTATTCGCGACATCTGCGGGGAGTTGTTGAACCCGAAAACAAAAATGTATCCAGGTGACTAACAGAAAAGCGCAAAGTACAGGGATCTTCCGCGAAAATGCGATCAGAACAATACGGTGAGAGGTCTCTGTCTAGTCAGAATTTATGAGGATTTTATACTGGCCTGAAATTGAGGTAAGGTCAGTTTTTAAATTCAAGTTATTATCAGAGCAGGTAATATGGAGAGATTCGAGGTATAACCGTTTCCAAAAGTGTGTTTCCCTGTCTAAGATGTTCAGCGATTTGAAATCGAAGGTGTGTGAAGTCTCTATCGAATGTTTGCATATTCCGGAATGTGCGTCGTTTAATTTTTTCGTATTTTATTCATATTGGTATATTCTTTTCTTAAGGTTTTACGATGGTTCACCTATGTAATATGCGGCAGATATACAGTTTTGGCATTTTATCTTATGGATGACATTGATGGTAAGGGAAATGTCTTCTTCCTGTTTCAACCTACTGAAAATATTTGAGGTCTTATTAGAAGGCGTAGAAGCTTGGATGACACTCATTTTTCCGCTTAACTTTTTTATATCTTTTCCAATTGACATGAAATGCGGAAACTTCACATATACATTGTGAGCAGGGGGTGTGGAGCAAGGAGAAAACATGGTATCAGATCGGAAAGGCGGAGGGATTCCGTTGGGACCTCTGGTTGATGTTAGGTATCTCAATATTTTTTCTATTGTTTGGGTTACGATAGGATATGAGTTTTTAACATATATATATAAACATATATATATATTAGACTGATTCAAAAAAATCGACTTTTTTTGTTTTCACGAAACCCCCCCCTAATTATCTTCAGGGTATCGAAAAAAGACCTTTGTGAAAATATCAGCTCCAAATAATATTATTTAGAGGTCGCTCATCAATTATTTCTATTTTACCTACTAATAGCAGGGGAAAAATTTCTTTTTTCAATAGAAAATTCCTAGAACACAAACCAATAGGCGGATTTCTTTGTGTGATACATTTTCGTATAGGCAATCAGATACTCTACAAATATGTCCCTTACGATATTTCGATAAAACGGCCGCTTCAAAAGTTATTCGATTCGATGCTAATATTGAGGTGTTTTTGAAGAAAAAAATTATTCAAAAAAATCGACTTTACTTGTTTTCACGCAACCCGCCTTCTCATCATCTTCAGGGCATAGACAAAAGCCGTCTGTGAAAATATTAGCTTTGAATATTAATATTTAGAGGTCGCTCATCGATAGTTTCTATTTTCGCTGCTGATGGCTGGAAAAAAATTCTTTTTTCAATAAAAAATTTTTGTTCACGGACCAATGGACGGATTCCACTGTATGATACATTTTAGTGTAGGGAACTAGATACTCTACGAAAATGTTCAATGCGATATCTCGATAAAACCTCTATTTGAATTTTTCTTTTCAAAATACCTCAATATAAGGTATTAATATAGAGGTATTTTTGAAGAAAAAGTTCGAATAACTTTTGAACGAGCGGTTTTATCGAAATATCGTATGAGACATTTTCGTAGAGCATCTAGTTCCCTAAACGAAAATGTATCACACAATGGAATCCGTCAATTGGTTCGTGAAGAAAAAATTTTTATAGAAAAGAGAAAATTTTTTCCTGCTATCAATAGCGGAAATAGAAGTCATCGCTGAGCGACCTCTAAATATTAATATTCAAAGCTAATATCTTCACAGACGCCTTTTTACGATACCCTGAAGATAATCAGAAATAGAGTTTCGTGAAAACAAACAGAATTGATTTTTTTGAATAATCTTTTTCTTCAAAAATACCTCAATATTAGCATCGAATCGAATAACTTTTGAAGGGGCAGTTTTACCGAAATATCGTAGAGGTCATTTTTGTATAGTATCTGATTGTCTACACGAAAATGTATTACACAATGCAATCCGTCTATTGGTTTCTACTCTAGGAATTTTTTATTGAAAAAAGAAATTTTTTCCCTGCTATTAGTAGGGAAAATAGAAATAATTGATGAGCGACCTCTAAATATTATTATTTGAAGCTGATATTTTCATAGAGGTCTCTTTTCGATACCCTGAAGGTAATTAGGGGGGGTTTCGTGAAAACAAAAAATGTCGATTTTTTTGAAACAGTCTAATATATATATAACATATATATAACGATGTTAGGTTTGTGGAACTCAGCATCATTTTAATTTACCATCATACCACGACAAGCGACTTAATAATAAGTTTATCTTTCGCCTGGTTGCTTCTTTCGAGCACCTCTGCAATAACAAACTGAAAATCGAAACAGACACTCATAACCAGTACAGATCCGAGATTGTTGACATTCCAAAACATACTCGCGCTCATTTCCTCTCGACTACCATCTTCTATAACAAACTGATCATTGACTATAAGAGAAGTAGTCGTTTCCTACGTCAAAATAGCAACCTACTACTTGTGGAGGCGGACAAAGGCAACGTATCCGTACTTATGGAAAAAGATATGTATGTCGAAAAAATGAACTCATTACTTGAAGATGTGACAACATATGCAAAAATCAAAGTTCACTTCAGAACACCTGCAACAAAAAACTTAAAAATTGGATGGATAGTGGCTACACCACAGAAAGACAATACAGAGACTTGTCCTGTCACGGTTTGCAAAATATAGGTATGGCCTAATAAAAATTCATAAACGTGCTTTTCCAATAAGACCAGTCGTCTCCAATACTGGTTCACCCCTTCACAATGTTTCTAGGCTTTTCTCTAAATCGCTACAACCCCTTATCTCCAACTCCAGGTACAACATCAAAAATTCCTTCGAACTCATTGACAGTATACACAAACTTAACCACAGTTTCGTCAACAAAAAACTTGTATCGTTCGATGTATCATCGTTTTATACCAACACACCTATTGATGTGGCTATCTCCCAAATTGAGGACAATTTTGAAAGAGTGGATACATCCATCCCATTGGATGAATTTGTTGATATGTGCAAGTTCATATTGAACAACTGTATTTTCGTCTTTAACTCACAAGTGTACAAGCAGATTTTTGGTTGCCCTCTGGGCTCCCCTTTTACTCAAACTATAGCCGAGATAGCAATCCAGCATATGGAGGCTCAAATATTACCATCTCTCACAATTGACATCATATTCATATCTATTACAGATATGTCGACGATACAATCATCTGTATTGATTCAAAAAACATTCAAGCACTATTGAAAGCCCTTAATTCATTCCACGAGAGAATAACATACAATTCAGATATCCCCGCTGACGACCATATAGATTTTGTGGACAATACTATTTATAACAATGACGGCAAGCTCATTTTCAACTGATATAGGGAAGACACCTGGTCTGGTCGTTACTTAAACTATATGTCGTACCACCCTAAGAAATATAAGACCTCAACAATTAACAACTTAGTCGACAGAGCAATTCTACTATCCGATGCTGAGTTCCACAAACCTAACATCGAGATATTAAAAAACACCCTTGTTAAAAAACTCATATCCTATCGGTTACGTAACCCAAACAATAGAAAAAAGATTGAGATATCTAACATCAAACAGAGGTCCCGACAGAATCCCTCCGCCTTTCCGATCTGATACCGTGTTTTCTCCTTGTTCCACACCCCCTGCCCACAATGTATATGTGAAGTGTCCGTATTTCATGTCAATCGAAAAAGGTATAAAAAAGTTAAGCGGAAAAATGAGTGTCATCCCAGCTTGGACGCCTTCTAATAAGACCTCAAATATTTTGAGTAGGTTGAAACAGGAAGAAGACATTTCCCTTACCATCAATGTCATCTATAAGATAAAATGCCTAAACTGTATACCTGCCGCATTATACATAGGTCAAACATCGCAATACCTCAAGAAAAGAATATATCTACATGAATATAATACGAAAAAACTAAACGACGCACATTCCGGAATATGCAAACATTCGATAGAGACTTCACACACCTTCGATTTCAAATCGCTGAACATCTTAGACAGGGAAACATACTTTTGGAAACGGTTATACCTCGAATCTCTCTCTGTATTTACTGCTCTGATAATAACTTGAAACGACTTTAACTCAATTTCAGGCCAGTATAACATCCTCATAAATTCTGAATAGAGAGAGACCTCTCACCATATTGTTCTGATCGTATTTTCGCGGAAGATCCCTGTACTTTTTCTGTTAGTCACCTGGATACATTTTTGTTTTCGGGTTCAACAACTCCCCGCCGTTGTCACACCATAAATATGAATTTGGGGTCATACCTTCATTAAAGAATGAACACTTACATACCAGCTATATTGTTATTATTTTTTGTACCCTTGTCATCAGGAATGCAAGGTAATGTTTGTGAAAAATGTTCTCATGTCCCTTTGTCTTATTTATATTGTGGTTTTCAGCATAATGTTTTATTCATAATTTTTATACTTTTGATAACTATTGTCTTGAGAATGCCCCATATATGTGGGCGAAACGTCGACAGGTAATAAACATTTTATTTAATTCTGGACATTCCTAACGATAATTCTTCATTTAATATATTGTATGCGTAGAAGACCTCGCATTGAAACCCTTGAGGTAAAATGTTAGTCTGCATTTCTCATTTTCCTGGATTTTCTTTCCTTAACATCGCGTGAAAGATCGAAACACAACATGCATTTTACTAGATTCATTAAGTACACGACAGAGATAAGCTTTCAGAAGTCGTTCACCATCTGATGCATTCGGATTATTTTTTTTGGATATTTCTCTACTTTCTTTCCTGACAGTTTCATGAAACTGAAACTTTCATCAAATTAATTTTATATCCATATCTACATAGTTCGTTCTGTCCACAACATACCCACATTATGACACGATTTCATCTCAAATGGAAATATATTATTCGTTCTAGAATAACATCATGGAATCATAAATGTAATTAGATTTACAAATGGCTTTTATATCTGCGAGAAAAATAAATAGGTGTGTGAGTGATTGTATAAAAGATGGACAGTGGAATATAACATGATAAGAGGGAGAAATCTGGGGATATGAGAAATTTTTATTTTATTTCTATTTGATATCGTAGGTTTAGGATTTGGTTAAAGGTGTATACATAAATTCGGTTAGAGTTCCGATGAGAAAACTACTAAAAATATATGGGCCGCATGAATCTTGCTCATTTTTGTTGATTTGTGTACAGAATAAAACCGTTTACAGGACCAGAATCGGTCAAATATTTGCACCTGAAACAAGCATTCTATTAGAGAATCAGAAGAAAGCACAGAAACTCCCCACGAAATCGTATCGTGAAGCAGTTCGCGCAACCTCCTATTGAATAAACAATAATGTTATCTCAACCATTAGCGGTAACTGCCCGAGAATGATCGCAAGATGGGGTTCTGTAATAGTTGCTTCTGGTGATTCTTAGTTAGATTAGTTAGAAACTTAGTATTAACATCCTCCTGAGAAACGTGTTAAGTCGTTGGAGTCCTGCATTCATTAAGAATGTATTACAATTATGCTTCTCCACTCAATTTCCCATGATGTCACACTTCACTCTGTTCTGAGTGGGTTAAATTGGTTTCACCACCAAGATGTCCTGGCGTGGCTCTAAATTAGTGAACTAGAGCAGATGAACAGTTTTTCATTCGTTTATTCTGGAGAGCCCTATGTAAATTTCGTGTTATTTCATATACCTTGAATATTCTTGTAACGGGCACAAGCTCTAAGCAACTTTTCAGAGGCTCGCATAAACTCACAAGGCATGGCAGAATATAATATAATAAATATACGCTAGCTACCAGTGACTGGAGTTTCTTGTTCCTAGTACTCAAGAACGTAGAATGTAGTCTGGTTTTACATACGTTATGCTGTTGAATGAGACAATTCTCATGTTCGATAAAAAAAATGTTTTGTGTGTCAATTGGATAATCATATATCTATTCTATTCTGCGTATTATTCAATGTATTTCAGTATGTGATTCAGAAGAACTATACAGCGTGCTTTCTTTCAAAGGGGCAAAACTTCAAAGGGAGATCATTGAAGACATTTGCAACAAAAAATGTCATATAACACATGGTCGAAACCTTGACTGTTATTCTTCAATTCAACATTTCTTGTTTTCATGAAATCGATTAAACTTCAGTTATCCTTGACGCTTCATCAAATTCGATTACATATGTGAAAATGGCATTAAATTTTCTACAAGATAAGAATTTTAATGTGCCAAATTACCTATAGCGGGCGTGGTGAGGAGATGAATATAAAGATATTGAACATAACAAAATCAGTCATATTTTTCTAAAGGTCTTATCGTTGAAAAATTATTCATCATGGACATGTTTTCTTTTCAGCAAAAACTACTTTATTCGGTGTGCTTTCGAATAACATATCAACTTTTGTGCTAACTGCTTGAGTTCTGCCATAATATCATGGCTAACAAGATAACAACGAACAAGTTAAGAAATTCCAAACCCAAATTTGCTCCATTTTGAAACTCATTATGATTGAACATTAAATTTATTCTCATGGAAATCATGAATTCATATTTGAAATAGGAATAGTTCAAAAGTTTGAAATAATTTTTTATTATATGATTTAATGAAAAAATGTAAAAAATAGAATATTTCTATTTATAACAATTGTTCGAAATGTCCATCTCCTGGTTCAATACATTTAACACATCGTTTTGGAACAGAATCAACAACACTGCGAAGTTCACAATGTTTCTGACGCATTTCTGCACAACATAATTTAATCCTTTCGATCAGTTCCTCTCGAGTCTGAACGCGAATTTAATACACTTTTTCTTTCAAGGTGTTCCAGACATGAAAATCCAAAGGCGTAAGGTCTGGGATCCTTTGTGGCCATCGTACCAGACCGTACTCCATTGCTCCCCAAAATATTCATTCATTAACTGTCGTACGTTCCGGCTATTATGTGCTGGGCAGCCACCCATTTGAAACCAGACATTTTGTCTGGTAGCCAGGGGCATTTCATCCAATATGTTTTTCAAGCTGCTTTGAATCAATCTTATAAATTCTTCAGAGTTGAGGCGATCGGGAAGTATAATTGGTCCGAAAAGTTCACCTCTCATGACTACTTACCACACGTTGACTGTTATTTTATATTGAAAATGAGAAACAAAAGTAGCATGGGGGTTTTCTCTCTTCCATACATGGCTATTTCGCAAATTTATGAAACTCGATCTCGGAAAAGTTGCCTCATCAGTCTATAATATTCTATCACCCCCCCCCCCCCACTCTCCTAACTTATTCAGGTACCACCTACAAAATGTTAGTCTTACCTCAGCATCTACAACTAACAGATCCTGCACCTTTTTCAAATGGTATGGATGTAACTTATTTTATTTTGAGAACTCTGTGTACAGTAGAATGGTGTATGTTCAATCTAAAACCCATTGGACGAGTACTTGTTGTGGGGTCCTCTCCAACAGGTTGAAGCTGACTATTTCGACCCCTTCTCTATTTCGGAAACCACGAACACGAAACGAGCCTGTTTCACCTAATCTTCTAAACACTCTTTCAAATGTCTTTCTATCTGGTTGTCGTCTATTGCGAAAACGTAAACCCTACTGTAGAAGAGCTACGTTGGCATTTCCATTCGCAAATGAACAACATATCGCGATATTCTTTGTTCGAAAAAACTGGCATTATTTTCTCGATTTCCTCTCGAATACTTATTATAAATCAAATTAGTTCGTCAAATTCAAGAAAACGTTACTGACTCAGAGAAGTTAAATGACAGATATTGTCAGATTTCAAATACAATGTTTACTTTGATATTCAATCATTATGAGCTTCAAAATAAAGCAAATTTAGGTTTGGAATTTTTCGACTTTCTCGTTGTTATCTTGTTAGCCATGATATTATAGCAGAAGACAAGCAGTTAGCACAAAAGTTGATATGTCATTCGAAAGCACACCAAATAAGTTAGTTTTTGCTGAAAAAAAAAAAACATGTCCATGATGAATAATTTTCCAACGATAAAGCCCTTGAAAAAATATGATTTTGTTAAGTTCAATATCTTGATATTCATCTCCTCCCCACGCCCGCTATAGAAAGTATTATGGCACACTGAAATTCTCATCTTGTAGAAAATTTGATGCCATTTCCAGATATGCAATCGAATTTAATGAAGCCAATATCAAAGAACTGAACGCTCTACTAGAATAGACACTAGAATCTAGGCCTTAGTGCCTTCGTCAGCTATTGAAGTATTGTCATGTTCCTAGAAACAAGAAGAGAAAATTAAAAAAAAAATTAATAAGAAGGCTAAAAACTGAAACCAAAAAAAAACAGGTGGGAGTTCCTTCAGAAATATTACTTCTCAAATTATTCATGCCAAAATTGTGCTTTTTGGAATTCAATCAGATATACTTACCTCCGACCTCTCTGTCGCTCATTTCCTGGAGAGTCGAAATTTCAATCTTCAAAACTCGGCAACCTCTATAAGGGCCAATTTTTTTAAGGCAACCCTATATCAACGTGTTCACAATAAAAGAACGCTTTTGCTGATATACATTTTTTCCTATTATCACACAAGTGAAAGTTACTAATTTCGACATACCTGTTTAAATCTGGCAACGCAGAACTTCGTCCGGGTAAATAATAGGCTACCCTATGTCTGTATATTCTACATGTTTCATACTTTAAGTCCAGTATAAAATTTTCTTATTATCATAATGTTGCAAAATTTCATAAAAAAACATTTTTCCAGAAATAATTGAAAATATTTTGTCCAGAATTTCTTCAGTCAACCTATTTTTAATATATCATCTATCATGTGAAATGCATTATAAAAATAGATTTCATTCTATTATCAGCTAGGTGAAGGTCGATGAAGGTGAGGATCATGGACTATATTTTTTTCTTCCTGGGGATAGTATCCGACTTTTTCTGACCGTTTGGTATCCCATTTTGCGCGAAAACGTCACAGAAATTTTTATTTCAGGATTTCCACGCGAAAAATTCTGATTGAATCTAGAAATATCACAGGATATAGTCAATTGTTCAAATTCTCAAACTACATATCGTCTCATAAAATTGGCTAGATAGAGATTTTCGCTACACATGTTATGCAGACACTCATCAGTTCACGCCGATCTACCGTCTGCGTCAAAATAATAATATGATAAGGTTGTATGCGAAGCTTGAATTATGGAACCGCTGAAATATACTCATAAATCAAGGCCATCTCTCCAAGTTTTATTTCTGAGAAACAGCAGCTGCCGCCCGAATTCCAGCATCGACCCGCATATTGGAAACTTTCCGACGACTTGGTATATAAGAAAACAGATCAGACGATGATCCCAATCTCTCACGCCACGACACAGCCGGATTTCCGAAAATGCTGACCCGATTCCAATCAGGTCTTAATGTGACTGCGCCGCCGAAAGCATCCACCGAAACTCCTCAAGAGACGGAAGTGAGAAAGGATAAAGATTTCTATTTCAGAATGGGACGTTACAATTCTGGTCGGATTCCTCTTTCATTCCAAGGATTATTTTTTCGAAAGACTGTCTTTTCGCGAATTGATGTCGACGTTTCGTTCATGCAACATTTCCGCATTCCTCGGAGAGTTATGCAGCTATGAAGGAAGCATGAAATACTGAAAACGCAGTGAAATGCTTCAGACCGGTTGGTCCTGAAATGTTACTCTAAATGGAATCTAACGGCCAGTTTCATAATAAACCCCTAAAGTACACTTTAGTTAAAGGGCACTTTAAGCTAAAGCTCACTTCAAAAATCCACCAAATTTATGAAATGATGAAAGTAAATGAGACTTTACGTGAAGAAGACTTTAGGTGAAATGTTGTATGTTGGCATAACTGAAATCCTTTCATTTGACCTAAAATAGATAGTTGCAGTTGGATTTAACTACAGCCATCTTAAAATTGAAGGAGGTTAATTTATTCTCATGTCCTGTGGATATAACATTCAGGTTCAAATTTAAAATATACACCTAGAAATTTGGTGAAGAAGGCCAATTCCAAACTGAATATTGAAAAAAAAAATTTATTAATGATTGCGGCTGACAGCAGGGTTATAAGGGAGCATTACCTCAGATTAACATCATTAGATTTAGGAATCGAAATAAGAAAAATGAATTGAATAAATATTTTCTTTGAATAAGCATTTATTTTCACCAATTACATCAGCTTAATATAGCAAAATCACCTATTATAATTGAATTTCTAACATGTTTCCCATTAACAGCCTTAGCAAAAATTTGTTGATTATCACCTAATTCCTTTCCAAAATTATTGATAGGAAACATGTCATTGATATCAATTGCAACACTGCAGTTGCAACCATAATGAGCCGTATAGTGTCTATTTGTAGTCTCATGTCGAAATTGGAAATCTACGTTTCCATACTCCGTATTGTCATTCCACAATGTTTCTGGTTCTTATGATTGGTTCATGTCATGGATCTTCTTCATTTGATCAATCCGAACTATAGTATATCTAACGAGATTCGATAGCGCCAGTAAACAACTAAATGTACTCCTACAAGGTTATGAATATTTCCATTGGCTGCCGTTTAGTGCTTTCTCCTCCTCCTCCAGAACTGTATTACGACAATCAAGTGATTCATCTGAAATTCTCAGTTGGTATATTAAATCCGGTCATGATGAATTTGGCCACGCCTTTTTTGTGGCGGGCTATCTCTCCTCGTTGGACAGATTTTATTATTCAAATATTATACTATATTCTTGTGCTCGCCGCATTATTTTCTTGTTGTGAAAGTTGATTTCGAAAAAAATCACAACATAAATAACATAGCCTGAAACTATTTACAAATAACATATAACTAACCTCAAATGAGTTGACAGTTTGGATACGAGAGGTTAGGAATTTATTTATACAGGGTTCATTGGTAAATGAACATATGCTAACCTGAGCTAGAGCTACCTTAGGCGAGTCCAAAAAACCGATATATGATAGGTCTAATCAATTCCATAACTGAGATACAGGATAGTTCATGTATTTACCGAAACTTTCAATATCTCATAATTTTTGAACCAACCGGTATATTCAGTTGATACTTGGAACGTACATTAACCTTCCACAGGTCGATCAATTTACATTCAAATTCCTGAAAAATTCCAGGTCCTTATTTGAAAAATATGGGACTTCTTCCAAACTGAGATTCAACACCCTCTGTTTATTGAAATTTTGGGATTTGATTGGGATATTTGAAAAGAGCAGAAAATTTTTTATGAGGTTCGGTAGATTTGATTGTCCCGCAAGTGATTTTGCCCAAAGATATCTTCAGGTAAAGATTCATTTGAATATTGGAATTCCACTAAATTCTAAGAAAAATGGTACATTTTAATCAAGTTTAACTTTTTTTATCCCACTTATTGCACATTCGTATTTCATAATATTCTGAGGAATCATTTCAATGTATTTTCGGAAGAACATTATTGATTAAAAAAAATTTATTTGAACTCAACAACGATGAACAATTAACGTGATTTACAGAATGTTTTCGAAAATACACATACGTTTCCGCTTCAAAATATGTCCGATACTTTTTTGATCATGCCTGAATTTTTACAGGCGACTTCGATATCTCCTCATTTTTTTTTTCAGATGAATATCCTAATAATCTCAAATAACTCCAAATGAAATGATCAACAGGATTGAAATCTGGTGATCTAGAGGACCAGGAATGCAGTCCACCTCTGCCTATCCACAGATTTGGAAAGCAATGATCTCAAAAATATTTGAAATGGGGTGGAGCTCGATCATACTGAAAATGCATTCCTGCAATGTGCGTACCTTCGAGTAATACAGGAAGATGATTTTGAAGGAAATCTATGTGAAACCCCGCTTAATCAATTATAGGTCCTATCGAGACTTTAATCCTGATTGTTTTTTGAGTGACCTTTACAACCTACCATGGATGAATGTAATATTGGAACCAAATATTGATGAGAAAATAGCCAAGTTCGATAGGTTTATTTTGGAGCTCTTTGACAGGCATGCTCCAATACAGGAAAAGAAGGTTTCAAAGTCTAGAGCACCATGGTTAACTGAAAGCCTGAAGTTGATGGTGAGAAAGCGCGATAAAGCTTTGCAAAAATTTAAGAGGACTCGTTCGGAGGTAGATTGGGCATTTTGTAAGCAGTTACGTAATTCAGTTGTGACTGCGACAAGAAATGAAAAAAGGAATTATCTCAACTCTGCCTGTGCAGAAAACAACGCCAAGAGAACCTGGAAAACCCTCAGTGATCTTAGTGTTCGTTCGAAAAGTAACCGCATTATTCCATCTCATATATGGGATCCTGAGGGTATTAGTGCTTTTTTTGCCTCCTATTTACAAAATATATCTGGGGAAACATCTGAAAGGGTTGATTTTTATGAGAACAATCGGTTTAACTATGGTAGTGGCTTTTCATTCTCGATGGCGACTGTTTCAGAGGTGAGTTCTATTCTGAATAACTTGAAAACTAATGCTCTTGGCACTGACCGCATAAGTGCAACAATGCTCGAATATTGTAGTCCCTTCATCGATTCAGTTATAGTCAACATTTTGAATAGTTGTATTGAGCAAAATTATTTTCCTGACTCATGGAAGACTGCCATAGGTAGACCTATTGCAAAGAAGGCTGACTGTAGCGGGTACAATGATTTACGGATAATAAGTATTTTACCTGCTATAGGTACGGTTTCGCTTGTGCGTCGGACGCATGCAGTGAATGCGAGCAGCTACTGCTCGCGTCTGCTGTGACGTCGGAGTGGTTTCCTTATCTGCAGCCAAACTACTTGGCCGACAGTCGACAGTGAGAATTCGAAGATGGATTTTACTTGCACTTCATATTTTGAAAGAAGAGGAGAATGAAATTATTTTGAAATATATGAAAAGAAAAAATAAGAAAAGGCGTGCTGTGCATTTGATGTATACGAGCAGATGGATTCGCAGTCCGAGGGTCAAATTGCCTGGCAAGAAAAAATAGTTACAGGAACGTAGGGTTCGGAATAATTAATATTCAATTGTATGAAACTGTTTTATATACACAGGAGTTCAAATTATAAATGATAAAGAAAAAATTTCCTTTCACTTGTTCTTCCTTCTATTTCTGTCGCGATCTTTCTCCTTAAACTGTCTTTCAGGATGAGATGCATCATACAAACATCTACATTCCCCGTCAATATATTCCGGAAAGGCAAAATTTTTGTCAAATTCAACACCCTATATCTTTTTTCGTGGTTCTCCGATTTTGTTGAAATTTTCACCAGGTATAGTATTGAGTCTTGTTATATTAACATGAAATTTTCTTTGCGAAAATACGTGTGATTCATCCGTTATACAGGGTGAAACAAAACCTTGTTCTATACCCTTCATTTCTAAACACCCTAAGGTGAATTTGAGGCGGAAAATTTGATATCATTCAGTTTTAATTTGAAGTGTGACCCTTTCTTAAACAAAATGTTTTGTGATTTACGTCAGTTTCTGCTTTAAAAAAAAGATACACAGTTTCAAAGAAAGTGTTAAATTTTTTCAATTTTTATAACAATTTAAAACATTACAATACTTTATCGACTAGTAAAGATAAACAAACATCTGAAAATTAATAGCGTGTATTTCCACTTCGCTTTCTCATCACTTCTATCATACGACGTGGCATACTATCAATGCATTTCCGAATTGCTTGTGGGGGAATATTTTCCCGTTTTGGGCTGTTCGTAAGTCGGGCAAGGCGTTGGGCTGCCGATTTCGAACATGTCTACCTAGCATATCAATTGGATTTAAACCCGGACTTCTGGCTGGCCACATGAATCGTTGAATATTCGCCTCTTCAAAGTATTCTGTTACAACCCGTGCAACGTGAGGCCTAGCAAGCAGGTGCGTCAAGTTGGTGACTCACTAGTGGAATTTCGATATGAAAATATTTTGGGAATTTTGTGCTCATTTTGTGCCAATTTGTGCCGTATGTTACGAATTTTGTGCCCATTCAGTTTTCGAGATATTTCGAAATTTCAATATGAGTCACCAACTTGACGCTGTGACTCATATGTGGAATTTTGATATGGAAATATTTTAGGAATTTTGTGCTCATTTTGTGCCAATTTGTGCCGTATGTTACGAATTTTGTGCCCAGTCAGTTTTCGAGATATTCCGAGTTTTCACTATGAGTCACCAACTTGACGCTGTGACTCATATATGGAATTTTGGGAATTTTCTTTTTTCGATGAACTGTGTCTATTTTGTGCCAATTTGTGCCGTATATTATGAATTTTGTGCCCATTCAGTTTTCGAGATATTTCGAAATTTCAATATGAGTCACCAACTTGACGCTGTGACTCATATGTGGAATTTTGATATGGAAATATTTTAGGAATTTTGTGCTCATTTTGTGCCAATTTGTGCCGTATGTTACGAATTTTGTGCCCAGTCAGTTTTCGAGAAATTTCGAGTTTTCACTATGAGTCACCAACTTGACGCTGTGACTCATATATGGAATTTTGGAAATTTTCTTTTTTCGATGAATTGTGTCTATTTTGTGCCAATTTGTGCCGTATATAATGAATTTTGTGCCCATTCAGTTTTCGAGATATTTCGAGTTTTCTTTGAGTCAAGCGTCAAGTTGGTGACTCACATATGGAATTTTGGAAAAATTTTTTTTTCGATAAATTGTGTCTATTTTGTGCCAATTTGTGCCGTAAGTTTCGAATTTTGTGCCCATTCAGTTTTCGAGATATTTCGAGTTTTCATTGTGACGTCACCACCTTGACGCTGTGACTCATATGTGGAATTTTGGAAATTTTCTTTTTTCGATAAATTGTGCTCATTCAGTTTTCGAAATATTTCGAGTTTTCACTGAGTCAAGCGTCAAGTTGGTGACTCACTTATGGAATTTTGGAAATTTTCTTTTATCGATAAATTGTGTCTATTTTGTGCCAATTTGTGCCGTAAGTTACGAATTTTGTGCTCATTCAGTTTTCGAGATATTTCGAGTTTTCACTACGAGTCGAGCTTCAAGTTGGTGACTCACATTTGGAATTCTGGAAATTTTCTTTTTTGGATAAATTGTGTCTATTTTGTGCCGATTTGTGCAGTAAGTCACGAATTTTGTGCCCATTCAGTTTTCGAGATATTTCGAGTTTTCGCTATGAATCAAGCGTCAAGTTGGTGACTCACATATGGAATTTTGGAAATTTTCTTTTTTCGATAAATTGTGTCTATTTTGTGCCATTTTGTGCAGTAAGTCACGAATTTTGTGCCCATTCAGTTTTCGAGATATTTCGAATTATCACTGTGTGTCACTAATTTGGAAATTCGATAATTTTTATGTTACGAATTGTGTGCTCCTTCAGTTTTCGGAATATTCCTAGTTTTTCTTGTGAAAGATAGATGAATACTCGTTTAGGAAATCATTTACGAACGTTATTTGTATTTCTCAATGATTAATATAAAAAAATATTAGTCTGATATCATACTATTCGGTTGAGGTACAGAAAACCAAGTTTCGAATATTCGACGTTTCAAATCTTCTTCATATTCAATATGAAATAGGATCTCCTCCGGCACGTCTTCAACGACGCACGTGTTTGGTAAAAGACGGGTAGCTATTGGTCCTCTGTGGGTGTGTTTTTTTGTTGGATTAAGCATGGCCAGTGTTGCCATCTCAGGGAAAGCAAAATATGCTAGTTTTGCGTTCAGAAAATGCCAAAAACATGCTTTTTCATTTCGGAAAGTGCCAAAAAAAATGCTAGTTTTTCATTGATATTTTTGTCTATAGTTATTTCTGAAATATAAATTTTTTTCGACTCACAACACTTGAATGTGAATGAATATTGGGGTTCTGAGTTATCAGATTTCAAAATATTCCTAGGTCCTGGGTTAAATTTACATTTTTTTTTTTAAGAACTGTTTTTCTCAAACTTGAAGGAATTGAAATACCTTAAGTTGATGTGGTATAGATATAAATAAAATATGTTATATCTTAATATTCACAAATGGATATTCAAATTACTGAAAACTTCTGAATGCGGAAGAACAGTTCGTTAAAATCCAAACATGAATTTGAATCTCGGTGATTCAAGCTTTGATACTTCACAAAAACCAATGTTTCACATTCTTCATCTTATGGTTTCTCAGTTCCCGAAAAAATATACGATAAAAAAGTTACGGTACATGGATTTTCCAAAGCATTTGAAATTTTGAGTCCGTCCGGATCGACTAAAAGTTTGTTTACATATTTCCTATCGGTTGTTGCAAGCTCATAACTATTTATTGGGGCTATAAAATCCTGCGCGCTTCCTTCCTTCGATTCATTGAAGAGGGTAACAGTGAAAGAATCATGGAGGTAAAGAAAATGGAGGGGGCATACCGTTTGAAAAGTGTCACCGAAACAAATCCGGATTTGGCACCCCAAGATGGCCAACTTCGAGCTATTTTAAACTGTAGGTTCTGCAATTTTAGCCTTATTTATTATTCGTTCGTTGGTTTTGGCAGTTGTATGTAGTGAAAAAACATATAAGAAATGCTTTCTTGTACAGCATATACTGATCTTACTCGACAATTAATGGTGAAAAGCTAAATTTTTTGACTTTTGTAAATACATGGTTTAATTAATGTTGCATACAATTTTAATTGATAGGAATACACGAGATAATTTACCTATTTGCTTCATTGCATATTATCTGAATTTGTATGTACCTTAATTGAAAAAATAGAATGTATGATTAGTAACAGGAACAAATTATTCATTCCATACGTAATTCAACTCACCAATTCATTAGAAGCAATTGTTTATGATATTTTGACCCCTTGATTTGTTCCGATCATTATTTATTCATCTTTTGGTCATTAAAAAAAAATCGAACAAACTTCGAATTGTAAGAATTCAAATATACAAAATTCCCGCCATAAATTTGGCTTCGCAACATGGCGGATTTTTGGTGACACTTTTATAGCAAGGGAAACATAGGATATGCTACCTCCCCTTCTTCTACCTCCATGGAAAGAAGTACCAACTCAGTGGGTTCTTGTGCATTTGTTGATTGTGAAATATTAGAAAAGTCTGTCAATAATTTGTTTCTCTTTTCCCTTCCGAAAATATGCTCAATAATATACTCTATGCTAAACGCTAAAAATATATGTTGAACATGAATCAAATATGCCAAATTTAGCATTAAAAATGCTGAACTGACAACCATGAGCATGACTTTCACTTGGGGATTGTTTAACTATCATGTGAGTCACATAAAGTTGATGATTAACATGGAAAACTGGAAATATCTCGAAAACTGTATGGGCACAAAATTCGAAACTTACTGTACAAATTGGCACAAAATAGACAAAATTTATCGAAAGAAGAAAATTTCCAAAATTTCATATGTGAGTCACCAACTTGACGCCTGACTCATAGTGAAAACTCGAACTATCTCGAAAACTGAATGAGCACAAAATTCGTAACTTACGGCACAAATTGGCACAAAGTGAGCACAATTTATCGAAAAAATAAAATTTCTAAAATTCCATATATGAGTCACAGCGTCAAGTTGGTGACGTCACAATGAAAACTCGAAATATCTCGAAAACTGAATGGGCACAAAATTCGAAACTTACGGCACGAATTGGCACAAAATAGACACAATTCATCGAAAAAAGAAAATTTCCAAAATTCCATATGTGAGTCACCAACTCGACGCTTGCCTCAAAGAAAACTCGAAATATCTCGAAAACTGAATGGGCACAAAATTCATAATATACGGCACAAATTGGCACAAAATAGACACAGTTCATCGAAAAAAGAAAATTCCCAAAATTCCATATATGAGTCACAGCGTCAAGTTGGTGACTCATAGTGAAAACTCGGAATATCTCGAAAACTGACTGGGCACAAAATTCGTAACATACGGCACAAATTGGCACAAAATGAGCACAAAATTCCTAAAATATTTCCATATCAAAATTCCACATATGAGTCACAGCGTCAAGTTGGTGACTCATATTGAAATTTCGAAATATCTCGAAAACTGAATGGGCACAAAATTCGTAACATACGGCACAAATTGGCACAAAATGAGCACAAAATTCCCAAAATATTTTCATATCGAAATTCCACTAGTGAGTCACCAACTTGACGCACCTGCTTGCTAGGCCTCACGTTGCACGGGTTGTAACAGAATACTTTGAAGAGGCGAATATTCAACGATTCATGTGGCCAGCCAGAAGTCCGGGTTTAAATCCAATTGATATGCTAGGTAGACATGTTCGAAATCGGCAGCCCAACGCCTTGCCCGACTTACGAACAGCCCAAAACGGGAAAATATTCCCCCACAAGCAATTCGGAAATGCATTGATAGTATGCCACGTCGTATGATAGAAGTGATGAGAAAGCGAAGTGGAAATACACGCTATTAATTTTCAGATGTTTGTTTATCTTTACTAGTCGATAAAGTATTGTAATGTTTTAAATTGTTATAAAAATTGAAAAAATTTAACACTTTCTTTGAAACTGTGTATCTTTTTTTTTTAAAGCAGATACTGACGTAAATCACAAAACATTTTGTTAGGAAAGGATCACACTTCAAATTAAAACTGAATGATATCAAATTTTCCGCCTCAAATTCACCTTAGGGTGTTTAGAAATGAAGGGTATAGAACAAGGTTTTGTTTCACCCTGTATAACGAATGAATCACACGTATTTTCGCAAAGTAAATTTCATGTTAATATAACAAGACTCAATACTATACCTGGTGAAAATTTCAACAAAATCGGAGAACCACGAAAAAAGATATAGGGTGTTAAATTTGACAAAAATTTTGCCTTTCCGGAATATATTGACGGGGTATGTAGATGTTTGTATGATGCATCTCATCCTGAAAGACAGTTTAAGGAGAAAGATCGCGACAGAAATAGAAGGAAAAACAAGTGAAAGGAAATTTTTATAATTTGAACTCCTGTGTATATAAAACAGTTTCATACAATTGAATATTAATTATTCCGAACCCTACGTTCCTGTAACTATTTTTTCTTGCCAGGCAATTTGACCCTCGGACTGCGAATCCATCTGCTCGTATACATCAAATGCACAGCACGACTTTTCTTATTTTTTCTTTTCATATATTTCAAAATAATTTCATTCTCCTCTTCTTTCAAAATATGAAGTGCAAGTAAAATCCATCTTCGAATTCTCACTGTCGACTGTCGGCCAAGTAGTTTGGCTGCAGATAAGGAAACCACTCCGACGTCACAGCAGACGCGAGCAGTAGCTGCTCGCATTCACTGCATGCGTCCGACGCACAAGCGAAACCGTACCTTAAGGGAAGCTAAGATCAGTTATTGTCTCTCGAAATCTTTCGGGCCTCAGCCGCTCCGTGAGAATCATAGAGTATGATATTAGGATTTCTCATTATGTCTTACGAGCAATACGGGAATTATTAGTTCCATTTGGTTTCATACAATTACAGTTCTAGGACTGTCAGGAGTTTGCGCTGGACATGTTTCGTGTTGGGGTTTTTTATTGACTGTTGAAGGACTGACTTGTTTTGCGTTCGAGTTTTTACGAACTATCCCGGGATAGTCAGAGAACAGTCCCAAAGTGGTCCCTGTTCTTGGGCAGGTACTGTTTCAGGATTATCTGAGTGCATGCTTGTTAGTGCTTGATATGACGGTAAATAGCCGGAATCTTAGTGCCATCCATAATCTTCAATAAAGATACTCCATATCCAGTATTATCAAAAGAAAAATATATTTCTGTCTGATCAGGGCAATCAATTGATGTCTCTATTTTAATTTCTTATTAATTATACGCATTGCCGCAGTGTAAAAGTATATCACAAATATGAAGATATATTTCTCGCGCAGATAACTAGAATGCTTTTGAATGATTGAAATCTCGACTACGGTTTGGTACTGAATTGGTAACTTCATTTCAGATTTAAGTCAGTAATGGGACTTTTGCAGTGTTACTCTCTATTAAACATCTAATCTCTCGTTCACCTTCATGAAATTCATCAGGGACTAAAAAATTATTACAGTAATTTAGAATTGATACAATGGCGATATGAAACATTAGGACTTACATTACAGCATTGTTTTCAGTTATATTTTTCGTTTTGTGGTTGTCAGTACTGACCTCAGATCCTCTTGATTATCCAATCAAATCAATTCAAATTCCGTGGTCTGTAAAATTTCGTAAGTCACACCAACTACGAAGATAAAATACAAAAGTCACTGATCTGAATTTTTATTTGAATTTGGAGAGTGTTTCACGAAACTTTACCGAAATGGAGGAGAAATATCGTCTAATCTAATCTAATCTCGTAGCAGAAGGCAATTCCAACACTCATGCCCCTCGTTTTCGCATTCGTATTGAAATAGGAGCTCATTGTTCAACTTGTTTTAGAATATACTATTATATAACTGAAACCATTCCTCTCAGCAAATCGGATATCATTCATAACAGCAGATTATTTAAGTTGATTATATTGTAAAGAGACTACCCTGATCTTTAAATTTATCTCTACTAGCCATAGAATATATAACAAAAAGGAAGAAGGAGCATTTGTATTGATTTTCTCAACCGAAAGATTCTCATAAATTATCTATGAGAACTGAAAATATTTTCTCTAATTATGTGTCGTCAAATCAGTTCATTTTGCCACATCTCAGAGAAGAAAGCAAAAAGTACCAAAACACCAATTCAAATCTGACAATAATTATCAGAAGAATGGAAAATGGTTTTTCAATATGGCCCATTTATATCGAAACTTTTTTCCTGCTGAATAGACGATATGCTCCTTGCTTTAAATTCTTCATTTCATAGTGCTAGCATGAAAATTAAAAAAACTCAATTGTCAGATACACGAAAACGACAGTTGACACACCACTCAAAGACTCTATGGTCATCTCTTCATTCTGTTAGTCGTCATCATCTCAATTGGACCGGTTTCTAATTCTACTTCAATTTGGGCAATTGATGTCACATTATTCTTACAGTTATTTATTTTCACTTATTCCATAAACACTTTCATTTTCTTTTTTTTCACTTGGATGGTTTAATACATTCGGGTTTTCCAACACTCCGCTCCATATCGAAAACTCGCGTAATATTAACGTTCAAATCCAAATTATAACAATTTTTTTTTCAGATTTCAATGTAAAATTTTAATATATTCTGTTTTTTCAATAATCTGTTCTAATCGTAGCAAAAAATACAATAATTTCCAGGAATCTTAGTGTTTTCATTTATTTGAGGACGTTTGTATCAATATACGATCATATAATTTTCGTACGTAGATTTCATAAATATCATGAAAAATGGGGTTGCAATTTGAATAAATCTAATTTGCTCATTTTCGTCATTACCAACTTCGTCACTGAATATTCGACCACCTGTGAAAGACGTTTCATTTTTCTTTTCAATGGAAGATAGGTACTATATTTTATTCATAACACCTGAAAATTCGACAATTTTTTATCAACAAATTCATGAGATGTATTAATTCAAAATGAAGCCAATTTTGATTTCATTTGTAGATTTTTCGAATTACAGAAATATTTTACATTCACTTATATATGAAATTTGATTAAAACATTCCGAGCCTCCTTATAAATTTTCAAATTCGTGGTATACTCTGTATAATGTACAATCACTGTATGTTCTGGCTATTTGTTTGTATATAAACACCCCGACTTACTAGAAGCCCTCTGTTGACATTGCTTATGGATCTGAACCTAACGCAAAAACCTACAAATCAAGCTTCCAATTAACTAAAAATATCAACTTTGAATTTGATATCAATATGAATTATTTAGGTCCTGAACTATACAACTTATTGAAGTCCGAAGCTATTAGTCTATGATCCGAACCTACCTCGACCTTCACCGAGCTGATAATAGAATAGAACCTATTTCATAATAAACTTCAGATGTTAGATAATATATAAAAAAAAAGGTTTCCTAAAAAATCCTGGACAGAGTATTTTTAATTTTTTTTTTCAAAAATGATTTTTTATGATATTTTGCAACATCATGATAATAAGAAAATTTCATACTGGACTTGTAGGATGAAACATGTAGAATCTGCAAATATAGGGTTGCCTGTTATTTACCTGGACGAACTACTGGTTACCTGGTTTAAACAGGTATGTCGAAATGAGATAATTTCACCGGTGTGATAATAGAAAAAAAAATTATATCAGCATAAGCGCTGTTTCATTGTGAACACGTTGATATAGGGTTGCCTGCAAAAAAATTGGACCTGAAAGGGGTTGCCGAGGTTTGAAGGTTGCATCGTTGACGCGCCAGGTAATAATGGAGGACCGAACATCGCAGTCTTATCTGAATGTAAGACAGTGCGAATGCTCGGTACTTTTACTCAAAGAGTTACCTCTACTACATAGGTACCTTCCATAGGCTATATTGAGAACAATACGGCGATATTCTGGGGCAACTGACATTTGAATTTCAAACGAAATTGAATACATAACAGTCCAATGTATTCAATACCATAATATAGTATTAACTTATGGGTATAATGTGGACTGCCGAAAATTCGGGTAATGCAATAACAAAAAAAATGTCAGAAGATCTTGTATTATATTAGTAAATTTTATTACAGAGCAGCAAAAAATAAAAACAAAATATCATTAAAAAAAAAACGATCAATATCTTCTATTTCATATCTGAATCATCTGAACTTGAATGGACACTCTCAAATATATTGGTCTCATCGGGTTCATCCTCATTATTTTCCATTTTAATTATATCTCGTATTTTCAAAGGAGTTTGATCTATAAAACCAGTTGGTTTCAAATAACTATTCAAATACCAACCGTGATTTATAGGGTTTAACTCTGCACATACAGATTCTGTTGCATTAAGCCACATGGAATTTACATATATTGTTCGTAAAACTTTTTGTTGTAGGAAAATCCACCATGGCAGTATAGAGTTGGAGTCAAAACTTTTAATCTTGTTCGAAAATTGTTCGCTGTCTTTTTTTGCGCAGTACTTTTTCATGAAAATACGAATTCCCGCATCGTTTACTGTCGACAGTGCTTCATGCCATACATTTGTGCTGTGAACTCTTCAACAGTATTAATTTTTTCATGTTTCAAAATATCATCTTCATCATTTAATGAAGTAAAAAAACTTTGATACGTCTCATTTTTCGAGAATATTTTAAATGGTTTGACTTTTCCTTTATTATAAAATGCTGCAGTGTAATCACAACCTGTGAATGCATGATAATCAGGTAGACTTCTACATATTTTGGGTCCTAACTTTGAAGCTAAATCGATGCAATTAATGCAATCGAATTGGTTCGATTGCTTCTTAGTCGTTGACCGCACCGTTCAGTCATAGTTCGGAATGCGCTCGAGGAGGAGATTAATTAGTATTCCGAATTTACCAATATCTCGCGCCCATCACATTTGAATTGCATAGAACATACATGTGATATGAGCCAAAGAAGATAAGATAATCATTCCACTACCTTAAATGATCTGAGAGAGCTTCTGCCCCGTTTATGGAACCAAATTTCTCAAGAAATGTTCAACAACCTCGTGTGCAGTAAGCAAAGAAGATGTTAAGCTGTTATTGATGCCCGTGGAGGCCATACATTTTATTTATAGCCTTAAAATGCTTGAATTCTCTGGGAATATAATTTCGTGTTTTACTCGATTTTCCTTAACCACCCTGTATACACTGCAGACCCACAGGCTATAATTAAATTTAATTTCCAGCTTGAAATCATATCAATATGAATTTTCATCACAAAATCTCATTTAAAATATATTTTTTTGCAATTTGAGTCAATATTCCTTACTCATGTGGAGCAGTTCATATCATGTTGAGATCACTTTAATCATCTCTCAATAGCATTATATAGTAGTGGATAAGGAAACTACATAAAAAAAACGATAAATTTTTGGTAGATTTCATTCGAAATCCGGTAGACTTTTGGTACATTTCGAATTGATCTTAGGTAGATTTCCCAAATGAAAGGTGGTAACATTGATAATGCCCTACTGTTTTCAATATGGTCTATGGAGAGTAGTAGTTATACCTCTTTTCTCCATAGTAGGTATTACGTATACCTACGTATACCTGCATTTGCACTGGTTTATATTCAGATACGACTGCGATGTTCGGTCATTTATTATTACCTGGCGCGACAAGAATCCAACCTTCAAACCTCGGCAACCACTATCAGGTCCAAGTTTTTTGCAGGCAACCCTATATCAACGTGTTCACAATAAAACAGCGTTTATGCTGATATAATTTTTTTTTTCTATTATCACACCGGTGAAATTATCTCATTTCTACATACCTGTTTAAACCAGGCAACCAGTAGTTCGTCCAGGTAAATAAGAGGCAACCCTATGTTTGCAGATTCTACATGTTTCATACTACAAGTCCAGTATGAAATTTTCTTATTATCATGATGTTGCAAAATGTCATGAAAAATCATTTTTGAAAAAATAATTAAAAATACTCTGTCCAGGTTTTTTTAGGCAACCTATTTTTTATATATTATCTAACATGTGAAGTTTGTTATGAAATTGGTTTCATTCTATTATCAGCTCGGTGAAGGTCGAGGTAGGTTCGGATCTTCTACTATATGCTAATTTGTGGCGTTTCGAAATTGTAATTAAGAATGTAATGTTGTGTATGGAAACAACTTCAGATATACGAGATGGGTCTGATGAACTGATAACGAAAGGATTTTACATGGCGAATGGTTGAATTACATTTTGTTTTGATTGTGTGTCATAGAATTTAATGTAAAGAATATTTCATTGGTTTATACAGCACATATGTACTAGGTGCTCAATGAAGAAACATGAAGTTGTTATTATTGATGGAATTTTAACAGTATTTAACATTTGTGCGGCATGTTCTGAAAATAAATCACCATTAGGTATGATTATAAACTTTTTCCAACATAATTATCTATAATATCTATTTTCGAACCCCACCTGAATATCGAAGGTCCCAAAGTTGATGGTCATGATGATTAAAAGAGTAATCGGCAATCAAAACACCATCAGAAACCGTAGTCACACGGCGGTAGAAGTAACAATAACGAGTTTTTCCATTCTGAGAGTAGTTGTCTCGTGCGCTGCTTCCACATGGAATGCCTGCCTGGAACGGCCGCATTTGGGAACGAAAAACACGCAAAAAATCGTAATGCCCCTAGCGAAATACGTGCATCTGGCCGAATATGCGAATTTCCTGTTCAATCCTAACAGCAGTTTAATTTCCGGTACGGTCGCGTCGAACCGATAAATGATCGTCATAGTTTTTTCCCAGTAGATAGCGACAGCCCGCCCGTTTGGCCTTTGAAATTTATTAGGGGCGAGCATATTCGATTGCACGCTCACCGTAACCGACTCAGAAATCGCCGTCCTGCTGAGAAAGACGTCCTTATTAGATTTAAAGCAAATAATCTCCAGAAAGTATCAAACACCGGGATTTTCACAAAGCAATCTCATAAATGTAACAATTCCGAGAACCATCACGAAAAGTTAAGTGTGGAAATTTCATCATTTTCACAAGACTTTCAAAACTGATTCCTTCATCGTGATGTCCGTATAGTGGCTCTTTATGTCGAGAAAGCAGTGTTTTTATTCGCGCATACTCTGACTTTGAAAATTTCTGTTGTGTCAATTAGCGATATTTGTACATAATTCCGGATAAGTTGAACCACTCGAACCTTGTGTATTGTTTATTTTTTTCGACGAACTACTGTTTTAAGGATAGTCAGGTTTTCCTGTTCGCTCATTTCAGTTTGAGTAATCCTAGTTCTTCCTCATCCGATGATGTTAAAAAAATATATTTGAAAGCCGAGGATGAACAGGAGGAGATAGCAACTTTTTAGCATAAGATGACATGTCTACAATCGATTTTTGCTATAAAATAAATTTGTTTGAAAATACTTGAGCTACCTAAAAAATATATGTAATTTTCTTCTCGTCATTTGGGTATTCATTTATCGTTATCATATTTTCCTCCTTAAAAATCATATTGAATAATAGCAGCTGTTCCCCAACATCGAGAACAATTTTTCCTTCTCTACTCCCATTTCACTGTCGAACGTTATATTTTACCATTCTCTATTTTTCCATATCGGAATATTTCAAATTATTTTCTTTGCCTTTATTCTGTACACTGAATGCTTCCTTCTCCTCGACTAAATAATTTCATTTTCATTTATGAACCCGGAGCCCCTTTCAAGCTCCTTTGAAGGCGGCTTCTTCGAAAGGCGATCTTTACCAAGAGAAGCCTTTTCGCGTGGATTAAGGAACTGGCCGTTAGTTGTATTGGAGATGAGGGAGTTGATTTATCCAATACTTTAACGGATGATGAAAATCCAATATCGAAAAAATAATGAAGGCATACGATGAATACTTCATTTCGGAGTAGGTAATATCAATGAGATCTTTCAAATTGCATGCATTGGTACAAAATGAGGGCCAAAAACTATACTTCGTTCAGTTGAATACTGATCTAGGGTAATTCGAGAATAGATTGCTTAGTTTTTGAAAATTCATGTTGAAATACCTATACGATGAATTAAAACTACCATTTATTTTTTCAACGATTCTTTATTGATCAGAGATCACGTAATGAATAACAGAAAGTCATTGAAAAATATAACGTTCAATGAATAAAAATATAAAAATAGGCAAAAAAACTATCTCCCCCACACTGCCAAGGTGAGATGGCGCAATTAGAAAAAAAAATATTTCCTCCAAAATATTACTTTGTTTTACATAAAATTGTGTTACAGCTACGAAAAAAGTTCACAAATTTTGAAAAAGAGTCATGAAACAATGTAAATATTTCACCCAGTCATCTGATTTTGTGGTTTCCGAGCACAACTTTCTTTCTCGTCGTCAATTTCATCTGAACAGTCATCAATTATCGGTGCTTACAGATCTCCGCCTGAGGTTGACTCTGTTTTGGAACGTTCTCTATTTTTCTTTTCATCCATTTTTGATGGCATACATAAGTGAACCATCTCTCCTCGATGTGGAGGAGAGATGGCTCACCTCAAAAACAGATCGTAATCGGAAATATTCGTTATTTTGAGGTTATACTATGAAACTATAATAATTTTACTTACTTGGGAAGGTAGGATTACTCAAATCTAGAGTGCTCGGGACGGAACTTTACGTAATAATGAATTCCACCTTCTGGTGAAAAAAAGTAATTTGCAATATAATAAAGTAGAATATAACTAAATACAAAATAGTATATATCTTCTAGAAGAATATATATAAGATAAGTGCACTTATATTTTTTGAACCTTCAGTGAAAATAATATAAGTCTACTTATACTGTTATGATTCCGTTTGCCATCGCGACTTGTCAGGACTTGTACTCAGAATACCTTACCCCTCAATTTCACAATTTGTGTCGATTAGTATAAGTCCTGTATTTTCTCTGGTTCAAAGATGATGAGTCATTTTTTTTCAGTTAGATATTTTCTCAAAATGAATGAATGATTTATGGTGATATGTTTTTCCGGAAAGTGTATAACTTTTCAAATTATAATAGACCCACAAAAAATTTAAAAATAAACGTGATTTACCAAAAACTACCAATTCTGACTCATACTCCTTTTCCCAAGTACCCTAGAAATAATCGCTACAGTTGAAGCGCACCAGCACTTCAAATAAATTGAGTTAATATTTTTGGCTTGGCCAGATAACAAATTAAACAATATTCAAATTGTATGTCAATAAGTGAACATACAAGATACGGTAGTTTGCTCAACATGAAGAAAAGTACGTCAGGGCATCTCCACTCATCTGGAGCAATATCAGATACGAAAATATACGATTGCGCCGTCTCACCTTCTGCACCATCTATTGTCGGATTACCCTATATCAGTATTCAACTGAACTAAAGAAACAAGCTAAACTTTAATTTTCACTGATCGTAGGTGTACAGGATGATTTTTTCAAGTGTTTCATATTACCTATTCGAGAAAGGAATTGTTATTATACGAATTCAAGATTTTGTATTTTTGCGATATATACCCTAAATGAATGTACCTAAACTTCCATATGTTACACCCTGCATATTTATACATATTGGAATTCTTCCATAAATTCTACATTCTACACTGATTTGTAGTATGACATGCGCTTCCACTTCAAGCGATTGTGCACATCTTCAGAGGATTCTTGGTCTGAAATTGTACCTCGAAGGCTGCATATTTGACACTGACGTGTTCGATCCGGAAGTGTTATCTACACCCTGGTTAATGGCGGGAAAAGGTGGTGAGTTTGGGTGCGCGATGTTGATTTGCCCATCGCTCCCGCTCCTATAGTCCAGAGAATAAGATTGCGTTGAACGTTTTGGTCCAATTCATGCCTCAGGCAAATTAGAAGAGACAACGAGATATGGCAATTTATTTTTGAAAAGAATCTGATTTCTATTACTATCACTCCTAGTAAGAGTTTCTGGATTGGATTTGCCCATTAAAATATTGTCTGTTCTGCAGGCTCTTTGCCCTCTCCTCAAAAGCCAGACTTCAATCAAGTCACATGAGACTTCAGTTACGGGTAGATATAATATAATTTTCTATATTGAGCATTTACTCAAGGTGTTTTCCATATTGATATAAATTAGATATTTATTACGGGAATTTTGACACCAAGGAAGGAACAAAGATTGTCTTGGGAAAACTTCTGATGAAATCGAAAAAATTACTGATGGAAGCACCATTTCAGATGTGCCAGTTAAGTTATAGATCTAGATGTAGTTGAAAAAATCCACTTTTCATCTCTCTTGGCAGTTCAATTCGGATTCACGTTTTGTGATAAGGTTTCCCTAACAGTTTTTCATTTCCCACGAAAAGCTCTCAATCCCAAGAACATGAACGCTGGTACTATTTTCATTCCTATTCATGGGCGCCCGCAGGAGGGGGCCAGGAGGGGCCGTGGCCCCCCCTGAGATTTGGATCTCCCTATTGTTTTTGAGCAAAACGGGTGTACTGATATCACCTTCGCCCTATAAAATTTTGATTTGGGCCCCCCTGAGGAAAAATTCTGCTGGCGCCCATGTTTCTATTTACTACGATACCTTACGGTATTTTACCGAAGATGATGAAATCTCGTTCCATATTTGCTGTAAATTGTTCATATCGGATAATTGCATTCAGAGGTAGTATGGGAGGCATTTAGACATTCCGTAATTTGTGTGGAGTTGGCCCAGCACTTTTCGATTTTCAAATTTTTTTTGTTGTGCTGAATTTAGCTAGGTTTATACTGCTTTTAGCCGTTTAAATTTTTTCTTAGTTCAATGTGGTTCTCGAGATCCTTTAAAAACCGAAAAAACGGGCCAGCCCAGCACTTTTCGAAAAATTGAAATCCGATTACTTGAAAAACTTGTGCTATCCATATACTGAGTTGTGCCGTTCGTTTTTTCCAAAACTTCTTCCAGTTTCGTGAAAAATCGAAATTTAAAAAGAAGATAGCCCAGCGTTTTTTTTTCACACAATGAATAAAAAAATTTGTGCAACATTTTTGCTATCTTGTGCCGTAAATATTTTCACGAAAATTCTTCAGATTAGAAAAATCAAAAAAAGTCAGCCCAGCACTTTGCTTTTTTCTAACGGAAACATGTTCGAAAATTGTGCTCACCGTCAGCAAAATTGTGCCGTAGTTATTTTCACGAATTTCCCGCTAATTAATTCAAAAAATTAGAAAAAAGTTGATTCGGAATTTTCGCTTTTTTTGAGGAAAATTGATTTATATGATTGTGCCGCATATATGCCGGTCAGATTCTCAGATAAACTTCACAGTTTCTTTCTTAAATGGAGAAAATGAGAAAAATCAGTAGAATGTGGAAAAATTTGTAAACCTGGCAACAGTGTGTGTGAAGTTGGCTATCACTCTTGAATTTTCGAAAAAAATGAACCTAATTGAACTAGATTTGCGCTGATTTGGGCCGTTGAAATTTTTCTTTAAATACAAAGGGTTCTCAAGATATTTCACGAAATGTGTTGTTCGAGATAGCCTAGAATTTTCCTTAAAATTGATTTTTGACAACTAAAATAGATTTTGGTATTCATGTACAGGGTGGGGAAATTGGTGATACATGAACAACAACTTTTTAACCCAACAAGATAGAGGAAAATAATGCCATCAACTGCATTCCTCTATCTTCTTTTGTTTTTAAGTTATAGGCCAAAATTGAAATTTGGGCGATTTCAACTTTGGTCATTATCTCCGTTTTTGTTTATGCTAGAATATTGAAATTAAAACCTTATACAGGCACTTCTCTCATAGCAATCCAGTGGCATACCATGTTTTTTGACAAGAGGTTTCCTTGCTGACCTATAACATAGCTCAGAAGGTATTTTTTACGTGGGCCCTTCTGTATAATGTATATATTTTTGAAACAGTAAAAAGTGATGATTCTTTCTGGGTCATAATAAACTATTGTTTCCATAAGAAAAAAAAACTTTATGTCATGGAACAACAAGGAACCGAATTGGGAAAAACGTAGTAAGCCCCTGGATTGCTATTAAAAAAGTGTCTGTATAATGTTTTCATTTCAACATCCCAGCACAAAGAGAAACGCAGATAATGACCAAAGTTGAAATCACCGAAATTTCAATTTTGGCCTATAACTCGAAGACAAAAAAAGATAGAGAAATGGAATTGATGGCATTATTAGTTTCTCTGAAAAAAACGACCGTAATGTGCCATTCCTTTCAATCTATCTCGTCGAGTTGAAAAGTTGTAGTTCATGTATGACCAATTTTACCCACCCTGTACTGTGTTTTGTACTAAGTTGTGCTATTCGAATTTTTCCAAGAGTATCTCTTATTTCCAAGAAAATTGAAATTAAAAAATATTGTATTTCATCAATTATGATTTTTCTTCTGCCAAATTTGTGAAAAAATTTGTGCTACATTCGTAGTGACTGCTGCCGGTGAAATTTTCAGAAAAAACTTCAAATTTATTCTTCAAAAGGTGAAAATTGGATAAATCAGGATATTGTAGGTGAATCCGTACACATGGCCACAGACGGTTAGAACTACGAAATTCGTACAAACAGTCTCAACCCGATCGGTTGAACTGTTGCCATAATTAATTGAAGGAGGTCATATACACGACGATGTTGTTGATGAATATATGCTCCCTAAAGATATCATTATAGTTTCTCTAATTATGTGTCAAATCCGTTCATTCCGCCACATCTCGTGGAATAAAACAATGTTAGAAAATTTCATTCTAACACTTTTTTCAGTAATATTTTTTGATGACATGTTGACCTCCTGCCACGAAATTATTTAACACCTGTCAAATTTTATGAGATAGAAAAAAGTTCTGCCAATCAATATTTTTCAATGCAAAAATAACTAAACGTTATTTGCGGCAATTTTTAATTAATTTCAATAAAAATTCAGTGAGTTAGAGAAAATAATGTATGATACTTGTACAGAAGGCTCATTCTGACACTCGTTCATTCCAAAACTCGCCACTTCGTGGCTCGTTTCAGAATTTTGAACTCGTGTAAGAAATTCAATGCCTTCTGCACTTGTATCATAAATAACAATTCTCGTGAAAATTGAATTCACTATTGGTACAATAAGTCGAGGTTGGTATTGGTAAATTTAGTGGGGTTTAACTAAATCAAATTGATGATCGCATGATTTTGCTGAAGGATGAATGGTTAATGCATAACCGTTATTGAATTTATTCTACCAATTAAATCAAAAATCTAATGCTAATTAGACGCTGTCATCGCATTTAGACATTATTATCAAACCTCTGTTGGTTAAATTTTTTCATTCCAGAATTATTTTTCGAATAATCCTCTATCTGGAAATTGAAACAAACAAGCTTAGATTGTCAGAAAAATTGGTTTTCGACAGATGAAATAAATTGTAATATATATGTACCGGTTTGTGCTGTTCGAATTTTCCTGAAAGTCTCTCTTATTAAAAAAAAACAGAATTAAAGAAAAGTTTATTTTACTTTTATGTTATTCCTCCCGAATTGGTACATAAATTTGTCCCATATCCGTAGTGAAGTACTCGTGGAATTTTCAGAAAAAACTTTGAAATTAAATTAAACAGTAGATTGTGGGAAAATCAGTAAACACGGCAACTTGACAACAGACTTGGATTGACCGTTGACGACCTTAACCCTCCGAACACGTCCGTATCATTCTTTATGATTTATGATTAACTATTACCATTGAGTATTAATATCATAACAATATGATAATTATATTTATACTCAATGCAATTGCACGTGCACTGTCCTCTCTGCGGCGGGTTTCGATAGCGCTGTTGCCAGAAATAAATTTTCACTAGAGAATATCGGTACCGAATAACTCGGTAATGACAATGATTGTAAATTCTGAAAGTTGGCGAAAATTGAAATAACTTCCAAAATCTTGTTAATTAACTTCTATGAACTTCAAGTTAAAAACCCCTCAAGGGTCGACTCTGGTTACGACATTGAAAGTGTGTTGAAAGTTTCATTTGTATTCATATTAAATCGCACCAAGTCTGGTGAGGATAGTCTTCAGAATGTTACATACATTTGAAAAGAAACATAAATAATACTGAGGAAAACAAAATCTTCCACAGATCCTTTACCTTCTCCAATATGATTTTATTGAAATTTTTTAATTTGTTTCAAGAGATTTCTCTAATTTTGCTTTTGACATTGTTTTTATTCTAGAAGAACATAACTTCGAATTTCAATGCGAACACTTTTCTATGCTTTCGTTATTGCACCTATGTGTAGGTTCGAATGTGTGTTATCAAAAATGTGAATTCTCAAATGATGATTCTCAAAACGGGAGTTTCTGTATATCATCAGAATCCATTTGACTCATCTTGCGCTTCTTTATAAGATGTCATTTTTTCGGTCATGCGCCTGAAAAAGCGCTCAAAATTAACAGAAAACAATTTTTTTACACAAGGAAGGAATATTCAGAATAAACTGTGGATATCTTGCGGAATTCATTCAAAATGACATTGTTGACATTGTCGATGTCACTCACAAAGTCGACGTAGTTGTGACGTCAACAATTAATTGTCGATATAACAATGGCGATGTCGCGCAACCCTGATTGTGCCTCGAATGGTACCAGGAGTTTAGTTTCTGATATGCTCTATACAAATTGCATTATTGTGCTAAATACTGAGAGAATATAATTGTGGTTCAATCTATTTAGGTCGACTGCTCGTATCTAAGAGAATACACGAAGATATAGAGATTCTGATGGATTTGATTAAACCCAAATCCAGTTCAATATATGCACAAAATTCGACTACAAGTGTGGAAATGAAATTATAACATAACCATATCAGGTCGGCAATCAAAGCATCTAAGCAGTTCAACGCTTTGGAGTTATAGAGAGACTCAGCGTCAAATCTTTCACTGAATCGATATTCCGTCTTCCGACATACAGATATTCGAACGTCATCAACGGGGAATATGTAATGTATAATAACAACAAACGTCCTTCATTGCCGAATTCAGCAGGGCCTTAGATCTGAATCCTTCAAGAGTATTATCTGATCGAATTTTTCGCAATCAAACAAGCAATGTCCACTTGAAAAAAGGAATGGCGTGGCGTGATGCTGAATGAAAATCACCTCTTGTATGCCCAGCATTTCGATTCCTCACTCGAGTGCTCTCGAAATCCAGAAAGAATGTTTACTGGAGTGTTTGTAGACTCGGCTCCGTAGGAAATGGAAGCAAGATGCTGACTATTGTTTCTTCATCTTTTCGGAGTTTTCGATCAGATTTTTACGAAATTGCAAACGATTTCATAGGAGGAAGATATTAGCAGTCGAATTCGTTCCGAGCCTTTATAGAAATCACATTCTTTTGCTTTGCCTCTAAACAAATTAATAATTTTGTCTCTGCCGAAATGATTGTATCTATACACGAAATCGTGCATCAGACGAAATTATAAATTGAATTCGGGCAGAGTGGTGGATAGTAAATGTCCTGGAATTAATTTGAAGCTTCCAACTGTCCCCTACTACCACCGAGGTGAACTATGTTCATTCAAAACTATGATAGCAGATTTTGCGACTCAAAGGAGAAATATACCGATTTCAGAGTTTCAGTTTCTCATACCGCTCAAGGACAAAATCTTCATTAACAACTTCCATATCTGAAGCAATTAGTTGAGGCTACTGCGTTAAATATAACGAGTGGCGACATCTAGTAGCGTCAATAGAGAATTTCCACATCTCCAATCATATGCTAAAAGAACTGCGTACATCCTCTTGCCTTCCATGAGATGTTAGCAGTGGCCCTAAATCAGGGCCCGCTATGCAAGTTTCTCCTAGTCACTGAAACGCCCAATTCTTCCCGCGACTGTAAATCCAAGTGTTTTTAAGAAAAAATGATGAATCGAAGAACAAATAAATTCTTTTAAGCTATTGCATAGCTTTTATCTCAGGCTTTGAGCGCGGCGACCGAATGTAGAAATTCCGTAACGAAAACACCTAACACAGCCGTGTATCGTCGGTTCAGTTCGGCAGACTTCGGCACGGTGTTTGGGTGCTTGCGACTAGACGGATGCGTGCAGCATCTCTAGCAATGCAAAATGGAGTCGGCCATCTCGCTGTTCCCATTGAATTACGAACGGCAAATATTTCATCAACATCGGATAGAAAATATATAGCCAAACGCAAATATTTTCCATCATATTCATCTCTTGCTTTAACTATACATAAGTCGCAAGGTGGAACTTTTGACGAAATAGTATATGAGTATAGTAAATCACATTCTCGTCTATGTTGCACTCTCTCGGGTAACTTATATTGAAAAATTGTATATCACGACAAAAAATGATAATTCTGCATTTAAGTTTTATCATAATCGAAGGCAAGCTGCATCGACTGCATCTTTGTTGCAAGAATTCAAAAGTCTGTTTTTAAATAGTGTTCAGTCGATAGCTCAAAGTGTCTTAGATTTCATAAGTAATAGAAATGGCATTTCAATGATGACTTTCAATTGCCAGAGTTTACATAGTCACAAATACAATTTACAAGATCCAGTTACGAAGCAAACCAATACTTCTTACCGAAACATGCATAACGCGTGATAATCCGAATGAAATACCTAATTTATATTGTATTGTTCAATTCAAACGAAATACTGTTCCAAAAAGTGTGGTAGCGATTTACCAAAATAGTAATAATGTTAGACGCTCATTTGTTGGAGATATTTGTGCATACTTATGCAAACTTATAAATGGCCTACACATATTCATGGTAGCATTTTACATTTCTCCGAATCCAAAATTGGACGAGGTAGAGCATTTCATTCATGGCACTTTACTGAAGTACACTAAAGAAGGGTAGAAAATACTTGGTACAAATGGTAATAAATTTCCACTTATCTTGGCTGGCGATTTCAACATTAACTTCGCTGATGAAAAATCAGAGCAGTTGATAACTTTTTTTCTGAAAAATTGAACTTTCCAGGTATTTAGAAGACATTAAGTCTCAAACTTATGTTTCTTATTTCACTTACCATAACCCCATAGTTTCAATGATGAACCTTCCTGAATAACCTACATGTATTGTAAGATTAATAAATTTTTTGAATCAATAATATTATCTTCTTATTTTCGAATAGATGCTATGCAATAATTTTACCGTGGCAGCCCTCGAGTGCCACACGTATTCATTTTATTGTTTGTACACTTTGAGATAACATTTACATTGAAATACGACGGTAATTGATCACAATAAAATATGCAATATGAGCCGAAATATCAGGTTATATTGAAGTGATGAAGAATGAACCTTCAAGCAAATTATTCAAATTTTCTCTTCATTATTTTCCTACCAATCAATATTTTTACGTGATTCTCGACTACCTGCACCTCCGCCATTTCGCACGTATACCTCAAAACTCTTGTTTTCTCTGAGGTCCAATCAAATCTTCCAAACTTCAAGGGGGCTGCATAAATTTTGAAGATTTTATTGAGACCTTCTCATTTAACCGACGAAGTACAAATTCACGTCAATTTTTCGCAATGGAAAACCTCGATTTCTGTCTAACTCTACTCTGAACGAACAAGACATCTCACTTACTTTCATCTTGAAATTTTGTTCATTGGTACTAGGTAGTCAAAATTCAGGTGGTAGATGTTTTCGACAAAAACTCGAATCAGGTGGAAAAATATGAATCTATAATAGGGAGGAAAAAATCGTTGAAAATTTGGGTAGGTCTTTCATGAATTCTTCACAGGTGCAATATAAAATGTCTTATTATACGAATGGTCGAAATTTTGAAGGTTATTCTTGAAGGGACTCAAAAGAGAATTTATCGCAAGGTTTAACAAACTCATATCCTTGTGAGAACAAAACGATTTGAAAATAAGGAATGGATTATGTAAACATCGAGATTCACATAAGTAAACTTGGATATAAAATACAAAACAACTAAGATCTATCTACTTCGGAACCACCAATATTATTAGTGAGCAACTCATAATAAGTTGTCCGCGAGCAGTAATTAAATCACAGGACTGCATAAAATTTTAAGGTGTATATGTTAATAAGTGTATAAATTGGTGCCATCATGTTGACACACTATGTAAAAAACTTAATAGTGCATATTAATCGTATAAAGGATTCTTTTCCTATCAAATCGCTCTTAAACATCTACTATATCTACTATATATCATATAGCCTATAATATTTTACTCTGGGGGTCTTCCCGCGACGCAGGTAGAGTACTTATAACACAGAAAAGAATCCTCAGACTGATATTTAATTGTGATCCACGATCATCATGCAAACTTTTGTTTATTGAAAATGATATTTTAACTGCACTCTGCATATTTATTTAAAAATGCCTTCTGTTATTAAGAATAAACAAGATAACTTGGCAACTCTATCTAGTTATCATAAATATGATACTAGAAATACTAACTCTCTGTCCGTGCCAAGACACCGAACCAGTAAGTTCGAAAATTCTCCTTATTACAGGGGTATGAAATTGTTCAACCATCTACCTAACTGTATAAAATTAATGAATAAGGTTAATTTCAGGAAATCTATCCCTGAGTTATTGTTGAGAAAATGTTACTATAGTGTGAGTGAATATTTAGGAGATAGATAGTGTGAGTGAATATTTAGGAGATAGTTTAATTACCTAGGTTGTAAAATAGTTGACTTGTCCTATACATCTATATGTCAGAATGGGCCAATAAATGTATTATTATTATTATTATTATCGACCACACGATCATGAGGAACACATCGAAGTCGAAAGTACAGGACGTGAGGGTTCACAGGGGCGTAACATGTGGCAGTGATCATTACCTACTTAGAGCAAAAATTCTTTATGGGATGAAGGGACGAAAACATTCCTGTTTTCGTTCCTTGATGAAGGGACGAAAACATTCCTGTTTTCGTTCCTTCATCATCAAAAGATCAAAAAGAGCAGAAAAATTACAAACCGATAAGATACAACATTGGGAGCCTGGACCATGAAAGTACATTACAACTATATAGGAGACGACTAGATCAAAAGTTAACGAAAAGATACTTAGGATATACAGATACGGACAAATATTATGAATTCATTAAAAAGAGTATATACTCGTGTTTGATTATATTGTGTAATTTGTAATCTTGAAATTAGGAATATATATTATTATTGTAATATTATTACTCGGCTACCGAGAAATCATTAGGCCAATACGAATATAACAACAAAAAAAACACCGTACTGGTGGAACCCAGATATAAAGAAAATTATCAAAGATAAGAAACTAAAGTATCACCAATATCTGAACAGCAGATCTGGAAAAGATAAACAAGAATATAAGGAGATACCAGCAACAGTCAGGAAGATGATAATACAAAAAACAATGAAGATTGGGAAAGAAACAACATAAATACTCATATTGGCGGAAGAAGAAGTACGGAGAGTTGGATATTGATAAAACAATTAAGACAAAACCAGGATAAGGACATATTGTCTGCGATACCAATAAATAAATGGGAATCATTTTTAAATCTCTACTCACTGAAAATCGACAAAAATCAAATTGAGTGATAAAACACAACATCATAAAACAGTTACCGTATCTCCCATTAGGTTAAAGGTGAAAGAGGTAAGAAAAATATGCAGAGATATGAAAAACGGGAAGTCTGCCGGGCCAGGAGAAATAGCAGGAGAGATTATTTATAAAGAACAAAAAAACACAATAACAGAAATAATCAACTCCATCAACCCGAAAATTCAATTCACCATAGAGAACGAAAAAGACCAAAGTATACCATTTCTAGATACAAAAGTAATAAGAACTGAGAACCACTCCATAATAACTGACTGGTATGTGAAACCAATTGCATCACAAAGATATATCCATTATCTGTCATACCATCCTCCAAAAATGAAATTCAATTTCATCAATAATTTGAAAAATAGAATAACAAAATTATCTCACATCACATTAAGAAATAAAAATCTAGCAAATCTTTTCAATATATTGAAAGAAAATGGATATCCAACGAATTTATTGAAAAAATTGATTTATTAGCACTACAAACAGCCCCGTACAAACAAATGAGGTTCCACCACCAGCCCAGACTAACCAAGAAAAAGATTTCTACATCACATTACCATATGTTGAATCATTAACAGGGAGATTAAAGAAAATCATTCTCAATGATGACGTGAAGACATCAATCAAAAACTTGAAACCTATAAAAAAAAATTTCAGCAAATTAAAAGATCCTACCCCTAAACCAAAAAGAAGCAATATAGTGTACCAGATTCCATGTGGGCATTGTAATCAACAATATGTTGGACAAACATCTACAACATTCCAACAAAGACTAAATCTACATAAAAGCAACATTCATTTAAAAAAGCTGCTTTTCAGTTCTTTGAAGGCCAAAATTCCTACACTCTTAAGATGTGATTGTGTATATTTGATTTCTTGCAAAGATTGCTCATCTGTATATGTGGGACAAACCAGTCAAAATTTGAAACGTCGCATCGCTCTTCATAAAAGCGACATTAGAATACATCCAGAGAGATGTGCTCTAGCTGGGCATGCATCGAACCTTGGACATCAATTTAATTTTGATGAAACCAAAATTCTCTGTCAAAATAATAACTTAACAAAAAGAACTTTTCTGGAAATGTGTTATATAAAAGAAAATGTTAATAATATCAATAAGAAAACTGATATTGATGGATTAAGTAGTATTTATAGTTATATACTTTCCATGGAAATGCTTCAAGTCCGACCAAATACTTTTAATGAGTCCATTACTTGATCCATGTTGGTTTTGGTTTTCTTCTTCTTTTTTATATTAATTTTATGATTCAACATCAAAATTGACGTCAGTAATTTCACTGTCTAATTTATGTCTTCTGCTTTTGGATATCGTTATCTTTTATAACCTAGTCAAATGTAAGCTTATTCAGTTAATCCCATAGATATTTCCTTTTTATATGTTCCATTGTAGCATCCTGATGAAGGACCGCATTTGGTCCGAAATATAGATGTATTGATTGACGATTGGTTACTTCAATCTACCCACCTAGCCGAGTACCCGAAATAATTTAATCATATATATATATATATATTATATATATATATATATATATATATATATATCCCTCGATAGATTTCTTTTATATTACGCTCCTATTAGATACCAGGGCAGTGAGGAATCTCGGGTCGGCTCCTCTCGGAACTGTCAGGATGTTCGGCCTGTAGGAGGTACGTGTGGGGCAAGCGGCGCACCCCTCCGAGACGGCACCGTAAGGCCAATTCCAATCCCTGCAATTCGAAGTGGTCGAGGTAGCTTGGGTGTTTCAGGTACTCACCCGCTCCGAGATCACAACAGGATGGACGAAGGCGCTAGACAAGAGATGAAAATTACACAGTAATGCGCGCACATTATATTGCTATGGATCTTGCTGAGAGAACTGATAAAGCTTACCGACAACTACTGGTAGATATATGGCATGATATGAGACCTGATAGAATGGTATACGCACAACTGATATCTAATCGTGTTAGATGGATTTTAAATGGACAGAAGTTTTCGGCAGCTGAGCTGGAGACCATCAGAACAACGTGCTGACCATGTATACAAACGGAAGAACAAGTGAGTCGACAAGATGAACCTCGCAGATCGTCGCGGGGAGTGAGGAGGAGTTTGTTGTTTCCCGAGAGAAGGGATGAACTGGAGGAGTCTTTCATTGGAAACTTCTTGAAGTACTCGGGAGTCGAGCCGTCGAGCCGACCTGGGATACCCAGGCTGAGATACTCTAGGGGGATCATGGAGTCGGTCCGGTCTCTCAACTCTTTCCTTCCAAGGCAGCTTGAGACTGTAAATGGTCTGGAGGAGCTGGTGGATATTGTTTATGCAGGAGCGTTCACCATATGTGAGTTGAACGGGCAGAAGATAGGACCGTTTCCTATGAACAGCATAAAAAAACAGCTCTCAATACCACCATGGAAGGATCGCCTGGAGAAGAAGATATCTAACATGCGGAAAAAGATTGGAATAATGCATACTTACCGAAATACCTCGAACCCATCAGCGAAGGTAATCAAAGCTGTTAGGGGGATTGCATCGGAGTTACGCATAAGACGAAGGAACCCTTCCTTCAGAGAGAAAGTTCATCTCAGATGCGATTACCTGAAACAAAAAATAAAAGTTTTAGGAAGCGGAATACGTCGCTATAACGAACGGGTTAAAAGATACAAAAATAACACACTGTTTTATACCAACCAAAAACAGTTTTTCCGTAATTTGGAAGAAAACGAAAGACCTGAATCAACCCAACTCAAGGTTTAACACGCCCATCGGTACTGGTCTAACATCTGGTCAGAGAAAACAACTCACGATGTGAAAGCACACTTAGCTTAGGAGGCTGCTGGAGACAGTACGGGGTTTTAGCGATTCAATTGGTATGAAAATGGGTACGGACAAGTGTGCAGTCCTTGAGGTGAGAAGAGGAAGGATACAGAATGCAGGGCCCGAAACAACACTCATGACCAATCTAACCATACCGAATCTAAACACCAATGATTCGTACAGGTACCTGGGAGTCAGACAGGCGCTTGAGATTGAAGTTCCCGAGATGAAACAAGTCTTCAAAACAAAAATGCTAGGGCGAATAAACTTGCTCCTAAATTCAGGTCTCAGCTCCAGATCCCTCTTCACCACCATTAACATATGGGCGATACCATGCATGACCTACTCATTTGGTGTGTTGACCTGGTCGGCGACCGAGCTTCGAGAGCTGGATAGAGCTGTGAGGGCCACTCTCACAAGATGTGGGGTTCACCATCCTCATTCGTCCACAATTAGACTCTATCTCCCACGACAGCAGGGAGGAAGAGGATTACTCAATATCGAAGCCACTCACCGTAGGAATATCGAAAGCTTGAGGAAACACTTTTATAAAATCAACTCACCTCTCTTCCGGGCTTTGTGTGAGGCTGACAATGACATCTCTGCACTCAATTTGGCCCAACGTGACCAACAACTGCCTCCCATATTAACAACTGAGGAGCTAACATCAGAATGGAGGTCCAAAGCCCTCCATGGCAGGTACCCTAGCCACCTGGAAAATACTTATGTGAGTAAGCTGGAAACACTGGAGTACTTACGAGCAGGATATCTCTTTCCGGAAACGGAGGGTAGACTTGTTGCAATCCAGGACCAGGTGATGCCCACCAGGATGTACCTGAAACATATAGCAAAGAAAGATTTACCATCTGATCGGTGCCGAAAATGCCTTCAAGCTCCCGAATCAATACAGCATGTGACATCTTCATGCTCAATTATGGCTCCTAGGGAGTATCTCGAGAGACACAACGCCATGGCCAAGTTGTATCATCAACAGATCGCACTCCGGTTTGGTCTAATTAAGTTGTCCTCGCAAACACCAGACTGGTGAGGAAGTTCCTGACATCCTTCTAATATGCCTTGGCAAACCGCAGCCCGGCACAGAAGAGTCCAGCCCTACATGGTGATAAAAAAAAACAAACAAAAATATTTATATTTATATATGAGGGTCAAACACAGAAATATATCTCAGATTTCTATTTAAAAACTATTGATATCAAACGAATAAAACCAAATAATTTGTTTTTATGTTAATACACGTCTAAATTCTTGTCATGGTTGATATTTTTCACCGAGCTCGCAGCTGAGGCAGTAGAGCATGGTTTTCAACTTGATACGGTATACACTGATTGCGAGAAAGCATTTGACAGGGTGAATCATAGGTTGCCTGTTGATAAACTTGCCGTGAATGGGTTTTCGAGGGAAGCTTGTTGCTTTATTGAGTCGTACTTGAATCAGAGAACACAAGTTGTGAGGGTTTGAAGCAAATTCTCTAACGAAATTACACAAAGTTCAGGTGTACCTCAGGGTAGCATACTGGGGCCCTTACTATTTACTATTTTCATTAATGATCTTCCTTCTTGCTTACGATACTCAATGCCATTGTTATTTGCAGATGAGTTCAAGTTGTTCAGGAAAATTTCAAACTTATTCGACTGTACTTTATTGCAGAGAGATTTAGACGCAATTGTTCAGTGGTTCAAAATGAATAAAATGTCATTATATTTAATGACATGTAATGTTGTCAGCTTCACTAGAAAATCCAACCGGATACATTTCGATTACGAAATTGAAGCGAAGATCATTGAGCGAAAGACAAATGTAAGAGATTTAGGTGTAATGTTCCAGCACAATTTGAAGTTTAACGATCATTTTGAATTACTGACAAATAAAGCATATCAAGTTATGGGTTTTGTTCTAAGAAACACCAAAGATTTTAATATTTCAACTACCATCCTACTGTACAATAGCTTAGTAAGACCTCACCTTGAGTATGCCTCGGTGATTTGGATGCCAATGGCAATAACCCATACAGATAAAATTGAGAAAGTTCAAAAAAGATTTCTTAGATACTTACATCTGGAAAAATATCATGTTTATCCCTTCATGAAATCATATATGTATATCCATGTTACAAGATTTTGACATGTGTACATTAAGATAAAAGGAGAAAATATAATGCTGTGGAATTTATTTTCAGAATAATTCATAACCAAAATAGTAATTTTATCGATTTTGTGAGTTTCAAAGTTCCAAAATTGAATTTAAGAAATGAAAATAAAGACATATTCTTTGTTAAACCAGGTGGTTGTTCTCCTATAAACAAAATGATGGCTGTATTCAACGAATTTCTAATGAAAAATGATGTCGATATATTTTTTGACTGCCTGGAAATCTTGAGGGATTTATTTTTTTTAGGTAAAATTGTTATTTTACATTTGTAATTACCATTGTCATTGGTGTTTGTATGGAAGTAAAATAAAATAAAATAAAATAAAAATAATCAAATTTTGCTGAAGGTTTTCTGCGGTTTGCATCAATCTTACGAAAACTGTGATTTGCTTGATTACTTTATTCATCGTCGAACCAACGATTCAGAGACCTGATCTCTAGGCAGAAATTTTTAACAACCATACCGGGTATTCCAGTATACATGTTCTAATGGATTATTACAGCCAAGACGGAATATGAAAATTTCATATTCTTTATTTCGTCTAAGGAACCTTCATTTGAAAAAAACAAAAATTGAAAATCACTTCCGGTTGGACAGAAAATGACTCTGACTTTTTTATTTCAAATAAAACCCTGTATATTTTTTTTAATTTTCGATTTAGGCGCAAAATCACCTTTTCAACGATGTATCACACTTTGTATTTCACATCAGAATTGATGGAGAAAGGGACAATTGAAATTTCAAATTGAAATAATTGCAGTGGGCTACGATATTTTGTGTTTACTTGAACCCCGCAAGACGTGACCACTGAAGCACTGACCGCCTGTTTACTAACAACAACGTACTTGGTCTTGGCGGTGTTGTTCCTTAACCTGTTTGGTGATTTAATTATTGTGTATGTATGTATGTATAATAATCTGTATGAGTGGACCTCTCTACTAGGCCGCTATTTTTATTTCGTTGAATTTACTACAAATACTCGGTATTATGATTTTAAAAAATGTTTGGGAAATCTAAAGATAAAAGAGGGGAGATCTGAAAGGATCAAAAATAATTTCTCAAAATATTTAATTCAGACAACCTTAATTTTGATTTGCAACAAATATGTGTTCGAGAAAAAAACAACGCAGTTTTGAGATAATCTTCAGTTTTGAATGCAACACCGAACTGGCAATTTATCAAACCGACTGACACTTGAATTCAGCTCATTTCCATCCTCCTTCCAGGACGATTCATTACACGTACTAACAAATCAACAATAATGATAAATCGCTGTCTGGAATATAGCCAAGGCGATGGGAATTAGTTGAGGAGAAGGATGGACATTCACTTATTATATGCTGTCAGCTACGGTTTCTCAAACTAGTTTCAATTGAAAGATAATGAGACAATGTAAGCCGAGGATGATGTTTCTAGGACTTGCGAGATCAAATTGCCATGAGAAGGTATAAATTGAATTGGGGGGAAAATAAAATGCTTGAATTTTGCATATATAACATATACATATACAGGGTGTTTCAAAAAAAAGGGATCCCCTCTCTAGGATATATAAAAAAGTGAAAAATAATAGGGACTTTGTTCAGTATAAAAATTTCGTAACGCCATCCGTATTCAAGATACAGGTCGTTGAAGAAGAAAAAAATACAACTACTGGTAACATTGTAGTGAAATTTTATACGAATAAGATTTGAAAGCTGATACATCCAATGATTTTTTTTCATGTCTGGCTCTCATAGAGGGCGCTAGTTACACAATTTTCAAATCGAAATATTCCAAAACCGAGGTCCAGTATCGAATTTTATCAAGAGTACCTTTTTCGTGTTAACTTAAATGATGTCTGAGTTCCCTCAAAATTTAGCTTAATAAATCCAATATCAACCCAGCAAACACGGCGATGCAAATGTAACTCTTATGGGATGTACTGTTTACCTCTCCACGCGCTCGCATATGCATCCAAATGTCCTCCACATCAAGTACGCATTTCGGAACAATGAGTAGTTGAATATGCGATCGCAAAACTGGTCACAAATGATACTCCATTTCTTGTCGCATTTGAGACGCTCATGCGAGTTGATTTTGAGACCACTTTTCTTCATTTCATAAATTTCAAACCATTTTTAATGCAGGTGAAATATTGTTATTCAATTTGGAATTTATTACTTTATATATGTGACGTTATTCGAAATGTTCAATTCCAATATTCATTTCCCCCAATAAGAAGATTTGCTCCCAATTACATTATTTTATTGACTGGCGGAGAGCAAATTTACCAATAATAAATTTACATATATTTTAGATTAAATCATTGACTGCATGAGGATAATGAAAAAATCTATTCGAACAAAAAAACTATAATGATTAATAACATTAAGATAGAATAAAATAAAAAACAAAAAAATGGAAAAAGTAAACAAAAAAAGATGCAAAATAGGTTTGAGTATATACTATGTAGTAAGTTTCTTCATCTGCCTTTCTTTTCACTGCCTGGCATGTCGCAGCCATTCCTTTACATATATTTCGAAGTCTTTTTCCGAAATGCCTGTATTCTTCCTCACCACATCTGAAAAGAATGAAAGTATAAAATTTTTTTTTCAATATCAAGTTGAGTAATTTGAACAATTTCGTTCAACTTTTCAATTTATTGGTTCAACATATTTTAATTGATGAGAAGATAAAAATATAATTGCCAACGTTTTAAATTTTATTCGTATACCCAGACGGCACAGAAATATTCCATGCATATTCAATGAATATACCGCTGGCATATTGAGATATTCCAAACATATTCCAAATCTCCCAGGGCATAAGCCTGGCAGATAGCAGGAATATCCAAGGTCACCATGAAACATCTGCCAGGAATATCCCATAATCTTCAAAAATATCTCCATGGCATATGCCATACAGATTCATCTATGAATATCTCCCTTACATATATGCTGGCAATATCTTTTTATCTCCTGATTTGTCCATGCCATATGCTGGTAATATCTTTGTATATATTTAAATATATGTAAATTTTTGTAGCGGTACTAAATAATAATGCATTGATTAGATTGTTTCAAAAAAATTTATTACAGTTTTAAGAATATTTTGTACAATAACAATAATTAACAAAATTATCACATTAAATCATAAAAATGAACATAAAGTAAAAATATAAATATAAATCAACTAGGTATTTTACAAAACAATACTAAGAATAAGTAAAAATTAACATTTGATGAATTAAACTAAAAAATAGGGAAAACACAATGAGGTAATATTTTAAATGATATAAATATTGAACTGTGAACTTCAATTATTTGGTTTGTGAACTAGAGGCGATTTCGATTGACTGGTTCTTGGTTGGTTCATAGATTGGTCCGTCAGTTTTGGACAAACCGCATTCGAATGACATTCTGGTGACGTCTCAAATCAGATGTTTCTCCAAAATTTGAACAGAATTCGAAAGCGCAGTTCGTTTGACGTTGTCATTTATGAACCGAGCGGTCAACCGTTAACCAACCAAAACAGCCATTTGAAATCGACTCATCAGATTATGGGTCGGTTTCACAAATCGAATTACTCGTTTTGAAATTTCTTCGAATCGTGGTGGCTCCAGTTAATTAAATGGTACTAACAAAGTTTTGTAAAACCGACCTTATATCTATACAGGGCGTTTCCTTAACATGCGGCAAAAATTCAGGGGGCTGTTCCTTGGACTATTCTAAGAATATTTTGTCCTTTGATGATTTTTGAAAAACCTCTTTGTTTTGAAGATACAGGGCAAACAAAATTTTAGATAATAACATTTCATTATGAAAAATTACATGAAAATTTAACTTAACCTACAAAAACTGTTGAAAATGACCACCTCCAGCCAGCATACAAGCATCCAAGAAGTTCCACATTTTCTACTGGAGTGGTATAAACTAATGATTTTAGATGGCCCCATAGGAAATAATCTAAAGGGTTTAAGTCCGGGGAACGAGCAGGCCATAAATTCATAATAGTGAAAGATAAAATGTTAATTGCTAATACATCACAAAACGAATTCAAATGAAAACCGTGTTTAATCTGTATTCCTTTACCATCTGAACTTATCAATTTTAAGTCAAAAAACTGGCCGTTTTTTATAGTTGTCAAACACATTTAAAAATAAATTGTACCTACTTAGTAAACACAGTGCGGTACGCATTTTTATTTATACTATTATCAATTTTAAAAATATGAAAAATGTTGTTCGCCCTGTATCTTCGAAACAAAGAGGTTTTTCCAAAAACATCAAAGGACAAAATATTCTTAGAATAGTCCAAGTAACAGCTCCCTGAATTTTTGCCGCATGTTTAGGAAACACCCTGTATATCAGCACCTCAGAGGTAAAGTGTGTTAAGTCACATTTTTTCAGACACGACCTATATAGAATATTGGATTCACATTAGTAAATTCTAGCTAGTGGAACACATTTTTGACTCCCTAGGTTTATGAAGACGCCAAGTAATGGCAGTACATATTCTTTGAAACAATTATCGAACTGAAAAATCTCTCATTTGTCTAATTTTGATATTGTGACTTGACACACTTTACCTTTGGGGTGCTGATATAGATATCCGTGTTTATAACATCCCAGGCCTTCCAATTCCCAGTCTCCAGTCCCTTCTATCAACACCCATTCTCCCGGTCTCTCAGACATCGTCTTCTGTATGCCGCTCATCCAGGTAGCTTTTGGTCTTCCCCGCCTTTTTCCTTGGAATTCTTTGATTTTGGCCCTGAAAAAAACCAGTGATTCTAAGATTTTCAAGATAAGAGGCTGTCTACTGCTATAGTAATAGTGGAATCTGTTCTAATTATTTAATATTTATAAACTTACTTTGAATTTTAGTAGGCAGTGTTGGCAATTTATATCGAGGCAACCTTCCTTCTCGAAGACGATCCCTCTTTTTGATTTTTAGGGCCTAAATCCGTATTGATGCCACTAATATTTTCGACCTGTACAGCCTTTTTGCTTGCAGGAACAAAATTACGATATACAGCTTGGGTGAGACTTACTACACCTGAGAAGTTCCTCCACTCATGCTCTTGTAGTTTTTACGTTTGGATTAAAAGCAAAATTTTGGTTAAGCTATCTGCACAACATAGAGCCATTTTTCAGTAACAAATTTAGTATTTTCATTCTGTTTAAGAACCTCTGAAAATATTAATAAAACATAAAATGGGTTTTATGATCACTGAAATTATTTATATTATACCTTTGAGAACATTGCACAATTTTATTAGGGATGAAAAGTTAGTTTTTGCCTTTTTCCCAACCCAACTAAAATATAGGAAATATCCTTTCTATCACGTCCTCACTGTAAAGTCCTCAATTCTTTGACCTGAAAAAACGTAAATACACATAACCAAAGATAAAGCACTGACAAGTGATTGGCATATTACGAAAACCTTTTTCAAGCATTCCAAATATATAAGAGTACCTACCAACGCTGATTTGATATTCACGCTCCTACAGTCATGCTCTTGTCTGCCTGTCTTATCTTTTATCATGTGCTCGGCTGCATCACAAACTATTTATCACATAATACTCAAACAATAACATATTTTCAACTCCACACACAATTTAATAATTTTTCAATAAGACTCTTTTAACTCATGGAGCTCCATAAGTCACCACCGTGACGGACGACCATTTTGGAAGTTTGGAACGCTAATCACAGAACACAAATAACCTCAATCCAAGACCACAAAACAAAAATATGAATATTTTGACTGAAAACGTCGTGACGTAATGTTTACATCCATAAGAAAAAGTCAAATCAGTAAAATCGAAATTTGATATTCTTATCGGTAAATTCAGGGATAGAATTGCAGGAGTTAAGAATGGGTAGAGGCCAGAAAATAGTTAATTTTTTATTTATAAAGGAGTAGTTTTATTCCTGTAAAGAAATAATGTCATTGGTATTTCTGTCAGATATTTTGATAAAATTCAAGGAAATATCTAGAAAGGGCGAAAATATGGTGGTGGTGGCCACATAACTTCCTCAACCTACAATGGCTCTGAAATGTTTGAAATGCAATGTATTTGGTTCAATGAAAAGCAAGAAGTATTAAGTTGAACTAGAAAGATTCTAAGTTCCAGACATCTCTGTCACCACAGGGCAGCTTCATGGAAACAAAAATATGAGCAAAAGTGATTCGATCCTCCAGTGGAATAAGCTACTCTCACCTCTGCTGACTAATATTTGATTATCATATATGATTTTTGACAACTTGTCTACGCCCTTTTCACATATCTGCTCGAATATCATATATTGTTTTTCCATTTATTGAAAATATATATTTGATCTCTTTCCTATAAGATCAAAATCATAATGGACCTCTTTTTCTGTTTCATCGAACATTTCAATCATTTAAAAAGTCACTCGACTCTCAGTCGATAGACGATATAGTATAGCATGTCCATTTTTCACAAATTAAAACGTTTAATTTGTTGCCTGCTCTTTCATTTCATTGTATCAATCATATAAATAAATTACAAATCATTGATTCCATTGTTTACTCAGTTTAATAAATAAGATCAAATTATTAAGCGAATGAAAGTGTTATTTTTTAACTTGAATCCAACTATAATTAACTTGATGATAACTGCGATTCCTCGAAAATATAATCTATATAGAAAGTTTGTAGTTCTTTAACAGTTTACTGGGAAATAGCAAACTCATCAATTATTGATGAGTTCGGAACAAAAGCAAAATCGAGGTAGTGGTAGTGCCTAAACACAATTATCGTTCAAAAAGGGTTTTGTAACGTTTGTAATATTCCATGAAGATTCATGTATATATACCAATAAATACTATTGAATAATATTCTAAACGCATATCATATAGATATTCCCATAGCATATACCAGACATATCTGGTATGGCATATATTTGGAATATTCCTTTGAGAGCAGATATATTTGATATATATCTGGCATATGCCTCGCATATTGCAATATCTTTTGGCTTAATGGCAGATTGGAGGAATATTCCGGGAATATAGGGTGCCGTCTGGGTAGGTGTCTTAGGGTCGGTTTCACAAAACTTCGATTGTAGCGTTAAATTAATTGGAGCCACCGCGATTCGTTAAAACTTCAAAACGAGTGATTCGATTGGTTCGAATTTACATAAGGTTGTTGAATGGTACAATCAAAGCTTTGTGAAACCCGCCGTAGGTCATTGAAAAATTTCTGGACAACAAATTTACAAGAATTATTTGAATAACTGCAAAGGTTATGTTTTACATTATAGCGGCTACACCTCAAATCAATTAAAAAAAAACTCAAATCAAATACTCACTGCATGAAATCTTCATAACGGTACTTTCAGCAATTTTATAATTTGACTTCTGGCCCGTCCATGAAGAAAGTTCGGCAGTTTCGTCGGTGAAAGTCCTTTTGAGGCATCTCATCACGAAATTTTTGCTGCCGTTACCCCCAACGGCCTCATAAGTTTTTTACTGAAAAATGTTGAATTTGGATAAGGTAAACATTAGTTTTAGAATTTATAAGACATAATAAATCCAAATAAGATCAGATTTCAAAGCAGTTTAACTAAAGATATAATAATTAGTTAAAATCTAGGCTTTCGAATTATGGTGATAAAAAAAGATATGAATTACTAAGAAATCTATACCGATAACACATCATATTAAGAAAAATTAGACCAGTGGAGAATTCAAGGGACTAGTTTCTTTCAAGTATAATAACTTTCTCAAAAACCAAAATTTAAATTCATTAGATTGCTTCAATTGTGTTTTTGTGAATCAATTCTTTAATGTTGAATCACTTCTCATTAATTTGAATTCCAGATGATTGAAACCGATAATAAATTGAAATTTTAAAAAAATAAAGATATCGTGAAATGGTTTCTAGTGATGGTTTTCACAAAAAGGGAGCCAAAATCGAGCAATTTGGGATACAATGTACATGTACAGCATTATTTCAGACAAGTAAACTGGAACTCAATTTCGAATATCTTCAGAACCAAATGAAATATAATAAATTCAACGGCAAAAATCAAGACAATTCTCAGAAGATTTTTTTTCTAAATCAAAAAGTTCTGCGCCAACACACATATAAAAACTTCATTATACGATAATTATATGTAGAATGAAATATCAAAATATTTAGTTTACAACAATAACTTAAAGAATTTACTTACCAATTAATGCACTCAAATTGCAGAAAACCAAAAAATTGGAATATCGGATCGAACGAACAGCGAACTTCTCGAAACGAACACTAGTCACAAAATGATGATGAAATGGACCCAAAAGAAAAAACTCAAGTCTAAAAATTGTTTTACGTTGAATCTGTCAGACGTAAACCCACCCCTCTTTCGTCGTAACAATGCGAATTCCATGGCCAAACCGGGTTCTTATCTGGAGAGAAAAATATCCCGGCCTAATGTAATTAGGGGCAATAAAACCCAGATGTGGTAGTTTCTCTACAGTTGAAGATCGAAGAATTCTAAGGAATTCTTCGATTTTCACCCGAGTAAGCTCGGGTGAGTCGGGTGCAAATTCAGCATTTTTAATGCTAAATTTGGCATATTTGATTCATGTATAGCATATGATTTTGACGTTAAGCATATAGCATATTATGGAGCATATCTTCGAAAGTTCTTCCGCATTCAGAAGTTTCCAGTAATGTGCATATCCATTTGGGAATATTAAGATATAACATATTTTATTAATATCTATACCATAACAACCATAGGTATTTCAATTCATTCAAGTTTGAGAAAAACAGTTCTTACATTAAAAAAATGAAAATTTAACCCAGGACCTGGGAATATTTTGAAATCTGATAACTCAGGACCCCAATATTCATTCACATTCAAAAGTTGAGTCGAAGAAAATTTATATTTCAGAAATAGCTATAGAAAAAAATATCAATGAATAACCAGCATTTTTTCGGCACTTTCCCAAATGAAAAAGCATATTTTTGGTATTTTCGAAACGCAAAACTAGCATATTTTGCTTCCCCTGAGATAACAACACTGAGTAACTCAACACTCTTTGGCTATGAGTCACAATACGAATGAATATTTGCATCGCATGGGAATCACATTTGAGATGTCTTTATTCATCGTCAAAATATCGAGAATTTTTCTTCCACATTTCGTTAACAAAGCGATATCACAAAATTACTAGGTTTTGAACGCATATGCGACATCACAATGAAGATTTTATTTTATGTTGAAAATGTAACTCCACAAAAGTGTCAGGCGATGTAACGTGTTTGCTGGGAAAAGGGTTCTGTTCAATACTACTTGGTACAAACCATGTAATAAGCACCCTCTATGAGAGTCAGACATAAAAATAAATTCATTGGATGTATCAGCTTTCAAAACATAGTCGTATAAAATTTCTTTGCAATGTTGAGAGTAGTTTCGGCAAAATCGTGAAAAATGTGTACATTTTTTTTTCCTTGAATACGGATGGCGTTACGTTATATTTTTACTGAACAAACCACTATTATTTTTAAGTTTTCTATCCATTCTAGAGAGCCGATCACCAATTTTTGAAACGGCCTGTATAACCCTTTTTGTTTACTCCTTCAATATTTTAATTTTTCGAATAAACATACCAACATTATATGGTTTCAAGCTGTATTGTATCTGACGGCCATGATATTCCTAGAGACCACATAGAAATTTCCATGACCTTTCGATGAATATCAATTGATGTCAAGGTCCAGGGTGTATATCAATATTCAGGCCGGAAAGAAAGTTCAATGTTGATATCATATGTGAATGTGAAGACATATATCATATTAAAATCGTTTCTATGATATGCTTGGAAATTACGAAGCATGCGTGGACGATAGTATTATCTTGAATCTCCGTAAACCTATGCATGATGAATAAGCCTAGGCGGGCACTTGCGATTTCTTGTCGCAATTCGAAAATGTTTCGTGCGCGCACTCGCGACAACTTTCAGTAATTACATGGATTTTCCTGAGCATCGCTTGCGCTGTAGCTTTTCTTTCACGAGCAAAATAATATTAACAATAGGACCTTATAAAGTCCCAAAAACAAAACCAAATTCTCACCCAGCAACTTAATTGCGATTTAATTGTCGCAAGTTTGACCAATTCTCTGATTTTGCATTCCCATTTAACTGTATGTGTTTCATTAGCCTAGGCGCTCACTTACGATTTCTTGTTGCGCTACTGAATAATCGCAATCGCCAAGAGAGAAATTCGAAAATGTTTCATGCTCGCACTTGCGACTAATAAATCGCAACTACATTCAGTAATAACATGGATTTTCCTGAAAACCGCTTGCGTTGTAGCTCTACTATTACGAGCCAAATAATATTAACAATAGGACCTCATAAAATCCCCCGAAAACAAAAAGAATTCTCAGTCACTCAGAGAAGTTCGGACTTCGGCAGCAACTGAATTGCGATCGGATTGTCGTAAGTGTGACTCATTCTGATCTGGGGCAATCGCGTGGCTTCAAAAATGCGACTGTTTAGACGCAGCGATTATTTAGTCGCATGTGCGTGCATTCCCATTCAAATGTATGTGTTTCATTTTTGCGACTAAACGATCGCGCGACAGAAAATCGCATGTGTGCGGCTACCCTAAAGGATATCCTTCTCAAAGATATTAGGAATGCTTATTACTATCATTGTTTATTCAAATCTTGTTGCAATGATTTTCTATTTATTGAGTTACAAATATATTTCCACCTCCCAAATCAGAGTCATTTGTAATTGATAATGGAAGCTGAAAAATACTGATTCCAGATAATGAAGATATCGATTAAAATATATTTCTCGCAACAATTAAAGGTACAGCAAAATTTTCAAAATTTTTTGGTGTATCTTAGTGAAAAATGGTCGTATGAGAAATAGAAAAATCAACTTCTGGAGCTTGAAGACTCTTGTTTCTGAGTTTATTGGTTAACCATTTCTCAGAGTACGGGCAATCCTCGGATAAAACACGAAGAAAATTTTTTTTTTATTTTTCAAATTTTTATTTTTGCTCTACGCGCAAGGAAAAAAATTTTTGAGCTAGACCGATAAAAAGCCCACATAGCCTGTTCATTCAGGTCTAATTTGGTGTTCACCACCCTCGGAAATGACCATTTGTCTTCGAGATATCCCATTTTGAATGGAGAAGGACCCTTTTTCACTCAACTGCCGATATCCCCGGAACTACTGGAGGCCTATGAAACCGACGGCAGGTTTATTTTTCTGCAGAGAACTTCCTACAACAATCCTTCATGTTCAATTGAGAAAATTTTTCATTTCACCTGTAACGGTAATGTGAAAAAAGAGCAAGAAAATGCCATTTTGCCATTTGTTGGTCAACAGACTTTATCTTCATCAATATTGGAGGGAGAGCTAAGGTTATAAGTAAATATAGGTTGAGTGTTTTAATGGGTTTAAGGTCTAAGATGACAGAAACCAATTATTTAGTTGCCGACAGTTTTGATAAATCTTATTATCATCTTCAGGGCTCTGAAATGAGAGGTACATACATTATTTACAATCTTGGTATCAATAAATTAAATACCTTTAAAGAAATAATTAAGCGGATTCATACACACAAGATAAAAGTACACACTCAAAAATGTAACGAAATAACTAACAGCAGGTATTTAATTTACAAGAATCTGAGTATTCAAAGGTTCATCATTCTATGGGTGGTACTTACAACTAAGTTTTGGTTTTTCTAGTTCAGTTATTAAATAATTGGGAAGTGAACAGTATTGACAGAACATATACGAAATCTTTGTTTACAATTTCATAAAACAATGACAATATAATGTATAATTACTTACACATGTGGTAAGAGAAATCTAGCACAGCATGGAGAAGGACAACCATCGAATTTTTTTAGGTGTTATCATTAATATGAAATACAACGTAGTTGGTTAGTACACTTTAGTCGGTCTAATAAGTTGAAGTATGCCGGATTAGAGTTCTCTATATCCGATCTTTTGTTCAGAGCATTGGTTTCGTTGCGTATGGCTATCATTTTATGTAGCAATCGTTTTTTTATTATATTCTGCTTACCTATTACCTCTACCCTTTCAAAATCAAACCGATGTAGAGTGTCCAACGTGTGCTGCGCAAGGGCTGTCAAGTTGTCTTTCCTTTTAAGGGGATTGAGAGAATTCAACATGTCTCTGCGATGTTCCGTTGTGCGGGTTTGCATGTATCTTCATGTTTGGCCGATGTATGTCTGGTTGCAATCATTGCAAGGTATTCGGTAAACCACTCCTGATAACTGGTCCTTCGGAGTTCTATCTTTTAATTTTGAGTGGTATTTTTTTATGGTGTTTTGGGATTTTTGTGTGATCTCTACATTGTCAGATTTCAATATATTTCCTATTTTTTGTGACAGTTTTTTTATGTATGGGATTTTGAAATATTTTTCATTTTCTCGTGCCTCTCTCGTGCTCATATTCAAGGTGGAAATATTCTTGTTGATTATTCCTCTGATAATGGTGATAGAGGGTAGTTGTTATTCCGGAGAATGCTTTTTATTTGCTCTATATTTTTTTTATGAAAGGATGGGTGGGGTAGTAGCAATGCTCTTCGAATAAAATTTTCAGATGGGTTCCATTTTTGTGACAACGAATGATGTGAATTATAATTTAAAACTCTTCCTGAATATGTTGGTTTGTGGTACCAATCTACTTTCAGTTTGTTATCATCTCGAATTATGAGTGTGTCAAGAAAGGATATTTTTCTATCTTTTTCTATTTCCAGCGTGAACTCAATGAGTGCGTGATATTTATTGAAAGTATCGAGAACAAAATTCACTTGATCAGCAGGAACCACAGCTAAAATATCATCAACATATCTTCTATAAACTGGCACAACGAATGGTAGATCTTTCAAAGCTTCGTTCTGTAAATCAACCACCACAATATCAGCAACTATAGGTGCAAGGCAGTTTTCCATGCCCAGACCAAATATCTGATTATAGAATTCGTTGTTATAGCTGAAATAACCATTATCAACACCCAGGTGAAAAAGTGTTACGAATTCAGTGAGTAAATTTTTTTTTCGGAATAAACAAAATTTTTTTGAAATTTTTTTCTTGATCTTCAGAAAATGCAAAATTTACCAATAACTGAAAAAATTAAATTAATAATTTTCAAAAAAATTGGCTCAAGTTTAAGGAACAAAAACCTTGTTCCCTTAATTCTCCCAAAGTTTCAATCGATTGGTCCAGGAAAATTGCTCCACCGATGGATCCACCGATTCAGGGGACCTTTGGGGTACATTAGGCTACAAAATTTCTTATAACCTCAGATTTCCCTTCAATATTGATGGAGATAAAGTACGTTAACCAACAAATGGAAAAATGGCATTTTCTTGCTCTTTTTTCACAAAACCGTTACAGGTTGACAAAAACATTTTTCTTAATTAAACATGAACGATATTTCCAAGAAATTTTCTGCAAAAAAAACCAGCTGTCGCAGTAGTTCCGGGGATATCGGCAGTTGAGTGAAAAAGGGTCCTTTTGCATTCAAAAAAGGATATCTCGAAGACAAATGGTCATTTCTGAGGGTGGTGAAATCCAAATTAGACCTGAATAAACAGGCTATGCGGGCTTTGCATCCGTCTACCTCAAAAATTTTTGCCATGACGTAGAGCAAAAATAAAAATTTCAAAAATTTAAAAAAATTTTTCTTCGTGCTTTATCCGAGTATTGCCCGTACTCTGAAAAATGGTTAACCAATAAATTCAGAAACTAGAGTCTTCAAGCTTCAAAATTTGATTTTTTTATTTCTCATACGACCATTTTTCACTCAGATACAGCCTGTTGAAAAACACCAAAAAATTTGGAAAATTTTTCTGTTCCGTTAATTGTTGCGAGAAGTATATATTGTGGGTGGATTCTGTGATTTCCTGAAGGTTCTCTGGGGTTTTCTCTCTCAATCTTTGGAACAAAATCAATAAGAATTTTTTTCATAAATAATGCGCAAACTCTTACACTCATTTGTCTGGAGGCCAACTGGAATTTTAAGGTTACACCTTGAAGATGAGAACAATTACAGTAACTATGTTCCTCTATTTCAGTAACGTAATGAGTTCATTACAGTTCTTAAAGTAGTGCTATTATGAAACTCATTACAGCATTGTTTTCAGTTCTATTTTTCGTTTTGTGGTTGTCAGTACTGACCTACGATCCAATCAATTTTCGAATCAAATCAATTCTAATTCCGTGATCGGTCAAATTTCGTAAGTCTCACCAACTGCCAAGCTACAATACAAAAGTCACTAACCTGAATTTTCATTAGAATTTCGAGAGTATTTCACGAAACTTGACTGAAAAAGAGAAAATAACGTCTAATACTCGTTGCAGAAGGCAATTCCAACACTCATGCTTTCGAAAACTCGCTGTTGTGTGAAAACCACGAATCATGAATTCCTAAAAACGACTCATATCTAAACATGGTCTACCTAAATATTTATTTACTTACAGTTCCATTATAGGAGAATAGTGAATATTTTAGTGGAGAATTACCGATATTTAATGCTCTTTCCACGACATGATGGGTGACAATCATTTTTCATTGTATTTAGTGATTTATCAGTTACAATTCATTTCAATTGGAGTGCGTAGTTTCAGTTTACGATGAACGATGTCTAGTAACATAACTAATGAATCTGAAAAACACTGGTTCATACCTAACTGTTTTCATAATTTATAAAAGGTGCCATTATATTTATTCACTATTTTATGTCATGGAACGAAGGTGGCAAATTTTTGTAGAAGAAATTCGAAAAGGAAATTTATCAGAATTCGGAAATTATGAGTCCTAGCTTTCATCTTGAGTTAACGATTTATACGATTCAATGTTCGAATGATATCTTTGAGAATTATTTTACAAAACTATCATATCAAATCGGTTGGTCGAATTGGAATCTCATCAACGTAAAACAATGCTATTAAATTTTATAAGCAAGCAAGAAGCGAAATTACGTTCGAAATTACTACCATAAATTCTGAGAATTTAGCGGAATAAATTGGATGTGCTATGGAGTTATTAATTCTCGTTTCATAAATGTCAATTATTTTCAGGCTAGAGTCAGTTATCCAGTTGAAGATTGTTGATTGCATATTGGTTATGGAGATCTTGTTCAACCATTCCGAAAAAAAATGAATTGTCTACTAAACATGAATGAATGAGGGAACTTAGAAATGACATTTTACTTTTTAATTTTTTTTTGATCTAATATTAATCGAATAAAAAATTTTTTTCTTATTGAAAACTGAATTTGTAGACATTATATTTCTGTTCTCAATGTGGAATCACATCTAAACCATAGACGAAATGTCTCAAAATCAAGAGAAGGCACTTGTGAACTACTATCATCTTATGGACGGAAGTTTAAACTATCATATAGGTATAAGATAAATACACTTCTCGCAACAATTAAAGGAACAGGAAACCCTTCCAAATTTTTTGGTGTTTTTCAACGGGCTCTACCTCAGTGAAAAATGGTCGTATGACAAATAAAAAAATCAGTTTTTGAAGCTTGTAGACTCCAGTTTCTGAATTAATTGGTAAACAGTTTTTCAGAATACCGGCAGCCATGCAATCCTCGGATAAAGAACGAAGAATTTTTTTTTTTATTTTTTAAATTTTTATTCCTGCTCTACGCGCATGAAAAAAATTTTTTGAGCTGGACCGATGCAAAGCCCGCATAGCCTGTTTATTCATTTTTTTTTTTGCTTTTCAACACGCTCGGAAATTACCATTTGTCTTCGAGATATCCCATTTTGAATGCGGAAGGACCCTTTTTCATTCAACTACCGATATCTCCGGAACTACTGGAGGCCTATCAAACCGACAGCCGATTTTTTTTTCTGCAGAAAATTTTCTACAAAAACCGTTTATGCTAAATCAAGAAAGAATTTTTTTTCACCTGTAATGGTAATGTGAAAAAAGAGCAAGAGAGATCCATTATGCCATTTGTTGGTTAACGGACTGTATCTTCATCAATATTGGAGGGAATGCTAAAGTTATAAAAAAAATTTACAGCCTAATGTACCCCAAAGGCCCCCCTAAATCGGTAGATCGATCAGTGAAGCAGATTTCCTGGAGCAATCGATTGAAACTTTGAAAGAATTGAGGGAACAAGGTTTTTGTTCCTCAAACTAGAGCTTATCTTGCTAATTTTGAAAATTATTAATTAATTTTTTTCAGTTATGAGTAAATTTTATATTTTTTGAAGATCGAAAAAAAAATTTGGGAAGTTTGAATGAAAAACCATTTTCTCGTTTTCTGACGCCTAAAATCTTATTGATTGATTTACCGCCGATATCAGCGTTACCCAAAGCATACCACGAGGAGGTTGCACGCTCGGATTTACGCTTCTCTTGTGCTCAAGCACGTGTGTTCATGATTTGAAGACTGTGTTCATCAGTGTTGTGTGAGCAATTTTTAGAAGAAAGTAATGCCTGTGGTTTGTCAGGTCCACAGTATTTTATGAGAACGGAAAAATTCTATCGCAATTTTTTTTGCAAGAAGAATTTTCACAAAATTTCTAAAATTTATGAAGGCTGTTTTTCACGATTGAAAAGAAACAGTTAAATTTTGTTCTGAAAATATCGGAAAAAAATTTTTTCTTTCAGTGAGAATTTCTATTTTTTTCTCGATATTTTCAGAACATAATTCACCAGTTTTTTTTAAATTTTTTTATAATCTCCAAAACATTCAAAATTGAAAAACTGAAAAAAAATCAATAATTGATTCTTGGAAAGAAGAGGTCAACATTTAGGAACGAAAACCTTGTTCCCTTAATCTTTTAAGAATTTCAATCAATCGATCTAGGAAAACTGCTAAATCGATCGATCTACCGATTCGTAAGGGTCTTTGGGGTACATAAAACTGTAAAATCGTCTTATAACCTGAGCTTTCTCCCCACTATTGACGAAGATACAATCCGTTAAGCAACAAATGGCAAAATGGCATTTTCTTGCCCTGTTTTCACATTACCGTTACAGGTGATCAAACATGATAGATTTTTGTGAGAAATTTTCTGCAGAAAAAAATACTGGCTCTCGGTCTGCTAGGCCTCCAGTAGTTACGGAGATATCGGCAGTTGAGGGAAAAAGGGTCCTTTTGCATTCAAAATTGGATATCTCGAAGACAAAAAGTCATTTCCAAGGGTGATGAACAACAAATTAGACCTGAATAAACAGGCTTTGCGAGCTTTGCATCGGTCTAGCTCAGAAAAAATTTTCCATGCGCGTAGAGCAGAAATAGAAATTTTAAAAATTTGTGTTTTATTCGAGGATTGCATGGCTGCCGGTACTCTGAAAAATTGTTATCCAATAAATTTAGAAACTAGAGTCTACAAGCTTCAAAAGTTGTTTTTTTTTTCTCATACGATCATTCTTCACTGAGATACAGCCTGTTGAAAAACACCAAAAAATTTGGGAAATTTTTCTGTTGCTTCAATTGTTGCGAGAAGTATATTTGAGATAGATCCGAAACGAGAGGGAGGGCTGATGATGTCTACAACCAACAGTTTTTTCATTGATTTGTATTAGATCATTGGACCTTTCTCGTCATACCTGATTCCATCTTGAGCCAAAGACTGCAAAATTGAAACAAAAATCACGACAAATTAGAGACCTCTCCAAAATATATATGGTGTTTCACAAATTATCCGCATGTGCACTGCTACAAAAAAATGTCCTACGGATATCGATATAATATAATAATACTGTTTAACGTTTTACTTAGTTATAAAAGCTCTCCGTACGTTAAAGAATAACTGAAAACATAAACTGGCAAAATACTTTCTCACCCACGATACAGTTTAAACCTTATTTGTACGTTCCTATCAGTATGAAAAAACCAAAAATTTCGGTTATTTTGTTTTGTCAGGTGTTTGGTAGCAAATTTGCTACAATATATTATCAAGGCGTGTTCTAATATAACGATGATGAACGCAAAGTATACACATTTTTTTTTCAATTTATTATTGAAACTCAGGTTTTAACTCATTTTCTGTGGGATTTTTATTACATTTTTGTATTTTTGGTTCCCAGAGTTTCTCTTATTTAATCATTCGTTACCCTTTCAGTCCTAGATCTTCCTGCCGCCCTTCTCCAGAAATCCATTTCAGTTGCCAACAGTACGTTCTTTGTTTTTTTTTTTTAGTCTCCAAACCTCACTCCCATAGGTGATCACACTCTTCACAATGGTGTTATATATTCTCCTTTTGTTGTCCCACAGCACACTATTCAACATCGATATCGCCCTTCTGCCTTCATCCATCAGTCCGTCTGCCGTTATCCTCAATCCCAAGTAATTATATTACTTACAATCCCTTATCACTCGATCATCCTCCAGTACGATATCTTCTTTGATTCCTTCTAAACTCATACATTGCGTTTTTGTGATGTTTAATTCTAGCCCCCATTTCTAATATTCTTCAATAAGTTTTCTCGTCAGTTGCATATAAAAAATTAATATATATATAGATATATATATATATATATATATATATATATATATATATATATATATATATATATATATATATATATAAATATATATATATATATATATATATATATATAGAAAAGTGATTAATAATGAGGGATTTATAAAATACATGAAAAAAATCTAATGGACATAACCCTCAAGAATGAAAAATAACCGTAGACACGTGTTTTTCGGCTTTAGGCCCTCATCAGTACGGTGATTTGTTTCATGTATTTTATAAATCCCTCATTATTAATCACTTTTCTAATTATATTCCTGGACTCGGATGTCACGTAGGTGGCTAAGGCTGCCTCCGTGGTGACGTTGGATGTTGCCCTGGAATGCAGGGTCTTCCAACCGAAATCGCAAATGTGCGGCTGGCTCCCTTGTGTTGACTCCGTTATGTGATTTCAATTTCCAACTTTTCACCGTACTGATGAGGGCCGAAAGCCCGAAACAGCTGTCTACGGTTCATTTTCGTTTCAGAGGGTTATGTCCATTAAACCTTTCCCATGTACTTCACCGATCCCTCATTATTTATTCTTATATTATATGTATATATATATATATATATATATATATATATATATATATATATATATATATAAATTAGACTGTTTCAAAAAAATCGACATTTTTTGTTTTCACGAATCCCCCTCCCCTAATTATTTGCAGGGTATCGAAAAGAGACCTCTGTGAAAATATCAGCTTCAAATAATGATATTTAGAGGTCACTCATCAATTATTTCTATTTTCCCAACTAATAGCAGGAAAAAAATTTTTTTTTTTCAATAAAACATTCCTAGAGCAGAAACCAATAGACAGATTTCATTGTGTGATACATTTTCGTGTAGACAATCAGATACTCTATGAAAATGACTTCTACGATATTTCGATAAAAAGGCCCCTTCAAAAGTTATTCGATTCGATGCTAATATTGAGGTATTTTTGAAGAAAAAAAATTATTCAAAAAAATCCATTCTGTTTGTTTTCACGAAACTCTATTTCTAATTATCTTCAGGGTATCGAAAAAAGGCATCTGTGAAGATATTAACTTTGAATATTAATATTTAGAGGTCATTCAGCGATGATTTTTATTTCCGCTGTTGATAGCAGGAAAAAATTTTCTTTTTTCAATTAAATATGTTTTCTTCACGAACCAATTGACGGAATTCAATGTTTTATACATTTTCTTGTAGGGAACCAGATGCTCTACGAAAATGTCTCATACGATATTTCGATAAAACCGGTCGTTCAAACGTTATTCGATTATTTTCTTCAAAAATACCTCTATATTAATGCCTTATATTGCGGTATTTTGGAAAAAAAAGTTCAAATAACTTTTGAACGAGTGGTTTCATCGAGATATCCTATTAAACATTTTAGTAGAGTATCTAATTCCCCACACCAAAATGTATCATACAGTAGAATCCGTCTATTGGTACATGAACAAAAAATTTTTTATTGAAAAAAGAATTTTTTTTCCTGCCATCAGCAGCGAAAATAGAAACCATCGATGAGCGACCTCTAAATATTAATATTCAAAGCTGATATTTTCACAGACGCTTTTTGTCGATGCCCTGAAGATGATTGAAAAAAGAAATTTTTCCCCTGCTATTAGTAGGCAAAATAGAAATAATTGATGAGCGACCTCTAAATGTTATTTTTTGGAGCTGATATTTTCACAAAGGTCTTTTTTCGATAACCTGAAGATAATTAGGGGAGGTTTGGTGAAAACAAAGAAAGTCGATTTTTTTGAATCAGTCTTATATATATATATATATATATAAACATGATTAGTCCGCTTGAACCAAAGATTTCCAACCGATTTCAATCTTACTTCCGTCACTGGAAATAATACCGATATTCAGTTCGATTCTGATTGCTCATAACAATATTGCAAGGGGCGGATTTACGGGGGGGTGGGGGGTTAATGGGGGTAATAGCCTCCCCCATGAGTATCGAAAACCTGAAAAAAAGGTACCTGCGCAACGTGATGCACACAAAAAATTTAATCCAATAATTTTAAATTCATAATTTCTCAAATATTGTCAATATTCACTTCGACTAATTAAAGAAAAATATTCACAATTTTTTGGTGATTTTCAAGCGGCTGTATCTCAGTGAAAAATGGTTTGATGAAAAATTAAAAAAACACACTTTTGAAGCTTGAAGACTTTTGTTTCTAAATTTATTGGTTCACAATATTTCGGAGTACCGGTAGTCATGCAATCATCGGATAAAGGACGAAAAAAAATTTTGAAAATTTTCAAAATTTTTTTTTCCTCTACGCGCATGGAAAAATTTTTTCGAGCTTGACCGTTCGAATGTCACATAACCTATTTATTGAGCTCTAATTTGCTTTTCATGACCATAACCATTTGTCTTCGAGATATCCTGTTTTGAATGCAAAATGATCCTTTTTCACCGCCAATATCTCCGGAGCTACTGATCGCCCAGCGAATCGAAAGGCGATTTCTTTTTCTACAAAAAATTTTCTACAAATATCTGTTTTGTTCAATAAGAAAAAAATTTTTTTCACCTGTCACATGAACGTGGAAAAAGAGCAAAAAAATGCCATTTCACCATTTTTTGTTAATTGGACTGTATCTTCGTCAATATTGGCGGAAAAGCTTAGGTTGCTTAAACTTGACCTAATTTTCTTAATCAATCAATAATTTCATTATTTCTTCACTTTTCACTTTATTTTTTAAATATATCATGAAAAAAATTTTTAATTTTAAAAAATTTCCGAAATTTGGAAAAAAATTGGCATTCGAAGACTGTCGTTAAATTTTGTTCTAAAATTAAAATAAGAATAAAAAAATTTTTTAATTTGAAAAAAACAATAGACCATTTGTGACTCACCTCCACTGGAGCTATGGACACTGGATACATTTAAAACTTAATTTTCCGTAGGAATAGATCTCGCCTTTCGGCTCGCTAGGCGTTCAGTATTTCCGGAGATATCGGCAGTTGAGTGAAAAGAATCATTTTGCATTCAAAACTGAATATCTCGAAAGTCGTAAAAAGCTAATTAGAGCTGAATGAACAGGTTATGCGACATTTGCATCGATCTAGCTAGAAAAAATTCTCTATGGGCGTAGAGCAAAAAATAACACTTCGAAAAATGTTCATAATTTTTTCTTCGTGCTTTATCTGTAGATTGCTCGAGTACTGGTACTCCGAAAAATTGTGAACCAATAAATTCGGAAACAAAAGTCTTCAAGCTTCAATAGTTAGTTTTTTTATTTTCTATAACACCATTTTTCACTCTGATGCAGCCTGTTGAAAATCACCAAAAAATTGTGAATATTCTTCTGTTCATTTAATTGTTTCGCGAATTGTATAAGCAATGAAAACTTCCTAAATATGTGGTAAGCAAATATCTCAAGCTCAAAAAACCGGAACTCTCTAGTTATTCGTTCTCAATGCAAAAATCACTAAACGATATTCAAGGAAATATTCGAGTAATTTCAATGAGCATTCAATGAGTTTGAGAAAATAACGTATTATACTCTTGCAGAAGGCACTAACACTCGTTCATTCAACACCTCGACATTTCGTGGCTCGTTTTTAAATTTTGAATTCTTGAAAGCATCTCAGTGTTTCCTGCACTTGCATTAGAAATAACTGTATTGATCGCATACCACAGTAAAATATCTGAACTTTAATCTCCAACGAGCATGCAGAGAATGTCCGTTTTCTTACTAAAATGTGGGCTATTTGTGAAATGATTTTAACTTGAACAGAGTTATCTTGATACGAAATTTCAATAATGCAGCTATCAGCATATCGTTCTCATGAGGAATACTTCACTCTTTCATGCAGATGAGAAATATCAATTGAATTTCAATAGAAATTAAAAATGAATTTCGACATCCATGACATGGTTACCTGTTGAATATTCACTAGTGATCAGAAGCCTATAGTTCGTACTTCAGCATATTTTCTGTTGTTTCTCACACAAAAATTATCGTGACTATTAATCATGGGTATAATTACTAAAAAAGAAAATAAATTTTTTATCCAGATGAGAAAAAAAGCACAGCATCGACTTTCATACGTCCAATTTCAAATTTTATATTTTTAATATCAATAATTATATCAACTTTATGGATCAAAGGGAACTTCAGTGTGAGCTTATTCATTATGAGTTAACACCGAGCTCTTTAAGACTAATTGAAGAACATCATCAGGGTATTTCTGAAAGGACAAATGAGATTATTACATGAACTAACAGATGAGCAATAAAGAGTAATTACCGGTCCAGGGAATCATCGCAATTGTAAGCAAACAAGAGCATGAACAAACAATAAATAAAAATGAAATCATCTTTGTTTTATTCACGTTTCATGTGTTATGTAATTTCGAGATTCCCTATATAATATACATAATATACAGGGTTGGGATAAAGTATGGAACCAAGTAAATATCTTTTAAACGAAAAGAACGATATTTATGAAAATTTGCAGGTAGGTGCAATGGAACTAAACGCATCTGATGTACAGTTTTTTGATAATAATATACTTCCGGTTTAACTGGAAATGCTATCAACTTCTTTAATTTAAATGGGACACCCTATATATTTTTACAGATTTTGAAAGAGCTTGTTATTTTGAATTCATACATACTGAGTTTAGTGTAAGAAATTTTGTAAAAACGAGGAATATAGCACTTTAACCAACCTCCTTTGAGTTTTTTGCATTAGAGCAAAAAACTATTTAGATAAACTAATTGATGTTGTTTGTATGAATAGTAATAAATAAACAAGTACTGTTTAGTACGTCTTTTGTTCTTCAAGTGTCAAATTCTAATTGACGGAAATATATTGAACAATTTAGAATGGTTCAATTAAGTGAAAAAGAGCGTATTGAAATTTTAATGATGATCGGTTATGGTGATCGTGTTAGAACTCATGAAGAAGTGTGTCATATTTTTAATAATTTGCATCCGGAGAGAAATCCTATATCACGCTCAATAGTAACTAAAACATTACAACGTTTTAATACTACTGGGATGGTAAAAAATTTGCTAAAACCTGGAAGACCGCGGACTGCAACGAACGAAACTGTTAAACAAAATATTGCAATCGATTTAGAAGAATCACCTCAAACTTCCACCACAAATTTGGCACTAAACCATGGTATCAGTCGACGTTCTGTAGGAAAGATATTAAAAAGTGAAAAGTATCATCCGTATAAGGTACAGTTGGTTCAAGAATTATCATACGATGATTTTGACTGACGGCTGGAATTTTGCGAACGGCTAATGGACATCTGTAATGTCGACGAAAATGTTGCTTCTAGCATAGTTTTTTCCGATGAGGCAACTTTTTGTTTAAATGGTACAGTTAATCGCCACAACTCAAGGTATTGGTCAAATGAGAATCCTCATTGGATTCATGAAGCACATACCCAGCATCCACAGAAGTTAAATGTTTGGATGGGAATCGTCGAAAATAAGCTTATAGGCCCATTTTTTATCGACGGAAACTTGAATGGTGACAATTATTTGGATCTACTAAATAACGAAATTATTCCTGCACTTCAACAGAATGGGCAATTACCTCAAAATATTTGGTTTCAACAAGATGGAGCACCTCCCCACTATGATAGACTGGTTAGGGATTTTCTGGATGCGAATTTTCCAAATCGATGGATTGGACGTAGAGGATTTATAGAGTGGCCTGCTATTCTCCGGTTCTTAGCCCGTTAGACTTTTTTCTTTGGGGTTATCTAAAATCACGTGTTTACGTTAGACGACCAATAAACTTACAGGAATTGAGACAAAGAATTATTGATGAATGTGAACTAATAGGTGGAGAAGTCTTGGAAAGAGTGACTCAAGAATTTGTTAATGGGATGGCATATTATCAGCAAATAAACGGCGAGCATTTTGAACATTTGAGTTAATTTTGTTTCTCATTATTCTAAAATAATGAAATGTACATCTATTGTACTACTAACAGTGAGTTATTCCTCGTTTTTACAAATTTTTTACACTAAACTCAGTATGTATGAATTCAAAATAACAAGCTCTTTCAAAATCTGTAAAAATATATAGGGTGTCCCATTTAAATTAAAGAAGTTGACGGCATTTCCGGTTAAACCGGAAGTATATTATTATCAAAAAAATGTACATCAGATGCGTTTTGTTCCATTGCACTTACCTGCAAATTTTCATAAATATCGTTCTTTTCGTTTAAAAGATATTTACTTGGTTCCATACTTTATCCCAACCCTGTATAATAGACCACTACGCCTACGACTATTCATTCCAAGTCATCCTGCTGTAAGTACTGATAATGTGTTGATGTTTCAGATGTTTTCCTTCTAGTCTTTCTCGGGTTTTCTAGAGGTCATAAAATTTATGTTATTGTTGTACTTGTCTATGATCCCTTAAATTGCGTCGGTGGAACCATTTCAAAATTCTTATGTTCTGATTTTTATTAATTGTTTGTTCATTACTGTAATGCCCTTGTTCGCTAACAATTGCGATGATTTCCTGGAAGGGTGATTACTCTTTGTTATTCATCTGTAAGTGATAACCTTCTTGGTCCTTCTAGAAAAACACTGATAATTGAGTTGCTCAGAGGAAAAGTGGTCTAAATACAATTAAGTGAAATGTTGGGAAATTTAGGTTTCACCTTGCAATTTATTAAAAATAGCATTGATAGGTATGGAAAAGATTGGTACATACTTGGTCAAAAGGATGATTCAACTTATACGAATTATTAGAAGAATGATATGCAACCTGATGTACCCAAATATCCTTATAACTCAAAAATTCGGAATTTGTGACCTATACTTCTTTTCCTCTGACCAGCTGAATTTTCTTCAATTAGATCGAGAGTGCTCAGTTTTGACTCATAATAAATAAGCTCATACTGAAGTAGCCATTGATTCATTAATTTATCATCCTCTAGTGTGCACAACCATACTTGTAATAATAATATACCTATTATTTTGCAAAACTGTTTTTGTCATACCAAGTTTATAGAGAGAGTAAAAATAAGAAAATCGAACAAGTCCCACATTTTTACCCTGCTTCCTTCATCGACGAGCAAACGCTTCCGTAGAGGAGTCATCCGATGAGGTGGAATACCCGAGAGCTAACCGAAAATTTATTCAAAATGACGTCTCAGTCGATATCCATAATTGAAAGAGTTTCCACGTACGTTCTTTCCCTTATTTGCGGCTTTAATCCGGTTGATTTTTCCAGGTGATGCGGAGTCGACGTCTTCGTATTTGGACGAGGGATTCTTCAATAGCAACGTCAGCAGCTACCCCTACTTTGAATTCAACGTGCCCCGCAACGTAACCACGGCGGTAGGCCAGACCGCTTTCCTTCACTGCAGGGTCGAGCAGCTAGGAGACAAAGCCGTGAGTTCTTTTGTATTCATATTATGTTTGTTCTCCGACGGCCCGAAATGAAAAATGGGAAAGTTGGAATTTCACTTTGAAGAAGTGAGATTTGCGGGGACACCGGGGTCGATCTGCTGTCGATAATATTGTTCTGTGGGACGGGATTCGGATGATCTGCAGGCGGGGTTATACCTTTGAACTTTTTCTTCGTCGGATAATATTCGATTGCGGGTCGCAGGTTGCGCGGAAGTTGAGAGATTGCTTTTGTTTATGCTGTGATGGAATTTGACTTTGAATGGAATTTCTTCGTTGTTCGGCGTACTCGGATTTTATATTTCGGAGGTCAATAATGTTATGAGGAAAGCTTCGACTTGGTCCAAAACCACTCTGATTCTGATATTTTAATGGAATTGTATAGAACATATTCCGAACAGGTGTACTGATGTTGAACCATCAAATAGTTCAGTGTAATTTCTATTATTTGTCCCTACTCATTAAATTTTTATTGTATATATTGTATATATATATTGTATATTCATTCATTCAAGGGGTTTCCCAATTTGCTTGATTTCGACTGTATTTGCTATTTCTAGAGACGATAGGTGAAACATTAATGCAAAACATTTCACGATATCTTTATTTGTGTTGAAAATATAATTGAAATTTTATATTTCATCGATTTCGAATTTTTTCATATCATTTCCATTATCGGAAATATCTGAAAAAGATCAAAACTTTCTACAGGCACTTTTTCTCTGGGAATAAGTCACTGTATATAATTTTTTTTATCTCCTTTACTAAGAGGAAAAAAAAACAAGTTCGTTAGTTTGAATACAAACTCATTCTTTTTTTGATCTCATTTCATAAAAAGAAATAGATTCTCAAAAATATATGAATGTCGATATATTGCTATCATCCTAAAGGAAAAATCAGCTTAAGAATGAAATAATAACTAACCGTTGAATGTCTCGTACATTATTCTATAGTCTATCTAACGAGAAGCGATAGCATGGCCAAATTCATCAGGACCGGATTTAATATACCGATCGCGCAACCGACGCCGAGGCAAGCAACTGAGAATTTCCGATGAATCACTTGATTGTCGTAATACAGATCTGGAGAAGGCTGAGCAAGCACTAAACGGCAGCCAATGAAAATATTCATATCCCTATAGGCTTACTTTTAGTTGTTTACTGGCGCTATCGCTTCTCGTTGGATAGACTATAGGAATGAATCGAAACACTTCAATACGTTAGTGACGGATTAGGCATGCGCGGATCCCGTAGCAAATTTTTTGGCGGGCTGCCGTTCATGGGGAGATTTGATTGCAATTTTGAAAAAATTATATTTACATATGTTCATAAATCATAATCCTTTGAATATTGGGACTTGTGGCTATCTCGAGCCTTCTTATGCCACAAAAAATTATATCCTAGATGAAATAAGGAAAATTTTTACACAAAATTTACTAAAATATCGCGATTTTCTAGTCGACAGTGTACAGCTATTTTGGAAAGAATTTGTTGACGTCACATTTTCACCATCTCCAATGAGATTTTGTGAGATTATACTGAACCCACCTGATACTATTATGGACGTCTTCTATACAGGTATAAACTGATACACAGATGTCAATAGTACCTACAGTAGATGAGATTATCATGAAAATTCGTGATAGTTTTGAGAGAGATTTAGGTATAATTTGAAACTGATATGATTTGATTCTGAGGAATAGGGAATCTTCTTCTTCTTCCAGCGTCCATATAGGCACAATGCCTGTTCTTCATCGCAACTCGCTTCATCAAGTTATACCATCCATCCATCGTTTTCGAGGTCTTCCTGGGCTTCGTCTTCCCAATGGTGACTTATCCCTAGCGATCTTCACGACTCGGTCTTCTGTCATTCGGGTGATATGATCATTCCATTGAATTTTCCTGTCCAGTACCCAATCATTGATGTTATCAATTTGGCATGTCCTTCTGAGGGTTTCGCTTCTCTGTCTGTCCCATAGCGATTTTCCAGTTATTCTCCGGACTATTTTCATTTCCGCTGCCTCCATCATCTGGCGAGTTTTGGATGTTTCGGGTCTTGTTTCTGCCGCATATGCTAGAATGGTCTTGTAAATACGGCTTTTTGTGTCTATCCTAAGATGTTTGTTTCTAAATATGGTGTCATTGAGTTGTGCAGCTGCTCTTGTTGCCTTAACCACTTGTCTTCTTACTTCCGTCTCGATTTCACCAAAACTGGAAATTTCTATGCCCAAGTAGTTGAACTTCATCACCTGTTGTATAATGCTCCCACCAACCATCAGTTTACATCTACGGCGTATTTTGGACGTTGTCATGCAATTCGTTTTGGATGTGGATATTATCATCCCAAGAGATTGAGCCATTATGTTGAACACATGTAGAAGCCTCTGCAGATCATCTTCATTTTCTGCTATTAGAACTGCATCGTCTGCATAGCATATGATCTTAAGTTCTTTATTTCCCATCTTATAACCTCTTTGTGTACAGACTTTTCTTATGATTTCATCCATAATAATATTGAAAAGTAACGGACTCAGTGAGTCTCCCTGTCTAATGCCTCTTCCTAGTGTTATGGGTTCTGTTAACTCGTTATCTATCTTTGCCTGTATGTTGTTGTTTTGGTATATATCTTCTATGGTTTTAATAATGTTGTTCAGTATTTGTCTGTTATAGAGGAGATGAACCACATCAGCTAATCGTATCCTGTCGAACGCTTTTTCTAGATCTATGAAGCAGAAGAACGCAGGCTTATTATATTCTATTGACTTTTCGGTTATTTGTCTCACTACGAATGCCGCATCTGTACACGATCGTCCAGATCTAAACCCCTGTTGCTCGTCAGCTAATGTTATCCGTTCGCTGATAAGATTTGAAATTACTCTAGTGACTAATTTCAAGGTAGTGCATAACAAATTTATTCTTCTGTAGTTCCCGGGCTGTTTTTTGTCTCCTTTTTTGAAGAGTAAAATCATTGTGCTTGTTCTCTATTCGTCCGGAATTTTTTGTTGTTCGAGGATCCTTTGTGTGAGAATGGTCAACTCCTGAATCAATCTTTCCCCACCGTACTTGAGGAGTTCATTTGCAATGCCGTCTGGACCAGGGCTCTTCCTGTTTTTCAACTCATTTAGCGCCTTTCTCACGTCAGCTTCATCGATAAAGATGTTATTATTTATCATGATATTTGGAACACCTTGTGCTGTATTAGGTTGGTCATCCTTGTAAATGTCTTTTAGGTATGTGGTCCATAGGGAATGTTATGTTTTATCAATCGTGTTTTTCAAATCATTCATATCAAAATCATAATTGTTTATTCATCAAAATATTACAGGAAAAACAATTTTTTCATTTCACAACGGTTATGATGAACCTGTTACCTTAGCTAAGCTCGTATGTCACATGTCACCTCTATTCATATATTTAATATTCATGCAAGTTTTTCTAATTATTTTCACAAATTTTCATAATATGACATTTCTTGATTTCATATGAGCAAATTCAGATATAATACTATCTGCATCAATTTCTCTGAGACTGAGCAAATCATATTCTATATTCTTTAGGAAGAGAGAATTCAGAGGTTCTTGAGTCATTGTTTCTTAATTCATTTTTTAAACGTTCCAATGTCGAAAATGAACTTTCAATACTGCAGACAGATAATTCTCGAAGTAACTATTCTAACTTTCGATTTTTTATAACAAGAAAGCGTTTTATTGCATTAGTCACAACTCTGTTACTCCGCGATTGTTGAAAAACAAAAATCAACACAATAGTGATTTTTGAAACAAACTTTTCTATTTAAACCTCGAATCACATGATGTGAACAAAATGATTGGCATCTCGGGCGGCTGTGGAATCTCGAAAATATGTTGGTAATATCCCATCGGTAACTTTTGAGTTCTAGGATTTAGGTCGGTACTGCGAGTTTTTCAACAATTCAGCAGGTATTTCCGCCAGTATTAATCGCGTTTTGCTAGTTATTCAGGTAACAATCATTTACTTTTTCGATGTGTTTTCTGATAAATAAATGAGTCTCAAAATTTCACTTTTCACCTAAAACTGTCAGATGAATTCTGGAGAAAAAAGAAGGAAAGACAAGTCATTGCAATCAGGAGTGAGCAGTGGATGGAAACCTATTCCACATGATTATACCTTCAAAGAAACATTATACGACCTTAATTTTTTTCAAATAAAAAACAATGAATGAATCAGTTTGTACATCTTTTTTGAACTTCCTGAAAAGTAACTGAATTTTAATCAAAATCAACATTTGGTATATTATTTAATGAATCATGAAATGGAAAGTATTTATACATACAAATAATAAGTGATCTATTTTATAGCATTCACACTTCAAATGATTCACTATTTGTCAACAAATATTTTCTATTTGTTTCAACAACTTGGCTATGAAATTGTAAAGTTATGTCAGCTTTATACTTTTTGTACCTCAATACTAAAAAAAAAAAAAATAACACCGGGTGAGAACTTGGCTGAATTTTCGATAGTCATCAATATTGCTGAAGGGTCTTCATAGAGAACGAACTTTAAGTTATTTTTGATGAAGTCTTAATTATTTAATGAATGATATCTCCACATTGGAGTTCCTCGAAAGACTGCAAGATTTCATGTTGAAGCATTCCGCGCTATTTTTATTATCAATCCTAACTAAATTTCCAATTCCCATGCTTGATCTACAGCGGAATAGTGTGGGTGTGTATATTTTAGTCATCATCTCAGCTTGTTTCTCTTTTGCAATTGAAGCTAAGTTTGAAAATTTGTAAATACAAGAATGATAAAAATAATGTGATTTCACAAAAAATTCTTCAAATTTATTTGCCTTGAAAAATATATTCAATCATGTTATAGGTTATATTGATATATTTCCATCTATGATGAACACATCCAAACCACCCGCATGACCACCCAATTCACGAGACCTTAAACAATCCTCCACCAAACCGCCTCAAATCCCGGAACCCCTTATGGGCTGAGGTGGATCATAACCCGCAGATCAAACAAGACTGGCGCCATAAGTGGAACATGGCACCAATACACAAACATGACATAGTTGACCCCACACTTGCTCTACCAGGATTTGATCTGAAGAGAAACATCTGGAGTAGACTAAATAGAGTTAGGAGAGGCCATGCAAAATGTAATGCTATGATGTTCAAGTGGGGACTTTGCCAATCTCCAGCCTACGACTGCGGAGCTGATCAACAAACTATAGAGCATATTGTCCGGGAATGCCCTTTAAGGAAGTAACTGGGACCATTCAGAGACATTATTGATGCGACACCTTCTGCACTGGACTGGCTACGTTCTCTGGATGTGGAGCTTTAATTTGATGTTTTGATCACATCTTTACCTACCTTTTTACTTATAAGTGTCTTTATTTTTTTATTTTTATGTTAGATATACTTTGTTTTATATTCATGGTGACTATCATTTATACTTGTTCAGTGCTGTTGCTTTGCCAAACGAAAAATAAATAAATAAATATGATGAACACACAGAAATTTTTAGTAACTTTTTGTAACTAGAAATAAAGCCCCGGATGGAATTCCATGGCTTGCTCTGATGACAATCATTTTGAAACGGACTATAACACATATCACAAAATAAAATAAAATATTAATAACAGTTCTTTATTGGCCATCGACTTCAGATACTTATAAAATAATTTCGCGTCATTAACAACTTTGTTCACAAATATAGACCAAGGTCTATAATCTTTTCAAACGTAAGAAATAGCAAGGTAAACAATTCGGCGAATAAGAAGGAGGGGCTACGGATTGTCCGTCCAGAGTCGAATCTAGGATAATGCTCACATTGATACAGTTTCAACTCAATAATATTTTCCGAATGCAATACACGCAACAGCTCCACGTAAAATATTAAAATTTTTTACGAGATTTCTGATAAAACTAGAGGATAAAAACGAACACTTGTGGATTCAAATGATTCTATTATTACTTTTCAATACTATCCACATTCCGTCGCGAGTACGATCCTTGCAGTACGTTCGAGATGACGAAAGGATATGAGAAATCTATAAGATAGTTTGATGTTTGATCAATAAGATAGTTGTCCTTGCGCAAATTATACAATTTTGGTTGTTTACCTCGCTCCTCCTTGTGTTTGAACAGACTGTAGGGTTTCAGCAGTGTGGATGGTGAGTTGCATATCTTAAATAATTTCAACAAGTTGAATCAAGCAGTTTCAATTTTGCTACGTAGATATGCAAAGTAAGGGTACGTGCTTTCACACGTTAAAATATTTGTAGAAATACTCGTAGTTATCGCGAGCGAATTCTATTCGTCATGTCATTTTATTTCCGTCATGTGCACATGTTAGTCTCAACCAAACCAGTCTATTTTCTTTTTATACTTTCATAATTATTTTATATCGAGTTGTTAAATACGCTGAGATTATTTGTTTCTGGTCTAAAATTGACGCATTCATTCATATTAATATGAATCAACTCAAGAATATTTCTTCTTTCGAAGAAAGAATTTTCATCTTTGTGTTCATCTCATGGCTGATTCAATTTGATTTATTGCCTAAGCAATAATTATTAATATTACTAATAATAAGACCGTTTATTATTTTTAGTAGCTTCAGATTTTTATACCTAGGGGAAAGTCAATTTCCATCGTATTTGCCAAATATCTGGCTGTTTGACATTAAGAAAGTCTTTCGGGCTTATTGGCCGTGGTCTACTAGGAATTTCACCTAACGTTTCGCCCACAACTGCGGTAGGCATTTTCAGAGGATTCTTGGTCTGAGGTTGTAAATCAAACGCTGAATTTCCGAAAGTGATGCTGGATTCGATCCGTTGGCCCAACTTATACCCTGATCATTGGCGGAAAAGGTAGTGGGTTTACGAACGCGATGTTGATTGGTCCATCGCTCCCACTTCGTATTGGCTTGATTTTGGTCTTTTCCAACACCGGCAACCATGCGCTATGTACCAAAGGAGTTTCTTTCCTTCTGTTCATGTTGTTCTTATGTTTATATATCTCAATGGCTTCCATAAGAACAACATGTACAGAAGGGAAGAAACTCCCTAGGTACATAGCGCATGGGGGCCGGTGTTGGAAAAGACCAAAATCAAGCGAATACGAAGTGAGAGCGATGGACCAATCAACATCGCTCGCGTGAACCCACTACCTTTTCCCGCCAATGATCAGGGTATAAGTTGGGCCAACGGATCGAATCCAGCATCACTTTCGGAAATTCAGCGGTTGAGTTACAAACTCAGAACAAGAATCCTCTGAAGATGCCTACCGCAGTTGTGGGTGAAACGTTAGCTGAAATTCCTAATAGACCACGGCCAATAACCCCGGAAGACTCTCTTAATGTCAATATATCCGGTCGTGAAAGCCTGAAACCATTTATCTGTCTGTTTGTTTGTTTACTTGTTTTATTATAATATGTAGCATAGCTGATCTGTTGAGCTTATTGTGATGAAGTTTGATATCCTGAAACCTCAGCAATGATGAAGGCTACCTACTTTTCATCATCACGTGAAGCCCCGGGCGAAGGCTAGTTATGTATATCGTCACTCAAAATCATACGCTCGATTAATTGAAATCCGTTTACAAGGAGAGAAGAAACAAAAATGTTTTCCTAACTCATTCGTCATTCGTTCTCAGTAACTACCTCGGTTAACATATAATACAAATCCTCATCAATAGGGGCCCCCAAAGCCATCAAACGAATCACAAGTAACTACCTCTTCATCGAAGAATAACAACGGCATCCATCACATTCCGGCTCGAAATAATCTCCACAGCAGTTAAACACATCCGCGATGTTAAGACTGATAAATTCATCCCTTTTTGCAGGATGAGAATGATTGCGTTTTTCAGACCCATCCATTCTCGCCTCCCCCGTTTCTCCCCTAGCACCCACAAGTACGCCTGGATCCTCCCTATAGCGTTGAAAGAAAATGTATTCTTTTGTGTATCTTGAAGTATTTCTGCTCCTGCGATTTTCAGATCCTGAATAAAAATGAACACATCCTTTTGTGGCATGAAATTATGGAGGTCTCGAAGAGGTTAGAATGTTTGTCCTTTATCCATTTACATGTTTTCTGTCTCTTATTCGCATTATTCGCAATTTATCCGTTTGTTTCATTGAAGTAATTACCTCGAAGGAAGTTGAAACAAATGTATTATTCATAAACTTTACAGATATACAGGGTGAGTCTTTGACTTGTACATATATTTTAACGGGAAATTCCTGAGGTCAAAAGAAACACTTTTTGTCTCTACCATTTTTTTCGATTCGGCTCGGTTGGAAAGATACATGCTGTTGAAAATCCATGAAGAAATGTAATTTTCGAATATATCTCGTGAATGATTTCATCGAATGAATTGATTTTCAGAATATAGGTTCTCATTAACGAGGCAAATCTTTTACGAATACAAAATTTAACTCGGATGTCTAATTTTCTTCGTTATGACCAATATATACTATTACATTCCATAATTATAGCAGAAATTCTATGATCCTGACTCTTGGAAGTGTGTTGAATGCCATTTAATGAATATTTGGCTATTTTGGAAAACAAAAGTATTCTTCGTGAAATCTCGTGAAATTCGCATTATTCGAGTAATTAATGATTTAAAAAAATCTGTCAGCGAAATTAAAAAAATTGATCACTTTGGCTGAATGCAATTCTGTTCAGAAGATTCGCAGAATTAAATTTCTGCTACATTTTCTCGAAAGTTCAGGTGGTAGATTTAATGTTCGGAAAAAATTTGGTGTCATATTTCTAGGGGTGGAATAGCTCATTATGAAAGTTTTAAATGGCTATATCTTTTCATCTAGGCTGAATCAGAAAAAATGCTATTCAAAAAAAGTATTTCTTTATTTCTTCCGACCTCAACAATCTATGGTTTGAATATATGTACAAGTCAAAGATTCACCCTGTATAGAGTGTAGTAAAGTTTTCACATAAAATTTTTTATTGGCGTCAATAGCATGTCAGTTTCTTCGCGCTATTACTTCAAGTTGGTTTCAACACAATCATTGTGTACTTGCTTGAGATAGCCCAAAGTGTGTGATTTGTGGATGCTTCGTATTTTGAATTTCTGACATAACATCGTTCATCAGTATTTTTTTCAAAAACTAGGCCTTCAGGGTGATAATCGATAAAATTTAAGAAAAAAAAGCAGTTTTTTCGATTTTTGACGAAGTTCGGTTCAACGCTCGAGGTCGCAAACTTGGATTATTCATGAGGCCAACATCCAACATCATGAACAAGTCTTCAAAAATCAGAACTATCGGATTTGACGCATACTACCCGATTCTTTCAGGCGACAAAGTTACTGGATTATATAATATAGATTCTATACAGGGTGGCCATTTGAAAACGAAACAGACGAGATTACAGACGAAATAAATTTTTTCGATAGAAATGCTCGGACAGGTCGATTTCTGTTTCGAGGGGGACAACTTAAGATGTAGGTTACGGACGCATAGCGCTTCAACCCTTGCTACTACAACCCTCACCCCCAATATTTGAATAGGGAAGATGGGGTGAGTGATACCTCATTTGAAAGGTATTTTTATACTGATTTCCGCACAGTAATTGTTTTTTCATTTTATGCATTAGTTCTCGAAATACAGGGTGGCCATTTGAAAACGAAACAGACGAGATTACAGACGAAATAAATTTTTTCGATAGAAATGCTCGGACAGGTCGATTTCTGTTTCGAGGGCGACAACTTAAGATGTAGGTTACGGACGCATAGCGCTTCAACCCTTGCTACTACAACCCTCACCCCAATTTTTGAATAGGGAAGATGGGGTGAGTGATACCTCATTTGAAAGGTTTTTCACAAAAAAACACTACAAGTGCCATAAAAACACCACTTCATTTTCAAATGCTTAGTCAAGAATATTTCGAGAACTAATGCATAAAACGAAAAAACAATTACTGTGCTGAAATAAGTATAAAAATACCTTTCAAATGAGGTATCATCCACCCCATCTTCCCTATTCAAAATTGGGGGTGAGGGTTGTAGTAGCAAGGGTTAAAGCGCTATGCGTCCGTAACCTACATCTTAAGTTGTCCCCCTTCGAAACAGAAATCGACCTGTCCGATCATTTCTATCGAAAAAATTTATTTCGTCTGTAATCTCGTCTGTTTCGTTTTCAAATGGCCACCCTGTATTTCGAGAACTAATGCATAAAATGAAAAAACAATTACTGTGCTGAAATCAGTACAAAATTACCTTTCAAATGAGGTATCACTCACCCCATCTTCCCTATTCAAAAATTGGGGGTGAGGGTTGTAGTAGCAAGGGTTGAAGCGCTATGCGTCCGTAACCTACATCTTAAGTTGTCCCCCTCGAAACAGAAATCGACCTGTCCGAGCATTTCTATCGAAAAAAATTATTTCGTCTGTAATCTCGTTTGTTTCGTTTTCAAATGGCCACCCTGTATATGTGAAATATACAAAGATACAAGAATGCGCGAGTTTAATCAAAATCCAATGTAAGCTTGATGAAACAAATTATTGCACTACATGTACATATAACTGCTGCCGACAGTTGAGAAATTATATGAAATCAACACCAGAATTCCTTCTTCTGATTCTCCTGACAGGTCGATAACCATTTCTCAAACCAAGCGAGTAGACTAATGATGACATTTCAATTAATATTTCCATTAATAATGCAGTCAATCCCTTTGTCGAACCGAACACAATATCCACAATCTGCTCTTTCGGATCGGCAGCCTAAGCCACTTCGATCCACCTAAATTCCGACGACAACGGCCACGTCGAACAGTTTGTGAAATATTAATTCCGGATCTCATCAAACGGGACTGGATACCGGAGTTGGAACTTAGTTTTCCACCTAGAAGAGCTCAAGGAGAAACGGGACAGTGGTCAGAGCAGACTCGAGGATCAACTGGGATGAATAGCTGAGAAGATATTCAACATAAATTTAAGTTTCCGCAGCGGTAATTTATTTGTCGATAATTTTTCAGAATCTTGAACATGAGGGCATAAACGTCATATTTGGTCTTAGATGAATCATGACAAGTGACCACGCAATTTAGGTGCGATCAGAAAAGCTTACGTAAATTCAAACCAATCGAATCACATGATTTAAAATCTCATTGAATCTCGGTGACTTCAATCAATTTAAGTTTTGTGAAACAATCCTTTAGATTTTAGCTCGAGGTTTTTGTTGTCGCAAGACTCGGGACGGAACTAGAACGAGAGCTAAAATCTGATATTTTCCCGTGTATTATACCCCATTTTTTTCTGTGACAGGGAAAATGACTATACAATATTACAATATATTGAAGTCAGAAAATTATCGATGTGAGATTAAAAAAAAAAAAAATTTTCAACTGGTAGGCTGTTGACAATTCGACTTGCGTTGCTTAATCGTATATAGAGGTCATTCATTTCGAAGATCGTCGGCTGCCAGGTCTGTTCCTACCAGTGCAGCGCGTGCCCCGCACGCGTGCGGCAATCAGAAGGGGCGGCAGCTAGCGCGGTATCTGTTCGCACATCGTTAAAAAAGGCGGCAAAATCTCAACTTGACCCGGGCGGCATATACCCTAGGAACGGCCCTGTCTGCTGCAAGCGTGTAGCAGAATCTAGGGGAGACTTGATGACACTAAAAAAACATGGCGGTTTGAAGTCATCAACGGTGGCTGAAGGGTATGTTGATGAATCGGTAGCACGCAAGACAGAAATAGCTAATAAAGTGTTTAGAACGTATAGCAGTGCTGAAATAACACCTGATTTGCCAGGTACGGGGTGATTCACTTATCTTGGTAACCCCAATTTTCTCGAAAACTTCCGAATATTTTTTCATTTTGTAACCAGCTTTTTGCGTGAAAAATTAAGGCGCCAGGTGTCCCGGCACTATTAAAAAAATTTTTTCCAGGAACATACCTTTCTTATTTTGTCATTCGAAACATAATTTCATTCTGAATATTTTTTCCGAATTTCTCTTTGCAGCGTGTTTTATGTTAATTCTATTTCATTCATTTTCTTGTGTATTGTGATAGTATTCCTTTATTTGGAGACATAGATATGATTTCGTGTCTTGAATTCGAGAATGCTAGTTTTCTACAAAATATGCCCCTTCAAATAAGACGCAAAATGTGGCTACAGCAAGATGGGGCTTCATGCCACAACGCTGCCGTTGTGAAGAGATATTTAGATCTAGAATACGAAAATGAATCGATAGGAAGCAATGGACCCAACAGATATCGCTAGACCTAAGGGCCATGGACTCATGGATTACTTTCTGAGAGGTACCCTGAAAAATATGGTATACCAAACTGATTATAATAACTTGGACCATTTGAAAATAAAGATAAGAAACGCATGTGCCAAGTAGATCCTTATATTTCAACCAAAGTAACTCATAATGAAAATAGTTTAGCTCCGTTCATAATCCGTCGAAAAATGACTGATAATTTGGACTAGTGAAAATCTAGATCATGAAGTAAACTGCAGGAACGTGCTGCCATCGAACCAACGTAGCAATAGACTAGTTTCTGGGTTGTTACCCGTCATCAGTACTGCTTAACGCCTTCGTCGATGACAACCAAAATGAGCCGCAGACCTATATTCAATTCTGTTAGGCACTTTCCAGATATGAAAAAGAAAAGTGCCATCTAGTAACTCATAATGAAATAGGGAAATGATATAATTTAGGGGCTAGGTGATCTAGATATGATTTCATTTCGTAAAATGCAGGAGGCTTTGTATCAAACTATTTCTGTATTATTATATTCATTAAATATTATATTCTATAACAAACTTTATAACAATTTTTTTTTAAACATCCGTTCATAAATTTTATCATTTCTCTATTTCATTATAAGTTACTTTGGTCGAAATATAAGGGTCTATTTGGGCAAATGCGTTTCTTATCCTTATTTTCAGATGGTCCAAGTCATTAGAGTCAGTTTGGTATACCACATTTTTTAGGGTACCTCTCAGAAAGTAATCCATGAGTCCATGAGCTTTAGGTCTGACGATATCTGAGGAGTCCATTGTTTCCTATCAACTCATTCTCGAATTATCGATCTAAATATCTTAATGGCAGCGTTGTGGCATGGAGCCCAATCTTGCTCTAGCCACATTTTTCGACTTATTTGAAGAGGCCTTTTTGTAGAAACTTGCCTTCTTGAATTCAAGACACAAAATCATATCTATGTCTCCAAATAAAGGCATAATATCACAATACAGAAAAAAACAAGTGGAATAGAATTAACATAAAATACGCTGCAGATCGCTGACGGTTAGAAATAAAAAGAATGTATTCGAAATAAAAATTCAGAATGAAATTATCTTTCGGATAATTATGGTATGTTTCTGGAGAGGAATTTTTGATAGCGCCCCGACGCCTGGCGAGGGGGAACTTTTAGATCTTCAGAAGAAAAAAGTACTGGTATTTTGGGCGATGGTAAATTTAGAATCTCCAATCGAAACACCATTTGCTAAAATATTTATGTAATTATTTCATCCTCAGTATGTCAAATTCTAGGGGGAAAAGGCAAATTTAAGGACCTCCTGGGCCATTTGGGGAAGGGAAACGTACCTCCAGTTGGCACCCCCTGGATCCGCGCCTGAAATGAATGGATGGGATATGGTGAGACTGAAATGAACACAACTTCAATTCGAAAAAAATCCTGACTTTTAGAAAACATTTTAGAAAAAGGAGAGAAAAAAACATTCAACAGCGAAAACGATAATAATAGGCAGAGATAGAAAAATTGGCGGATTGCTCAATGAAAACAAGCCAGGGAATGAGGTACACAGTCAGAAATCTATATTTATCTGCTAGAGCCGTATCTGAAGAAAAAGATTTTTCGAAAGTGGAGGCCCATTGGCGGATTTAGGCAGAGGCGATATAATAAAATATACGCAACGAAAATGTTGTGTACTTACTTTATTCATTGGATTCTCGATAGTTATTAACCTTTCTTCATAAAAGAAGTTCTATCGGCCCTTGTGGAGGGCAGTAAGCTGGGAGGGAGTATTACCGAAGAATCTGGGTGCAATTCATCGTCATCCGTGATATGATCCTGGTTTGTGGCCTGTCAATATGACTAATGATCTTATTAATATTCTGGTTAGTCGTAGTGTCGTACAAACGTCATACTGCATCTTTTCTATTAATGACGGTGGCAAAAAACTATTATTACCATTAAATGAATATGATTAAATATTTTATTTGTTGATTCATAAGAAAATTAACAAAGAAGGACTTGCCCTATTTCGAAAATTAAAATTTCCGTTAATGAAATGCAACTGAGAATATTTCATTGCAGAGATAACCGATGCATTGATGGAGATATGGAATTGCACTACATCTCACAAAGATCATTAGTTGGTTGGAACATGCCAAATTGTACACTTATTGCCTAGGCAGTAATTTAGTTCGATGTTTTAAACAAAAATAATGCTCCGAGCAAAATGGTACAGAGCTCCAAAATGAACATTTAAATGTGCATAAATTTGTTAAATAAGTTAATTGATAAGATCACAGGATATCGCTCGGCTGAACACTTTAAAGTAGTGTATCAGAAGCTTCCGCAATGACACTCAAACTCAATGTGGAAACAGATTCTAATATAATTTAAAAAAAAACAACAAAATTTCAATATGACCACAAATATAAAAAAGGTTATAATAGGCCCCGAAATAAAATGAAGAATATGATTTTACTAGTTCAAACCACAACCGCTACAAAATTATTTGTGATAATCTTCCTCTTTCTCTCATAGGTAAAGCCTGAAATCAACTGGTTTATTAACATTTTCTTCATGAAAAAGTTATATATTTTTTCATTTCCTCGTTATAATAGGAATAAATTCCACATGACAACCTACTCGGATGAATTCTCATCAGTATAGTGAAATTTTCATCAAAATTGGTCATCTGGATTTCAGGATCCTAGAGGAGGCAAGAGCTTCTTTAAGGGATATATGCGAGGAGCTAAAAACATTGACCGACGTATATTTAAAATTATTTCTTAATCCAATTGTGATCCACAATGATGCTGGGGCCCTATTATAAAATATCTTTTCATCAGCATCTGCCAACGCAGCAATAGCGCCCAGAATAGTAGTTTTACTGCCAGTTTAATTTGCATCTCGTGGAAGATTGACAATTATTGAAAACTATTCAACATCAGGAATGATCAGGTAAAGACTCGGGTGAGGACTACGTTATTCAGTTATAGTTTCTATAGATAATGACATTTTGGAGCACTTGAATACAAGAAAGTTCATACCACATTTCGCAAAAATAAGGGCATGAAGTGTGGGATTTTTTGGAGTGAAATATTTGAGTAAGTACTTCGATAAACAATAATATCCAAGAATGTACCTTATCAAATAAAATGTTGCATCTTTTTTTCCCACCATGGTGAGAAAACATCAAATTTTTGCTAATACTCGGAGTCGAAGTAGGTTAGTTCTAGGACTCTTATTAGCTTCTGATTTGCAAATTGAACTTGAAAGGAAATATAAATGCAAAGTCAGGAAGTTACTGCCTTCAGCAAAAAATATCAATTATATGTAAAACAAAGATCGGAATAGAGGAAAAGAAAGAAAAGCCCATAATCCCTTCGATCTTATCCCATCCAGCTTCAAAGAACATTCGGACGTATTCTTCCTAACACCAAAAAATTAAAGTATTATCTACGCGAAAGAAACCGGCCAGAAAATCAATTTATAATCGTGATCGGATCAGAACGGAATACGCTGAGACTGGCCCTAATCCCTGACAATTTTGGATTAGACCCTTGCACAAAATCGGCATCCGATATATAAAAATTTGGCGCATTGGTGCTGTCAAGTAAATCTTGTTACAGGGGCTTTCAGTTTGAGAAATACGCCCCTTTCGCGTTTCCCTTTTCTTGTTGTATTCTGCATGTATTATTGGAAAAGGACGCGTGGTTTATTTATTGTTTGCTGTAAACGTTTATTCGGGCTTGTTACTTTTCATAAATTTTGAAGTCGGAACTGGATGACATATCGAGTTTTGTTGGATGGCGACTGCTTTCATTTCCGTTTCCACAAGTTTTTGTGTTTTTATATCAGACTTATTTCGGTTCATAATTTTCAATGACGAATATTCTATAATATTTTATTCTGGAACCTTTTTTTGTTTTCACTACCGGACTCTGAGAAGCCCCAAATAAATTCTTTTAAAATGATGAAAATGCTCCAAAGTAAATTCTTGCAGTAATTCTCATTTCATAATTATTACATGTATCTATATGTAAAACCCAGAAATTGGATTTCCATCATTTATCCCAAATGTTAAGACATTGTTTGCAAAATTCTCTCCAATTACTCTAAGATTTCTTAGTCAGCCTCGGTCAAAAGGAATCCATGAAATAATTCATGGGCTACGATTGAAAAACAAACAAAAAAGTAGATTTTTCTAATTTTTCGAGCAAAAATTTATTAAAAATCAGGTTATGATATATTTATGTATTCAGAAAAAAAAATTGCAAAAGTTTGACGTTGAACTATAGCAGGTATTCCATTTGAAAAATATCAAGTTTGCACCCAATCTTAAAACACGCCATTGACATGTAAAAATATTTATATATATTCTTATGAAATAGAGAGCTAAAATAATACAATAAATGTTGAAACAAAAAGTACCTAAGCTGAGGTAAAAAAAAAGAACGGGGTATCATAGCATTCTTCGTATGATACTATAGAATCATATGATACTATCATCACTAGTATCACACGATACCATAGAGCCAAGGGAAAAAACCTCAGCCGAAAAAACCTATCTCCCCGTTAAATAAATAACATAAAATATTAAATATCAGGAAACTCTTGAAAGACATCAGTGTGATCATCTTCATATCTATTATATATTATAAGCAGTTTTCATTTTTTTACTATCTTATACAAGACCTGAGAAATAATAATAATAATAATAATAATAATAATAATAATAATAATAATAATAATAATAATAATATATAATATATAATATATATATATAATATATAATATAATAATTTCAGCAAACGGTTTAGTACACCGAAAAACTGTCAAACATCTAGAAGAGTTTAATTTAGACAAAGGTGTGCTGAACTGGATGCAGAAGACGGTGATATTGGGGACTACAGCTATTGTGCGTCGAATAATTTCTAGCTCGTAGCAAGCATACTAGCCTTGGGACCAAGTCCCCGGCAAAGTACTGTTGTCACAATCCTGCACGCGCAGTGAAAAAAAAAAAAAAATAATAATAATAATAATAATAATAATAATAATAATAATAATAATAATAATGGAATGGAAAACCATTCTCAATGTTGATGTGGGAGGGGTACACTACATCACTGGGGAAGTCAGGATCAGACGGGGGATTTTTCAGGGTGACAGTCTCAGTACACTCTGGTTTTGCATGGCTTTGAATCCGCTTAGCAATATGCTCGAAGACAGCCCCTATGGTTATAAAATCAGTAACAGACCAATTAAAAAATTGTCTCACCTATTGTATATAGACGACCTCAAGATTTTCGCTTCAGGACCAGAACAACTGGCATCCCTTCTTGAACTGGTGGCATCTTTCAGCAGGGCTGTTTGCTTGAGTTTTGGAGTTGAGAAATGTGCATATATCCATGTTAAAGCGGGAAAAATCCAAGAGGTGGAAAACATAATCCTTCTCGATGGAGGTCAGTTTCGGCCCCTGCAAGTAGACCGAAAGTACAAATACCTTGGGATACAACAAAGTCTCAGTATTGATCATACAGAAACTAAAATATTGGTTCAAAAATCGCTGGAGAAAAGATTGCAGATGGTTCTGAAGTCGAAACTGTACTCCTGGGCAAAGGTTAGAGCGATAAATAGCTGGGTGATACCAACAATAACCTACAGCTTTTGTATAATTAAATGGAGCCAAACAGACCTGGATAATTTGGACCGGTCAATAAGAACATCACTAACAAAGAATCGACTTCATCATCCGAATGCATCTGTCAACAGACTATACTTACCTCGAAATAGGGGGGGAAGAGGACTTCGAAGTCTCAAGGAGACACATAACAAGGAATGCCAGGATCTATTTGCTTACCTGAAATCGAAAAGTCATCCAATTTATTCGGCAATCTCCTCTTTGGACTTCACGCTGACCCCTTTGAGATTGGCAAATCAGGACCCACCTGTAACAGGAAACAGCAATTACTATGATGAGCTTGAGAGTAGTTGGAGGGGCAAGGAGCTGCATGGACGATACGCAGCCACACTTAGTAGTCAAGATGTGGACAGAGAGCTATCTGTACTTTTTCTCACTAGAGGAGTACTCACGATGGAAACAGAAGGTTTCCAACTGGCCATACAAGATCAGGTTATTTCTACTAGAAACTACAGGCGATTTATATTACACCAGGAGATATCTTCAGACTTGTGCAGACTTTGTGGGGAAAAGACGGAAACCATCCAGCACCTGTCTTCAGGATGTACTTACTTGGCGCCCCGTGACCACAAGAAGAGGCATGATGATGTCGCTAAGGTTTTCCATCAAGCTATCTGTAAACAGCACCAACTCATTAAAAACGGTGAGGCCTATTACAAATATAATCCAAAAGAACTGATGGAAAATACAGCAACTAAAATATATTGGGATAAGTCTATAATAACAGACCGTGAGATAGGGCATAATAAACCTGATATCTTTGTGTTAGAGAAGGGAGAAAAGAGAGCCAGAATAATTGATATTACCATACCATGCGACCACAATCTTCGCGAAGCAAGAAATCAGAAGGTCAGTAAATACATCGACTTGGCTTTCGAAGTGAAAACAATTTACAAACTAGACGAGGTCACCATACATCCACTGGTAATATCATCAAATGGTCTTGTCGAGCGCCACCTGAAAGACGAATTGATAAAGATAGGAATAAAGGAAACAAAAAATTTGATACTCACCGCCCAGAAAGCCGCAATATTAGGAACATGTAGAACTGTCCGAAGGGTACTCACACATGATTGAGCCGTTGATAAATATCCCGACTTAGTTATGCCAGACCAGGAAATTCCTGTGAAAAAAAAAAAATAATAATAATAATAATAATAATAATTACCACTTTGCTGAGGAAAAAATAATAATAATAATAATAATAATAATAATAATAATAATAGGGCCTACAATGAAAAGAAAAATAAATATGAACACCTAAGCGACTGAATTGAGGATCAATGGCATATACAGAAGATCATTATAATGCCTATATTAATTTCAGCAAACGGTTGAGTACACTGAAAAACTGTCAAACACATAGAAGAGTTTAATTTAGACAAAGGTGTGCTGAACTGGATGCAGAAGACGGTGATATTGGGGACTACAGCTATTGTGCGTCGAATAATTTCTAGCTTTTAGCAAGCATACTAGTCTCCGGCGAAGTAGTATTGTCACGATCCTGCAGGCGCAGTGAAAAAAAAATAAAAAATAAATAAATGAATAAAAAATAATATAAGTCTGTGATAACAGACCGTGAGATAAGGCATAATAAACCTGATATCTTTGTGTTAGAGAAGGGAGAAAAGAGAGCCAGAATAATTTATATTACCATCCCATGCGACCACAATCTACGCGAAGCAAGAAATCAGAAGGTCAGTAAATACATCGACTTGGCTTTCGAAGTGAAAACATTTTACCAACTAGACGAAGTCACCATACATCCACTGGTAATATCATCAAATGGTCTTGTCGAGCGCCACCTGAAAGACGAATTGATAAAGATAGGAATGAAAGAAACAAAAAATTTGATACTCACCGCCCAGAAAGCCGCAATATTAGGAACATGTAGAACTGTCCGAAGGGTACTAACACATGATTGAGTCGTTGATAAATATCCCTACTTAGTTATGCCAAACCAGGAACTTCCTGTGGAAAAAAAATAATAATTATAATAATATTTTTATTTCAAAGTATGTTCAGGGCATTACACAGGCAGTACACAGAAGAAACAGTGTCAAAAAACAAAATTTAAAACTTATACGAAGTATCAAGTGGCTAACCAATAATCATTCAGAGAATAAGGTTCCAAATCAATCAGGAACTCTCTCACCTTTTTCTTGAAAATCTTAAAACTATTTATACTTTTGATATCATTTGGTAATTTGTTGAAAATTCTTATGCACATATAAGAAGGATGCTTTTCATACAAGGATAATCTGTGTATCGGATAATGTAGTTCTAGAGATCTTAATGGGTAGTTAGTTCTACTTTGGTGAACAGAAAATCTTTCTTTGTTTTTAAAGAAGAAAATCAAGCATTCTAATGAATACAGTGCAAAAATCGTCAACATTTTATCCTGCTTGAAACCTTTCTACAAGATTCGATGTAATTCATCTTTAACATTATTCTTATGCTCTTCTCTTGTTTTACAAAGAGTTTATGAACATCGGTACTTTCTCCCCAGAATATTATGGCATATCTTATCAGTGATTCAAAATTCGCAAAATACACAGTTTTTACATTTTCCATACTTATAATAGGCTACTCTACATAATTTTTCTGCCAGGTGGTCAATATGATAGGACTTTCTCAGAAAGCCAACCAGATGTACCCCTAGAAACTTAATTGAATCTTCAATTTTTACCACCCGATCATCTTAGTTTATTGTTTCCTTTCTCACTTTATTAGATTTACTTGTAGTGAAAAGAAGAGCAGATATTTTTTCCTCATGCACAATTAATTTGTTCTTAGTGAACCAAGACTTAAGCTCAGGTGAGTACGTCGTTGTTATCTGTTTCGACTTGAAGAGTCTCAAACCTGAATTTGTGTCTGAAAAATTGGAAAAGATAGGGGTTAGAGGAGTCCTTAACGACGGCCAGACGAACTCAAGAGGAAATGTGACTTGGTTCTGGAAAAGTTCAGTAATTGGTGTGAGCGAAATCATACGATAAAACGCGGTACAGTTTCATGTTCCCCAGAGGCCCAAGAGTAACGTCAGTCTGATGTGTGATAGTGTTCCAGTTAAGTTTTTGTCACAAGTAAATATTCTTGGCACAAAATTTGTGGGAGACTCCACAAAAATTATTATACTATATCTCACATTGAGAAGTTGGTGGGAGATGACATCGCCTTGGCGTTTTATTATTCGAACTTCTTCTCCACACTGAGATATAATATTGTGGTTTAGGGCAAATCGGTTGAGTGGGAGAGCGTATATTAAGAAAATTATTCGATCTGCCATTCAGAACTTCATGTAACGAGTTTTTCAAGATGCATCATATTTTAACTGTGCTGTCTATTTACATTTTTTACCTCTTATTGTATACACATAAGCGAAGCCCTCGAATACTCAGACGTGAGGAGGTACATTCATATGAGACCAGAAATATATCCTGTCTCTGTGAGGGGAGGTCAGTTCGCGCATTTCATGAATAATTTGGGCTGCAAACTGTTTAACTTGTTGCCGTCTCGTTTTACAAACATAACTCATATAAACTTTTTAGTAGAGCTCTGGAGCAGATTCTTGTAGAAAATTCTTCTTATTCTCTTGATGAATACTGTAATTTTGTGAAAACCCTCTGATGGTGAACTGCTGATTTTATATTATACATAGGTTTCTGTCTGTATGCTTTTGCGACATATTCTGGTTTGTGGAATGAATAAATTTATTATTAATATTATTATACAGGGTGGCTATTTGAAAACGAAACAGACGAGATAACAGACGAAATAAATTTTTTCGATAGAAATGCTCGGACAGGTCGATTTCTGTTTCGAGGGGACAACTTAAGATGTAGGTTACGGACGCATAGCGCTTCAACCCTTGCTACTACAACCCTCACCCCCAATTTTTGAATAGGGAAGATGGGGTGAGTGATACCTCATTTGAAAGGTAATTTTGTACTGATTTCAGCACATTAATTGTTTTTTCATTTTATGCATTAGTTCTCGAAATATTCTTAACTAAGCATTTGAAAATGAAGTGGTGTTTTCATGGCACTTGTAGTGTTTTTTTGTGAAAAATCGACATTTTGAGCTTCAAAACAACCATGACTATGGCTTCTTTCCTCCAATCCACTGACATAGAAATCTTTAATCAAGATGTCGAACAAACAGAGCGTATTGCGAAGGAGCTCAATCTTGCTGAAACTCAATCTAAATTATCTTCGATATAATTTGCAGTATTTCCAATATCATGCGGTAACACTTGATCGATAGAAATCTCCAAAAAGTCCAAATACGTACATATCTCTAATCAGATTACCAGGTAAGAAAATCAAATCATTAATGATGCCACAGAAATATTCCAGTCCCAATTCGTGAAACGATTTCCGACTTAATCATGAAGTGTTTTCTCAGTTGGCTTCAATAATGTTTTCATTTTGTTGATTATTGAATTCATATCTTTTTCAAAAAAATGAGAATCGATTATTTTTTATTCATTACGAACAGATCATTAAGTTGGCTTACTGGTTCTTTGACATGTGAATTATTCTTAGTTTTGAATCGAGATGTATTCTAATTCATTGTTCGACATGGTTCATTCAATTGCAGAGCGGGTGGAAATAATTTCACTTTTTTTTGCAAACAATCAATGTGCGAATAGAACCGCAGAATTCTTCAATCAACGACATTTAGATAAACATGTTAATAGGAAGTATGTTTTGGAATTAGTGTCAAAGTTTCAAGAAACCGTTTCCGTGGCTAATAAAAAAACGAAACATGGAAAGAAATGAAGCAGCTGAAGTAGCTGTTCTTGGACAGATTGCTCTGAATCCAATGACGAGTACGAGGCAGCAAGCACATGAATCTGGTTTTACACGAACTCGAATTGCAAATATTTTGAAGCATCATCAATTCCATCCTTACAAAATCCATCTTTCACACGCACTAAACGAAGATGATTTTGACCGTCGTGTTGAATTTTGTGATACAATGAGTGAACGAGTAACTGCTAATCCCAATTATCTGTACAATGTTTGTTTCTCCGATGAGTGTTCGTTCTTTCTAAACGGCACAGTAAATCGACACAATTGTCGTTATTGGGCCGATGCTAATCCGAGATTGTTCCACGAAGTTTATACTCAACAACCACAAAAACGCAATGTTCGGGCTGGAATATTCGGTGACAACATTGTCGGCCCGTTCTTTTTACCTGGTAATCTTACTGGAGATATGTATTTCGACTTATTGGAAAATCACATTGATCCAATTTTGACGGAAATTATTGAAAACAATGCTGGAAATTATGTGGAAGTTCAGATTGTGTTTCAGCAGGATGGAGCTCCTCCACACTACGTCTTACCAGATCGAGAATATCTGGATCAAAGATTTTCAAATCGGTGGATTGGAAGAAGGGGTCCCACTGAATGGCCAGCCAGATCGCCAGATCTGTCACCACTAGATTTCTTTCTTTGGGGCCACTTGAAGAGTAAAATTTACTCTACATAGCCCGATTCCATAGAAGATTTAAGAAGACGTATAGTGAACGAATGTCGTCAAATCACTCCAGAAATGCTGCAAAATGTGCGCCATCGTTTCGAACAAAACTTATTTCATTGTATGGAAGCTAATGGTGAACAATTTGAATATTTAATTGATGTGAGTTTTTGATAAATTATTTACTTTACTTTGAAAATTCTTATTTCTTAGATCAATACTTCAAATCGTTCTGATACCGTAGAGTTGGAGAATTATTTCAGTGAATAAAACAGCTAGTCGAACATCTGACCCTAGTATAGCATTAACACGTACGGTATGACTTCATTTGCCCAGTGGTAGATGTTTTGCAATTTCAAATACAAGTACGGAAATTTTGGTGTTTCGGAAGCACGAAATGTCAATTATTCGCAAAAAATTAATTTAAGTGATAAAATTAACTAACGCATGAATATTTCGAGAACTAATGCATAAAATGAAAAAACAATTACTGTGCTGAAATCAGTATAAAAATACCTTTCAAATGAGGTATCACTCACCCCATCTTCCCTATTCAAAATTTGGGGGTGAGGGTTGTAGTAGCAAGGGTTGAAGCGCTATGCGTCCGTAACCTGAATCTTAAGTTGTCCCCCTCGAAACAGAAATCGACCTGTCAGAGCATTTCTATCGAAAAAATTTATTTCGTTTTCAAATGGCCACCCTGTATATTGACTGTACCTTCGCTTCAACCTCGATAAAAATCAGTGCCCCCTATCATTAAATTAGTATCATCAACAAAAGATGTTAGTGAGTTGATTATCTCTTAATTCAGTTGAATCACATATGTCAATCATTAAAATGACAAATAAGATAGGCCCCAAGACACTGCCTTGAGGAATACCATAATTTGATTCCGCTTTTTCAGATTAAAATTCTTTTTCGTTGTCAATAACTGAAACTTCTTGTTGTCGATGCGAGAGATACGAAGAGATTAATTTTCTTTCATTTCCCCTAATTCCTAGTTTTTCAAGTTTAATAATCAGAAACTGTCTCGATAATAGTATATGGGTCCGTCAAGTTGGCCCGGTAGTTGTGGCATTTTTACAAAATTTTTTGTATATTGCTAATGCTAGGTAAGTGCTGGCGAGTGCTGAAAAAAAAACTGGAAAATCTTCGATGGTACTCGTGAAAATGAAAATTCAATTTTCCGGGCCAACTTGTATGCAGCCCGGAAAAACCAGCATTTTTCATCGAGAGCTTGAAAAAACTTAATGCTAGCTAAGTGCTGGCGAGTGCTGAAGAAAAAATTTGAAAATCTCACTCAGGAGTGGAAAAATTTGTAATTGAATTTTCCGGGCCAACTTTATGCAGCCCGGAAAACCCAGCATTTTTCAACGGAATTTCGCAAAAAGTTAATGCTAGGCAAGTGCTGGCGTGTGCTGAAAAAAAATTTTGAAAAACTCACTCAGGAGTGGAACAAATAGCAATTGAATTTTCCGGGACAACTTCATGCAGCATGGAAAACCCAGCAATTTTTCAAAGAAATTCTGAAAAAAGTTAATGCTAGCCAAGTGCTGGAAAGTGCTGAAGAAAAAATTTTAAAATCTCACTCAGAAGTGGAAAAATTTGCAATTGAATTTTCCCGACCAACTTGATGCTGCCCGAAAAAATCAGAATTTTTCATTTAAATCTTGAAGGAAGTTGATATAAGTGAAGTGATGGTGAGTGCTGAAAAAAAAAATTTAAAAAATCTGCCATGAGAACAAAAACTTTTAGGGGTGAATTTTGCGTAGCCATTTCGCGGGACAACCTATGACTGCCCTAAAAAATCGTTTTTTTTCGGAAGCTAGTTCGATTCTAGCAAGTACTAGTTAGATTCTAGCAAGTATTTACTTGAAAAAATAAAAATTTTCGAGAACAGAAAAATTAATTTCGATAAAATTTTCCGGCTCAACTCATAAGTCTCCCGGAAATAACAGCATTCTGTATTGATATTCTGAAAATGATATTCTGAAAAGAATATGTTTCTAGTGGGTAACTAGGAAAAGCTGTAGGAAAAATGAATAAAATGAAAAACATTAACGATGAAATTTATCAGAAAAAATCTGAATGAATCGAATACAGATGAATTTCGAGGAAAGAAAAACTGAAAGGAAATTTTTCATTTTTGAAACATAGATGAATTCAAAATAGTAATCATCGAAATGAATACCATTTTCATTTCCCAGGCTCAAAGATCTTTTATCATGAGGTTGGAGAAATTATATTAGATTTTGTCACTGAGTTTGCGAATGAGAGATATACCGGTTTCGGCCTTGTTTGGCCTCATCAGTATCCCATACATCTCAGGGAAAAAATCTGCATGAAAAACTTCGATATTTGAAGCAATTGGTTGTGAAGTTATGAGTAAAATATTACAAAGTACTATGGTGGTGACATCCAATCGCGTCAAAATGAAGTTTCACATCTCCAATCAAATGCTAAAAAAGAAATCTATACTTCCTCTTTCACTGAATGATTACTATTTTGAATTCATCTATGTTTCAAAAATGTTCTCGATGTGGCCTGCGTAAAGGCAAAGAATTTTCTTTTTCTTAGAAATTTTTCATATTTCATGTTAGAAAATATCGTCTGAAAAAGTGAGAAAATTGAATTTGTAATCCTTGAGGGAGAATATGATGAAACGGACAATTATCCGTGAATCCTAGTTGAAAATTATAGTTGTTTTTCGATGATTTCGTTAGATGAGAATGAATCAAAGAGAAAAGTTTCATTTTGATAAATTTATTCGTGAAAAAACATAAATATTTTTCTATACATATATTTATATACAATATTGAAGTTGGATTACAAAAATTAAATTTCAATAATAAAAACATAAAAATCTATTCCTTCAATAGGTGAACATCAATAGCGCGGTTGTCACTCTAGTATCCTCATTTATACGAATTTTGTTTTTCACCAGTTATCTCAATTATACCTTTCAGAGTGTGTATTTTTCTTGCAGAGAAATGCAATTTGGAATATCTGAGAGTTTGCATTGTTGATCACCTCCTTTTATATCTCTCCATTCCAAACATAAAAACAATCATTTGTTCTATATTTTATCTCCTTAGATTTCCGCTTACTACTTCCACAGAATATCTATTTGGTGGAAAGTGAAGTTTGGAGTTTTTTTCGAAGTCATCTTTACAACTGATCGGTAATAAAGCTGATTTGATGACTTCTTCATAGTCACAACCAGGACAAAAAACATCAGCAGTCTTACACCAAGGTAAAAAATGTATATTCATGAGTTTGGTCAGCAGTTCTGGTAGGGTTGTGTGTGTCACAACCATCTCGTGTGTCGAAATGAGGTTCAAATTGTTTGGCAGCATTTGTCCTTTATGAATTGTTTTCATAAGTTCACTCCTCATTTCATGAACTTGAGCACCCATTTAATCTGTGACAAGTTTCTGAACTATAGAAATTATGTAGTGTTCTTCACTCTCATACCAGTTTTCTATTCTCATCCTAAATTCAGGCGAATCATAATATGCTCAGAATTTGAAGAACACAATCTATCCTGCAGGTGTTTGTTATGACATTTTTTGAGTCATCGACATTTTGACAGCACTTGTGCCTGAAGAAGCACTCGAACTTAGAGCAAGACACATTATTCCTTCCTATACATGTGCCTCCTAATCACGTCATCCACTCTCAGAGGCAGCTGAAAGTTGTGAAAAATTCAGTTTTTCATATTGTTGAAATTGCTTTCTATGCTCTTTCTATGCACTGGAACAAACTGTCCCGCCATTATTCAGGATTGGCGTCATCACTGCTATCCAAAGCAGCAATGATTAATTTACATGAATTAGTTATTGGTTTTATGATTTTAGGTAGGTACTGCATATTATCATGATCCCCATCAATTTCTTTACCACTGGCCATTTTTGATTTATCTTAAATAGATAAGGACCAAGTTTTGAACTTAGATTCATATTCGTCTGATTCCAGTAATTCCAACTGAGTTGAGTTACTTTCTTCATCAGTGAAAACGCTATCTAAAATAATTTTTCTTCTGTAGATTCACTATCGTCAGCGATCAGGGATTTAAGATATTGTTTTTTCTGTTCGGATAAAGTGGATTTACCCGATTTATCTATTCCGTCAGTTTCACTCAAACAACAAATATGGCAAAGAGAATATTTTCCTGGAAAAATATATGTCTTTGAGACCAGCCACTATTTTGTTTCTCACAAAAATTTGAGGTGTGACAGCTAATGTGTGGAAAATTAGAGAAATCGATGCAGGGGAAATATCACTACATTTGAAACGTCACCCCTGATACCGTAAAGAATCGGTACAAGTTGCAGAAAAGTTGCAAGTTTGTAATGCATCAGCGTCTTCAAGCACTATCAGCAGTTGTACCGATAGGGTAGCCATTGGTTCCAATTAACTAACCAACGTAGTAAACGCTAGATCCACACACACACCGGTTTTTGGTAGGTCAGTTTCATGCCGGTCTTCCAAATCGCATGCTGATTGGTGAATGCGACCTGGCATTCACGCCAGCATCAATTAGCGTGCGATTTGGATGACCGGCAGAAATTCGGTTTTGTGTGAATTTAGCGTAACAATAACTTCAAATAAGAAAAAACCGTTGGCGTTCTCAAATTTTAATATCAGTGTGAATTCAGCTTGTAATAGTTATGAATAAATATGAAAGTGGGTCACTAGTGCGTTATGGGTCATAACATACTAGTGTTTGATTTATCAACAATGACATTAATAAGTAATCTCATAATTGTTATGTGTTGGATAAAACCTTTTTCTGTGGGCTGCTATACGTTGCTCCGCAAAATGGCTATGCAAAATTAACTCCTTATTTTTTTTATTCCTATGGCAGATTTTTCGAATTTTTTTTTAGCACTCGCCAGCACTTCACTAATATGAACTTCCTTCAAGATTTCATGGAAAAATTCTGATTTTTTTCGGAATGCATCAAGTTGGCCCGGAAAATTAAATTGCAAATTTTTCCACTTCTGAATGAGATTTTTAAATTTTTTGTTCAGCACTCGCCAGCACTTGGCTAGCATTAACCTTTTTCAAAATTTCATTGAAAAATGCTGGGTTTTCCGGGCTGCATGAAGTTGGCCCGGAAAATTCAATTACAAATTTTTCCACTCCTGAGTGAGATTTTCAAATTTTTTCTTCAGCACTCGCCAGCACTTAGCTAGCATTAAGTTTTTTCAAGCTCTCGATGAAAAATGCTGGTTTTTCCGGGCTGCATACAAGTTGGCCCGGAAAATTGAATTTTCATTTTCACGAGTACCATCGAAGATTTTCCAGTTTTTTTTTCAGCACTCGCCAGCACTTACCTAGCATTAGCAATATACAAAAAATTTTGTAAAAATGCCACAACTACCGGGCCAACTTGACGGACCCATAGTATATTCTAAAACAAGTTGCAGAATGAGCTCCTATTCCAATACGAATGCGAAGTTCGAAAACGAGCGACGAAGGAGCGAGTTTTCGAAAGCATGAGTGTTGGAATTGCCTTCTGCAACGAGTATTAGACGGTATTTTCTCTATTTCAGTCCATTTTTGTGAAAACCTCTCGAAATTAAAATGAAAATTCAGATTAGTGACTTTTGTTTTGTATCTTGACAGTTGGTGTGACATACGAAATTTGACAGATCACGGAATTTGAATTGATTCGATTCGAAAATTGATTCGATCGGAGGTCAGTACTGACAATCATAAAACGAAAAATATAACTGAAAACAATGCTGTAATGAATTTCATTACAGCACTACTTTTAGTACTGTAATGAACTCATTACGATACTGAAATAGAGAAACAATCATATGCACTCGCTTATTCGATAAATAACCCCATTCCAAGTTTATAATTTTCGATCAATTTAATTATTCTTTCTGTGAAACGATACGATGCTGTCTGTACTGATCTACCCTCTAAGTATCAATGCTAATCATCCCTTCATAAACTGTAACAGTCTCCTACAAATGACGTGTTCGAATAATTGGGAAAAACTTGGTAACAAACTTATCGGCCTTTCACTTTCAAAAGCTGAAACATCCCCTTTTTTGTATATGAGCCTTATTCTCGCCAGTTTCGGTTGTTTGGGAAATATTCCATATTTCATGGCATTGTTTATATTATACGAGACCACACATTTTATTTCATCTCTTGTCTAACAAATCCTTCTTCTCTTTAGTTTTCTGACATTTTGTACGTTCACAGTCTAATTGGCTGGACTTTTCTCGTTTTCCTTCTTTGTACCTTTTTCCATCCCTCTTCTTTATCCGAAATTTCTCATCTTCGATTCGAGAATGTTTTGACTTGGCATTGTTACTTCGTACTTTCCGCTGTCAACCGCATTGAAGGTTAATGATTTCGTCTCTTTTCGTTCTTCGCGCAATCTCGATTTGATTCTTGTTACCAGTTTGGAGAGCGTCGGCGTAACGTTTTGAATTCTGATTGCCTGCTTCCTTGGGTTTATCTACAACTGTTATCTGTATGGACTTAGATAAAATTTCAGACTTGTGATATTATTTTCTTTTCTAATGTTGAGTTTCTGAACTTCAATAATGCGTTATTATCATTCAATATCTCATTCTTCTCCCTTAATTCCTTAATTACTCTTATCATGAAATCAATTCGTGATATCTCACGTGTAATATCCGCCTTATTCTGGTTATCATTTCCCATATCATCCAAACTGCCTGTTTCAGAACCCGATATTTCTTCAATTCCTTCTTTTACCGCACAGCAAATTATTGATGATTCACTAATCATTTTTATGAGCTTAATACGTGAAGTACAACTCTTATGAAATATTATTTTCGAGCAAATTTCACAATTTACTATCGATTTTTCCACACTTTTCCGACGAATTCCGCAGACCACATCTTTCGCGACCTTCTCATTCGCCATCTTAACTACTAATCTTCAAACGTGAACATCTTCAAATGTGAACATTTTCGTTTTCGCCCTGCAATTCAGGAACAAAAGTAGTTGAAATATTTCTGCTTGTGGCTATGAAATTTTTACAAACTTACAGTGGGAGAGGGTCGCGAAAACCGCATGTCTCTAAAAAGACAAAAAAAGAACAAGTCAGTTAGATATTAGAGAAAATCCCTACTCACACAGACCCAGGAAAGCGACGTACGAAGTTTATCAGCAGAGTCGAAAATAGCATAAGAGAATATAGAGTTCATTCGTAAAACTAGTTTTGTATTATAATCATTCTCATTCATACTCAATCGGCATACCCTCAATAAAAATGTTGCAGTCTCGAATGAATTCTTCTTCTTCTTAAGGTGCCGTCTTCTATCGAAGGTTAGCAATGACTTCTGCAAATTTTAGTCTATCTTGAGCCTTTCTCATTAGAGACTGAAAGTCTAAGCCAGTCCACTCTTTGATGTTTCTCAGCCACGTCATTTGTTGTCTACCAGGGCCTCGTTTGCCCTCGATCTTTCCTTCCATTATTAGTTGTAAGAAACTATATCTTTCGTGTCTGAGAATGTGGCCAAGATAAGATGTTTTCCGTTTTTTAATTATTTCTATGAGTTCCCGATCTATGCTCATCCGCCTTAGAACTTCTTCGTTTCTGATATGGTCTGTCCAGGGAATTCTCAGCATGCGGCGAAATATCCACATTTCAAAGCTCTCCAGTCTGCGTAGGGTATTGACTTTCAGCGTCCAGGTTTCCATGCCGTATAACAAGGCATTATATACTTAGAGAAAAGTTCAAGTCCCTTGAAACAAAGGCTTGAAAGAAGGCTTTCATTTTCAGGAATATAGTTCTGGCCTGTTCTATTCTGCTTTTTATTTCTTGATCTGGGTCCAATGCACTATTCACCAGACAACCAAGGTATTTCAATTTCTCAACTTTTTCAATGTTGTGCCCGTCAGTTGATATTTGTATTGTGGCGGTTCTGTTTTTGGAAACGACCATTGTCTTGGCTTTTTTTTTAATAACTTTGATACCGTAAGTTTCTCTTTCATTTACAGTTTTATCTAGTAGAGTCTGTAGATCTCGTTCGCTTTCAGCAATCAATACAGTTTCATCTGCGTATCGGACGTTGTTTATCCTTTCTCCATTGACCTTTATTCCTTCCTCCGCACCATATAGAGCCTTTGCAAATATTTCCTCAAAATATATATTAAATAATAGTGGAGACAGAACGCAACCCTGTCGAACATCCCTCTGGATATTTATAGCTTCAGTGTCCCCAATTTCTGTTCTCACAAAAGCCTCCTGATTCCAATATGAATTTTCTATTTTTCTGATGTCGTTGTAATCCAAATTTTTCCTTCGTAGACATTCCTTCAATCTCTGGTGTTTAACTGGGTCAAAAGCTTTCTTGTAATCGATAAAACACACATACACATCTTTCTGCTGATCTCGACACTGCCTCTCTGGTGTTTAGGTCCCATCTCTTCCTCACATTTCTTATATATTCGATTATGTATAATTTTTAAAAATAATTTCAATACATGTGACATAAGACTGATGAGACGATAGTAGGTGCATTTTCTGGGGTTTTTGAGTTTAGGTAGGGGAACAAAAGCTGAAGTTAACCATTCTCAAGGGATTATTCCTGGCCCATATATGTTGTTGAAGATGTGTGTGAGTATATCCAGATTGTCTTCTTCAATGAGTTTTATAAATTTGGTATATATATCATCTGGACCTGGAGCTTTTCCATTTTTCATGTTTCGTATATGGAGAATTTATTTTCACAGGGCAAATGTTGGTCTATATTTTGACTTCTGTCATCTTTGAAAAGGTCTTGTATGTATGTCTTCCATTCTTCCTTTATCTCTTCAGTCTTTGTTGAAGTTTTGTTGTCTGTGCTCGTTAGTGTACTAATATTTCAATTGTTCTTTATTCCGGCTATTTCTTTAATTTTTTTATGAATCATTCTGTCATCGTGTTTTTCCTCCAACGCTTCAAGTTCCTCACACCTTTCGATCATCCAATTTTTCTTTGCTTCAACCGTTTTTCTTCTTATCAGTCTATGTTTTTCTTTATATTTATTAATGTCTTTGTTCTTATACTGTCGTCTTGAGTCCATCAATTTCAAAATTTCTGTGGTCATCCAGGGTTTCCTCGCCGCCTGCTGCGTTCCCCTCAAGTGTTCTTCGGACCCCTGCATTATTAATTTTAATCTAGTACATAGTTCTTCAGTATTTTCTGTTTCTCCCCTCTCAACAATTTCTTCCATCATCTTTTTACAATTTTCATTTAGTTCTTGCTCTACTTTCTGTTTTGTGTCATTTTCTTTTAACAAGGTCATGTCTACTCTTTGTCGTTTTTCCTTTTTCTTGATTCTTTTTAATTTGACTCGAAACTTTGCTGCTAATAGAGTATGGTTAGAGGGAACATCTGCGCCAGGATAAGTTTTGAAGCTTTTGATATTGTTTTGAATCTTTGATTTATCATGATGTAGTCTATTTGGTTTCTAATGCAGTCTCCGAGTTGTCCTGTGGTGATTTCCAGGTGTACAATCTGCGAGCAGGTAGTTTGAACCAAGTGTTCATAATAGTCAGACTCTGTTCTTGACAAAACTGAAGCAGTCTGTCTTCCCTTTCATTCCGCAATCCCAGTCCATATTCACCTATAGTATCTTCGACTCTTCCTTCTCCAACTTTCGCATTCAGGTCTCCCATTATCAATGTCATTTAATTCTTCTTTGTAAGTTGAAGTGAACGCTGTAGATCGTCATAAAACTGTTCTACCTCATCCTCCGATTTGTCGGATGTTGGGGCATACACCTGTATCAAATTGACAACAATTGGACTTCCCTTCAATTGTACCAAAAGCAAACGGTCAGAATGAGGGAAAAAATTAATTACTGATTCTTCAATATTCTGTGTTTGTATAAGTCCTACTCCGTTCCAATGTGTTTTATGATCGTTGCCTGAGTAATAAACAGTTTTGCTCCCAATTTTCATCAGTCAGGCCATCTCATCTCGCTTACTCCGAGGATGCATATTCCGAGCCGATCCATTTCTTGTATGGTGTTATGTATTTTACCGGCCTCAAACATGCTATTCACATTCCAAGTGGCAATTCTTATCGTGGATCGGGTACGCCAGTTTCCTATCTTTATAAGTATATGGTATTTATCTATGGTTTGCACCAACCTCCCATTTTGAGATTTCGATGGTTTAAACTAACCTCAAATTTAAGCCCTCCTCAGGATGGGATCATAACCTAAAAAAATTTGTCAAACTTATAAACTGACTGCAGAATATTTGTTGTTTTCTATGAACTTAAAGCAAAAAAATTTGAAATTTCAACAATTATGAAATCATCAAAATTGCAGTAAACTTAGGTTAAAGAAATGTCAACTATAATCTGTAGCCTAACAGCCAATGAAATGGCTTTTTTGAACTAGGGTGATGTTCAACAACATGAAAAACTGTAATATCACTAGATGGAAATATTTAAGGGCCCCTTACGTAAGAATTCTGTTTGAGTGACAATCGTGCAACTGTCAATAAATCTAAGGGATCCTTAATTTTAAGGAATGTTGGTGCAAATGGTCCCTAGAGGTGTGTTGAAGAATGCATGGCCTACTTTTAAAAAAACAAACATCAATAAGGATTCTTCTGATTTTTGAAGCTAAAATTCTTTGAAGATCAAGTTGTGATACATCAATGTATTCAGAAAAATATTTGCAAAAATTTGACGTCAAAATATACCGTTTGAACAATACCAAAAGTTTGTGACAAATGTTAAAGACGGTGCTCTAAAAAACTACGCCACTATTTGAAAATATCAATTATAAGCAGTTTTTTTTTTGCTATCATCTACAGGGCCTGAGAAATAATAACATCTCCAAAAGTGAACATTTTCGTTTTCGCCCTGTATTTCAGAAACAAAAGTAGTTGAAATATTTCTGTTTGTGGATTCAAAATTTTTACAAGAAAGTGACACAGGGTCGCGTAAACCGCATCTTTAACAATAGCTGAAATACAGTGCAGTCTCACCCATCTCACTCATCGTACTCTGAGATATGGTTTGATGTTTTTTTTTTCTGTTGTATACTGACTTGTTTTCACTTCGTTCTCAATGATAATAATTGTGATATTATTATTCTCAAATATTCTTGAGCCACGGACAAGGTTTCGATGTTTCACATCACTAAGTTGTTCCAGCTGAAACTTTACTTTGAGCTTGAGCTTAAACTGGTTTATAACCAGTTTGACTATGCCTGATCGAGAAAGTTCTTCACGACGACACAAACTTTTTAGTTCGGTGGCCTGTGACTGAAAAAATGTTTGCAGGAAATTTAAAGAATTTTCACCCTTGTAGTAGGGAATTTTAACAATTTTTTTGAGGTGTTGAAGCTTATAGAGTGGCATTCTTAGTAATGTCGAGAGATAACGGTTTCAACATTTACAGCTCCGCAGACCAGATAATGGAAAAAACTTGATAAAAAAAATCAAGTTGTGCCATTTATTTAGAATGACGTTTAATCACGTCAATCGCCCTGTATCATCTCAGTGCAGTAGCTTCACTCACTTTGTTAGTCCACAAAGCCTGAATTCCATCAAAGCCCATCTATGACCTTTAGCTGGCGGTCTAGCCAGAACCAACATCTTGTTCGTCGGTAATTAGATTTAAATAATGGAGGACCTCCTCGAGTGTCGAATTCCTAAATTAGAACAGTTTATCCATCGCAACTTCCGCGTTAATTAGTTGACGAGTCTTCAAGACGTAGACGGTTCTTTTGAATCTGCGTCTGAATCGTATTGGATGCTACTGAGTCATTTGCTATTTCGTCATTCGTGTTCCAATTACTTGCGGTATTCCAATTCATTACTTAGCGCCTTCTACTTAATTAGAAACTGCTGTTCCTTCAACATGGGAAGGTATTTGGCTTTAAGCTCCTGTTATTCGAAATGGATTTCCAGGTTTATAGGATCTCGCATCGAATTGGTGAATAGCAAATTCGGTGGAAGCGGTAATGTTTCGATATCAATCATAGTTTCATTTCTGAAGTTATAACTACAGCTTTATTGACACTTCAATTTTGTTTCATTTGTTCACAAAAGCAGGAAGTATTATGGAGATAAGATTATTAACTTTCGCCACCAGAAAAGGGAAGTGACAATCCCTTAACATCAACAGTTCAGAGGGAGCACAACTTATTTTGGTCATATTTATGTAACGCTCTTATTTCTTAATCCTGGTCAGCTTCCTAATCACCTATCTGCATAATGATTTGTTTTCGACATAATCTGGATATAGGAAGTGAATATATTGTTTCTAAAATACACACTCCTTCAAAACCGTGGTTTTCTCCAAGCGAAATGTTGGTTCTATAAAATCAAGGTATTTGTTTTTTCAAGTAGCCAAAAGATTAGTTGTCTCCAACCAAAGAATTGTTTTCCTCTCCAACCAAGGATTGGTTGTTCTCTCTAACCAGGCCATTAGAGACACCTTGATGAGTATCGGCATTAAAGAGGTCATACATCTACCAGAAATCTCTTATGATTCTTACTTACATAATGATATTTTAAGGGATTCAAAACCTATAAACTCCATTCACTTATCGGTCATTTTCATTTTTGGAGAAAGAGCCTTCCTATATAAAATCATTCGGTTTTCGATTCGACACGTTCCACACACTATATCGAACGGAAATGGAATATTATGACATGACGCTTGTCGAAACATATTGTGTTTCAATTCAACGTTACCTTTTTCGTTCTACATAAAGTTCCTAGCAGTAACGTATTTCTCATAATGTGAATTTACTTCTGAAAATTAGGAATTAATTCGAAAAAATAAAATTTGATGGATAAACATAATTAACGTTTATATGAACTGATTCAAGTTAAACAAGATTCCTCAACTAGTTAGTTGCATGAAAAGTACAAAAAATCAGTGTTGAAATATGAAATGCTTGATAATATTTGTGGACTTGGAGAAAAACAGGTAAAGTCATTTTGACATTAATGATATTTTATGTGTGCTAAGAGAAATTCAAATCACGGCCAATCGAGTGATTTTTTATAAGTAAATGGAGTAAATAAATATTATCACTATACCCCCATGATGGTAAAAACACTGAATGGAACGAATATGACATATGACTGTCTGATCAACAATATTCACTTTTTCTTTTCAATCACAGGAGATAATATCAAATTAACACTAATTAAATTTTAAAGTCCACAGATGATGATGCCACGAAAAGAATGACCGGGAAAGTAATTGATTCAGATTGTGGACTCGCGCAAAATTGAATTGAACTCATATGGTGAGAGAACTCGATCGACCATCCATATTCCTGTTGAGGTGACTAGACACGTTGAAAATTGTGTCACAAAATTTCCAGCAGAATATGAAAAACTTCCAATAGCCAAAGACTTTCTAGTTGCGAAGCGAATTGCGAAGTATGTACGACAGATTTAGTCCAAAACATGTACTTCGTTGATTTTTTAATTCGATTATTTTTGTATTAAAAGATAATCATCATTGTCAAAAAAATGAAAAAATTTATAAATAATCACTTGAAAATTTCAGTTCAAATATCATGTATTAAAACAAGAAGCGAGGCGTCAAAGTGTTGAACAGTGTTGAACAAGAATTGGTCAGTGTCAGTAGTTATATGAAGCTTAGGAGTAGCCTCTATCAATATGTGATATTGTGAACCTTCAATGCCACCCGCTAAATAAAATGAATAAGCCCCTATCACTTTCATTTGACGGTGTATTCAAATGATCTTGGGTCGGTTTCACAAAACTTTAATTGTGCGATTAAAAAACCTTACGTAAATTCAAACCAATCGAATCACTCGTTTTGAAATTTCAACGAATCGCGGTGGCTCCAATTAATTCAACGGTACAAACAAAGTTTTGTGAAACCGACCCTATGTGGTTCAGATTTTCATTTTCATTTCATTTCATTTATTTATACTAGATTCCCAAAATACATGCAAAATCGTGCATAAACATATAGATACCATTAAAAAGTATATGGCCTGTCAAATAAAATAGGTATACTACAAACATACATATTGGACTGATTCAAAAAAATCGACATAATATTCAGAGGTCGCTCGTCAATTATTTCTATTTTCCCTACTAATAGCAGGGGAAAAATTTCTTTTTTCAATGTAAAATTCCTAGAGCACAAACCAATAGACGGATTTCATGGTGGAATACATTTTCGTGTAGGCAATCAGATACTCTACAAAAATGTCTCTTACGATATTTCGATGAAACGGCTTCTTCAAAAGTTATACGATTCGATGCTAATATTGAGGTATTTTTGAAGAAAAAAATTATTGAAAAAAAATTACTTTGATTGTTTTCACGAAACGCGCCTACTACTCATCTTCAGATTTCGAAAAAAGGCGTCTGTGAAAATATTATCTTTAAATATTAATATTTAGATATTTAGAGGTCGCTCATCGATGATTTCTATTTTCGCCGCTGATGGCTGTAAAAAAATTTTTTGTTCACGAACCAATAGACGGATTCCACTGTATGATACATTTTGGTGTACGAAACTAGATACTCTACGAAAATGTGCCATACGATATCTCGTTCAAAACTTATTCCAACTTTTTCTACAAAAAAAAAACCCAATATTAATATTAAGGTATTTGTGACGAAAAAATTCGAATAACTTTAAAACTAGCGGTTTCATCGGAATATCGTATGGGACATTTTTGTAGAGTATCTAGTTCCCTACACGAAACTGTATCACACAGTGGAACCCGTGAATTGGTTCGTGATCAAAAAACTTTTTATTGAAAACAGAAAATTTTTTCCTGCTATCAGCAGCGAAAATAGAAATCATCGATGAGCGACCTCTAAATATTAATATTCAAAGCTAATATTTTTACAGGCCCCTTTTTTCGATACCCTGAAGATAATCAGAAGTCGAGTTTCATGAAAATTTTCATGAATAATTTTTTTCTTCAAAAATATCTCAATATTAGCATCGAATCAAATAACTTTTGAGCGGGCCGTTTTAGCGAAATATCGTAGGAATCATTTTTGTAGAGTATCTAATTGCCTACACGAAAATGTATCACACAATGAAATCCGTCCATTGGTTTGTGCTGTAGAAATTTTTCATTGAAAAAAGAATTTTTTTTCCTGCTATTAGTAGGGAAAATAGAAAAAATCGATGAGAGACCTCTAAATATTATTATCTGATGCTGATATTTTCACAGAGGTCTTTTTTCGATACTCTGAAGATATTTAGGGGAGGGGGGGGGGTTTCGTGAAAACAAAAAATGTCGATTTTTTTTAAACAGTCTAATACATATATAGGTATATGTATAATATGTACATTACACTTGATACAAACAGTAATCAACTACAGACTGCTAAAACTTCATTCAATTCACATATTGTTCTTTCCACGAGTAATTCCCTCACTTTCCAGGTGAATTCAGAGATTCAACTCTTTGACGTGGCTCGGTAGTCTATTGTACAACATGTTACATGTATAGTTAGGACCTTGTTTCGTCCTAATTATTCGCGCATGCAGAGACGTTATTTTTTTCTCGTGTGTTGTAGCTGTGATAATGGGAATTCTTTGGGAACTTATCCTGATTTTGATGGACATAGTTGACACATGCAAGTATGTAAGCTGACGTAGTTTTTTTCCTTCTGAAGACCTCCCTGCTACTGTCGGTTTGCTTCATTTTGTATATTGCTCGTATTGCACTCTGTTTTAGAAGAATCCTTCGTGCATCAGTGCATTGTCCCCATAACAAAATAGCATATATCAGACAGGGAAAGCTTTAATAGAGGGTCAACTTAGCTATGTATGTTTGTGATCTGTCGCATTCTTCTTATCAAAAAGATGGAAGTTGATAACTTTTTGCATACCTGTTCTACATGTTTACCTCAGCGCAATGATGGCTGGAATTCCAGTCCCAGATATCTCTATGACGAGTGCCCCTGCTCTCTGCTCGTAAAGATTTTGAGTCCGTTCACTGAAAACCACTTATGGGCATTATTTTCACTCCTCGATGACATTACCTGAAGTTCGGTCCTAGAATGTGATCTATTGAGTATTATCGTGTCGTCGGCGTAGCTACAACTCTTAGTCGATACTATGTTCTGGAAGGTGTGGTTCACAAACAGAACAAAGAGTAGCGGGCCGAGAATTGATCCCTGAGAGACTACGTAAGTCATATCCAATAGATCGGACGGGGACTCATTCCATCTCACCGACTGGTGACGACTCGTTAGTTATGACTTGAATAGTTCACGCGTGTTTCCTCTGACTCCTTAGAAATTTAGTTTTTCCAGCAGCATTTCATGGCTGATGCTGTCGAAGACCTTACGCAGGTCAATAAATATTATTTCAACCTCCTCAGAATTATTGAATGCTTCCAGAATAGTCTCGAGGGTGTCAATCATTGCAGTCACATTAGATCTTTGCTGCATGAAGTCATGCTGAGCCGCATGAAGCATCGACCCCTTTTCCAAAAATTTCAGTAGGCGTTTTCTCAGTAAAATTTCGAAAATCTTGGATAAAGTCGGTAGGACTGAGAAAGGCTTGTAATTCGATTGGTCATTCGAGTCTCTATTTTTATAAACAGGCGTTCCCGTTGCTATTTTCAGCTTTTCTAGAAAAATACCCTGGACAAAACAGTCTTTGATAATTTAACATAATGGATGTATTATATATAGAATAATGCAGTCATTCCATAGTAGTCTCTGGCTTTGCTACTTCCATCACTGAATTGTATATGTACCCTTAGTACAATTAAAATGTTACTTATCCAATATCAGACTTAAATTATTGAAAAGGAACTGATAGAAAAAACGATATTTCAGAAAATTTTTAGTCGAAGAGAAAGTCTGAATGCCCTTTAAAAATTCAAAGTACATGTTGTCGTCCCTTGCCTTCAAATTCCGTAATTCCACCTCTTCTACCTCGAACTCTTATCCTAAATTTTCCCTGAAAACGACATGAATACATACTGACCCGCCCCTTGCAGAACGTAAAATCCTCTTACTTGAAAGGACAAAATAAACAGTCTTATTTTGCGGCGCCCTTTTCTGCCGAGAATATCGCAATTTCAGCGTTGCAGATGTACTATAAAATGATACATTCAGGCATTTGTTGTGCGGAACCGCGTGATGTGAAATCCGGTCCAACTGAAAGACCGATGCTCCACCCTGGAAATTCGATAGCTCCGAAACCCTCGCAGTTTTTACGAGCTGCCAGCCTGTCCGTCGTTTCGGATACTAAAACCGGTAATAAAGGTGCTCCGTTATTTAGTTTTTATACTTCAGGCAACCGCTCGCTATGCATAACCCGGTATTTCGGTAATTCTGATAAAGCAAGCAGGATGATTTTCCTCAGATTGAACAGATTTCTGGAATCTGCAATGGATTCCAAGCATAACTAACTGTTGTGAATCAAATATGTTGAAAATGGGATGTTTGAAATGAAAGTTTTGAGGCAGCTAAAAATAATACAATAAACGAAAAGTACATAGCTGAGGTTAGTGCAACAGCAAACCATGCACATCTGCGTATGATAAAAGAGCTAAGGAAAAAACCTTCCTCACCGTATTCGAGAATAAATTCTCAGAAAAAATTTTATGACGAAGAACCATAGATTTTTATTTGTGGGGGGAACGAAGTCTGAGGTGACCGCCCCCGTGGTAATGGTAGGTTCGGGCAAATAATTAATTTAAGTGATTTTCAGAGTAATTCTTTTTTCATTAATAGCAAAATGACAATTTCACGTTTCTTCAACTTGACAGAATGTTCAAAATCGGGGTTTGTTTTGATTTTGTAAAATACTCTTTAGGACTGTATCCAGATAATTGAGTTGGAGATGGTATTTTGAAAACATTTATTGACATCATTCACAATCATAAAATGAATAAGTCACCCGCATGAAGTTGATACGGTACAAAATGTATGAATTGAAACCACCAACCCGTTGGTTTCGAGAAGGCAGAAGACTTGAGATCCCACTTGCTAAGTACCTCAGATGAATGAAATTGAGAATTTCTTATGTATAATGAGGAGATCACACCAGCTGAATGAACATTCGAGGAGACCGCTCAAGGTGAAGCAGGGACTGAGACTGTCAATCAGGTTCAATGTTCGAGCTACTTGATCGTTCAAATACTTCAGAGAAGTTCACTTGGTTTTACTGAGAGAGAAGACTCATTCCATGATTCACCTTTGCGTTCGAGGATTTTCATTCATCTGAAACTCGAGAACAATAATTAGCAAGTATTATGAGAAGTGAATAGTTGAGAAATGAGATGAATCGATTAAGATAATGAGATGCACATGAGAATATAACAAATCAGTATTTATTACCATAGAGAATTTTCATTCTTGGAGCAAATAATCATTTCCATGGGAGGAGTCTAGAGATATCTAAAAAATTTATGAGAACTGCAAAAATATACCAAAATATATATCTTAGACGAGTCAAATACATTAGTTTAATGTAATAGAGATCCTATTTGAATAAAGTGAGAGAGGATTACCAATATTTTCATAGATTTTCATAATCTGAAACGTGGACAAATTTTCAAACTTTATAAAAAGAAGGAAAATAACATGGAATATGCAACAGTTAAGGATTCTGAGAATTCACTCACCTTTTTCTTAGTTACTCCAAGAAATGAACGAGATGATCAGTTATTAAGCGAGGTGACTTTTTGAAAATTATAATTTACAAGAGTAACACAAGAGGAGGCTGGATTACAAAAGAGAACGATTAATTGATTCAATTAATGAACATGAGTTAATCTGTCAGCTGATTAGTAGACAGAGGAGACTAATTTGACGCGAGCAGTCAATCAGCCGACCATAGAGCTGTAGGAGTGAAGTTGGCGTGGCACTGCGATCCTGCTATAGGCATAGCTGAGGATGAGGTCTGAGGGGTGCAATGCTCAATTTTCAACAGAGAAACTACTTCTGCGGTGAATGCGCATACAACGAAGTCGGACATGCCTAAACCCTTCCTCGTGCATCGCCAACACGGTTCCCACGACGGGGGAAATCTCCGCGCTGTAGATGCTTATCTCGTCTCTCCTTATCATTTTTCGTGTACTTTCGGGACAAGGTAAGTAATACTATATTTAAGAGTAGAAAAATTTGAGTTTCAATAAATACTTATTGGGCGATACTAAATATACAAATATTATTTCTAGAAGAAGATTCGGGTTTTCACATACGAAAATTACTTAAAATGGTATTCATTTTCTTCATTTTTACCTTCATTACTCGCCCATTTGTGTTCAACCAATGTTGGAGCCTTCAAATTTTTTTTGAGAATAATTACTTTTTTTCCATTTTTGCAAGTTTTTGTTGAACGGTATTCTTGCCTGAAGAAATGACCTTCTTTTGAGTCAATTTTATTTCTTTTAATATTTAACGGTTTTCTTATTATAGGTTGTTGTATTATGTTAAAGCCTAACTGTCCACATGTCCGCATCGCATCAAACGGATCGGCAGCTATGGCAACTACCAGCAATCAGCATACAGCAGCAGATGTATAGCAAGCGCGTTCAGTTGACTTTCTCATTTTACCAGCAGTGATAGCTCGTGCCCTTTAAGTGTGCGTCGGCCTGATATTATATATATATATATATATATTTTTTTTCACACTGATGTGGGCGATGGTATCGAATGAACCGGGTGCGGAAGCGCCAAGGTTAACCCGATATAAACGTTAATGCGGGAGGACAACATGTCGCACAATATTTACTGTCCCCAGGATTACAGCCTTCTGCATCCACAAGATGGCGTTGGGAGGCAGGTTCAATTCTCTCAGGTGTTCTGATGTTTTTTTATGCACTAGTCCGTTGCAAGTTATTATTAACGGCTTTATGTCCACTTTGTTCAGGTGTCTCTCATCTGTCTAGCTAAAGCTTGATATTTAGTGATTTTCTCGGAGTAGGATTTGCCGATGTTCTGGTCCAGGGGCACCGAGAAGTCTATGATGAAGGCAACTTTCTCCAGCTTATTCCACACCACCATATCAGGCCTGTTGTGGCCGACGGCCTGGTCCGTTATGACTGTCAGGTCCCAATAGACTTTGATGCGTTCGTTCTCAAGCAATGTATGGGGTGAGTACAGATGATGTGGGGTGAAGTGATCCAGCAGTTGTTCTTCGAGGGATATCAGTTGGTGTACTACTTTTCCCATGTTGTCGTGTCTTGACAAATACTTTGTTCGTGCTATTGTCTCGCAGCCGGATGATAAGTGCTGGATTGTTTCTTCACGATTATTGCAAATCCTGCACATCGTAGTATCAACCTCTTGTTTCATTATGTGTCGTCTGTACATACGCGTTGGCACCACCTGATCCTGGATTGCCAGGAGTGTACCCTCCGTTTGGGGAAAGAGGTAACCCTGCGTTAGATAGGTGTTAGATTTTATTATGTCGACCTCGGGTTGGTGCATACTGGTGAAGAATCTTCCATGCAGTGCTTTCGACCTCCAGGTAATCCTTAATTTCTCAAGTGGGTCTTCTCTTTTGTGCTGTGTGGGCATTTCGGGTGTTGCAGAGGTCTGACGGTTGGCTGCTATCCACTGGTGTATAGGTGTGTTTTTCTGACAGAAATACTCTCTGATTTTTTCTTCTTTTCATATATATATATATATATATATATATATATATATATATATATATATACAGGATGTACCAAGTTCGATGGCCTATTAGGCGTTTCTGGAGAACTAGACTTATTTGAAATCTGAAAATTGGGATTATGATATTGTTTGACATTATCTACCGAGCTAAAATATTCTTGGAGCCTGACCCCTTTCAGTTATACAGGGAGAGAAAAAAAAATTTTTTTAATTTTTTTTTCTGTTTTTTTCTTTTTGAGTTTGATAGAGTATGCAATTCTGAATACATTCGTACTCAAATCGTTGCATTCGTCGAAATACTTTCAAAAATATCGAGAAAAACCTGAAGAAAAAGAGAAAAAAGAGTATTCGGTATTATGTTTGTTATTCCTAATTTAGATATCTTAAGCATAAACCGTTTTCACATTTTTGAAGTCGAAGAATGTGGAAATATTGTACATTTCTAGAATTTTGAAAAACTCATCACAGGGTGTTCCAAATATTGGGTCAAAAACTGGGATCGAGATTGGCCCATAACTTTCGTTTTTCAAATTAGAACCCTATTTTTTTGTGATTGCGTTGAATTGTACAAAGAAAAATGATGATAATGTTTTAACATGTTCTTGCTCCTAAAATAGATAATTCTTAAGTTATTCAGGATTTTCTGATTTTATGTCGTATGTAGCGTCAAATTCATTAAATCTGTTTCATATCAACTATGACCTTGGTCATAAAAGATAAATTATTTCAATAACTCACTAGTGACACACCTTTTTGTTCAATTCATTCATCATTGTTGTTATGGAACAGATTTTATGAATTTGACGCAATGTACGACATGGAATCAGAAAATAATAAATAACTCAAGAATTATTAATTTTAGAAATATCAACATGATTAAACATTATCAGCATCTTTCTTCGCAGAATCCAACGCAATCATAACAAAATAGGGTTCTGATTTGAAAAACGAAAGTTATGGGCCAATCTTGATCCCAATTTTTGACCGAACATTTAAAACACCCTGTGACGAGTTTTTCAAAATTCTAAATATGTAAAATATTTCCACTGTCTTCCGACTACAAAAACGTGAAAACGGTTTGTGGTCAAGATATCTAGATTAGAAATAGCAAACATTATACCGAATACTCTTATCTACTTTTTTTTGGTCAGTTTTTTTTTATATTTCGGAAAGTATTTTGACGAATGCAACGATTTCAGTACGAATGTATTCAAGTGTGTGTCATTAGTGGAATAATTCATCTTCTATGACCAAGGTCATAGTTGATATGAAACAGATTAAATGAATTTGACGCTACGTACCACATAAAATCAGAAAATCCTAAATAACTCAATAATTATCAATTTTAGGAGCAATAACATATTAGAACACTATCATCATTTTTCTTCATAAAATCCAACGCAATCATAAAAAAATTGGGTTCTAATTTGAAAAAACGAAAGTTATGGGCCAATCTTGATCCCAATTTTTGACCCAACATTTGGAACACCCTGTGGTGAGTTTTTCAAAATTTTAAAATTGTACAGTATTTCCACAGTCTTTGACTTCAAAAATGTGAAAACGGTTTGTGCTTAAGATATGTAGATTAGGAATAACAAACATAATACCGAATACCCTTTTCTCTCTTTTTCTTCAGGTTTTTCTCGATATTTTTGAAAGTTTTTCGACGAATGCAACGATTTGAGTACGAATGTATTCAGAATTGCATACTCTATCAAATTCAAAAAGAAAAAACAGAAAAAAAAATATTGAAAATTTTTTTTTCGTCCCTGTATAACTGAAAGTGGTCAGGCTCCAAGAATATTTTAGCTCGGTAGATAATGTCAAACAATATCATAATCCCAATTTTCAGATTTCAAATAAGTCTAGTTCTCCAGAAACGCCTAATAGGCCGTCGAACTTGGTACACCCCTGTGTATATATATATATATATATATATAATATATATAGTGAAACCCCACATTCCGTTGATGGGATCTGAGTGGACATGTTTCACTTTGACTTTTGTTAAATCAGTTTTTTATATTGTCATGTTTCATATAGAAGGTTAATAGCTTTAATTTCCGATTCCTGATTTTAGGTAAGATAGTTCATTGTTATGTTGTATAAATTTTGTAATAATAAACCTGTTTTTAGAGACAGACATCGAATTACAGTTATTATCTTCAATTCATACTCTGAAAGAAAAACAATCTTATATATATATATAATATATATATATATATATATATATATATATATATATATATATATATATATATATATATATATATATATATATATATGCAGACTGAAAAAAGCGGTGCAGAGCAAGCTAAGCTCAAGATCGATGTTCGAAACAATAAACATTTGGGCAATACCCTGTATGACGTACTCGTTCGGGGTAATCAGATGGTCCAATGCGGAGCTGAAAGATATGGATAAAAAGGTGAGAGCAATACTTACATCACATGGAATTCATCATCTACACGCATCCGTGAACCGGCTGTATATCCCGAGGAATGAAGAAGGCCGGGCCTACCTACTCAACCTAGAAATAACGCATTACAAAACAGTCTGCAATATAAGGGAATATTTCATCTCTAATAGAACACCACTCCATCAAGCGCTTCTCCAAGAAGACAACAATTTGAGTCCATGGAACCTGGCAGGCCACCTGGAACATCCGCAACTCACCACAGAGAGACGCTCTCAGAAATGGTCAAGCAAAGCACTACACGGAAGATACCCTGGAGCCCTGCAAAACAATGATGTTGATCAGTCGGAATCACTTACTTACCTTAAAGCAGGATATTTGTTCCCGGAAACGGAAGGAAGAGTAATTGCAATTCAAGATCAAGTGGTTCCGACAAGATCTTACATAAAAAACATCACAGGCAGAAATATACTTACAGATAAATGCCGCAAGTGCTCTCAGGCAATAGAGTCCATTCAACACGTTACGTCTTCCTGTTGTGTACTGGCTCCTACCGATTATATCCAACGGCATAACGAGATTGCGAAAGTTTACCACCAGGCTATCGCAAAGAAACATGGCCTCATAAAAGAACAGTCAAACCATTTGAGTACCGGCCAAGTAGCCTCCTTGAGAACGAGAGTTGCAAGCCATATTGGGATTAATTCATCACGACGGACAGGCCAGTTAAACATAACAGACCGGATATCCTTTTATTTGATAAGATCGATAAAACAGTGGTAATTATGGACGTCACAATCCCGCCCGACGACAACCTCAGCAAAGCCTACATCGATAAGATGACGAAATACCATGATTTGGCCTTCGAAATGAAGAATCTGTATGGTTTGAAAACAACAGCAATATTGCCATTGATAATCTCAACAAATGGACTGGTCGAGAAACATCTGGTTGAGAACACTCTACGACTGGGATTAAACAAGGAGGTGATCAGCACTGCCCAGAAGGAAGTAGTCCTCGCAAACACCAGACTGGTGAGGAAGTTCCTGACATCCTTCTGATATGCCTTGGCAACCCGCAGCCCGGCACAGAAGAGTCCAGCCCTACAAGGTGAAAAAAAAAAAATATATATATATATATATATATATAAGAAGACAAGAAGACCTTCTTTTATGATATACAGGGTGGCCATTTGAAAACGAAACAGACGAGATTACAGACAAAATAAATTTTTTCGATAGAAATGCTCGGACAGGTCGATTTCTGTTTCGAGGGGACAACTTTAAGATGTAGGTTACGGACGCATAGCGCTTCAACCCTTGCTACTACAACCCTCACCCCCAATTTTTGAATAGGGAAGTTAGGGTGAGTGATACCTCATTTGAAAGGTATTTTTATACTGATTTTAACACAGTAATTGGTTTTTCATTTTATGCATTAGTTCTCGAAATACAGGGTGGCCATTTGAAAACGAAACAGACGAGAGATTACAGACGAAATAAATTTTTTCGATAGAAATGCTCGGACAGGTCGATTTCTGCTTCGAGGGTGGCAACTTAAGATGTAGGTTACGGACGCATAGCGCTTCAACCCTTGCTACTAAAACCCTCACCCCCAATTTTTGAATAGGGAAGATGGGGTGAGTGATACCTCATTCGAAAGGTTTTTCACAAAAAAACACTACAAGTGCCATGAAAACACCACTTCATTTTCAAATGCTTAGTCAAGAATATTTCGAGAACTAATGCATAAAATGAAAAAACAATTACTGTGCTGAAATCAGTATTAAAATACCTTTCAAATGAGGTATCACTCACCCCTATTCAAAAATTGGGGGTGAGGGTTGTAGTAGCAAGGGTTGAAGCGCTATGCGTCCGTAACCTACATCTCAAGTTGTCCCCCTCGAAACAGAAATCGACCTGTCCGAGCATTTCTATCGAAAAAATTTATTTCGTCTGTAATCTCGTCTGTTTCGTTTTCAAAAGGTCACCCTGTATTTCGAGAACTAATGCATAAAATGAAAAAAAAAATTACTGTGCTGAAATCAGTATAAAAATACCTTTAAAATGAGGTATCACTCACCCCATCTAACCTATTCAAAAATTGGGGGTGTGGGTTGTAGTAGCAAGGGTTGAAGCGCTATGCGTCCGTAACCTACATCTTAAGTTGTCCCCCTCGAAACAGAAATCGACCTGTCCGAGCATTTCTATCGAAAAAATTTATTTCGTCTGTAATCTCGTCTGTTTCGTTTTCAAATGGCCACCCTGTATTTTTGAATATAAAGGACTTCCGCTTTCACCGGAAGGGGTATCTACTTTCTTATTTCAAATGGAACACCCTGTATATTATGACATTTTCGGATAGATCTTCGAATGCCACATCAATTTTATGTATCACTTCCTTTAGCCATCTAGAGCCGTTTTCGAGTTATTCACTGTTTTTCGAAAAAATATACAAATTGAGGCTTGTAGAACACTGAGAATTCAATGAAAGCGCAACGCACAATCTCAGATCTGTTTTTTGAAATGGGTTACTGACAAGATATTCAATATAACTCTGTAGAGAAAAAAACGTTACCGGGAAGTAAAATGAGAGTGTCAAAGTTGAAATTCAAAAAAAGCCAAAAACTCGAATCTTTCCAATGGAAACCATATTTTTTCACTCACATATCAATTTGTGAGGTAAAAATAGGTAGAGTTTATTGAGGGTTCCCTATATCCAAATTGTACCTGTTACTGCAACTAACTACGTCATCTTATTTAATTCCGAATCGCTTAATCGTTTTAATAAGTTCCACCCCATATAATGTTAATCTCATATTTTCGCGACAACATGTGCTGGAGGATTTGACGGATGTCTTTAGCAGTCAGTATTCATATGGCGCTCGTCCGATGAACTATATGCTAAATTTCTCGAAACTCAACTTTTCTCGATTAATTCAAACATCGTATTTTGCGAAAGTGATTATTTTCGCGAGTGAGTGCCACGAAGGAGATTTCAACCCTACTGTGGACCAACAGGTAGGCAGAAGTCGGTACTCCAGCATTCTCTTTACCTTTGTATCTTTTCTCTCGATTCATTTTTGTTTCTTTCATTTTTTCACGGTCCTTCATTAGTCTACGGCCCTCGTCGTGCCAGTACCATTTCCAAGACATTCAGGAGAAACTGTTATAGTGTCAAAGTTTGAATTCCAAAAAAGGCAGAAATTCGATTTTTCAAAATGGAAACCGTAATATTTTCACCCCCATTTCGAGTCTTTTAAGGGTTTCCTATATCTAAAATGTACCATTTTCGACATATTCATAAATAACTGTTAGCAACGAGCATATTAAAATATGTGAGGTATCAATTATCATCTATGTTCACCCTTTCATAACAATCTGTATGACTTGATTCAAAATAATCCAGGTTTGTTCCAACTGAAGAATTTATCGTGCAATGTATTAGCAGAATTCTGTTCCAGAAAGAATAACGAAATCCACCAACCAAGAAATATTGAGAAGGTGCGAAAAATGTTTGGAAGTAGGTCGACGAAATTTTCAAAATGTGTTATAATTCAATTTTATATTCTGATATGTCTGAAAAAAAGTTTGGGAAGCTTCATGACTTGATTTATAAGTTTTGCATTACAATTTAAGCTTTCGATATGTATGTCATATTTTTCGAAAAATAACTTGTTATTATCATTATGAGCAGTAAAAAAATTAGTGGTCGTTTTCTTTGAACAATGAAACAAGTTTGAGGAATATCAACAACAGAAGCATGGAAAAATATTCTGAATAAAGTCAAAGATTTTTATGAAAGGGCGAACATAGATCATATTAAAATAATATCAAGCTCGTAGCAGTTATTTCTGAATAGCTCGAAAATGGTACATTTTAGATATAGGGAACCCTGAATAGACTCCACTTATTTTTACCCCACAAATTCATATGTGAGTGAAAAAAATACGGTTTCCATTTGAAAAAATCGAGTTTTTGGCTTTTATTGAATTTTGACACTCTCATTTCAACTCCCAATATATCAAAACGTTATTTTCTCTACAGAGTGACGTCGCATATCTTTTCGGTAACCGATTTCAAAAAACAGATCTCAGATTGTGCGTTGCGCTTTCATTGAATTTTCAGTGATCTACAAGCCTCAATTTGTATTTTTTTCACAAAACGGCTTTAGGTGGCTATAGGGAATGATACATAACATGAATGTGGCATTCGAAGATCTATCCAAAAAACTCATAATATACAGGGTGTATAAATTGGTAAGGGGTATGACGGGAGATGTTCAGTGAAAGGCTAGATTTTTTCTCTCCTTTTTTTATTCTTCGTCTACGTTTCGGCCGCAGTTCAGTTTTCACTGAACATCCCCCGGTCATACCCCTTACCAATTTATACATTACACTAAAACTGGATTAACGTTACCATACATACAGGGTGTTCCATTTGAAACAAGAAAGTTGATACCATTTCCGGTGAAAGCGGAAGTCATTGATATTTAAAATTATATCATAAATGAAGGTCTTCTTGGCTTATATCTTCACACAAAATTTTTAAGTGATCGAATTATTATTTCTCTATAAACTTCAATGGGCACTCCCGGTGGAACACACTGTATATCCTTAATCAGAGCGACATCACGTACAACGTAAATAATCAATAGATGAGGGTAATCAACAATTTTAAGTTTACAATAACTGCTATGAAACTGATTTGTTGTTTTGTCAACTTTGAATTTAGCAAATGAGCTAGGTGCATGTATATCAATTGAATTGTTTCGTTTATCCTACTTTTGATTAGAAAATAATAACTCTTATATGATGATCTGATTGAGGTAATTGAAAGGAAATTAATGACATTTTTGGTAAGGTTTCGAAAGGGTTTCAGTACGCTTCGCACACTCTCTCTCAGAAACAACATCATTACGATTAGGTATAACTCGAATTCTAGAAATTTCCGATCAATGAAGAATCATAGATGGTTCTTGATCTATTTCCAAGAAATCCACTAAGATCAATTGAATCAAATAATTTTCAAGTTCACTCATTTTATGACGCATCTGACATAAAACTCATAAATTGTGACAGGTCACATGAATTCCGAAAAGAAATTATCAACATGTCCTAATAAAACAAAGTATGTCTGAAGATGTAGGAAAAAATGAAATCTCTAGATTGTCTCGCGATGAAGTTGAAAGCCTCTCAAGTCACTCAGCGTGTAAGTCCGAAAATACTTCGAATAATTCCAAGCAATCTTCAAAGTGTTCGTTTACGACATATTCAAAAACTTGCATGAAAAATGGAAATGAGTCAGAAAAATCCACATCCAGATCATCTATCATAGCAAAAGATGAACACTACATTTCATTAATTCAACCTAATTCGGCATCATGTTCTGTCAAGTCAGTTCAATCTGATGAAATAGTGTACCCAGAAGAAAACGTTGAATATTCTTGGAAATTGGGGAAAGAAATGAACATCCAGAACAACTCTAGGAAATTGAATGAAGAAGTCTCAGGAACATCCCCTTTGAATGCAGAAATTGGTATATTAAACGACATACCTCTCACAACCCTGCCTGAGGAAAATTCCAATACCAGCTCGAAACAAAATGAGTATAAACTCTCGAAAGAGGTATGTCTTGATTCCGTTGTGAGAGGTACAAATAGAAGTTCACTAAGAAAAATAACAGGACCGAGAATGGCAACATCAGATTCCTTCATTTCAATCAACAGGAAATATTTCCAAGATACCGATAGGAAATGCAATTTACCGACCGAAGCAGACGTTGAAGCATGGGAAAAACCTAGTTCTTCGGAGAAACCCGCCATTGTCACGGTACGGAACAAATCAAACGTGGAATCTGAGCAAACGTCTAGCTTAACACCAGTCAGCATATTCGAAAACGAGAAGTACAAAACTTTCACAGACTCGAATTCTCACGACGACGACATAGTTGAGTCCATTAAATCTGCAAGCAGTCGAAAGAAATCAATGACTGGAAAAGTCGATTTCAAGAAGGGGATAGAAATGAAGAATAGCTCCCTGCTCTCGATCCCTTCGACAGTATGTAGAATTTGTCACACTAATACGGCGAATGAGAGGTTGCTGTCTCCCTGCTATTGCAAAGGAAGTCTTGCTTACGTTCATTTATCTTGTCTGGAACGATGGCTGAACCAGTCAAGCCGGAGCTACTGCGAGCTCTGTCTTTACCAATATAACGCCGTCGAAACTCTTAGATACGGTCTTTTCGAGGGTATTAGATTGTGGATTCGACATCCCCGCAACAGGAATCACGTGAGATCAGACTGTCTTATAGCCTTCCTCCTAACCCTGGTCACTTTAGGCTTGGTGGTGATTTGTTTTATTGGTATGGATTACTTTATGATTGAGGGTATAAAATTGGGGTTGTCAAGGATGTGGACGAAGAGCTTCATTGTATCATTTCTCGGGTTATCATGATGGGTTACGTTGTCACCATGTATCTAATTGCGAAAGATCAGTTCGTGCCTTGGTACACCTGGTGGAAAAATACCCTGAATATTCGGCTCCTTCTGAGTCCAACAGTGATGCAGACCCAGAGGATATAACCACGTTAATAGCTTCGTGTTAATTGACGCCATTTATCTCAAAACTATCTCGTATATTTTAGGATCTACAGATGCATACATTATATAGGTATGTGATGTTTCAAAGTGTTGAAGAACGGAAGTGTATCTATATTCAAACTGGAAAGAATTTTTCGTTCTGTTTGTTACTAACTGAATTTCACTAACTTCCTCGCATATTTGGGCAATTAAATATCGTATTAGATATTTTAATATTTATAATGGAAATTCGAATATATCATAAGGAAATGAAGAATATTTTGATAATGTGAATATAGGTTATCTCGATTTATATAATTTTGTTTTAATTTCGTACTTTTTGCATTCCATTGATGAATGAACATTGGGAAGATATTTCTCGTTATCGAACATTTCAACTGCTCTAGTCCAAACTTTTCTAAAAGTGTTTCAAAGCAATACTCCCACCCGTCCTCCAAAAATGGATCTTTGATGTAAATGGAGATTTTCGATCGGAGAAATGTGAATTGTCCTTACAAAATATTATGAGATTGAAATAACGGCCAAAAACCGCTTGGCTACAGATGCTGAAATCCCGATAATACAGAAAAAATTTAGGAACTGCAATAAAAATTTGCTTATCCTCTTCCCTACCAGGTGCGTCAAGTTGGTGACTCACTAGTGGAATTTCGATATGAAAATATTTTGGGAATTTTGAGCCCATTTTGTGGCAATTTGTGCCGTATGATACGAATTTTGTGCCCATTCAGTTTTCGAGATATTTCGAAATTTCAATATGAGTCACCAACTTGACGCTGTGACTCATATATGGAATTTTGTAAAAAAAATTTTTTCGATGAATTGTGCTCATTTTGTGCCAATTTGTGCCGTATATTATGAATTTTGTGCCCATTCAGTTTTCGGTATATTTCGAGTTTTCTTTGAGTCAAGCGTCAAATTGGTGACTCACACATGGAATTTTGGAAATTTTCTTTTTTAGATGAATTGTGTCTATTTTGTACCAATTTGTGCCATAAGTTACGAATTTCGTGCCCATTCAGTATTCGAGATATTTCGAGTTTTCACTATGAGTCAAGAGTCAAGTTGGTGACTCACATATGGAATTTTGGAAATTTCCTTTTTTCGATAAATTGTGTCTAATTTGTGTCAATTTGTGCCGTTAGTAACGAATTTTGTGCCCATTCAGTTTTCGAGATATTTCGAGTTTTCTTTGAGTCAAGCGTCAAGTTGGTGACTCACATATGGAATTTTGGAAAATTTTTTTTCGATGAATTGTGTCTATTTTGTGCCAATTTGTGCCATAAGTTACGAATTTTGTGCCCATTCAGTTTTCGAGATATTTCGAGTTTTCACTATGATTCAATCGTCAAGTTGGTGACTCACATATGGAATTTTGGAAATTTCCTTTTTTCGATAAATTGTGTCTAATTTGTGTCAATTTGTGCCGTAAGTAACGAATTTTGTGCCCATTCAGTTTTCGAGATATTTCGAGTTTTCTTTGAGTCAAGCGTCAAGTTGGTGACTCACATATAGAATTTTGGAAATTTTCTTTTTTCGATAAATTGTGTCTATTTTGTGCCAATTTGTGCCGTAAGTTACGAATTTTGTGCCCGTTCAGTTTTCGAGATATTTCGAGTTTTCACTGAGTCAAGCGTCAAGTTGATGACTCACATATGGAATTTTGGAAATTTTCTTTTTTCACTAAATTGTGCCTATTTTGTGCCAATTTGTGTCGTATCTTTCAAATTTTGTGCCCATACAGTTTTCGAGATATTTCCAGTTTTCCATGTCAGTCATCAACTTTATGTGACTCACATGTGAAAAGTTTTTTTTTTGAATAATTGCGCTCAATTTGCGCCAATTTGTGCCGTATGTCATGAATTTTAACAAAAATCACATTTTAAACAATCCCCAAGTGAAAGCCATGCTTTATCCAACAAAAACACACACCAACAGAGGACCAACAGCTACCCGTCTTTTGCCAAACACGTGCGTCGTTGAAGACGTGCAGGAGGCGATCATATTTCATAGTATTGCGTGTTATATTATCTCCATCACTGTCGATAACTCGCGTGTGCTGACACGCATAACCACAGATAACAAAGTGAAATAGATCGGACACTGACGTTCTATGATGAAAACAACTTTTTTAAATCCCAAGCGGCTGTTGTCTCAACTAGTATAGTACAGGTTACTACTTTATCACATTTTTCGGCAGGCTTGGCGCGAAATTCAAATTACGTTCTTATTTTGCATTCTAGGATTTTCAGTAGGCTAACCTTTTCTGAATTCTAAGCAATTGAAAACAATAGTCCTTCACAAATAAATATTTATTACTGTTCTCTATACAAAAATATACAAATATAATATAAATATACAGAAAATGAGGTAATTGTCTACACTGACCCGAAAATCTCAAAAATTGACGAAAAATTCAGTAAGCACTAACCTTGATATGCAGAATCTGTTTTCAGGTCTTGGTTTTTTTTTTAATACTCAAAGTCATTGAGGGTTATCCTAAACACTTCATTCTTCAAGTCTGTGACGTGGACTTTTTGTCATTATGAATACAAAATTCTCGATTTTTTCTCAATTTATAGCCTTCTTTATTACTGAATTTTCCTAAAATGTGATGATTCCTAAGTGTTTACAATCTGGTGATATGAATGATATTTGTCATCTACTCATCTTCATTTCTACGTCAACAGCGCAATATCACGTGATTCGTATGACGTAGCACAATGAAGATGGCCATCATATCACCGGATTGTACACACTTAGAAATCATCACATTTTAGGGAAATCCAATGATAAAGAAGGCTATAAATTAAGAAAAATCGAGAATTGTGTATTCATAATGACAAAAAGTCCACAAAACTGAAATATTATAACGGACTTGAAAATTGAAATGTTGATTTGACCGTCAATGAATTTGAGAATTTTTTTAAGAAAAACCAAGACCGACCAGATAAATCTGAAATAAGGTTCCTCTTCTGCATATTAAGGTTAGTGCTTACTGAATTTTTCGTCAATTTTCGGATCAGTATAGACAATTACCAAAAATAAACATATATATATATATATATATTTAAAAGTTTTACCAAAAGTGACACAGGGTCGCAAAAACCGCATGTCTCTATCTTCAATAATAGCTGAGATACAGTGCAGTCACACCCAATTTGGGACACAGTGTACATCTAAAAAGTTGGCTTCTCAAGATTTGCTTGTTCCCTTTTTCCTCATAGAGTTTTTGCCTGAAATTTTATCGGGTTTACAAGTGCAGCACTTAATCTTTCTTGATAGTTCTTGATTTGATACTGCTTCTGGTTTAATTGTATTTTCAGTTTGTAAATCATGTTGTAGAGAATCTGTTCCAGTGCCCTCAAGTGTGTTTGTCTCAAACAGTTCAATTTAGAAAGTATCACAGCTCTTTTACCTGTAAAGAATAAATTTTTTCTTAATCACTGAGTAAAAAACATAAATCTGAAAGATTCAGCCAATAAAAAAAAGAACAAGAGATGAATGTGGAAGATTATAATTGTACTCACCTGAAGAAATTCTTCTCTCTTTCATTTCTTGGAATTTTGTCACAGATTGTGTTTTACAATGATGAAGAAAGTGGATAATAACTCTCCAATATTTAAAAAATAACTAATAACTATCTTCTTCATATCCATTTGATCTTGTGAATGTAAATACATAATGTGGTCAATAATTGTGTGAATTATGTCAATAAAACATGTTTGACAAACACGAAACACGACTAAAAACCTCAAACAGAGTCATCTATTGACGATATCACTAAATATTGGCGTATGCAGCGACCCGAGTATTTGTTATCTCAACTAAAAATAGTATTTGGGGTGGGGGTAGGAAGGTGTCAAGACCCTGCGCATAACTGTGATACATTCTTCTGATTTATTCGTGTTGGATTCATATATCAACGTGAACATTATTTGAATTGAACTTTGTAAGTAACCAGGTACCTCTTATTGAATATGAAGAAGATTTGAACGTCGAATATTCGAAACTTGGTTTTCTGTACCTCAACCGAATTTCTGCCAATTCTTCAACTCACACAATAGAATAACCGAATATTATGATAGACTAATATTTTTTATGTAAATCATTGACAAATAACTTTAATTATCCTTCCCTGCTTCTTGTTGACCCTTTAGTTCACCTCGAAGTAAGTCAAACAATGGTCGCTTAAGGCAGTCTCGACAATACCACTACTCAGAACCAGCTCTTTATTTGAAATGAATATAGGATCCAACAAGAAAGAACTGTGTTTCGTCACCCTTGTGGGAGAAACAATAAGTTGCGCTAAGCCAAACGAATCAGTACACGTTAAAACTGGATTTCTTGCATTAAGAAAGTTGACATTGAAGTCCCCAATTCGTCAGCAGTGAGGAATACTGTGAGAGTTCAAGAAGTACAGACCTGTTCACGAGTTGCACTTCAATTTAATTTCATTAACTGAAGTGTATCGAGTAAATCAATTGTGTTTTATACAAGTAAGTCCTTAGACTTCTGTTTACACATTGAAGTTGAATTTTTGCGTTTATTGGTGACGAGGAGTTCATGTTTCCATGAATCATTTCGAGTTATCATCAATTTCATTCCATATATTTATTTTTTGAATTTCCTTCTGCAACGAGTATTTTCTCTATTTCAGTCAAGTTTTGTGAAATACTCTCGAAATGCAAATGAAAATTCGGATTAGTGACTTTTGTATTGTATCTCAGCAGTTGGTGTTACATACGAAATTTGACAGATCACGGAATTAGAATTGATTTGATTCGAAACTTGATTGGATCGGAGGTCGGTACTGACAACCAAAAAACGAAAAATATTACTCAAAACAATGCTGTAATGAGTTTCATTACAGCACTACTTTTAGTACTGTAATGAACTCATTACGATAGTGAAATAGAGAAAATAATAATGACTCCATGCGTACAGACATTTTATTCTGTGATTGAGCCTACTTAATACTCAATAATATTTGAAATTTCAGATTATTCTGAAGTTTGGGAAGCCATAGATTATCGACCGACTATGGGTAAAAAATTTTCGTCCTGTCTCAAATCCTTCTCATAATCTTGGTTATCTTTTGAACTGTAGCTCTTTGTGAAAAAAGATACTTTTCATTTCATGGAAGATAAATTCAAGAATATATACGATAAAGGGTACCTACGAGTAATAAAGTCCAATTATCATCAAATTGTAGAATTTAAATTCAACTTCTCCCCACATAAATCAGTCAAATTTGCACCAGGGGATTATAAAGTTATTCTCGTTTCGACCGACGAAGCGGCAGCTCAGCATTAACATATTCTTCGTGACCATTTTCACGAGCAAATTCGAATCGGGGAAACTATTCGGGATCTCGCTTTTCACGACTTCAAAGTTTAATTAACATCGCCCAATCTGTCACCACGACCGTGGCTCGTTCATTTTAGCTGTGGAGATGCTGGCTAGATTGAGATTTTTATATTCACTCAGAAAATACGTTTAGGAAAAGAGACTGAAAGCTCAAATTGCTCTCTGATACTTGTATTGCGGAGAGTTGGTTGAGTCGGCATGAAGTTAAATTTTTACTTAGTGATTCATTTGAATGGGTGAGAACGTATTTTTTTTAAATCTGTTGGATAAGAAGTAGTTTAGATTCCAATTAAGGGCTTAAATCTACTATTCCTTTTATAGATATTAAATATTACTGGATATCAAAATTGAATACTCACCTATACTAAATCTATTTAGATTCCATGTCAGGAATAATTTCCTGCATTTTCATGTATTCAGCATCATTATCGTGATCGGGGTTTCAGAATATAATATTGTTGAAGAAAATAGAATCTGGTTATCACAGGCCTGATGACGCACAATAGAGGGTTAAGTATGTGAACCTTCACAATTGAAAACCGGAGAAGATTAAAACAACAACTCCATCATCATGACGATATCCTTAATCCACGAATAAAGAGCATTTTCCTCAAAAAACTAAAATATCAATTCGGGTTATAGATAATATAGACTTTCTTCTGACATAATAACATACAAGCTGAATCTTTTACCTGTACAGGGTGGGCAAATTTGGTGATACTTGAACTACAACATTTTAACCGTAAGAGATAGAGGAAAATGAATGACGTTACGGTGGTTTTTTTTGGAAAAACTGATAATGTCATCAACTGCATTCCTTTATATTCTTTTGTTTTCGAGTTATAGGCCAAAATTGAAATTTGGGCGATTCCTTATAAGCCATTTCAAACTAGGTATTGTTTCCATAAGAAAAAACACAACTTCATATTATAGCTCAGCAAGGAAACCTCTTGGGAAAAAACGAATTACGCTTCTGGATTGCTATGAAAAAAGTAAGTGTCTGAATAATGTTTCCATTTCAAAATCCTAGCACAAACAGAAACGGAGACAATGGCCACAGTTTAATTCGCCCAAATGCAGTTGATGGCATTATCAATTTCTCTAAAGAAGACCACCGTAACGTGTCATTCATTTTCCTAAATCTCTCACGGTTAGAAAGTTGTAGTTCAGGTATCACCAATTTTGCCCACCCTGTACATATATTTTGACGGCAGATTCCTGAGATCAAGAAAACCGCTTTTTGTCTTCATCATCCTTTCTGATTCGGCCCGCTCGGAAAGATACAGGCTTTTAAAATGTCCTAAAAAATCAATTTTCGAATATATTATTTTGTCGAATGGAAGGATTTTCGGAATAAAGGTTTTCATTGATATGTTGAATCTTCTACAAACACAAAATACAATTCCAATGAATATTTGGCCATTTTGGCAACTAAAAGTATTCTTGGTCAAATGTATATTTCTGGATAAATTATCCTGTTTGAGAAATTTGATATCAGCATAATCAAAAAATATGAATACTTTGGCTAAATTCAATTCTGTTCAAATAGTTCACGAAATAAGATGTTTGTTTCATATTTTGGAAAATTCAGCCGGTAGATCTAATTCTCTCAGAAGATTTGTTGGGATATTCCCAAGAGTGACATATATCATTATGAAAGTTTGAAATCCCTTCATATTTTTTTCTTGGCAGAATCGGAAGAATGCATATCTGAAAAAAGTATTTCTTACGACCTGCAGAACCTATTATTTAAATATATGTATAACTGACCCTGTGTGAGCCTTCTCAAAAGAGTCCCATGTGATTCTAATCTGTTGACGGATTCAACATTATGCAGGACCATAGTGATCAATTGAAATTTTTGAAAAGTGTCGTTGACGGAGGAACTGTAGAATACGAAAACTTAGTCAGAACATATTTCTCATGATTTGTGTTTTCCATTCTTCTAGTTATATATTATTTTAATTGGAAGACAACTTGTTTTTATTCAACACTTCAGTTTCGAATGTTCAGTATTATGATGACTTAAAATTCCAAATTATCGTTTTCATTGATAATAATAAATTATCATTCGTCGCCAAACTATCTCCGTAATTCACCTGGACAAAATAAAATATAATATCGTTTCCTCACGTGTACTTTCATATGAAAAGCCTGACTACCTGACTCCTCGTGATGTCTCACACTCATAAATCAAGATTGCGCTTCAGTAGTCTCCATTCAAACTTGGTCAATAAGGGGAAAGTTTGGCTGTTCCCTTATACGAGGAAGAGGAAAGGAAAATTAGGATATTACAGTTTCATTGTAGCCATAAGCCAAACGGAAATGTTAGGCGCCAGAAACTTTCCTTTGCGATTAGAATTGGAAAAGTTGACTGTCAAATAGCCATCTGATAACTCCCGATAAAAATCTATCTCTAGAATCGATCTTGAACTACAATTCAGCTCTTCTGCGCATTGTATCTTAAATTTCAACTTCTCTGCTCTCTGAATGAATAATCGACTGATGCACACTGCAATATTTTAATCTGTGTTGTTCAAATTCAAGTGCTCTGTGAGGCAATCTGCTATCAGAATCCATCATACTGATGCAAAGCAATTACCACTTGAGAGTGAAGCTTTTGTGCGATTGTTCAAGACTGAGAAAAACCAATTCTGCTTTTGCCAAATCTCGTCAAATTGAAAGTGGTGATTGTAATACCTCAGTAGCACTCCTGAAACACTTGAAATGTTTCAATTCATTGAAGAAAACGTGAGTTTCTGCAACAATTTTTTTCATGAAACGAGAAATGAATTGTTTTTCTTCGCTATATTGATATCAACCTATTTTGACACTGCTTTGACAAACCCAAGTGAAAGTTACTCAACGAGGTATTGGTTGCCCTTAACGACAGGATGTTAGTCAACTCACATCCTTAAGGTGGACTTTCGAGCCGGGCGTCTATAAGGACAGTGACGACGCAACAGTAGAAGTACAATGAAATTGCATAGAGTAGCATTCGAGCAAAGCGTTACTGATGCGCGACAGTGACAAATGTCGAACGGCAGCGACACTGCCGAGCTTGAACTTCTATTGTCGTGTTTTCGTAGATGACAGACGCTGCGTCACTGTCACTCTGCTCGAAAGTCCACCTTTAAGGTTACTTCATACCTTTTTTTTCTACTTTTCCTGTAATAGAGATAAACAAGCAATATTCGCTGATTCTTCTATATCTGAAACATTCATTTTGTCCCAACAGAATCAAACACTTCGGCTTCTTCAAACTTTTCGCTACAAATTCTCAACTTGACGTTGTTCATGAAATAAAAACTGCTCATGTTGCTCTAGCAACAGATCACGGCTGTCGCGGATACCGTTATTTAATGAGATTGTTATCGAATGTAATGATAATGAAAATCCAAAAATATATCCAGCATTTTCTTGTAAACATACAATACAGCGAGGGGAAAAATGTGATATACTATATGGGATGTAAGTACATTATGTTTTCCTGTAATATGGAAATTCACAAAGATATCACTACTTTAAGTTAGATTAATAGCGCAAGTATCGTCTTTTTTGCGGCTTCTAATCGTTAACAGTTCGAAAACTAGATATTTTGAATTGATGTGATCAATATGATTCATAGTCCTCCAAATTTTATTCAAAATGGGAGTTGTTGTGAAAAAACCGAACAAGTTTTTTTTAATTTTGGGTAGGTACTGTGCAATAATTTTATGGGGAGCACCTAAATACATGAACCGAAAACAATTGAGAATATATCAGATTTACAAGAGTTCCTCGAGACGATTCATTTATCAAAGCCATTATCAAAAGTTCTGCTGTAAAATTGGCATCTCTCGTACCCACATCAGATGCTTTGGACGACCACATTAAGAGAGTTTAATACCAAATTCAAATTTGTCTTGGTATTGGTAGCAAAACTCTCAATTCAGTTGATTGGGATTGGAATAGTACCAATGGATATTTGCAGCCCACAAAAATGCAAAAAAACACCTGCACCACATGAATTGTTAAAAATAATTTTTTGTAACTGCAAAAAAAGATGCAATGCGTCATGCCCCTGCAGAAAACTGAGTCTTTTTTGTAACGCTACATGTGGGGACTGTGCAGCTGTTAACTGCCAAAACAGTGGGCCATTCTTTGGCAAAGATGAAGAGATAATTGACAGTGGCGACTAGCTGACCCGGCAGACTTCGTACTGCCTCAATCGTCAAAATATTAAAAAAAGTTCCCTCTTTACCTCTTAAATAAAGAGAATTCTTTCGATGTATGAATAATGATGTACAGGGTGATTCACTTATCTTGGTAACCCCAATTTTCTCGAAAACAAGCTAATATTTTTTCATTCTGTGAATGGCGTTTTGAACAAGTCAATGTCGACTTGAAATGCGCAAAAAAATCTGCGGAATAAATAAAGACGCTAGGCGTTGCGGCGCTGCCAAACATTTTTTCTCCAGGGCCATACCTTTTTATCATGTCATTCGAAAGATAATTTCAGAAAAAGAAGTTCAGAAGAACTTCTTTTTCGAATACAATTTTAATCCATTTCTAACCGTCAGCTATCTGCAGCGTGTTTTATGTTAATTCTATTCTATTTATTTTTTTCTGGATTGTGGTAGTATGCCTTCATTTGAAGACATAGATACGATTTTGGGCCTTGAATTCAAGAAGGCTAGTTTTCTAGTCAATGTGCCCCTTCAAATAAGATGAAATATGTGGCTACAGCAAGATGGAGCTTCATGTCACAACGCTGCCATTGTGAAGAGATATTGAGATCAAGAATTCGAAAATAAATGTATGGATCGAAATGCCTAGATGGCATAGATATGATTTTGTTTCGTAAAATGACGGAGGTTTTGTAACAAACTATTTGTCTTATTTACTATACCTTCCGTGGCTGTGTCATTTTTCCGACAAGATAAGGTCCAATTCTTCCAAGATCATGCAAAAATCCTGACTTCCTAAGTGTAAAGCCTTGTTTTTCTCGAAAGCGGTACCGACAAATTGCGACCGCAATAATGAGGCAAATGACGTCAGATCGCGGTGGGAAATTCAGGGTTTTTGATTGCGGCAATCAAATGTGCGAATTCTTGGTTTCCGCGAAAGCGGTTTTCTCACGAACAAAATCACAATACTTCACCACCGCACCGCAACCGTTGACGAACTGGTTCACTCCGCAATGCCTACCGCATTCACTATGTCGACATATTGCGTTGCGCTGACCATCAACGCATCCTTAAAAGCCACTGCGGATGTTTTGCATGGCACAGTTTTCTATGACGTCATTCGTCCCATTATTGCGGTCCCAATTTGGCGGTCACTTCCAAGGACACCAAGGCTTTGGAGCTAGTGCGGTTGTAATGCTTAATTCACACACACACACACACACACACACACACACACACACACACACACACCGATTTTTGGTCGGTCAAATTGCAAGCTGATTGGTGCCGGCGTGAATTCAAGATCCCATTCACCAATCAGCATGCAATTTGGACGACCGGCCGACCAGAAACCAGTGCGTGTGTGAATTCAGCATAAAGATGGACTTTCGAGCCGGGCGTCAGTGACGCGGCCGTCTGTCAACTACCAAGTTCAAGATTGGCAGTGTCGCTGCCGTTTGACGTTTGTCACTGTCGCGGCGTCAGTAACGCTATGCTCGAATGCTACTCTACGCAATTTCATTGTACTTCTACAGCGCGACAGTGCGACAGTAAAAGTACAATGAAATTGCATAGAGTAGCATTCTAGCAAAGCGAGAAGGCTACCTTCTCTGGGTTTGATTATTCTCGGTAGTGAATTTAATAAGAAGAAACTGAAGAATCCTTCATTTCATATTCTTACATCTATTCATACTGAATCTAAATTACGTAACTACCTAATTATTCAATAATATTTAGCAAGCGGGGAGTCCGTCCGATGACCGTGGTGTGTGGGCCAAATCCTCACAAAATAATGTAATCCAGCAAAAGTGCCGAATTGGAGTTGTATTTGTACGTCCTAAATCAGAAATATTGAATCCTGTCTGATAATATTTTTATGAATATCAGTATAAAAATACCTTTCAAATGAGGTATCACTCACCCCATCTTCCCTATTCAAAAATTGGGGGTGAGGGTTGTAGTAGCAAGGGTTGAAGCGCTATGTCCCCCTCGAAACAAAAATCGACCTGTCCGAGCATTTCTATCGAAAAACTTTATTTCATCTGTAATCTCGTCTGTTTCGTTTTCAAATGGCCACCCTGTATAATCAAAGGAACGAGAAGAGTATTAACTTTCAAACGGAAGTTAAATCTGATTACCGTTGAAGCAGTATAAACATCCATGAAAGCTTTTTTGATATTTATTGGTTGACCTACCACAAAGATACAATTCGGGATACCTAGCGTAATCCCGAATGCAATTAAAAATCTGACTCGATATTTTTTGAATCAGATTACCTCTAGTCGGATTTTCGAACCAGCTTCGCCTACTCGGGAACAGCCTTTTTCCAAATGAACTTTATAATTACGAAGCAGCACTCGGGACATGGCAGACAACAATTTTCCACGGACATTTATTAATTTTCTAATCCAGTGGTTCAAATTTATAGCAGTATTCGTCCGTACGTGAAAAGGGGTTATATTAAGCCTCCCACTCCGTTAAATTTAGTGGGAGTATACATAAGCATGCAGCTTATGAATGCATACGCATTGGGGAAAAATAAAAGGTCCTATCTCTTAATGGGGATCAGTGGCATGCTTTTGTAAGATTTGATAGATTATACATAAGGCATCATTCATTTCACAACAGTTGGAAAATGTGTTGAATAAGTAGATAATATTTGAATTCTAAGTCCACTTTCCACATTGGAATTATTATTATGTGGGCATCATTTGATAATTTACAGATATCCCGCCGGGAGTTCCCATTAAAAGTATGTGCAGAAATAATAATTCGATCACACACCAAATTTTATGTGAAGATATGAGCCAAGTAGATCTTCATTATGTGCGGGTGGCCTAGTGGATATGGCTCTTGACTCTGACCTGGCAAGTTGGGGAAGAAATTTTCGGGTATGGAGAACTCGCCGAACCAATCGCTGTTACGTAAAAAATTAACAGTGCTGTGCTAAGGTGGCGTTGGAACGCAATAAAAAGGCTAAACAGAATACAACCCATCTTTCTAACTCGCACAAGATTTACGTCACAAAAACCCAGAAAGCATGGAAATATACAATTCAATACAATACGAATCAATTTATATTATATTTGTAAATATCAATGACTTCGGCTTTCACCGGAAATAGTATCAACTCTCTAATTTCTAATGGAACAACCTGTGTATTATGACTTTTTCGAATATATCGATTATAATAATAATAATAATAGAACTTTAATATACCCAACAGGAAATTCCCGATTATAGGGTAACAATGAAAAATTATAACATTTTATGAAAAGCGAAAAAAAAATAAAAAATAATCTCTTAATGAAAAAACAGTCCTCAAAATACCTAATTCACAATTATAGGAACACATTGATTGCAAGTTTATTGGCACTCTCACACGCACGATACACTGGAGCCCGCTGCAGTATGTTGGTTCGAGGAGTAAGCAGACTGAATGTTACTGACGCCTGGTCACTATTCTTGGCACTAGGATGTTAATTCGAGAGAGCAGAAAAAGACCGTCTACTCTGCCAGAAAGAAGCTTTTCGCGAACTTTCCGCACTGTAGAGTTTGACGCGCTAGGAAAGTTGATACTCCCATCTCATTTTTCTTGAAGATAATAATCTGCTAACAGATCGTCAGAATAGGAGCACAATAGAGGCGATTATTGATTTTGTCAACCGTACTATCCAAAACTTCGAGAATAACGACTATCGGCTGGCCACATTCGTCGATTTGACGAAGGCCTTTGATTGTGTACCTCATGACAAATTACTTTGGAAACTGAGAAGATAATAATAATAATAATAATAATAATACTTTAATTCAAATTACATAGTAATTAGGTCACAATTAATACAGATGTTCAAATTTCATAGATATTATAGATATTGAATTCCGTCAGACTATATGGTGGATTTTCCTGTAGAAATTTTCTCATCTTTTTCTTCATAGATTTCACCTCTAGTTCTCTCCATGTTAGAGGAAGTTTGTTGTAGAGCCTTAGCCCAGTAGATTTTCTGGCAGTAGTTTCCAGTCTTGTTCCCTTTATGTTAAGGTCCTCTTTCGATCGTATATTGTATGTGTGGCAATCGGATCTCTTCTCATATTCCCCTTTATTTTCAGCAACTTCAACAACCAGTCTTATGATTAGTTCGGCTATCACGGTCAGGATCTTATATTTGGTGAATATTGATCTGCAGGAAGTCCTAGCTGACACACCTTCTATTGCTCTAACAGCTTGCTTTTGAGTGACAAGAACTTCTTGTACATGATTTGAGTTACCCCATATCTGTAGGCCGTAAGTCATTCTAGAGTGGAACAAAGCATAGTATACTTGAAGGGCCGTTTGATGATTTATTTTTTGCCTTACACGTCTTATAGCATATATGGCTGGTTGTAATTGTTGTTTCAAATGGGAACAATGGTTTTTCCAAGTTAGTCTTGTGTCAAAGCTTATGCCCAAGAACTTTGCACAGCTTGAAGGTATCATAGTGGATGATGTAAAAGTCACTGTTTGGGTTTTTTCATTATTTAGACATAGTCTATTGGATTTGAACCAACTGGCTGCTTGTTTATTTATATCATCTGATCTAGAAAATAAGTTATTTATATTGTGGTCTTTTATAGCCAGTGTTGTATCATCTGCATATAGTACAGTGTGGCAGTAAATATTCACTGGAAGATCGTTGATATAAACCAAGAAGAGAAGGGGCCCCAGGATCGATCCCTGAGGTACGCCATGTGTGACAGTTGCCATGGTACTATTTTGTTGATTTTGTGTACACATTTGTTTGCGGTTTTGCAGATATGAGGCAAATAATGATAGTGCTATTCTCCTGACACCATAATGTTCCAATTTTTCCAAACATATCCCATGGTCCATACAGTCAAATGCCTTAGAAAGGTCACAAAATTGAGGTTGTGTTGTTTCCCTTTCATTGAAACCATCCAATATGTACAAGTACAAGTCCTTGATACCATCAATAGTTGATTTTCCCTGTCTGAATCCATATTGGGAGCCTGAGAGATAATTATGTTTATCCAGATACGATATGAGTTGTTCGGCCATCACCATTTCCAGAAGTTTCGAAAAAACAGGGAGGACTGATATAGGACAGTAATTGGTAACTAAAGTTGGATCCCCCTTTTTGATTATAGGACGTATCTTAGCGAGTTTCATTTTATCAGGAAACACTCTTTCTTGTAGACTTGAGTTGATTATATCGGTTATTGGGGCTACGATAGTATCACCCACTGATTTCACTAAACTTGAACTGATTCCAAATATATCCATTGTCGGTTTTGATGCCATCTTTTGCAGGTACTTATGTGTGTCTCTTTCTGTGATTGGTTGGAAGAACAGTGAGTGAGGTTGGATGATCTTTACTTTTTGTAGATATGTTCGAGCGGGTGGTGCATCTGATTGAATACACTTCAATATTGAAGGTCCTATGTTAGTAAAATACTCATTAAAGATATCAACTGATGGGGAGTTTTGTACTTTTCCTTGTTTTGCTACCCTGGTTTCAGCCATGTAGTTTTTTGTTTATTTTTGGCCTGTGCTATTTTCCTTTCATTCCTGTTTTTTCTATCTACTTGTGCGCTATCTAGGTAAAATTTTTTATATTTCTTATAAAACTCCAAGGTTTCCTCATCTTTATTCTGGATATATACTTCTCTGATAAGATCTAATGTTTCTTTAATCTGCTTGAGGTGGAAAGATGGTTTGTATTTTTTGACTGATGATATTCGTTGAAGTGGTATTGAGCTATTGTAATATAAACAGAATGTGTTGAGAAAGGTGTCAAACTTTTCATTTATATTGTATGTTTTATAAACTATTTCCCAATCTGTAGAATTAAGATTTCTTCTGAAAGATTCAATATTTTCTGGAGACAGTTTTCTGGTATTCATTGGAGATTTCTGCTTGCAGGGTTCAGTGAATACATCTATTTTTTGGGCTAAATGATCAGATATATTTGCTTCATAGGTTTTTGCATGATATTCTTCAATGTAAGTAAAAATATTGTCAATACAAGACCTCCTACCTGAATAGTGTTGTCTTGTATGTGTATAGATAGTTCTATGCAAACCAAAGCTCTGGAACATGTTGAGAATATCAAGTACTTGCTCAGATTCTTTGCTGAAATCAATATTAAAATCTCCCAGCACAATAATATCCACCTTGGGATCGAAGGCTGAGAATATGTACTCAGCAATTCGGCTCCAAAAATGTTCGGGTTCTTTTGGCATCTTCGGAGTATAGTAAACCATCCCAATAATATTCTGATCAGGCAGGTATATGGCCGTAATTTCATGACTCATCTCACATGAAAACTCATTAATTTCTTCAAGCTGTATGTATTCGATATCTGCTTTGACGAATATGCAAACGCCTCCATGTGCATGTTTTGTTCTAGTGTAACAGGCAGCTAGATTGTAATTTTTAATTGAATACAGGGTTTTGTTATTGTTATTGAGCCAGTGTTCACTGAGACATAAGACATCTATGTTGAGGTGTTTATTTAATTCATCCAGAGCTTCTACTTTATTTGTTATACCTTGTATATTCAGGTGTAGTATTCTCACAAGCTCTGTCTGTTTACTTTTCAGTTGTCAGGGTTGTTCTTTTATTTCTTCTAATAAGTGACGTCCCAGTCTGAAGTTAAACCTTGAGAACGCAACTCCTGTTGGCCAGAATCCAGACTCATATACCTTATCTTTGTAGTGGGTTTCGACCCCTATCAGAAAACACTTCTTGTCTTTCTGGGGTTGTTTAACTGATAAGTGTTTTACACTTATGGTTTCTGTAGTTGATTCTAATTTTTCACTTATATATTTTCTTATTGTTTCTGGAGCAACATGATCTTTAATTCTTCCCAGAAATAACCATATTTTCTTCTCTTCAGGATTTTTAATTTTACTACTACTTTCAAAGTTATATTTGAGGCCAAGATCTGTCTCTGTTCCAACATGCGGTTTCGTTTTTAGTCTTTTTTTCGTTTTCGATTTCACCAGTTGAAATCCATGTTGGTCTTGTACAATTTCATTCATTGAGTTTTGGTTCTGTTTATTTAATTCTGATAAAGTAGAAACCATTTCTTTGGTTGTGACATTTGTTTGTTTACCATTGTCATTGACAATTAATGACTTCTGTCGATCTGCAGAATATGACTTCATTGCCAGAGTAGGAATATTCGCCAGTAGTGCATTTGTACCGTCGTTACTTTCGGTTATGACATTCCAAGTTCTCCTTTCGTTGGTTTTGTCAACAATATTTTTTTCTGATGATTTTTGAGGTTGTGTTACCTTATTTCTGTTATCTAGACTTTCGATCTTGTTGTTGAGTAAAGTAATCTGCGCTTGTAGTATAGAATTTTTGTCTTGGACTTCCTTCAGAAGTTCTTTAAGATATTTATTTTCCATATTCAGCACCTGTATTTGTATCTGGGGGTCTACATCCATTTCGGTTGTTTTAACTTTTTCTTCGCTGGATGATGTTGCCTCCTCATGTTTGCATGAAGTTGATCTTTGTTCAGCCGCTTTCAATAAACAGGATGGATGAAATTTTTCATTGCATTTCACACACTCGTTATATTCTATCACTTTTCTGCTGCAGTATAAGCACTTATTTTCAATATTTTTTCGATTTTTAGTGGAGCGATTTTCCGCTTCGTCTTCACTAGCCACCATCTTGAATAATATATATATGGTTTTGATGACACGGCAATACGTATGGTGAGTTCTTTTCTGAGCGAAAGATATCTTGTAGTCAGTTCAGGTGAAGTAAGCTGAGTAGCTGGGAGTAGCTCAGGGATCCATTTTGGGACCAGTCCTGTTCCTCATTTTTGTTAATGACTTACCAGCTTATATACCAGAAATTGAGTCCACCTTATTCGTTGATGATACAACTGTCGCAATTAGGGCCTGGAATACGCAGACATTGTTTGAAGAGTCACGGAAAGCTTGGCTGAAGCTAATTGAATGGTTCACGGCAAACGGTCTAAGTGTGAATGAAAGAAAGACACATATTATGATTATGACTTTGAGACCATTGGACGATAGAGACGACACGGTAGATTGGGTGAGGTTTCTCGGTGTTCATGTGGACGCTGCACTCACATGGAGTCCACATATCGACAATCTCCTAACTATCTATTTTGGTCTGGTTGAATCGCATTTGAGATATGGTATTTTGCTATGGGGGGAGGAGCGTATCGTCAGGCAGTTTTCAGACTGCAGGGGCGAGCAATAAGAATCTTGGGTGGTCTGGGGTATCGGGATTGCTGTAGAGATGCTTTAAAATCTTCATCATCACTTTTCATTTTGGAGAATATACTTTATATTCATAAGGAGAAATATCCATTACTATCTGACACTCATGATTATAGTACACGAAACAAGACACTCATTAGAAAGGAATTCCTAAGACTGAGCAAATCCGAACAGGCCCCTGGATCCTGTTCTGGAGCTCGAATGTTTGGCTTTCAATTAATTTTTAATGACGTGTGAAAACAATGTTTTTATTTGTAATGCTCACCAATAAATCTCTCTCTCTCTCTCACTCATGATACCCGAGAGATCAGCACCCCGCTCCGGATACCTGCCAGTCATTCGGAAGATGACGTATTTCAGAAACTTTCTCTGAATTCGCTCACTGAGGGTAAGGTGGGTAGCATATATGGGAAATCATATCGAATTCGCATATTCCAATTTACTGAAAAGTAAACGCTCGTGAGAGCAGACAAATCATCGAAATCTCTGAGGCTCCTGAACAAAAATCCCAGAGACCTACAGGAAGAGGCGCACATACATCCTCAGCGTATGGAAGACAACTCAATTGACTGTCAAACAGAACACCCAGGTCCCGAATGCGGTTTCCAGCAGATTGTCACCAATATGATGAGCTGCGTTCTGCGTGTGTAAGTAACCGTGAAGCACTTTTCCAAATTCAAAATCAGACCATTTCGTAAGCACCAGGCATGGAGAACCTCCAGACTTGACTGAAGACGTGAAAGATACTTGGCATATTCATGAATAGAGCTTCAAATCATCCGCATAGGCCAATGCATTGCAATCAAGAGATCGTTTATAAAGATGATAAACAATAATGGACCTAAATCTGATCCCTGAGGAACTCCAGTCCTAAGCTCATATTCGAGAGATCTGAAGCCATTGCAGAAGACATAATTGACTCTCCCCATCAAGTAAGATCCCATTGGTGTCAGAAAAGAAGGGGTAAAACCAAATGCATCAAGTTTGTTCAGAAGCAAGGCATGATTTATAGTATCGATTGCGTGTGAAATATCTGTATAGATTAAATCCACCTGACCTCCATCATCGATTACCTCTGCGAGATTCTGTGTTAATTATTGTTGACCTACCTCGTATGAAACCATGTTGAATTGTAGACAAATGTGGCAACACATGAAGATAAATACGGGAATATATAACCTCTTCAAACACCTTGGCAAAATTTGGTAGCACAGAAATGGGTCGATAGTTTTCCACAAGAGACGAGTCACCTTTTTTTTGAATGTGGGAAAAACTCGAGCTCTTTTCTATTTATTGGGAAACGTAGCAGTACGAAGGCCTATGTTTATGATAAGATGGAGAAGCTTAGCTGCACCTTCGTAGGAGCAATGCTGGTGTCTGATCATCAACTTATCAGGAGATCTATTCATCATCATCCTGATCTCGTCCTCATCTACAGTTGTTATAATGATTGGCAGCAGCTGAGTTAAACTGTCGGAGTGGTTATTAGTATCCATCACAGTTGAGTTCCCCACATAAGAAGAGTGTTCTCCGAACAATTCAACAATTTCACTGGGATTATCATAAAGGTGGCCTCCACTATGAAATGCTCCAGGTATCCTCGAGGCACATCGCCTCTGGTCCAAATATCTCCAAGATGCTGAAGGGTAAGAATTTATTTGGCTCTGCAGAAGAGATTTCAGTTTTGACCAACGCTCTCAAACGCTTGAAATCATCCAAATATCCAAACAATATTTCGATAAACATCGGGTATTATTATGAATGAAAGTTAACGTCTGAAAATTAAATAGGAAAATTGAAAATTAATGGCTTTGCAGACGGAATTGCATTCTGGAAAAATGATCATCCCGAGCAGGATTTGAACCTGCGACCCTCGAATTACTAGTCCAATGCAGTAACCAACTGTGCCATCAGGAAGGTCGAAGGTTCCATCTGATCTTCGGTCGGCGACTCTCCCAGAATTCGATGTTAGTTTGTTAGTTTAATTCTTCACGAACTATGACGCTCGTGAAGAATTCTTTGGGGAGTTGGGGTTGGAAGGGAAACTCATTCGCTATCGGTAGTCATCGATTCGAGGGTCGCAGGTTCAAATCCTGCTCGGGATGGTCATTTTTCCAGAATTCAATTCCGTCTGCAAAGCCATTAATTTTCAATCGGGTATTATGTTCGGCTATCTATGTCAATATCGGCTTCGGTGATCATTTGTGAAAGTGACATTTGAAGCGTCTAAATGTAAAACCAGACATTTGATGTATGAGTCGTTCCGAGCAAAACGAGAAAAACCTTCCAAAATCATTGTTTTGAATTGAAAACCTCCCAGTTTTGACCATTTGAATTACGAATATGAACAGGTCATGGTCGTACCAATAGCATGCTTTTCAAGTGGAATTCAGTTGATAGTCCTAATTGTGAATGTGGTGAATCAGAGGAAACAGTTGAACACCTAATTAATAATTGTTCGATTTATAAATTCCAAGATGGCATTAGAGCCATACACAATATATCAAACTCATTTTTGCAATGGGTTGAAAATTTCAGATCAATTTGATGAAGTATGAATTGAATTCTCTTGCTGTTTTTTTTTATTTTCAGGTTGAAGTTTGTGTTTGGAAATCCTTCCTCCGAAGAGCCGTTCCGATTATCGTGATGTCCTTCTATATACAATTTTCAGATACAACAATTTTATTTTATTTTTTTTACGGGGAGACAGGTTTTTTCGGCTGAGGATTTTTTCCCCTGGCTCTATAGTATCGTATGATACTATAGTATCATACGAAGAATTGATACCAAAAAATCAAATGTTGTCTATAAAATAACATGCATGAACATTCGATAGATAACGGACACAATCCAAATTTTGGACAAGTAAAGGTTATAGACGAAGAACGGGACATGTTGAATAGATTCTTGGAATTATTTAGAATAAATCAGCATTCCCAAACGATGAATTCCAGAAGAGACCTAGATGGAATAAGTTCAATTTACGCAAATTTATTAGAAATTGATAAAAAGACTAGAGAAGTTGTGAACAATGATGCCACAAGACTTGAAATAGATTAATTGAAGTGAAGGAGGTGCTTCTGATGACACGGTAGTGATATTTTCAACCTGATTTGTGTTGTGTTCTCTTGTACAGGGAAGGTTTCGAAGACTTTTCAGTGATTGTTTTAAACTCTTTATTTTATAACTTTGATTAATTTGTTAGATGAACTAGTAGAGGAAGGTTGTTAGATATTATTCGACCACAGTTCTGTGGTTTGAGAGTGAAAATAATCTAATGTCAGTGTGAAGAAAGATGTCAATCTCCAACCTCATTCATCTTATCAAGTGTTATTACTTTCCATATTCTAAATGCTCTCTACCTCACTAATAAATTCTATCTTTGGTAAAAATCTCAGTGTCTATAGGTATTTCATGTTTTTCTTTTGAGCAAATAACTCACATGTGCTCATATTGTTGTAGAACTCCTGAAGAAGAGAAAAAAAAAATATATTCTCGAAAGCTCGAGCATTAAGACAAAAGAGTTTCACTTACCTTCTGCTGAAATCCCAAAAAACTAAACTTTTGATTTTAAATTATTCAGCAAAGAATATTCTTATATATATATATATATATATATATATATATATATATATATATATAAATAACAATGTCCAAGTAGGAAGTTGTTTAATAATAAAACGATCTGTTACTTCCTAGTTCATTTATTGGTGACTAGTTTCGCTCAAGAACATCTGAGCATCATCAGACCAGTCCCACTAAAAATCACAAAAATACAAGGGTTCAGATATTATACCTCACACACCAATATTCCCTCACCTGAACTCTCAACCAGATTCGTCAATAATCAATAAAAAGAAAAAGTTACAAGTATTATTCCTATCAAACATCAACACGATATCATCCACAATTCACATCTTCTCAAATGGCTACAACCAACATAGAAAACAAAATTAGAATCACAGAAAACAATACAGACTTTTTCTTTTTTGACATAATATTCTATAATAAACACTTCATCAGACAATCATTGCCAAAATCCATCTGAGCATTCAACATTAAATTATCATTAAATTTCTTATGTTTTAAAATTTCAAATTTTTCTAAACCATCAATAATCCAACTATTAACATTAGTATGTAAGATATCAAAATTATCCTCCTTTTTAAATTCATGTTGACATTCATACAAATGGTTTCCAAAATGCGAGCTATCATAGTTATTTCCTAACCTTAAAAAGGAGGGCTTTGGTAACAAAGTAGACTTTTTGGACTTGGAAATTGAGATAAAAGAGGGAAAACATTTTTTTGGAATATATAGAAAGCCAACTCAAACAGGCATTTCAATTTCAACAGATTCACAACATAGTTACACACACAAGGTGGCTAATTTGCATAGCTTGTTGGAGAGACTATTGAATGTTCCTATGAATAATGATAAATTCAATGAGGAATTAAGAATTATAAAACAAATAGCGAGAATTAATGGTTTCAGTGAAGAGGTGGTGGAGAAGGTTCTGAATGGTAAGATGCAGAAGAAAATCATTCGAGAACACTTTATAACACAGAATAATCAAGAAAATAGGAAGTTCATTCCGCTATCATATGTTGGAACAATTTCATCTAAGATAAAAAAGATTTTAGAAAGAGCATCCACCATAAAAATATCTTTCAAACCAACAAATAGTATTGGGAATATATTAATGAATAATAAGGATAAAGATGATAAACTGACCAAGAACGGAGTTTATAGGTTGACATGTAACACATGTGGGGCTTATTATATAGGAAGAACAGTGAGGACCTTTGAACAGAGAATAAGAGAACATTTGAGAATTTTAAGGTTAGGAAATAACTATGATAGCTCGCATTTTGGAAACCATTTGTATGAATGTCAACATGAATTTAAAAAGGAGGATAATTTTGATATCTTACATACTAATGTTAATAGTTGGATTATTGATGGTTTAGAAAAATTTGAAATTTTAAAACATAAGAAATTTAATGATAATTTAATGTTGAATGCTCAGATGGATTTTGGCAATGATTGTCTGATGAAGTGTTTATTATAGAATATTATGTCAAAAAAGAAAAAGTCTGTATTGTTTTCTGTGATTCTAATTTTGTTTTCTATGTTGGTTGTAGCCATTTGAGAAGATGTGAATTGTGGATGATATCGTGTTGATGTTTGATAGGAATAATACTTGTAACTTTTTCTTTTTATTGATTATTGACGAATCTGGTTGAGAGTTCAGGTGAGGGAATATTGGTGTGTGAGGTATAATATCTGAACCCTTGTATTTTTGTGATTTTTAGTGGGACTGGTCTGATGATGCTCAGATGTTCTTGAGCGAAACTAGTCACCAATAAATGAACTAGGAAGTAACAGATCGTTTTAATATATATATATATATATATATATATATATATATATATATATATATATATACATATTGTGAGATAATTCGGTGTTGAAAAGTAATAATAATATAATGTTTCGTGGGATAGCAACACTAAGTAGGTGGCGAATCAAGAAAACTCTTTTCTGAGAAGATGGAATAAAGTATTCCGAAAGCTCGAGTGAAAGTACTAAAAAAGAGTTTTCTTGATTCGCCACCTACTTAGTGTTGCTATCCCACGAAACATTATATTATATATATATATATATATATATATATATATATATATATATATATATACTTATGAAAATGAGGGTATAAGAATCAGAATGCTAGAAACTTTCTCTATTGTAATTCCTTAACTCATTTTTTCGGATAATGTCAAATGTCTAGTTTTGCATTCAGACGCTTCATTTCAAGTTACGTAATTTTTTTGCAGATGATCTTTTGTGATAGATACAACTCACCTCGATGTGTGCGAGAATTTGTGTCAACTTGGTTAATTTCAATTTGCGATGCCGAGAATAAGAAGACCTGACATAAAAAACCGGGAGGGCCTATGCATTGAGGGGGTTGACTGATTATTTGGGTGAAGGAACATTATTTCAGTTATTTAGGTATTGGACGTATATATACGCAAAGTTAGGGAAATACAATTGAATCTGGTAGGCTGTGTGGCAATCAGGCTCTAGGCTTCTTCAAAATTTTTCGTGTTTGAAGATAACATTGGACAAATAATATTGTGTTGATGCTGGCAGGCACCCTTCTCCTAGAAAACAGAACCATCTCCGTCTTTCCAAGATTTACCGAAAGTTCGTTCTCCAAGCACCACCGTTCGACCACACGCAGAGCATTCGGCACCAGATCGATAATGGAGCTGATTAGAAAGCTATTGGAGCTGGAGCTATTGAAATTTTTTTATTGTTGCTGGCTTAAACGCCCCTTCCTACCTCCTTGAGTTATTTTTTCATTTATTGTTCCACCGAGTAAGGGGTTCAAACAGTCAAGTTAGATTGTAGAATCGTTGAAATACTTGATATTAGGATGTTGGCTCTTTTGAGGGAAAACGAAAAAGTTGTCGGAAAGTACCTTAATAATGGGCAAATTTTCAATTCCTGGTGCTTCCTGAAAGCAGAATTTCATGCTGTACAACTTACCTTCCCTGACTCTTTTCGAATGGAGTGATCGTTTTGGAGTTACAGGTCTTCAAATTGCTAAAATTGGATTTTTCGAAAAATGTTGAAAAAATTTCCGTTTCCTTTCGGACTATGTGAAATAAAATATTCTCCAAACCTTTTTATCAGTTATTATAAATAGTCCAACGAACAGGGCTTCACTTTGGGATCTCAGCAGAAAAGTCGTGAGATGAAAAATTTTTGCTGAAATGCAAAATTGAGCATTTGGTCAATGTTCGGGCCTGATTTAGAGAAGGAGAATAAATGTTTAACTTCAACAAACCTGATTGGTACTATCCAAAAAGTTAAGGTTCGAGACCACCCACCAGAGGTGAAAAGAAAATTGGTTTCCTAATGAAGCATTCAGTAGACCTGGGGACGACTGTTTCGTGAGGTTCTCCAAGTTGCTAGGAGGAAGGTCAGTGTATCTGGGGATCGCGGGCGGGAAAGCACATCCTTAGATAATAATAATAATAATTTATTAATTACCCTCAAATAATTACAGGGAATGTCAAGCAAGGATACAATTATATAAAGATATATAGCATAACAATAAAACAATCATAAATTACGAAATATAAACATTTAAATGATATACCAACACGCATAATCACAGACAAACACAGAAAGTTTAGTGACTAGAACCGGTACGTCATAAATTCATCCATCGAGTAAAACTCGGGTAACGGTTGAAGTCCGTCGAGGAAACGGTCCTAGTCCTAATTTTGGTAATATGGAAATATTAGGTAGTTTCAAGGAGCGAATAGGGTAATGGTTAACGTCCGTTGAGGGAAAAAGGGTAAAGTTTTATTTTCGTAGTTGACGAAATATTAGGTTGTTTCGAGAAGTGAAAAACCGAAATAGTAGTTTTTTGAAAAAGGGGAATTTTTCGTGTTATTCAGTTAGGATTTTTGAGTCGGGAAGCGCGATCGGAAATTACGTTAGTTGTTGCGAAATGGGAGTGAAGTGTTTCGGATGTGGTTATTTCAGAGGACTTGGATTATATTTCTACGAGGAAAAATAAAAGGTCAGAACTTCTCAATTTTAATTGATGAGGATAGTTTGAGTCCAAAGGGCTTGCCATCTCTCACCTCTTATAACTCACATCTCATTTTCTTATTATTATGTTATTTTGGATTTCGGACACTGGGTATCCCAGTGAATAGTGAACTTATATTTTTTGTATGAAATTGTGTCAGACAGTCTGAGATACAGACGTATGGATTAATTAGTTATGTTATTATCTTTTTGTTTTCGTTGGTTTTTTTGGAAATAGATTTTTATGTAAGTTACTTCACTGGTTTCAATTATCCCTAGAAACTGAAGACTCTCTATGAGAAAAATAACACTTAGTCCTACTCTCTTGCAGAAGGACTTACCCACACTCTCTCCGAGGTGGAGAGAGCCAAAGTTTGTTGTTAGTTTGACATTTCACATCTATAGGTATTGACAGAAGTAAGTGTATTATTCGATACCATATCTTACCCTCTAATATCGCCAGATTTCAATATTGTAGTTGATTTTGTTCCAAAATATTGCAAATTCAGTGTATGAGATTCTAATACAACATATCGAAACTGTCTGAGGGCCTAGATAATGGTTGAATCTTTGCATTCTTCAGAAACACAGTTGAACTTTGGAATACTTCTGTAATACATTTCAGATGAAATTAAGTTTTTATCAATAGGGGATGGATTATTCAACAGTTGCCATACCTGAGCTTTGTTATTATTCATGGCTAAACCGGATGGCTTTCCGAAGGAAACTCAAGTTTGTATTCACTACAACACTTTTGTGAAAGACACAAAATCATTTATAGTTGAAATAGGCTTTGTTTGCATCAATGAGGATTATATTGCGTTTATATTACTCTATTAACTTCCTGCGTTATTTTATGCATTTTCGACATGTCGAATGCTCAGATCTTCAGCCAGTATGAGAGGACTATTATGTAGGTGCAAATCCCATGGTTATTATAACATTGGTGATGATGGAAAAACCAATATACAGTATCGTGAAAAATACGACAATGATTCGGTCACATTGTCGGTTGGCTGATTGCAGGGTCACTCATCGCTCAGGACGTAAACAGGAAAACGGTATCAATGCCGTCATACCGAGAGTCCAACTTCATCCCGCTTGCAAAACGCGAACCGGAACCTGCTAATTGGGGTTATGCGAGCCACAGACCAATAACTAACTGGATTATTTTATATTGTTACCCTCTCGTAATTACGTATACACTCATAGGTTCAGATGGCTGCCTGTATCCTTCGGCCGTTGGTCTTGTCCTTGTTTTACGATTGAACCAGAATTATTAATATTATTCACAAAGTCGCATCCGATCACTTATTTCAGTCACGTAACGAAGATATCAAAGCTTGAGAAAAAACGGCCTTTTTCTAAAATAAGGAAATGTGAATTGCTCAACCCGAATGTTTTTAATTTTCAAGTCAATCTTCCCATAATCTAATTGTCCAACGAACCAATATTTCGTCATTCCTCATTCCATTTAGCTTCATTCAGAGTGCAAACAAATGGTTTTATTGAATGATACTCATTTTCGTCATCTACATTCAGTTACATTAGAAGCTGAACATCCAGGAGGAGTAACCTTGAGAACCTAATTATGTGACAACACAACGACCATATTGACAGTAATGCGCAGGTGTCGTGTAGGAACATTGAAGGTATCGAAAACCTGAAAAAAGGTAACTACGCAACGTGATGCACATAAAAAATTTCATACAATAATTTTTAATTCGTAATTTCTCGAATATTTTCAATATAAATTTCGAGCAACAATTAAAGGAATAGAAAATTTTTTGATGATTTTCAACAGGCTGTATCTCAGTGAAAAATGGTCTTATACAAAATAAAAAAACTAACTTTTGAAACTTGAAGACTTTTATTCCTGAATTTATTGGTTCATAATTTTTCGGAGTCTTCAGAAGTTGATTTTTCATTTTCTATACGACGATTTTTCCTTGGGATACACCCTGTTGAAAAGAAAAGTTTTCTGTTCCTTTTTGTTTCGCGAAATGTATTATCAATGAAAACTTCCTAAATATGTGGTAAGCAAATACCTTTCAGGCTCAAGAAACCGAAATTTTCTAGTTATTCGTTCACAATGGTTGTTACCCTCACGAAAAATAAGCTATATCCGCCCTTGCTCTGAGCAATGCCTAGGTAGACCACAAACAATAAAGTTTCTGATTCCGTAGTCTGAGACGTTTCAATGGTCACAGGAAGTAGTTTTACTATTCGTACATTAGTAGCATAAGTTCGTATTGATCAAACTGATGGAAATTATGTTGCAATCAGAACACACAAAAAATGCCAGCACTTTAATTATTCAGAGATAAACTTTACCAATCTGATCTGAGTTGTAGAAAAAATTTCGCAATTAGCACAACTATCCACAACCCGTTTTGGATAGGGAAAACTAATTGAAAACGAATGGACGATAACATTAAACTGATTTATCTGATTTAAGTTACACGGATCATTTAGTTCAGTACAAAAGAACACTAGTAGTCGAGTCGTTGGACACTTCTAATACGTACTTTCAACAAATAGTGCTACTTCTATCAACGTTTAAACCGGTGCAGTGAACACCATCAGAGGGATGGCAGAATAGCTTGATGGTGTGAGAAACCACTTAACTGAGTTCTTCCCCTTCCTGCAAGACAACGCACATTCTGAGGTTTCTTCAAAAAGCTCCCTTTAATCTTTTAAATCGGGACAACCCCGGGTAGGAAAGGACTAACATTCCTAGACGACTAGTCTGAAGATTGCTGAATCAAGACGCAAGCCAAGACTCAGCAACAGAGGGTCCAGGAATATGGCTTTCCTAAGAAATAAACATATTTTTTTAAGGCAAATTATTTCAAACTCGACCGATATTATGACATTAATTCATTTAGAAAAAATCTCGAATTACTTCATTCATAAATAAATTTTTCTTACAAATTCGTAAAAAAAATTGGTTGTGTTATTATGGAAAAGTACTTATAGAAAGGTAAAAAATCGTTATTGAGGATATATATATATATATATTCACCAAAATTTTCAATTGCTAATAACTTTTGAACCAACCGGTTTATTCAGTTGATACTTGGAACGTATCATAACCTTCATCAGGTCGATCGATTTACATTTAAATTCGTGTAAAATTTCAGCTCCGTATTTGAAAAACATGGGACATCTTCCAAACTGAGATTCAACACCCTGTATATCAAAATTTTGGATTTTGATTAGGATATTTGAAAAGAGCAGAAAAAAAAATATATATATATATATATAAATGAATTTCAAGGCTATTCGACTAGATTTATTGGTAGGGCGAAATGAAGGTCAATTCGTTCTCAAACTCTATATTTCGTCCCCAGTTTGGGACATCTTCAGGAGTAACTGCAATTAAAAGGATGTTTTTATAATATATCCTCAAGGTAACATCTTAGGACTTACGAAGCTATGACATATAAGTGGTGAATCAAAAAACGAGAAGGATCTCAATGTTCCCATATCATTGGAACATCAAGTCGTCATAAGTTAAAAAATATATCAAAAATATATCGGTTTATGAATCAGGATTAGAATATTCGTGCTGGAAAACTACGTCGTAATATTAATTTGAAGGTTAATCTATGGTCCATGAATGTCATCGGTGAGAAATTCTTCTTCTTATATGTAGTCCTTTGGGTGAGTTCACATGAAAACATACACTGAACAAATTTTAAAATCAAATAACACAAAACCAAACAGAACAAAACATCTTGTCCAATTTTCATTTCAATCCAAGTGAAAGCTTCAAGAGCACCTTCCAGCTGTCAGGCAGACGGCGTCGAGGCAGGGGCGGCATTGAATGTTTTTTTGTCACAGGTAAGTAAGAAACTGTATATATTGCTCAAGTTTCTGGTGTCTGATCTATCATTCATCGTATTATTCTCATTGATATAGCACATTTCTAAGAAGGTGCGTTTGTTGTAGTTTTTTTCTTGATCATTTCATAATCCATTTGATGGTCGGTGGAGTTTACGTGTCTTGCAAGTGCACACCGCTCAGGTCTCAATCTAGAATCATTTCTGTGGAGTGTTAACCTTCTTCCTAAGGACTGAGAAGTATGTCCAACATAGGATAAGGTGCAATGTCTACAGTTGACTTTGTAGACAATGTTCTTCAGTTTGTTCTTGTTTATTCTATCCTGAGGCGTCTTGAAAAACCGTCTGTTCGTTACTATGTTGTATTTACCTATTTTCACATTCACATGTGGTCTCAACAATTTTAATAGTTCTGGTGTTAGGTTTCTGATATAAGGTAATGAGCCAAACCTGATTGAAGCCTCTGGGTCTTGGTTTTCTTCTTCTCGTTCTTCTCTTCTTGGATAGTGGTCTGTGTTCAGTAGGCTCTGTAGAAGTCTGTTTGGGTAGCCATTGTCAGCTAGTATATTCTTGAGTCTGGCAATTGCTGGTTTTTTAAAGGTGTCATGCGTTATCTCTAAGATTCTTTTCTTCAGGCCTAGAATAATATTTGTTTTTGTTGATATATCTGCATATGAGGCATAGTTTATATATCTACCTGAGCTCATCGGTTTCTGATACCAGTCCAACCTTATTGTACCATCTTCATCCCTGCACAGCCTCGTATCCAAAAATGGTATTGTTCTATTTATTTCTTTTTCTATGGTGAATTTTATGTTGTCGTCAAAGTCATTGAATTTTTCTAAGACTTCTAGATCTTTTCCAAATGGAATAGGCAGAATCAAGTCATCCATGTATTGACGGATGAATGGAAGCCTGAATGATAATCTGGGCAACGTGAACTTGAGGAGGTAGGACATCACCATGTTAGCTAAAATGGAAATCAGACTGTTACCCATTGGGCAACCAAACTTCTGTCTATAGAAGTTGCCCTTATATATGAAGAAGTTGGACTGAAAGATGAACTCAATTGTGTTGATGAATGTCTCCTTTGGAATTTCTGTGTTTGGTTGAGTTAGTTCCCATTCCTGGTCAATGATCTCTATTACTAGCTCCAGTGAGATGTTGGTAAAAAGTGAGACTGCGTCCAGAGAGATAAGTTCATGTTCTTCGGGTAGTTTGAAACCATTTATCTCCTCTGCAAATATCTTAGAGTTTGGTACTGAGAATTCCATATAATCTGAGAATGATTTCTCCAGGATGTTGGCCAAATATTTACTTAGTTTTGATGTAGGGGAGCCTATGGTGTTTACAATTGGTCGCATGAGAATTCCTTCTCTATGTAGCTTGGGTAAGCCATAGAGTCGTGGGGGTACAGTGTCATATGACATGAGCTCCTTGGCATCAGATATATTGATGAAATTGGAGACCTTTAGGGATTCAACGAGCTTGTTGTTTTTTGTTTCAATTTGGTTGGTGGGATCTCTATCCAGAAATTCATATATCTCTCCATCACTCATTTCGCCCTACCAATAAATCTAGTCGAATAGCCTTGAAATTCATTTATACCTTTACGACTCTTACTTCAATACAAATATATATATATATATATATATATATATATATATATATATATATATATATATATATATATATATATAGATATATATATATATATATATATATATATATATATGTATATTCTTATGAAAAAGAGAGCTAAAATAATACAATAAATGTTGAAACATTTCAATGTCCCGCAATTGATTTTGCCTAAAGAAATCTTCAGGTAAAGATTCAATTGAATATTGGAAATGGGGTGGAGCTCCATTATACTTAAAATGCAATCCTACAATACAGGAAGATGATTTTGAAGGAAATCTGAGTGAAAATTACCCGTAAGCCGTCTTGGTAGGACGTGCGGTCTAATCAATCGATTTTTATGAACACCCCACCGCACGTTTGTTGAAAATTTGTATTTGGATATCGTATGCCTAAGCTCATGCGGATTTTCTTCAGCCCATTCATGCGAATTCCTCATATTGAAGATACCAGTAAAAATGTCTTTTTTAGAAATCGTCGTAGTCTACTCGAAACAACTCTTGGAGATACAATACATACAATTCAATTTCCCTCAATCGAACCTTTTTGTTTTTTGAAAATCTGATAGAATATTGAAAAATGTAAATATTTCATCAGTTCGGGATGAAATTTTTCCGATTTGATTGCAATAAACAAGTTTTCCACGGAATTATTAGAATTCCAACATTCAATTGGAGTTTTCCCTGAAGCTTTCTTTGAGCAAAATCACGTGCGGGACAATGAAGTCTATCAAACTCCATAGAAAATTTCTCGCACTCTTCGAATATCTCAAACAAATTCCAAATTTTTAATATACAGGGTGTTGAATCTCAGCTTGGAAGAAGTCCCAAATTTTTTAAATACGGATCTGAAATTTTTTGATAATTTAAATATATAATTATGTTTTTCGGGAGGAAGACTTCGTTTTTTAAAAAAAAACTACTTTACTTTATTCAATACAATACAACGTTAATACTTGGTAGAGCTACTAGATCGATTAATTAACTGACTAGAAATTGTCATCAACAGTTATTTATAACATTCTCTTATCTTATTCTTCCTGCGTATTGACTGCAGGTGTTCATTGCTTAGTCTGCAAAATACAACATAGTAATATATCGAATCAATGGTAAATAGATAAACAATGTATCTAATTAGTATGGGGCCATATTATGTAATTCCTCCCCCCTTTGGATAAAGGTATCACCTTGATTAGGTGTAGCTTTACATTTTTCAAAATATTTCAGTAAAAAGTATAAAATAATTAAAAACATAAATATTCCTATAATAATAATAAAAGTAGATGATGTACTTGGATTCCATCTTTGAATATCTTCTAACTTGACATCTGGAATATCTTCTTCCTGGAAATCTTCTTTCTCCTCTTCTTGGGATTGGTTTCGTGGGACTATCGCCGTCTTGGGTAGAATTATGTATTTTTCTTCATTTTTAATCGAAGTTGGGAATATCTCTTTTTGAAAGTTACTTATGATACATTTCGATTGGATTATCGCCATCGGTGAAGTGAAGTAATATTTTGTTTGCTGAGGACATTTTTCTTGAATCTCTATATTATTTATCGAAAGGATGCTTCCATCTTCTAAGGTTTTCAAATTTGATATAGGAATAACTTTTTTCCTGGGACAATTTTCTAAATGTGTCTTCAATACAGTATTCATACATTCTGGAGGTTTTGTTAAGGAGTCTTGATCGCAAAGGAAATCTTCTTCGACTGCATGACATTCACTGGTTGACCATTTCAATTCTTCTTGTTGAGTGAGCATATAAGGATTGGTATAAGGAAGGGTTAAGTTCTTCTGAGGGATATAGTAAAACTTGTATAGATTAAAATTCTCTTCATAAACGGTCGGAATTGATATAAGAAATAATAGAACTTTCTCTTTAAATATGACTTTTGTATGACATAACTGATAATAATCTTTTAAATGATTCATTGGAATAATAGTGTCATTTTTAATTAATTCTTCGAATTTTGTATATGGCAAAATAGATTCATGTAGAATATGTAATCTAGCAAAGCTCACTGCTGTTTGGATTTCATCTAATATGCTTTTAATATCCTTAATTTCAAATGTGAGAAGATGCATGTGTTCAATATGTCTCAATTGCGGTATTGTTCGTAATAATTTATAATTGTCTGCGAATTGTCGAAATTTATCAATATACTTATTTTTCAAATCGTTAATTACAGTAGCAATCTGTCTTTGATTCCTCATAAGTGTGTCCTCGTTTCTTGCTATACTTTCAAAATAATTTTTATAAAGTTCTTCGTCGTCTGAATCTAACGTTCCAAATAAAATCTTTGAAATTTTACCTCCAATATTAATAAGTCCTCTTTTAACTCTTATTTTTCCATTAACAAGTTCTTCTAAAGTTTTAATATTAATTGTATTCGAATGTTGTAAATATTCATAATGCGGCGTTTGTGTATATCCCAATAATTCTTTATTTTTCGAATTATCAATTTCTTTCTGATACTTTAAAATAAGATCCTCGACTTGTTTCAAATCAATATGTTCATAATCAATTGTTTTATAAGGGAGTAATATTTTTATGATAAATGTGTTTATTATTCATATCTTGAATTCAATGTGTATCTATCTAGCAAGCATTAAAATTTTTATAAACTAGATCTAACTTTCTAACAACAGGGTTTTTAATGTAAATAGGGTTTGTATTTAAAAGGAAGGAACATTCTCCTTTCTGCGGAACGTTTATCGTTCAACCCACCTAAATATCTATTTTTCAAATCACTTAGTAAATCTTCATTAAATTCATCACACACAATATCATCAATTTCATTATAACTTATATTATTACCTCGTCGACAATTATGTTTTTCGTTCACTTTTAAGAAGACTGGCAGTATCCCATTAAAATCTATAAATTCTTTATTTACTTCAGTATGCAGTGGCGATAAATAATAAATAATTATTTTCACTTTGCATCTTGCAAAAATATATTTTATCATATTCAAAATAATAGGCCATTTTAATTCATCTAATCCGCACGCTATACGCGGTAAAGCTAAATGAGTTTCATTTCTTAACTCCATAAGTTTTTTCAAATATAAAAGGGAATTAAATACATTTTTGTATGTAGGTTTATCATAATAGGATTTCTTGGTTAATAAATAATAAATAACACGGTTTTTATTTTGAATAATAGCTACTTCTCCTACTTTTTTATTTTGCGATTTTAATTCATCTATATTTCCAAATTTTCTCTTAAAATCTCGGGCAATGCCTCTACTCATATGGAAATCTTCTGATACGCAATGGGCTAACGAATATTTATTAGGGGCTTTAAATAAATTACCTTGTTTTTCTTCAATATTATGACAATCGGGAATATTATTTGTTTCATATAGTTTCGTAAAGTTTTCATACGTTATTTCATTAAAATATGCGAAGTCTTTATTTATAATCGTATTTTCATCATTCAACCTATCAGATTCTGATTTTACTTGTTCATTGTTATTATCTGCTTTATTCATTCTAAAATAGGATTTTTGTGAACTTTGATTTTCCCTATTCATAACGTTTATTGATTTTTTCAAATTTGAAATTTCTTTTTCCATTTCATAACTTGCTTTAGAGTTCAATTCAATCATTTTTTCAAGTTCTTTATTAGACATCTCGATCATGAAAAGTTTAGATTTCAATTGTTCATTTTCAGTTTTCAAATCTTCATTTGCTTTATCGATTTTATCAATTTCCTGCAAATTATTTGCAAAGTTTTTGAAAAGCTCATATTTTTCCCGTTCAAGTTGTGATACTTTCTGAATTAAACAATTATTTTCAATCGAAGTTTTTCCGTATTTGAATGGAATTCTACAATATTTATTCATCAATACTTGGTTTTGAAAGTCTAACGCTAAACCGTATTTATTAAGAAAATCGGCTCCTATAAGGCCATCGTAATTATTATGAAATTTATAAAGTACAAAAGGGTGACTATCATTCATACGGAATTCTGAAAATAAAGGAAGTAATACTTTTTCCTTTGAAGTATCCTGCTTCATACATGCAGTTAACGTTGTTTCTTCTTGAAAAATATTATCATAGAAATTGTTATAAGCAAATTTTGGATCTATCAAACATACTGAACAGCCACTATCGATTAAAAGTTTACATTTTGGATATTCAAATTCAATAAAGGGCAATTGATTAGAATGATTAATATTATAATTTAAGTCAATTCGTCTTCTTGGGTAACTTCGCGAAAATTTCGACTATTATGGTCGTGATTTCTTGACGTTGAAGGTTTACAGTAATTAAATTGATTTTCATTTCTCTGTTTCCTCGTATCTAAATGCGTTAATTCTTCAAAGTAAAAATTGGGATTATTATGTTGATTTCCATTCTGGTAATTATTATGATAAAAGTTACGTTGGGGATTTGGATTATATTGCGTTGAGTAATTTGAACGTTTCTGGGGATAATTCCTAGTCTGAATTGACATTTTCTCTGGAGGGGTAGTAATTCTTTGATTGGGATTTGGTTTAAAAACATTACTTGAATGATTCGGTTTAAAATTATTATTATGATTTCGATATTGGTAATTAGTATTTCTCTGAGTAAATTGAACTGGCTGTGAAGGAAATCTAGGTACTTCGCCGTAATTATTAAATGCGTGATTTGATCTATTTTGTGTATAATTAAAGTTTCTTGGAATATTTTTCGAATGATTCTGAGGGAAATTTTTATTTTTTCTACTTCTATCAAGTAATTCGTATTGGGCTAGATTGCACATATAGTCTTTAGTTGCATTTACTGTGTCATCAAAAGAAAATTCATTATTCGTTATTAAATATGTTCTTAGTTCCATAGGCGCGTTTGATATTAGAACAGTTTTACAAATTTTCAAAATATTATTCTTATAAATTGCTTTTTCTGGATCTGGCATTCTATCTGCGTCAATTCTATAATTTATTCTTATTTTCAAAGAAATTATTCGGTCTATAAATGAAATTATATCTTCATTGGGCTTTTTGTTCAAGAATTGCAATTGGTGTATCAAAACATCAAGGTTAATTTGATCACCAAATTTTGTATACAAGAAATTTTTGAGAACATCCCAATTATTCGGAATGTCAGACGTTGCTACTTCTGCTAGGGCTCTATCTATGAGTTTTGATTTGACCACTGCGAAGCAATAATTTTTTACCATAATATTTTCGTTTACGAACATCGCTAGATAATCATCAACACTTTTTATGAACGAATGCAACTCGTTCTCAACACCAGAAAATTTGGGTAATAGCATACCAAACTTTTCAGCTAGCGACAAATCTACTGCCATTTTGTTTGTTTTATTTTTTCGACCTCTAAATTGTTTAATCGACGTAATATTGAATTATTTTAATATTTCACGTATTCAATCAGTTATATCAATTATTATGTAATTATATCAATTATCAATTATATCAATTATTATTTCAATCAAGTTGTCGGTTTTTTCTTCAGAAACCTAGGAAAAACTATTGTAAACGGTTTTTTGAAATAAGAAACCTAGGGAAAACTTTATAAATCGGTTTTTGAAATAAGAAACCTTGGAAAAACTTTATAAATCGGTTTTTTGGAAGAAACCTAGAAAAAACTTTATACAAGTTTTACGCTCAAAACTTGGGGAAAAGGTTGACTAATTTTGGGCCAGATTAGGTAAACTGGGAGTAATTAAAGGATTGCTCACCACGTTGTCTTGCTGAATTGAAACCGTCACGGGGCGCTACTCGGGTGATCGGGCTCCTGTCTTCTTCACCTAGTTCTTCTTGTGCTCAACGGTTGAAACCGACGGTGTTGTAGACTGGATGGACCTCTTCTTTTTCAGGAACTCACAGAATTTAACAAAACCGGCACAATCCCAGACCTCGTCGCCAATTATGTTTTTCGGGAGGAAGACTTCGTTTTTAAAAAAAAACTACTTTACTTTATTCAATACAATACAACGTTAATACTTGGTAGAGCTACTAGATCGATTAATTAACTGACTAGAAATTGTCATCAACAGATATTTATAACATTCTCTTATCTTATTCTTCCTGCGTATTGACTGCAGGTGTTCATTGCTTAGTCTGCAAAATACAACATAGTAATATATCGAATCAATGGTAAATAGATAAACAATGTATCTAATTAGTATGGGGCCATATTATGTAATTATATATTTATCAACCAGTTTATTATATGTTTCAAGTATCAACTGAATATACCGGTTGGTGCAAAAGTTATGAGATGGACCAGCTTGTATCTTGGTTACGAAATTGATCAGACCTATCATATTATATAGGTTTTTTGGACTCGCCTAGGGTAACTCTAGCTCAGGTTACCGTATGTTAATTTATCAATGAAACACCACGTATAATTTGATTATTGCTTTGTTTTCGAGAACAAAACGGTGTAAAATGGTAAGTGATGATGAATTTTTCATTTCTGGGTCTCCAGATCTGAGTTGAGATAACAAAACTAAGAGAAATTATCAAGAGAAAACGAAGAATACATACGGACGTTTTATTCATATGGAATAAAAACACGAGCTCTGCCTCGGAAAATGGTTTAACGGCAACCTTCAATACTGTGAGCCAATTATTCAATGTTGAAATCAACCATGTCAATTAAACATCATGTAGATACATATTTCCACATATTAAATCGTTTATGTAGGAGACTAACAACTTTAAAGAAATATCATTTCATTAGAGGAAGGAAATGAGAATTTCTTAACAGTTACGAATTTTTATATTTTTTGTCTGAAATGTGAAAAGTTCTCAGCGATTTGCGAAAAATATTTTTTCATTCAGAAATGTTGAGTTTAACCCTCAACTATTCGAAATTCTTGTTATCATGGAATCGGCAAGAAGCTATTACCAAATGGAATAGTCGATGATATTCAATAACCGTACTTATATCTTCGGAATAAAGCTCATTCAATTCGCATGCACTCGGGGTCTTATCTCAGAAAACTCATCATGTATATTATCTGCTACACCGTTCCCCGCGAGACCGATAATCTACCTGGATTATATAAGATTTCTAGATTCGAGCAGCCTTCGGAAATGCTTCGGAGAATCTGCCTAATGGGAAATTCAACTTGATTTAGGTATTCGAATTAATTCATACCATAAATAACTCCTTAATGAACTGCCAGACACACATCGTTCAACGTTTGCTCTTTCTATGCCTGCTCTATGATGCCGTACCTTTCGCTGGTATCTGAGATAGTCGACGAATGTTTTAAACATGGCAATTCTAAAAGATTCGTTATTTCATCAAAAACAAATTCTCGATCATTGTCTTTTTAACATTTTTGCAACATCAAAGGCAAGCTATTATAATCTGAATATTAGGCCATATTGACCATACTGAGGTGACTCATTAGTAGACTTTTTCTGATTGTTGGTATTTGTTTGCCGTATTTATATCCTTATATCTGAGTGACTATTCGAATACTAATTTATATTATCATTCGTGTCAACTCAGGGAACTTACTTTAGCTGATAAAATTCATTAGGAGAAATCTACTTCTCCTAATTGAGTGAAAAGAGCGTACTGTGGTTCCACACAACAGAAGTATCGATGAGTGTTCAGGATGACATTCAGCTTCTCTATAATTTTTAAGTTGTTTTTTAAAAGGTTTCAAATACCCTCATCAGTATGTTTGATTCAATTGTTCTCATATTTCTCAATGAAATTCTTCACAAAGATTCACCGCTGATGTTGTGCCAATTGATATCTGCACTGATGACTCTAATCATCACAATAAATTTTTGATTCGGCACACCAGGAAGAAAAATGTATTGATGAGTTATGATTAGGCGAATTAAATCTCAATAAATCAGTTCGATACGACAGTTCGATACCCGTGGATAATTGATAATCTTCATCCTTTTTTTAGGAAAAGAGAGATAGAGCATTTCTCACGGAGGACTCCATATTCAGTTTGGGAAATTCTCATTTATAGTGGGAAATATAGTTCTAAGCTAGAAAAAGTCGTTATACATTTTTCCGAAGAAAAATTGACTGTAATGACGTACTTGAAATTTTCGGTTAATATTCTGCCACAACTCACAGAAAACATACATTTTCGAAGATTATGATTTCAACACGATCTGGCTGACCCACATAGTTCAAATTCAAGAATATCACAACAAAAATATGATTAATGGAGGGAATGTTTTCTCATCTATTATTCACGATTTCTTGAGTTCTTATTTATTCTTACTTTTACAAAATGTCATTGAAAAATAATAGCCCGATGTGAAATAGAAAATCAAAAATGCACGTTCAACAAAAATAGCTTCATCTCGTTCACACCTGAAATATTTTCGGATTCTCTCCATGAGGTAGAATTTTTACATAAGTAGATTATAGCTGACTATTTGTGCGATTGTATTTATCGACAGAATCCTCATTCTGAGTCGTAAAATGGGGTTACTTTGAACCGCGTCGCTACTTTGAACCAAAAATTATTCTCGTTATGTGGACGAAAGATAAGTATTCTGACGTTGCAACGGCGAGGTCAAACACAGGAATGTTTGAAAATATTTCGTGATTATTGAAAGCAGATTTTTTAATTTAGTTTTTATTTTTTTGACGACGTAAAGATTTCAAAAGTATGCATTCTAGCGATAGTTGAACTAGTGTCGTCAAACAGAAAATATTTAAAAATATTTTTGAACCTGGTTCAACGCCAAAATACAGCTCTGGTTTTCTCCACTCAATTTGTCATACATTCAAGAATGGCATGGCAACACCCATATAAAAATAAGTTTAGTGAGTAAGCAATCCTGACATGGTAGTAGTAGATGGAGTAAAGGGTCAATCATGAATTATTATGTCCTTTAATTCATAACCAACGTTTCGGCTGGACAATACAAGTTCTCTTCAGGGTTCTGAGCCAAACAGAAATAGAGTTATAACCTGTCAAGTTGGTTACTATTGCGTGTTCTCACCGAATAGTGGATATGTGCTGAATTTTGAAGATGCTAGTTGGTCTGTTCACATGTAGAGATCAATAGATAAAATGATATATCCAACAAAATTACAATTATAAAGGTTCCATAATAACGGTAACTTTTATAAAACATATGATGGATAATAAAATCTTCCAAAAATCTTTCGCAGTCTTCACTTATCACAATGGAGGACGGGATGGAGGGGGCCTGAAGAAGGCTTGTATTGTCCAGCCGAAACGTTGGTTATGAATAAAAGGATATAATTGTTATCGGCTTCCTGATTGATCCCTTACTCCATTTACAATTGAATACAAAACGGGATTATTTTCACCAAATTAAAAAATCCTGACATGGTTATTTCGAACCTATAATATCCACGTCCGGTATTTGATCTACAAACTTTTGTCGGTGCAACCGTAAAAACTTGCACCACAAGTTCGCAAAATATATTATCTACAGCAAGAAGATCTGTAGCAAGAAAATTTCAAATATTTAAACACACTCTTTTCCATTCATTCTTTTTTAAAGCAATGTGCTCATTCATCGTGTTCGGGGTTAATTTGAACGTGTTCAATGAACCCCAAGATCTTAAATCAACTCTATTTTTTATTTGTAGTAAATGTTCCACTCTTACACAAAAAAACATGGTGCAAGAAAATATCCCATTTGATTCAGAATTTTTAGAAAAAGCTTCTGGTGTAATAAATTTAAAACCACCAGTTCGTACCCCACGAGGGAATTATACGCATCTTAGAATTTTTAACAGCTCTGCCAGACCTCCAGGTAGAAATAAGAAGAAGGAGCCTTCTTGTTTAGTACAAATGATCTTCGCCCTTATCTGAGAAGTTACTACTAGATAGTTCAGTCCTATTAATTTTTTTCTGGTAGAAACCTATTTCTTTGCTAGTGTTATAAAGAACTAGTTTAGTTCAGTTCATATACTGAATTTTTTAGGAATTCTTCGGATATTTTCATTCAGATTTTGTGATAATGAATAATAAAATATTTTTAGTAAATTATGTATTCCTGTTGCATATTTCTTGTTTTGAAAAACAAGATTTTTAGTATTGAGGTCTTCACAGAAATTGTTTCAGGAGGTTGAATTGAAATCGCGTGGTTTTTTCATAGTCGTTCAAAGTAGCCCCGATCGTGGTGCAACTTTGAACAACCATAGATTAATTTAAAAAAAAATGGTTACTCATCATTTCAAAATCTAGTTTTTTGTCAGTAGCAAGCTCTAACGGACGCCCGGGATATAAATTTTTTGAAATTTTTCATTCGCTACCTCACCTAAGATTTATAGGTTTGAATCAAAAACTCGTTCAAAGTAAAATTCCATTTTACCGGTATCAATTTTTCGAGAATTTCAAAACGGTTACTTTTTTGTTAAAATGCTGAAAATAAGTGAGGCAGTTCCTGGTCTAAGTTTTTCCGAAACGGTATAATGTATAGTTGGAAATGTTGTCCTGATCATTCAAGCAGTCTCAATTTACTTCAGGGCACTCCTTTTATCAATCAACCTTAATAATGGACAAGTGGAGAGCAAGTATGCAGATTCATCCAAAGTGAGAAAATTACCCTATTGAATCACAGCAAGCACAGACCGGCTTCGTCCTTTTTAGGGCTCATCAGTGCCCCCCAGCTCAGCAACAACGACGAACATCCTGGAGGCCAGTAATAATTGTCATGCCTGCTCTGATTCAATGGCAGCATTTTCTCACTTTGTATGATTCTTCAAACTACCTACCTATTTTCATCATTGCCCATGTTGAGGGTGTTACTTTCGTCCTATTCGTTATTCAATAATATCTAAAGAGCAATTTTGATTCGTGTGAATTTAATCGATCCGCGATATCACTCTTCCTCGCAGGTACACGGTTTCAACCATCAACGATTGATGCTTAACTAACTACTTGAACGACCTAAACTAAATAATGAAAAACCTCATCCATAATTCAGGATGATACAGAGAGACGGCAAAATTAAGTAAGTACGCGGCTCGCCCATTGGTCCAATTTCCACATGAGTAGGTCACAATAACTCGTTCCCAGAATAACTTGATATTAGAGTTGTGTTTCCTTCAGAATCTCATGGACATCTCTCCTCGCTTCTGTTATTCTCTTATTTCCGATTAGTGCTATTATGGGGCCCACAGACTTCGTGCATTTTCATCCGTTCGAATCGCCGATTCTGATCGCCGTACCGTTTTGCTCAAACATTTCGGGAAATCCTGGCAGTTATTTTTCAGTCGTTCTTCGGTGAATACGTGATGGAGAGGAAACATCTTTTATGGGGCCCACAGACTTCGTGCATTTTCATCCTTTCGAATCGCCACGATTCGAATCGTCGTTCCAAAATGATCAAAAAACCGAGGTCTATGTTGAAAACTGCCGTCAGTAATACCTGTCGGCGCTTGATATTTGGAACGGCGATTCGAATCGGCGATTTGAATGGATGAAAATGCACGAAGTCTGTGGGCCCCATTAGGCCGACGACGGAATGGCACGTCGTCACATGTAGGTACATTATCCATCGAATCAAAGTTTTCTACTGAAATGAATTGGAATGCATTTTGGGAATCTGTTTATGTTCAGTCTACGGTTTTCCGAAACTTTTTGGGGATTTCACACCGAATTTCTGAAACCACTCGATAGGTGAAATTTTGAATAATAGTAATGCTCCTTATATGTTATAGTCACTTGGAAAAAATTGTTATCTAACAATAGATGGACAAGAACATGTCAATATCCTAAAACAGGTACCAACAGAAATGTTTTCAGAACTGAAATAAAGGATTCTGAAATTTTAAAAATTTTGTCTGCTGAAGAAGTCTCATATGAACTTTTAATGAACGTCAAAAGTTGTAACAATTCGGCCTTGCTCGTTTATTATAAGACAGAAATATCGCAGACAGAATCTCTCTTGATAAAATAGTGCTAGGATTCATAGATTTTAATTGAGTTTGTTTCAAGAAACCAAAAAAAAGTTTCAGAAAACCGTAGACTGAGTTTGGAGCTAATTGATGTTTTGAATTCTTTTTGAAAATAACACGCAATGTACAATTTTTCAAGATAAATCTCGAATATTTAAGATTCAAAGAAATACTTCGTATCCAACATATGATGACAGAATTTCTTCAGCAGCAAACGTTTTTCATCGAAAGACTTCGACACATTTCAATTCAATACAGTTGTTTGGATTTTCAGCATACTCAGTAAAATCTCTATCAACCCAATAAAATAAAACATTATATTTAACCCCTTTTCTTGACAATCTGACTTAAATTTTCATGCTGGTATGAACAAGAATCTCAGATCTCACTATTTTCTAGTGAAAATATGAAATATAATGGTACCGAATGGAATGGTCGACAGAATATATCTCAATATACACAAAAAGGCCTAATGTTAAATGTCGAAACATTCCAATTGATATATAGTCTCTTTCCGACCAAAATACATCATAAAAGAGTTGAGATAAGTTCAGAATGGGCATTAATAGACGGGGGGAAAATACGAAGTCTCGAATGGGACGATTATATTGTACTTCTGAAACCTGCCTGCATGAAATATGGCGTTTTTCTCCGCATCGATTCCACTTTGTTGTTGGCTGTAAACGCGCTTTCAACCAGTTGCAAGTTTCTAGGTCTCTGTGCCCTTTTTTGCCCGGGTTTCTCCATTTCTGCTGGTTCTCCGTATGAATATTTCTGCTTTTTCATTATGCTATACCTGCAAAGAACCATTATTCTTGAGGAATAATGATGACGCGAAACATATGTCAGGGTATGTGCAGTTCAACTTTCCTTCGTTCCGCTTTCAGTGGCAGTTTTACGATTAGGTGTTCATATGGGTCAGAAAAATGTGGCGTCTGAGAAAAGCACCGCGACGGAAATGCATTTTATTTTTAACGTCCCGAAAAATCGAAAATGGATATGCTGTCGTTGATGCATCAAGTAGGGGTCGACGAACGAGATTGTTATCAATATTGAACCTACGATGATTGATTCATGAAAGAGTTTGGAAATAACAATGGAGCTGTTAAAATTTTCCGAGACGGCCGCAGCCCAGTCGACGATGAAACAAGGCGTATGAGTTATGATCATTGACCGGAATGGCCATGTATAAAAAATAAATATCACGTTCTGAAACTTTTTCGCTGATGTTTTCCTCACATCATCCTATTGAAATAGTTCAATAATGGTCAGGTATGTAATCGATTATGCATATAACACATTTTTTGATGAATCAATCACTTAGTTAGGTACGTGGTATCAATAAGTAAGTAATATACGAAGTTGTATAATCTTTTTTCTGTTTCGCCTCCGGCTACCATTTGAATATTTCCATAGCGGCTTTGACGTTCTCAACGAAACACAACAGTTCCCTTGAATTTCGGAAAATGTTGCGCTTTGACTATAATTATAGTAGTGAAATAGATCAAGAAATTAAATATTTGATAGGAAATACCACCAAACATATAAGTATGTTTGAAACAGCTTTCTTTCTCAACTTGTTATGACCCGTAATGGGAGAATTCAAAAACACGTTGCAATATTCACCACTCAACCTACAGCTCATACAAGATTCCTTCGGATTATATCACGACATTTATATATATATATATATATATATATATATATATATATATATATATATATATATATATATATATATATATATATATTAGAAATACGATTGTTTGCCGGAGAAAACAGGGGAAATGGTTATTTTGGGTTCTTGGCAATTATTGGTTGGGCAATTATCAACAATCAATTGTCTTTACATCTATATTTCGAACCTTTAGTGGTTCTTCTTCAGGATGCTAAAATATAATGAATGTGGTAATACATAAAATTGAGCTGTTCTTAATTACTTACGTCTGACGAGATTATTGTTTAAATTAACAAAGAGAGCATCGGAACAAATATCTTACATTCGATTGATTCTTACGAAGAAAATGGTTGACAGTATGATGTGTCAAGTTGATATGACGGATAAAGATAGTTGTTGGTTGATATCACAGAGCATGGTAAAAACATAGAAAATAAACATTTAAGTAACAACATCGACAACGTGATCATCAGTAGGATGTCGGTCCAAGGATAGCAGGTAACTATATATTGCACTTAGGTTTTTGAGGTCAGTCTTCTTGTTGATATTGTTTTCATTTTCGCTGATATAACACATTTCTAGAAATGTTCTTTTGTTGTAGTTTGAGCTAGTACACAATATTTTGGTATCATCGAATTTAAATGTGTGGTCCAGTGATGATGAGTGGTTTGCCAATGCGCATCTGTCGGGTCGTAGTCTAGTATCACTTTTATGGACTGCAATACGTCTTTTAAGGCATTGCGAAGTTTGGCCAATGTATACGGAATTACAGTTCCCACATGGGATGCGATACACCACGTCTGACCTGGACATAATGTGGATTTTGTCCTTTACATTGGTAAAAATATTTCTTACTGTCAGTGGGTTGTATTTTGCGATCTTTATGTTATCAATCCCCCTTAGGATATTCACCAATTTATTCGTTAAAGATGGAATGAGGGGTAGGGATACATATTTAAAGAGTTCGTTTTGGGCTGTTGTTACTGCTCCTTGTATTGGTGATCTTGTCTCAGTCTGGTCAAAGGGCAGAGCACGTAGAAATCTCTCCAAAAATATTCTAGGGTAACCGTTGTCTTCGAAGATGTTAAGTAGTCTTTCTTGTGCAGACTTCATGAAATCGGGGTGGCAGATGTTATTAATCCGTTTGAACATTCCTTTGATGAGGTTAGTTTTCGTGGCCCAAGAATGATTGGATTTGTGATGGATGTACCGTCCCGAAGAGGTCGGTTTCTGGTACCAATCGAGTTTGATTATAATATCTGCACATCTCACAACTCTTGTGTCAAGAAATGGAACTCCATTATTTGTTTCTTCTTCGACCGTGAATTTGATGTGTGGATCGAAATTGTTAAAAATTGTTAAAGTTACTGAGGTCATGTCTTCAGGAATGGCGAGAAGGAGGTCGTCGACGTATTGATAAATTATTGGAGTATGAAAGGGTAGTGATGGGATGCAGTGATTCAAAAGTGTTGTCATTACAAGTTGGGCCAGGATGGAACTGATTTCATTAACCATTGCACAGCCGAAGATCTGGGAAAAGAAGGATCCCCTGAATGTAAAATAGCTGGAGTCAAATAAAAATTTTATGATGGATACAAATAAGGGCATTTCTATGTTCGTAATCTGGTGTATTCTGTTCCATTCCGATTGAATAATTTTTATGACTAGATCCATTGAGATATTCGTGAATAAACTGACTGCGTCTAAAGAAATAAGTTTGTATCTTCGGGGCAATATGAGGTTGTTTATTTGTCTACTAAATTGGAAAGAGTCCGCAATGGAATATCCGAAGAAATTAGAGAACGCTTCTGTCAGAATGCGTGTAATGAAGTGACTGAGTTCTACAGTGGCTGAACCAATGGTGTTGACAATGGGTCGTAGTGGGATCTCAGGTTTGTGGACTTTAGGAAGACCATATATTCTTGGTGGTACCGCTTTGTATGTCGTTAATTGTCTGGCCGTGGCAGCATCAATAATACCTATGTCTTTCAACTGTTTTATGATTTTGTTGTTATTGTTCTGGATTTCATTTGTGGGATCTTTTGCCAGTCGTTTATAAATTGATGTAGATTCATCTTATGTTCACTAGCTCAAACTACAACAAAAGAACATTTCTAGAAATGTGTATATCAGCAAAAATGAAAACAATATCAACAAGAAGACTGACCTCAAAAACCTAAGTGCAATATATAGTTACCTGCTATCCTTGGACCGACATCCTACTGATGATCACGTTGTCGATGTTGTTACTTAAATGTTTATTTTCTATGTTTTTACCATGCTCTGTGATATCAACCAACAACTATCTTTATCCGTCATATCAACTTGACACATCATATTGTCAACCATTTTCTTCGTAAGAATCAATCGAATGTAAGATATTTGTTCCGATGCTCTCTTTGTTAATTTAAACAATAATCTCGTCAGACGTAAGTAATTAAGAACAGCTCAATTTTATGTATTACCACATTCATTATATTTTAGCATCCTGAAGAAGAACCACTAAAGGTTCGAAATATAGATGTAAAGACAATTGATTGTTGATAATTGCCCCAGTGGCGTAGCGAGGGGGGGGCAAGGGGGGGCATCATGCCCCGGGCGCTACTCATATAGGGGCGCCAAATGGTTCGCAAAACAAAAAAATTGCTGGATTAAATAAGCGTTACTGCAGCTGAAAAAGACTCAATCGTTGTGACATAGTTTGGAATAATTGGAAACATATATTTGTTTACCTCACGTTCAACGTTACGATGAGAATTATTAAAAAATGCTGTGAAGAAAACGCCAGAATATAAGCGGTAAAGGTTATTGTCGATGAGATAGAGAATATAGTAAAACTATTCTCAGAAGATACCACTACAAGTGACAACAGAAGTGAAACTACAATTCATACAAAATATACTTACTTTTGATTTCATAACTTTAATTCATTTCTGATATGAAATGAATAATAAGTATATCTTGGAGTGATTCTAGATGATCATATACATTTCAAAATCTATTCTTGTTTTCTCTACTGCATTTTTTGTCTAAAATTTGAAGACTTGCTTGAGCCTATGATTTTATTCATCTTACTTCATACATTCGTTAATTTGCGAATATATTTCATATATAATAATATACAGGGTTATTCTCGAATGTGGCCCTATAAAATATTTTTAGGAAGGACACAAGATTCAGGATTGAAATTCTAAATTTGAACTTCAAGGTAAGAAGACAACTTCTCTAATATTTTTCGAAGGTTCTCGGACTTCCGGTTTTTTCGGAAGGGACAACAACTTTCGTTTTTCAAATGGGAAGATCCATTTTTCATTGCATAAATAGATTCTTCATTGAGTTCTGAGTCTTTTTGATTCCAGAAGTTTGAATTTTTCGGAGAAAATTCTCTTTAAATGAGGAAATACGAAAAAAAAAAACTCAACATTGATAACTGTTGAAATACAGACAACTTCGAGGTTTTTTCATTAAAAATTCTCATTTTTGAGAATCTCCCAGAAGAAAGGCTGATGCTTCTTTCCAGATAGCGTGATTTTCAGAATATGATACAGGGGGTCACAAATTGTGACGAAACATAAAAAAATCGTTTTCAAATTGGATACCCATTTTTTCGAAGCATATTCGAAATCTTCGTCAAAAAATAATAGGAGAAAAACGATTTTGTCTTCAATTTTCAATCTCATTCCGAATGTGTTTTTTTACTGGAAAATAATTAGCGGTCGAGTGATATTTTTGGAAATCTCTATTATCGAGAAAATATTTTTAAAAGTTCAGACGAGTTAAGTTCTTTAATTTTCATCTGTGATCTGAGAGCAACGATTGGTTTAAAGTTCTCAATGTGAGTATTAGTGAAGTCAATGTAAAAAATTCTCAGGAATGCAGAAAAAAATAATTTGTAATAATTTTGTATGCTTTTGAAAGAATAATTAACCGAACATGTAACAATTTCATTAGCGAAAATTCAAATTTCCCTACCATGACAAAAACGAAAGTGTCCAGAATTAAGAATTTGCGGAAATTATCCTAAGCTTTAGAAAATGAAAAGAAACTGAACTCGTCTGAACTATAAGAAAATATTTTCTCGATAACAGAGATTTCCAAAAATTTCACTTGACCGCTAATTATTTTTCAGTAAAAAAACACACTCGGAATGAAATTGAAAATTGAAGACAAAATCGTTTTTCCTGAATATCTCGAAAAATATTCATTTTGGGATAAAAGTCTTGGACGTATGCTCCTATTATTTTTTGGCAAAGATTTCGAAAATGCGTCGAAAAAATGGGGTTCCAATTTGAAAACGATTTTTTGATGTTTCGTCACTTCTAACTTTGAGAAAGAATTTGTGACCCCCTGTATCATATTCTGAAAATCGCGCTATCGGAAAAGAAGAATCGGCATTTGTTCTGGGAGATTCTCAAAAATGAAAATTATTAATGAAAAAACCTCGTTTGTTGTCTGTATTTCAACAGTTATCAATGTTGAGTTTTTTTTTCGTATTTCCTCATTTAAAGAGAATTTTCTGGAAAATTCTAACTTTTGGAATCAAGAAGAAGACTCAGAATTCAATGGAGAATCTATTTATGCAATAAAAAATGGGTCTTCCCATTTGAAAAACGAAAGTTGTTGTCACTTCCGAAAAAACCGGAACCTTCAAAAAATATACTAGAAGTCGTCTTCTAACTTGAAGCTCCCCTTCAGAATTTCAATCCTTTCCTAAAAATAGTCTCAAGTGCCATATTCGTGAATAGCCCTGGTATGCCTTTATGAATTTAGAAGGGGGGGGGGGCGCTAAAAAGGTTTTGTGCCCCGGGCGCGAGTAAAGCTCGCTACGCCACTGAATTGCCCAACCAATAATTGCCAAGAACCCAAAATAACCATTTCCCCTGTTTTCTCCGGCAAACAATCGTATTTCCAATACATAGTACAGATATGGGTTTCTTTGAAGACGTAGAATCGATCTATGGTACGGCTGCGTCTGAGAAGATGAGACTATGGGCCCACCTTAATACCAAATTAGCAAATATGAGCAGTAGAAGAAACTTTTTACTTCGATGCAGAGCAGCTGGAATTTTCCCTAGACACATCGTCCAAAACGTCAAATGTTTGACCAACCTTTTGTCTGATGACGCAGAAAATAACAGAAAAGTCAGTCTTTTCAGTACAAAAATATCAACTAAAATTCTTAATATGGAAATTTCCTTCACCATAAAAAAACTCACAGTTCTCTCTTGTAACCTTGAACAATTGAAATCTGCATTATCTGGACTCGTCACAGAACGGATTCTTGAACAATTTCTCCATACACAGAACAAATCATACAAAACTAAATTTTCGAACAACAATAAAATCCTCATCAAAAAATATTGGGAACAAAAAACCGAAAAATCCAGTCCATCAAAATCAAAGACGAATGGCTTCACAACTTGACAACTACACAGATCCCTACTGAAGTAAAGGTAATCTTAAGTTTAGGACCTAAATTCGGTATAGCTCCCCGACCAATTAAAGATATACCTGTTAAAAATATTATAGCTGACATAGAAAACATAATCGGGTTGGCTCCCATTTCTACACAGAACATCTTAAGAGCTAAATGCACCAATGCCATCACCAATTATGTACACACTCATCAGAGATCCCACAGCTTTGAACAGCACCTTTTTACCAAGGCCAGAAAATACATTAAAACGCAAAATAATCTAATAGTCATTCCCGCTGACAAAGGCAATATTACAGTTCTACTTTCCGCAGATCAATATGAACATAAGATGAATCTACTTTTAGAGGATTCATCAATTTATAAACGACTGGCAAAAGATCCCACAAATGAAATCCAGAACAATAACAACAAAATCATAAAACAGTTGAAAGACATAGGTATTATTGATGCTGCCACGGCCAGACAATTAACGACATACAAAGCGGTACCACCAAGAATATATGGTCTTCCTAAAGTCCACAAACCTGAGATCCCACTACGACCCATTGTCAACACCATTGGTTCAGCCACTGTAGAACTCAGTCACTTCATTACACGCATTCTGACAGAAGCGTTCTCTAATTTCTTCGGATATTCCATTGCGGACTCTTTCCAATTTAGTAGACAAATAAACAACCTCATATTGCCCCGAAGATACAAACTTATTTCTTTAGACGCTGTCAGTTTATTCACGAATATCTCAATGGATCTAGTCATAAAAATTATTCAATCGGAATGGAACAGAATACACCAGATTACGAACATAGAAATGCCCTTATTTGTATCCATCATAAAATTTTTATTTGACTCCAGCTATTTTACATTCAGGGGATCCTTCTTTTCCCAGATCTTCGGCTGTGCAATGGGTAATGAAATCAGTTCCATCCTGGCCCAACTTGTAATGACAACACTTTTGAATCACTGCATCCCATCACTACCCTTCCATACTCCAATAATTTATCAATACGTCGACGACCTCCTTCTCGCCATTCCTGAAGACATGACCTCAGTAACTTTAACAATTTTTAACAATTTCGATCCACACATCAAATTCACAGTCGAAGAAGAAACAAATAATGGAGTTCCATTTCTTGACACAAGAGTTGTGAGATGTGCAGATAATATAATCAAACTCGATTGGTACCAGAAACCGACCTCTTCGGGACGGTACATCCATCACAAATCCAATCATTCTTGGGCCACGAAAACTAACCTCATCAAAGGAATGTTCAAACGGATTAATAACATCTGCCACCCCGATTTCATGAAGTCTGCACAAGAAAGACTACTTAACATCTTCGAAGACAACGGTTACCCTAGAATATTTTTGGAGAGATTTCTACGTGCTCTGCCCTTTGACCAGACTGAGACAAGATCACCAATACAAGGAGCAGTAACAACAGCCCAAAACGAACTCTTTAAATATGTATCCCTACCCCTCATTCCATCTTTAACGAATAAATTGGTGAATATCCTAAGGGGGATTGATAACATAAAGATCGCAAAATACAACCCACTGACAGTAAGAAATATTTTTACCAATGTAAAGGACAAAATCCACATTATGTCCAGGTCAGACGTGGTGTATCGCATCCCATGTGGGAACTGTAATTCCGTATACATTGGCCAAACTTCGCAATGCCTAAAAAGACGTATTGCAGTCCATAAAAGTGATACTAGACTACGACCCGACAGATGCGCATTGGCAAACCACTCATCATCACTGGACCACACATTTAAATTCGATGATACCAAAATATTGTGTACTAGCTCAAACTACAACAAAAGAACATTTCTAGAAATGTGTTATATCAGCGAAAATGAAAACAATATCAACAAGAAGACTGACTTCAAAAACCTAAGTGCAATATATAGTTACCTGCTATCCTTGGATATCCAATATATAGTTACCTGATATCCTTGGACCGACATCCTACTGATGATCACGTTGTCGATGTTGTTACTTAAATGTTTATTTTCTATGTTTTTACCATGCTCTGTGATATCAACCAACAACTATCTTTATCCGTCATATCAACTTGACACATCATATTGTCAACCATTTTCTTCGTAAGAATCAATCGAATGTAAGATATTTGTTCCGATGCTCTCTTTGTTAATTTAAACAATAATCTCGTCAGACGTAAGTAATTAAGAACAGCTCAATTTTATGTATTACCACATTCATTATATTTTAGCATCCTGAAGAAGAACCACTAAAGGTTCGAAATATAGATGTAAAGACAATTGATTGTTGATAATTGCCCAACCAATAATTGCCAAGAACCCAAAATAACCATTTCCCCTATATATATATATATATATATATATATATATATATATATATATATATATATATATATAACAATTATTCATCTATACAAATGTTCAAATTGAGGAGTCTTGGTGTGTGGAAGATTTGATAATTATTTCAGTTTTTGAGTCTCCGATTCTTAAATTTCTAACCATTATCATTCAGATGTGAATACCTCATCATTACTCGATTCCATTCAGTAAAATATGTTAATAAGAGCACTCGGTTTCTGCATGAAAATTATTCATTCCCGGTTTCAAGATATAATGACCAGCAAACCACATATATTATACTACTTCTGCCAGTTGAAGTCATCCTTACTAAAGTGTAACGGAAAAATTTATTTTATTGTGATCTGACATTTCAGAATTCACCGAACATCCTCGGATATCCTCGGACATCTCCAGACATCTTGGGACTTCCCCAATCTTGTACAATCGACATCCCCAACGGTTTACTTCACGATAGATTTCCATTATCTCTTCACTCGACTCATTTTGCGGACACCACACAAGCTCTCGATTATTCGCAAAATATGTCCCGTACTTGGATAAATGTATTGTACACTAAGAAATTCTAGAGTTAATGTCATACAAAAACTATTATTAAATATCTAAATAGTGGCACACATAACGGCCAAGGTTCTCCGGGTGAGAATATTCATTAGAGGGTAGCAGAGGCTGAATATTTTCGATAGAAACAATGACTCGTGTAATCAAATCTTATTATACGTAGAGCAATGATCTTCAAAACATTTGGTTATGAAACAGAAATAAAAAAAAATTATTGCACCCTACCTATAGATGTTAGTGAGAAGCAATTTCATAAAAGCAGCCTGAAATTTTGCTGAAAATACCCATGTCATTTTCGATTATACAAAATGTTTCATGTTTTCATTTCATTTGAGGAACCATAGCAGTTGTAATTCTCGAAGATTTCGAGACTTATGATTTTTTTATCAATAGGAGTCAGCCCGAAATAATGAATATGGGTATAATGGAGATTCTGAACTCTTAGTCCAGAGGAACTATTCAAACCTAATGCAGAAAATTAACAACAACTGAAGTCGGAACCCCGAACGAGTAGCTCTCTATCACGTTTTTCACGTCAGGAATATCAAATATTGTAGAGTATAAAGATAGGAGACGCCCATATATCAGTAGTGTTAAAGAACGACTACGACTTCTTATTATTGTACTGTCGCATGCAGCATGGTCCAACGAAGACTTAACGCCGACTTTTTCCGACTTGAAAATGAAAATATGGAAAATTGCTCGGACCTGTAAATTTTTGATTCGTGGGCAACAACTTTTCTGCTCCTCGCATCTCCGTATCTCAACCTCCTAACGGGGCAGAGCACAACCGCCTGATGTTGAATAGGGACCAGGGATGTTGCTATAGCTCATTTTGAAAATTTTATCGAGTACACTCTGACCCTGAAATTTCCATCGATAATGAAATAAATGGTAAAAAAATGGAAAAGTACTAAATGTTGTCGGATATGAATAATATTCTCGAGATAAATTCTTCATTGCCTCTTTCACTGTTTTCGTTGCTATTTCCTTATCGATGGATAATTCGAAGCGAAATTTTAGGGGATATTTCTTGATACAGTCTTCAGAATTAGTTATAGCGACACCCTTCATTCCTATTCAAAATCAAGGGGTTGTGCTGACCTCTTTCAGGGGGTCAAAGTTAAGGGGTTGAAAAATTTGGGAAAGTTGATGGCTCCGAGCGATTTTCCACATTTTCTATTTTGAGTCAAAAATCAAGGTATTAAGTTTTCGGTGGAAAACCATGGATATCATAGATCTTCTGGGCGAAAGGATCATACTTCGAACCGAATGAGAATAAACCGATTTCAATATCACTCCACCCTAAACAAGTCTTTGTTCTAGCTGTGCTAACTTCAAAAGACAATGTAATGAACATTTATCTTTCCATTTTCCTATTGTTTCAATCTTGAAGCATAATCACACCCTCTTAAACATCTCCAGGATGTTCGGATCATAATAATATAGACGTTAAAGGAATCTATATTGCTTTTTGATGCGGTTTCCTTCAGACCCCGGGACGATATTGTCGTCTAAAACGCCTTTAATGCCCTAAATTCGCTATTTCATCTTCTAGGTGCATTATCCTGTATCGTTTGTTATTATCTGCCATTACGTCTCTCACAAAATACCGCCCAAATATATATTGTCGAGCTTTCTTTGCAACTTAATGAAAGTCAAATGTTTAGTGGAAACTCGGTATGTAGTCATTTTCTTCATATAATGTCAATATTTGCCTTGACTTTCTGTTCCTTTATTCAACAAAACGTACACTTTCAGGCAGAATCAACTGGGTTTTCTCAACAGAAATCAGAAAACGCAGAGCTTTCTCTTAAGATTCTCCTCATAATTTTTATTATGAAATTGCTTAATTAATTACAATTCTTCTGAAATAATATTCCTATTCAAAGATGATGAATTTTCAGAACACTTGCTTTTTCATTTCCGGTTCATTCCGGAAAATAAAGCAGATATACTCATACAGTATGTCTCCCTTTACTCAATCGACTGAACAAATTTTCGGGAAATTATGTTGACAGTTGTTTAAAGTATTATTCAAGATTTGATGTAACATTATATCATATTATATATATTACATTATTATTTCATATCATTTCATATTACAGATATTGTGAAGTTCTCCAGTTATTCGTAGAAGTAACCAATATTATTCGATATTCCATTTCGGCAAAGTGATACAATAATGTTCTCCGATACTTTTGATATAATGTTCAATGAGTAGGTACTACTGTAAAAATGTGTTTATTCCTCAATCAAAAATACATATGTCTACTGAACGGTTTGGCGCAGTGAATGCAAAATAAATTTCCAAAACATCACCGAAATATAAATGAATATCTGCTCATTCCACCGTACTGCAATGTTATCAGAAAAAATCGTTGAATTTGTTGACGACACTTCCTTTATTGTAAAAGCAAAGAATGTAGATAAGCTGGTTATTCTCTGCAAGATTCTAGTAGAGAATTTCAATTCTTGGTGTCAGGCGAACAGACCTATCTTAATTATTGTCGAAAAGACGGGCTTTATCAGTTGATTTGAATTGAACGAACCCTGCAAATCCCTTTTCTACCTGTCAACTGTTGTTTGGATGCTGTTGTCTCTAAAAGAAAACTAATTTCTCAGGACTGGTGCTTAACAGCAAATTAAGACAGACTATTGAATATCTAAGTGAAAAAATCTCAGTAGACTGAATAGTCCGCTTCCACTCGATGCATTCGTATGACTTTACTATAGTATAGTTTATAAAATTTGTCATTTCTGCAGAGTTTAAGGAATATTAGTTTCACAAAATCATATGCTGCGAATTCTATTTGCTCGAAGCAACAAATCGTCTTGTAAACTATTTTAGTTTTATATCATATAAGAACATGGGAATGTTGGAAACTTTTTCAGCTAGTTTATCTAGTAAATTTTTATTCGGTATGGCCACGTCAAGAAGTATTACTCTTTTTTCATCTTCAAATAGTACAATGAGGTCTAGTCTTTTATGCAATATATTCATATCTGTAAGGACAGTGCGATTCCAATTAGTCTTGGGTAGTACACGTTTCAAAATTGAGTTTGTAGGAGGAGCCTCACTTTTGTACCTAAGTGGTACAGTGTACCACTTCCAATGAGGCGAGGCATTCCGGGCGTTCATGACGCTATAGGCAGTCGAGATAAAATTTGTTCTACTATATACTGTGTCGCTCGCAACTGGACCGATGCTGAAGGGTAGTACAAACTCCCTGTATATTCGACGATCGGTAAGAGCGATCAAAGGAGAAACCTTTAAAAAACAACCCTGATTTTGTTATGAGGAAAAATCACAAATCCGGTGATTTATGACCAGACACACTATTTAAAAGGAAAAATGGAAGTACCCTCTATCAACATGAAAGCAATTAACTATAGGTTCACTGTACTTTTATTACTTCAGTTGGGGCGTTCTAAAAAATACATCTGATTATCGCTCGGATTGCGCTCCCGCTCCGGCCCAGATGGTCGACATCTCCGACTACCTGATTCGATCTCGCGTCTTTCGGCTCTCCTCGATCGCTCCACTGATGCGTAGTCGCTTAGTGGGACATTCGAAATGAGGTGATACAGTTTTTTAAAGTGAGCAGTTCTTACATTTCTGCGTCGTGTCCGGGACACATGAACCGCCTCTTACAAGAGTTACCCAACACTAATTCCAATAGAGTCTGCAGTGCTCATTTTCTAAAACAGAATCTGGAGTGTAGTTATACTTGAATACTTCAGTAGATTTGAGTAGTTTTAATTGCATATTTCATACTCTGCTTTTGGGATATAAGGTACTAGGATCGCGAGAACCTACGTATCTGCATTGTAATTTAGGGCTTCTTGGAAATAGCGTGCGTCAAACTAGGGCACTTGGCAATCTCACTTTGCGAAAACCTGCGCATCTTACAACAATAAATATTTTTTCAAATTATAAATTCCAAGGTTCGTAAAGTAACGAATACAACACATCTTACGGCAGCGCCAGCCTGGTTTTTTCCTGCTGCTGAATATTTTTGCCCTGTTTGGTTGAATAGTATTCATGTAAGAAAAATTGATGCCAAAGTAAATTTTTCTATGAGGATTATTACTGGACTATCAGATCTTCACCTGCTCCTTGGTGAACAGTCCTTTCAAATATTGTACCTCGTCATACACTCAGAGGGATGACAATTTTGAAATTCTGGAACAAATTTAATTTCCTTCCAAATTCATTTCCCATACATTCCTATATTCTAGATAATGAGGTCCCTAGATCGAAATCGCGAATACAATTTTGATCAAATTTTCCATTCGATATGAATAAAAGCGACAAGCAAATTTGGCAATCTGTAAGGAATGCATGCAATTTTTGTAACAAATTCATTAGAATTTCTGGTTTTGGCATTTCCAAAAGAATATGGTCATTGGTCTGTTCTAAATCGTATTAGAACAGGGCATGGACGATGCAACAGTATGTTCGGCGTGAATCACCTTAAAAACATGCACAAAACGAGACTGAAGAAGGAGATGGAAAACTTACTCCATCAAAAAGAAAACTTCAGGCTCCAGGAATTTTTGTACTACCATTTTCATTAGTTTTTTTTAGTTTTGTCAGTCTTGTCATTAACTTCGTTTTTCTGTTTCGTGCACTTTGTTGAATGACTTGAATTGTATGTGTTTCTGTTTTATTCACGGCCCATTTTATTCAATGACTTTTACAATTTCAAATTTTGACACCCCATGCAAAATCTAAATGGGTTAAAATTATTCACTCGTAGGTACTTGAATCAATAGTGGGTGAATAAAGGAATGGTAAGAGTTATGTGATTGACATTGTGATGGTGTAATTGCCGCGCGCATATCGATAACTTTGAAAACGCCCTATATATCAATTCAATTGAGAGAATGGTCGCATTCACCGAACGTAACAGTTGTGTAACTGTTGCAGAATCGTCCGGTGGCACATACTCTACAAACTTAATAAGTTTTGGAGCAGTGGGCATTTTCGGGAGCGCTTTCGATTCACACTAGGTAGCGGTAGCGAAATCTTCGTTCTGTGAATGCGACCAGCGACCATTGACTACCCGTGATTGCTCGCATGAGCGTGTAGCGGTGGCTACGTGGATTTCTATTAGCAATCATTCATTTTCCGTTTCAGAACATCTATGGATTTAACGTTAGAAAGTAACTCTCGTGTTGAAAGTCTTCAAAGTTCTAGGCGTTTGATAAAATCAGTAAGAACCTTATAATAATAATAATATTTTATTGATCCTTTTAGACATTTACATGTATAGGACAAGTCATAAAATTACACAATCATACCTTAACTATCAGCAAAATTATCAGATAAATAATCTTTAACGGTATAATAACACCCTCGCAATAATAGAGCCTTAACCGCCCTCCTAAAACTACTCACACTAAGAGATTGAATATGTTGGGGCAAATGGTTAAATACTCTAATGCATTGGTACATGGGTAATATTTCGTACTTATGGGTTTTATGCTTAGGTACAAAAAGTGCTCCCTTGCTTCTTGTATTGTACTCGTGGAAGCTAGAGAGCTTGGTAATATTTTTTTTCATTTTCTTTTACATAAATTAAGCATCTATAGATGAAAATCGAAACCAACGTTAAAATAACATTCTGGATGAAAACTAGTCTGCAGGATGATCGTGGTGGGATGTTGAACATCACACGAATAATCCTTTTCTGGATATGTTGATCAGACAAATATTACTTTAATTTGATTATCGATTCATTTGTTTTAAGTGAAGGAAATAAACAAAAATCAGTAAGTTTTGAAACGCCATTTTTCTATGTGCCCAGCACTTTTGGATTCTCGAAATTTTTTCTTTTGTGCTGAATTGTGCTAGGTTGGTGCTGCTTTGTGCCGTTTAAATTTTTCCTTAATTCCATGTGGTTCCCGAGATATCTCAAAAACCGAGAAAATGGGCCAGCTCATCACTTTTCGAAAAATTGAAATCCAATGACTGAAAAAAATTGTACTATCCATATACTGAGTTATGCCGTTCGAATTTTTCCGAAACTACTTCTAGTTTCCTGAAAAATCGAAATTTAGCCCAGCACTTTCGTTTCTTCTCCTCACAAATAAATGAAAAAATTTGTGCTATCTTGTGCCGTAAATATTTTCACGAAAACTCTTCAGATTTCCCGGAAAATTAGGAAAATCAAAAAAAAGTCAGCCCAGCACTTCGCTTTATTTCCAACGGAAACATGTTCTAAAATTTTGATATATAGCTCCTCGACGACTGACTTCTTCAGCTTTTTCGCCTTTTTTTACTCGCATTTCAAGATAACATTGACTTGTTCATAACGCCATCCACTGAATGAAAAAATATTTGGACTTTTTCGAGAAAATTGTGGCTACCAAGATAAGTGAATCACCCAGTACATTCTCAAATGAAAACACCTTTGGACCGACTGTCAATTGGCGAATCCAACTACCGTTGAGGGCGCTGTAAATACTTGTTTTCTAGGTTCGAAATTTAGCCACCAACCTGAGTGGCGCTAGGGGATTTGTTGTAAATTTTTGAATGACAACGGGATATTTACATTATTTTAAGAAATAAATGAATAGATTTTCATTTTAAGAATGATTTGAAGGCTATTCAAGGTTGTGGCGTGTATTAATGGATTTCTGATTGTACATTAAGTGTAGCGAATTCAGGAGTACAATTCGTTTTCACAACGAAAAATGAAAAAAATGAATGCACAGATATTTAAATTACTTGGAAAAACAATTATTTTGGTCAAATGAATATGTATTACACTTGAAATAACATGATTGGAAATATTTCCTAGATTCATGAGATTCGTAAATGAATGGTACTACCTCGAAGTGATATCCAATTGAAGCAGAATCATTCGTGCCACACACAGGTTCAGATGAATATATTGAATTTGGAAACCTACGACTTCATTGTTATTAAAGTTTATAGAAATCATTTTTGAAAGTGAGTGTTTCATTTTATGAAGATTAAAAACAATATTTGAATGATTTCTTTAATCATATTTCAAAATGAATAAACGATTCTGAAATTTTTTATAGTCTTTATTTGTGTTCAAGTGGTTTTAAAATGGAAATTGTACTCGCTCGCCCTAATTAAGGAATATTGAAGCTGTCTGATAATTATTTTTTATGAATATCAGACATAGATTGAATGTTTGTTTACATTGGAAAATTTGCCAGAGATGATACTGAATAGTCAAGAGAGATGTATGTAATTGCAAAGTCCAAGGAAACGACTAAAACAAAATGCTGACATAAATATACAATTACCCTTCAAAAATTCATACAATATTTAAAAAATTTTACTTGTTTGAAAACTTATTTATAGCCAAACCAGTGCACAAGTTCAATTCTTTCTCATTTTCAATGGCGTAAGCAAAATTTCACATCAAATCACCAGTGTTCACTTACATCCCGTTGTCTTTCTTATACTTTCTCTGAATTTTCAAATCTCACAGATTGCATGTTGAATAGAATAGCAGCAGATTGTTCCTGTTCACTCAAAACAGACATAACTGCAGCATTTTTTTCCTTGATTTTCTCATCACTTTCAAAATCATGGAAATGATTACACTGGGTGAGGAATTATATGTTTATTTCTGAGAGTATTTATTACTCCTGGATTCTCTCCTCAATTTACATTGGGCCATACAAGCTTTATTCATTTCTTCTGATATTGACGTGGCAAATTTTGAGAGGTAACTATTGAAGCTGGAGATATTTTTCTCAAGCATTAGTTTATTTTGGTTCTATGATCATAATAAACTATGATCAAAATACATTAGGAAGTGTCAATCAATTTATGAATATAAATGGTAAAGTCTTTATTCTGTTTATTGTGAATAAAATCAACTTCAACATGGTAGCAGAGCGTGGTTGAAAAAACAGAATTGAAGTAAAGATATTCATAAATTGCGAGAGAATTGAACTAAGAAGATGGATGCCAGTAAAGTACAAATTGGTTTGCTTAAGGGAAAGTCAAACTGGTCAACCTGGAAATATAAACTGTGCATTTTGTTGAGAGGAATTAAAGGTGGTCTGGAAGTTATTGAAGGAAAACTGGAAGCCCCTAAACCCTTAACAGAAGATGCTACAAGTGTTGAAAAAAACAAGTATGAGAAAGATTTATCCGATTTTAATCAAGCCGACAGTAATACTTCACTAGTTTTGACTCTAAATATGACACAAGAAACTTTAGATAAAGTAATGCGTTTCACATCCGCTATAGAAGTTTGGCTTGAGTTGCACAGACTTTATGATGGCAATGTCTAGGACAAGACATATGACCTATGCATGCAATTCTTTGGCTACGTAAAACAAGCAGATGATGATATAGCTACACATACTTCAAAACTAAAGAATCTTTGGGATAATCTCAGAAACATATTTCGAAGGACAAAATGACTGCTGGAAATAAGTGTAAGTGCGATTTACCTGAAATTTTACTCATCTGTAAAATATTAGAAACACTACCTTCTTAATTCTTCTCGTTCAAGTCAAGTTGGATGCTCATGTCCAACAAAGATAGAACAATAGATAATTTGACAAATCAATTGTGTGCTTATGAAAAAGCATTGTCAAGCAGAAGTGAGATTAAACAGGAAGTTTTGTATACAGCAAACAAAAGAAACTCATTTTTCTGTAAATACTGTAAGTCACGAGGACACAAAATAAGACAATGTCTTAAATGGAAGGCAGATGGTAAGCCACCAAAACCTGACAAAACTAATAGAGCAAGTGACGCGAAGAACAACGTTTCATTATTAGCCGTTTCAAATGTTGTGTTGTTTTGTGAAGATGATGAAGAAAATTGGTATGTTGATAATGGCGCAACAAATCACATTACCAACCAAAATAATGTGTTTGAGAGCTATTCGCCATTTAACAATCATCACCAAATAACTTCAGCAAATGGAGATTCGGTTCCAGCATTAGGAAAAGGTACAATCAGAGTTAAAACATACGTGAATGGTAGAATGCAAGTCTTTCCTCTGACTGAAGTATGGTATGTACCAAGTATTAAGAAAAACTTGTTCTCAACATTGTCAGCACAAGATTAAAATCCAGACAGTGAATTTGTTTCAACAACAGAAGAGTGTTGTTTAAAGTTATCAGGAGAAGTTATACTTGTTGGATCCAGAAATTGTTCAGGAGGATTGTATAAACTTGAATCTCCTACAGTTATATCACGAAAGATTTGGACATCAAAATAAGAGATATGTCAAAACAAAACTTAAAAAGGAACTGGAATTAGATGTAAAACTCGATAGTGAAATATGTGAAGGTTGTGTCTATGGAAAGGCTCATGTACTCAAATTTGGTACTAGATGTCGAGCCAACGCACCAGGTGAACTTTTACATACAGATGTATGTGGTCCATTTGATCTTTCAAAATCCGGCTATCGTTATTATGTTTTATTCAAGGATGATCATAGTAGGTATCGTTTTATATATTTCATGAAACACAAATCAGAAGTGATAGATAACTTGAAAATTGTCCTAGAGGAAATTAAAGCTGCAGGTTATGGCGTGAAAGAAATTTTATCAGATAATGGTGGTGAGTTCGACAATATTAGAGTCAGAAAAACGCTTAACCATTATGGAATAAGGCAAAGACTCATCATGCCATATACACCACAACAGAACGGGTGTGCAGAAAGAGAAAACCGAACTGTTGTTGAAACAGCAAGAGCTTTAATGCATGCTAGAGAAGGAATTTTCGATCAAAGTTTTTGGGCAGAATTAGTCAACACAGCAACATATATTCTGAATCGCACCAGTATATCAAGTGTTGAAGGAATATCTCCCTATGAAATATGGTTCAAGAAGAAACCAAAATTGAGTCATTTGAGAATCATAGGTAGTAGTTGCTATGTTCATGTTCCTAAGAGTCATCGGAAGAAAATGGAAAAGAAAGCTACTAAAGGTATTCTTATGGGTTATGAAAATGATGATGGTTATCGAATATGGTCTATAGAACAAAAGAGACTAGTAAGATCGAGAGATGTCATAATTGATGAATGTGAAATTTTGCCAGTAGTAAATACTCAACACAGTGAAAGTCAAATTCAAAATAGTTTTGATTACTTCAAAGTTGTTGAAAATGGTGAAAATTATCTCGATTCATCAAATTTTGACGCTGAACAAGATCAAGGGTCAATTGAAGGAGATAATCAAAATCTGGAAGAAAGAGTGATACCCGATGAAATAGTTGAAGGAAGTGAGCAGAGTACTGAAAACTTGAGACAGGAGTTACGAGACAGAAATAACATTAGGAAGCCATCACGTTTTGATGACTTTGTTATGACAGTAGCTGCAGAAATATGTGACTCGAATGAACCTTTAAATTACATGGATGCCATAACTTGTAATGAAAAAGAACACTGGATTTCAGCTATGAAGCAGGAGTTACAATCTTTGAAGGAAAATAATACTTGGATTTTGAAAGAATTACCACCTGGAAAAAAGGCAATTCCTTGCAAATGGGTATTTAAGCTCAAGACAAATCCTGATGGCTCCGTTGAAAAATACAAAGCAAGATTGGTTATAAAAGAATACTCTCAGAAGAAAGGGATTGATTATGATCAAACATATAGTCCAGTGGCAAAAGGAGGAACAATAAGGTCATTTTTGAGCATAGCTGCCAGTAAAAATATGTCTCTCACACAGTTTGATGTATGTACTGCCTTTCTCTATGGTGAATTAGGAGAAGAAGTGTACATGAAACAACCTGAAGGTTTCGAAGATACAAGTGGCATGGTTTGTAAACTACAACGAAGTTTGTATGGGTTGAAACAAGCTCCAAGATGTTGGAATGAACTTTTCAGTGATTTTCTTAAAAATGAAGGGTTCAAACAATCTGATGCCGACCCATGCCTATTCATAAAGAAACAAAGAACTGACATACTACTGTTAGCTCTGTATGTTGATGATGGACTACTAGCTTGCAGCAATGATATCATGAAAAATGAATTTTTGAAGAGTTTACAAGCAGAATTCAAAATAACGGTAAAACCGGCATCCTACTTTCTTGGGCTCCAAATCCAGAAAGAAGAGAACGGTATTATTCAAGTGAATCAATCTTCGTATACCAAGAAAATTCTTGAAAGATACGGTATGTTAGACTGCAAACCGGTAACAACTCCAATAGTTAAAGAAGTTTCTCAATTAGGGAAGGAAGATGATGAATTGAACAAAACTTTTCCTTATCGAGAAGCAGTTGGTGCTTTGATTTACCTAATGACCAGTACGAGGCCAGACATAGCATATGCAGTCAGTGTCGTCTCCAGAAAGTTAGAAAATCCAACGAACGCAGATTGTGTTAATATTAAAAGGATATTTCGTTATCTGAAGGGCACACTGGATCTTGGTCTTAGCTATAGGTCAAAGGAGAGAGATGAGTTAGTGGCCTTCAGTGATGCAGACCACGGAGGTGATAGTGAAACAGGACGCTCCACCTCTGGTATTTTATGTATGTATGCTGGTGGAGCTTTATCTTGGCTAAGTCAACGTCAAACATCTGTTGCAATTTCCACAACAGAGGCAGAAATAGTTGCTGCCAGCGAAGCTGCACGGGAAATGGAATGGCTAAAACGATTATTCCAAGAAATTCTCGGTTTTAAATTAGTTCCAACATTAACCCAAATAGACCTACCGTTCCGTATAAAGAACACCTATCTAAAAGTTTTCTATTCATGCTCAAAATAAAGAAACAAAGAAGGCGTCAATATAAACACATAAATTATTGCTTTCTTCAATACTGAATATAACCTACAAAGTGCTTCAGTATTCAAATTCACTTTAAAGCCATGTTAACTTCATAAATATATCAATTGTTGCAATACCTCATTTTGTCTGGTGGTGTATTTTTTCATATGTATTTATTTCATCACGTTTGCGAATAAAATAATTTTATCTATGGTCGGATGAATAATATAAGAGGCGAATTCATCTTCTACGAGATTTCAAATCCTGATTTTTGCTACGTAAATGAAGGCGTTCTTTTAACGGAACGGTAGGATTATCACCTACTATATTACCTGAATATATTGTTATAACTATTGGAAAAATAATCTCACTCTGCATGAGATACTACATCATGCAGATAATCTGGATATGATTTCAGAACCACCTGATAGCAAAATTTTCTTCTGCACATAATTCAATAGTTTTCTGTAACTGAAATAACAACAATGTTGCTTATGCGGCTACTAATTTCTTATTCGTATTTCCATGCTCCAAACAAAGTAATAATATATTCACCATGAGAAAAAAAATATCATTGACCAACCAAAACTCATGCAACATTAGAATATATGGGGGGCGTTGACTGATCCCGTAAAAACATGAGTTAAAATCGTATTTCGACAAGGACAAAAATTGTATTTTCCACTTCTTGCACACTGCTTTGACATGGTTGTTCAAACGCAGAAATAGTAACAAGCTATCATCGCAACAAGATTGCTGGAAACTAATAGAAAAACAATAAAAAAAGGACCATCTAAGCAATCAAAGAGTTTACATCAATCTTCAGGATAGGTCAGAGTGGACCATCTGATTTTTTACCAGAATAAAATAAAAAAATTGTGAAGTGTGGCATAAAAACCAATATTTTATAAGTATTAAATATAAAATAGCATAACATCCGAAAAATTGCTTCCATAATTACGACATATTTTAATTCAATGTCCATTTTTCATAGAATGAATTTTAGTATCTCAAAAACCTACCGTTCCTTTAAAAGAACACCACAAATTTTAACTTTTCGTGAAAAATAAGTACACATCAAGATGAAAAATAGGAAAAGGCTCCATTTAAACCATAATCTGACACAATTCTCATTGAAATGAAAGAAAAAAAATTTCAGGTCTATTTGGGTTAATGGTAGACAACGAAGCAGCTATTAAGTTGAGCCAAAATCCAGAATTCCACAGACGTACTAAACATATTCATATAAGACATTTCTCTGTGAGAGAACTCGTTTTAGAAGATAAGATAAAAGTTGAAAAAGTTTCAACAGAGGACCAATTGGCAGATTTAATGACAAAACCTCTGTTCAAACCTCGGCTGCAAATACTCAGAAAAAAAATGGGATTAACCAGAATATTCCAATGAGGGAAGGTATTGAAGCTGGAGATATTTTTCCCAAGCATTAGTTTATTTTGGTTCTATGATCATAATAAATTATGATCAAAATACACTAGGAAGTGTCAATCAATTTATGAATATAAATGTTAAAGTCTTTATTCTGTTTATTGTGAATAAAATCAACTTCAACAGTAACAGCAGTAGCGTCAAGCTAGAAGCTTTCATGTGCTGAAATTTTGAGGTAGCCTAAAAGGATATATAAACCACTATGAAATATTCACAAAGTTCTCTACAACAGACCTATGCAAGATTATCACCCTCATGAAAATGAAAGCAGAAAACAAACATTTTTTCCATCTTCAATCTTCTCACCCAAGCTTCTCTTTTTTCAATTTTTTCTAATATATCAAGGGCATCAATAATTCATTCACTCATAATGAAAATATTATTGCACTAGCCAATATTATTCAAATAAATTTTTTTATTTCTGCTTAGCTTCAAGACAGCTTCTAACCTGAAATTTAACAGATGAATTTGAGAATAATCTTATGTTAACTATATAATTACCGTATAAATACCTTTCGATAGTTTCTCAGCATAAATTCTACTATTCAGAAAACCTAATAATTTCACCAATCTTCGTATATTAAACGAAAATATCCCTAATTCATATTACAAAACATGTATTTTGAACGCGATTACTCCAAAGTATACTTGTTTTCTTAGGGCGATATTTCGCCGCTAGAGGGAGTTTAGATTTTTGGATTCGCCAATAGCTTTCATAATATTTCTACTGAATGAAAACCTATATTACTTGACAGCAATGCTAACTACAGAGAAGTTTTGAAGAAAAATAGTATGAAATCGGACTTTAAACATGAATAATTTTGCAACTGTTCTTTGTACACTAATGAAACTTCCTATAGAGGTCGACATACTTCATGATATCACATTTTGAAAAACTCAGGTTGATCCCAAAGTCACCTACAAAGTTACATTCAGTTACTTATACAGCTTCGTGAAACACCCTGTATAACGGAACTAAACGTGGTGGGAGATGTTTGGATATCTGTGATCTCTCGATATTCAGATCTTGAGGCATAATGATGAAATTCTGAAAATTAGAAAAACTATCACCAAAATCTAAAAATTCAATTTTTCGGAGACGCAGTTGTGGAACGCCCTATAGAACAAACCGGACGTAAGAATCTCGTGAAAAGCTGATATATTGTTCCTAAGGTTGATATAAATATAATATGTGAAAATGGGGTGAATTCACTGGGCCCTCTTTTCCTAAGTGTTCGGGATCCTTTCTAATTATTTTTCAATTTTTATATGTATTAAATTGGCCCGTAAAAAAAAAGGTTTTTTTTTCAGCTGAGGTTTTTACGCTTTCCTCATTTGATCATACTGCAGACCTGTATGGTTTTCCTGTGTTGCACCAACCTCAGCTGGGTTCCTTTTTGTTTCAATATGTATTGTATTATTTTAGCTCTCTTAATCAGAGGAATGTATAAGAGAGCTAAAATAATAGAATACATATTGGAACAAAAAGGTACCTAGCTGAGGTTGGTGCAAATAGAATTCACGATCCCTGAGGACGATAACATCACAAAATCTTATACGGAGAAAATTACGAAGTACAGTGACCTGGCATTTCAACTACACGAGTTATATGAGCTGAAAACGGCCAGCATTCTCCCGATGATCATATCGGTGAACGGATTGGTGGAGAGACACCTACTGGAGAATACCAGGAGGTATATATATATATATATATATATATATATATATATATATATATATATATACTAAATATAAATAATGGGAATAGCAGCAGAGTTTAAATTATACTCTTTTTTCTCAACTCGAGCTTTCGAGAATATATTTTCTCTTCGTCAGGAGAACTACAATATGATTAAAGTGATGGAAAAAACATATAAATATATGAGAAGATTTCAACTTACGAAATTGAGGATTAATATTCAGTTGTTCGATAACATAATACATCAAGGAATTTCAAAAATAAATATGAAGAGATGAAAAGCTAAATACAATTTGGATTATGAACGTCGAATTGACATAACTCATATTTCTGAATTTGAAACTATCATAATTTGGATCTACAATAATTATCAAATTCTGTGATTTATTGAATCAAAATGGATTAAATAAGAAAATATAGAACTGAGACCACATATATCTTTTCTTGAGTTCATGCAATTTTCATTTTGTGAAATTCGTAACATTTCAAGAAAACTTCTCTTTTTCGAATCTTTTTCGGAATCAAGTATTATTACATCATTAAAATTTGGTTGATGTTGCTCTTCTAAAGAATGTATAGAAAGAGCACAGGTTTCTTTTTGAGTTCTTATATTACTTTTATGTTGAGAAATTCTTTGTTTTAATTTGGTAGAGGTTTGGCCAATATAACATTTTTCACAGTCATTACAATGAATTTTTTATATAACATTAGATCTATTGAAATTTTCGATTTTATCTTTCAATTTAGTGAAGATCTTTCTTATAGGTTTAACATTTCTGATCGCAAGTTTGAATTTTTCTCTGGGTATCAATTCTCTCAATCTATTAGTTAGTTTTTCATGGAAGGGTAATACCAAAAAATTTTTTAATTCTTCTTCAATAAACTCTTGAGGTTCTTGTAGAACTGAATTGTTGTTAGGAATATTGAAAAGAATTTTGTTAAGCCACTTTTTAGGATATCCATTTTTACGAAGAATTTCTTCTAATAATTTCAAATTTTTACTTTTGAATTTCGAATGTGAAATGCTTAAGATTCTGGATTTCAAATTCCGAATCATATTTATTTTTTGTGTTATTGGTTGATATGATTGCCAGTGGGTATATCTTCCAGAAGACATTGGTTTTCTATACCAATCCGTGATAAGTATATTCCCTTCTCTAATAACTAGAACATCGAGGAAAGGTATAGATCCATTGGTTTCTTTTTCTAACGTAAATTGAATTTTGTCATGAATTTGATTAATAATTTGAAGAGATTCTTCTACTGAATTTTTTGGTACGGCTGTTAAAATGTCATCCATGAACTTTTTAATGAATGGTAGTTCAAAAGGTAATTTTTTTAAACAATTCTTTAGAACCAAATCAACAACAAATTGAGCAATAATAGGTGAAAGAGTTGAACCCATTGGTGTTCCATATTTTTGTTTATAATAGACCCCTTTGAATAAAAAAATAGTTGTCTCAAAAATAAATTTGATAATTTTGATGAATTCATTTCTATTCAAAGGAGAGTTTTCTTGAATTGTATCCCAATTTTCATTAATGCATAACTCTGCTAATTCAAATGAAATATTTGTGAATAATGAAACAATATCCCAACTTACTAAAACATAATCTTCTGGAATAATTCTGTTGTTGATGAATTCTGAAAATTGAAAAGAATCCGACACATAAAATTCATTGTTAAAATCGTAAGATTTCGTGAGAACTTCTTTTGCAAATTCTGCTAATTTTGAATTAGGTGATTCAATAGATGCTATGATTGGTCTCAGATCTAAGATTTCTTTGTGAATTTTAGGTAGGCCGTAAAATTGAGATGCATTTCCTCTGTAAAACATCAGTTTAGAAGCTAGTTTTGAGTTGATAAGTTTCTTCTTCTTCAATTCTGAAACGATTCTATTCGCTTTTTGTTGTATATTACTACTAGGATCATTCGTCAATTTCGTGTAATTTTCTTCATTCCCAAGTTGTCTTTCGGCTAGTATATCATATTGTTCCCTATTCATTACTGTGGTCACATTTCCTTTATCAGATTGAACAACGATCAGTTCTGGATGTTCTTTTAAGAATTTTCCAGTAGTTCGGTATAACTTCTCCAATTCTGATGATTGAACCGTTTCCTTTTGTGTAAAGTTGGTAATAATGTTAGTAAATTTTGCTGTTAATACATCTCGATTTTTCTTGTCATCAATTTTACTCACAATTCCATTGATTTCTGATAAGAGGTTAGGTATTTTTATATCCCTTGTATTAGGTTGAATACGAAATTTGGGTCCTAATGATAATATAGTTTTGACTGATTCAGGTAGTTCATTATTTGATAGATTTTTTAACCATGAATCCTGTGTAATGATAGTAAATTTTTGTTCTTTCTTTAATTTCTCCAGTTTTTTAATGTTTTTATTCTTGATAATATGGAAAATTTTATTGAATTTGATCAAAAGTCTATGAGAATAATCTAACCATATAATTTCAGGTAAATCTTTTTGGATTTCATTTTTAAGAGAATCTTGTCTTTTTTCTAGGTAAATCAAATTTTTATGTGTCAAGTCAATCTCCATGTTCATAATTTTGAATCCGAATTTATTGATGAAAGAAATTATTCGGTGTCCAGATTTAGAATCCTTATATTCGAATTGATATTCGATATTTTTCAAATTATCCAAAAAGATTTACCTGAAATTATATGGTTAGATTATTCTCATAGACTTTTGATCAAATTCAATAAAATTTTCCATATTATCAAGAATAAAAACATTAAAAAACTGGAGAAATTAAAGAAAGAACAAAAATTTACTATCATTACACAGGATTCATGGTTAAAAAATCTATCAAATAATGAACTACCTGAATCAGTCAAAACTATATTATCATTAGGACCCAAATTTTGTATTCAACCTAATACAAGGGATATAAAAATACCTAACCTCTTATCAGAAATCAATGGAATTGTGAGTAAAATTGATGACAAGAAAAATCGAGATGTATTAACAGCAAAATTTACTAACATTATTACCAACTTTACACAAAAGGAAACGGTTCAATCATCAGAATTGGAGAAGTTATACCGAACTACTGGAAAATTCTTAAAAGAACATCCAGAACTGATCGTTGTTCAATCTGATAAAGGAAATGTGACCACAGTAATGAATAGGGAACAATATGATATACTAGCCGAAAGACAACTTGGGAATGAAGAAAATTACACGAAATTGACGAATGATCCTAGTAGTAATATACAACAAAAAGCGAATAGAATCGTTTCAGAATTGAAGAAGAAGAAACTTATCAACTCAAAACTAGCTTCTAAACTGATGTTTTACAGAGGAAATGCATCTCAATTTTACGGCCTACCTAAAATTCACAAAGAAATCTTAGATCTGAGACCAATCATAGCATCTATTGAATCACCTAATTCAAAATTAGCAGAATTTGCAAAAGAAGTTCTCACGAAATCTTACGATTTTAACAATGAATTTTATGTGTCGGATTCTTTTCAATTTTCAGAATTCATCAACAACAGAATTATTCCAGAAGATTATGTTTTAGTAAGTTGGGATATTGTTTCATTATTCACAAATATTTCATTTGAATTAGCAGAGTTATGCATTAATGAAAATTGGGATACAATTCAAGAAAACTCTCCTTTGAATAGAAATGAATTCATCAAAATTATCAAATTTATTTTTGAGACAACTATTTTTTTATTCAAAGGGGTCTATTATAAACAAAAATATGGAACACCAATGGGTTCAACTCTTTCACCTATTATTGCTCAATTTGTTGTTGATTTGGTTCTAAAGAATTGTTTAAAAAAATTACCTTTTAAACTACCATTCATTAAAAAGTTCATGGATGACATTTTAACAGCCGTACCAAAAAATTCAGTAGAAGAATCTCTTCAAATTATTAATCAAATTCATGACAAAATTCAATTTACGTTAGAAAAAGAAACCAATGGATCTATACCTTTCCTCGATGTTCTAGTTATTAGAGAAGGGAATATACTTATCACGGATTGGTATAGAAAACCAATGTCTTCTGGAAGATATACCCACTGGCAATCATATCAACCAATAACACAAAAAATAAATATGATTCGGAATTTGAAATCCAGAATCTTAAGCATTTCACATTCGAAATTCAAAAGTAAAAATTTGAAATTATTAGAAGAAATTCTTCGTAAAAATGGATATCCTAAAAAGTGGCTTAACAAAATTCTTTTCAATATTCCTAACAACAATTCAGTTCTACAAGAACCTCAAGAGTTTATTGAAGAAGAATTAAAAAATTTTTTGGTATTACCCTTCCATGAAAAACTAACTAATAGATTGAGAGAATTGATACCCAGAGAAAAATTCAAACTTGCGATCAGAAATGTTAAACTATAAGAAAGATCTTCACTAAATTGAAAGATAAAATCGAAAATTTCAATAGATCTAATGTTATATACAAAATTCATTGTAATGACTGTGAAAAATGTTATATTGGCCAAACCTCTACCAAATTAAAACAAAGAATTTCTCAACATAAAAGTAATATCAGAACTCAAAAAGAAACCTGTGCTCTTTCTATACATTCTTTAGAAGAGCAACATCAACCAAGTTTTAATGATGTAATAATACTTGATTCCGAAAAAGATTCGAAAAAGAAAAGTTTTCTTGAAATGTTACGAATTTCACAAAATGAAAATTGCATGAACTCAAGAAAAGATATATGTGGTCTCAGTTCTATATTTTCTTATTTAATCCATTTTGATTCAATAAATCACAGAATTTGATAATTATTGTAGATCCAAATTATGATAGTTTCAAATTCAGAAATATGAGTTATATCAATTCGACGTTCATAATCCAAATTGTATTTAGCAAAGATTATAGAGTTAGAAAGATAGGAAACGCCCTTGTATCTGTGGTACTAAAATCCGACTACGATTTTTGGCTAGTTTCTTACTTGTGACACATAGATGACGCTGAAAACATTATTCAGTACAGAAAACTATTTCAATAGGCGCGAAATTCGAAACACATTTCTCATAAATTTTCATTTAATTGAATACTTTGTCGAGCTTTTAAAAAAATATCCTGATCGACAAAAAAAAGGAAGGCTCCAATTTTTGATCACGATGATCTTTTCTTCTGCATATTGCTTTGAATCAAATGAAATACGCTTCTGGATTCTTTATATTTTTATTTGAAATGATTGTGTAAAATCAACTGCAATACAATAATTATGAAATTGAGTACATTTCAAAAATTTGTTCACATATTAGAGAATTATCACAACAATTTCAAGAACATATTGTGAGTGAACTCTCGATAAATCGAACATCGATAAGTCAAACAGTTGTTCTGGACCCGATTCATACATATCTTACCCAGTGTATTTTAACCTCAATGAGTCTAGAGGGTCTAGTAGATGAGTCGAACTGCTGGAAGGGTCGTCAAGAGAACCACCACCTCTATAAGTCGTTCTTGTGACCACCATTGCCTCTATGAGTGGAACTTTTGGATCTAATGAATGAGACCGAAGAAAAGTCGGTTCGCAAACAAATTATCCAGAACAATATATTTTTACCCCGAAACCTCTATCCATTCGACAACACTGAAAATAAAAAGCAATGAACAAGACAATTACATGATAAGAGTTTCAAAACTTACATTTCTATTCTCTTTGGTAATGAAAAGAATGCACATTCAAGATTATTATTTCTGCAATTAATCACCATGCATTTCGAATGTCGGCCAGTTTTTAACACAAAATTTATAACAGAAAAACACACGAACCAAGATTGTGGAGTGAGCTAGTTGGTACACTTGTAGATTTCGAATTATTTCAGTAGAAAATACGAGAGAAAATACAATCATCATTCAGCAAAAATATTTATTCAAGTATTTCTTTCAAAATTGACAACAGCCTACTAATAATCTCTATATAATCTATGCCAAATGGACCCTAATTAAATATTTTAACCATATATCGATTACTTTTGAAAAACAGATGTCGCTGACATCACTGTAGTCGCTTCGTTTCCCATCTTTATACTCTATAATCTTTGGTATTTAGCTTTTCATCTCTTCATATTTATTTTTGAAATTCCTTGATGTATTATGTTATCGAACAACTGGATATTAATCCTCAATTTCGTAAGTTGAAATCTTCTCATATATTTATATGTTTTTTCCATCACTTTAATCATATTGTAGTTCTCCTGACGAAGAGAAAATATATTCTCGAAAGCTCGAGTTGAGAAAAAAGAGTATAATTTAAACTCTGCTGCTATTCCCATTATTTATATTTAGTATTAATAACAATTCATTATTCATTATTCAGAATAGATTATCATTGTCCAGGGTAGAAGCATTCATAGAAGCATTTATCCAAATACTTATCTAAATAGAACTGTAAGGTGGTCTCATGCTCTTTAACTAGCCGGATCCTAGGAGAGTAACTTTAACTGTTCATAAACAGCACTCTCATAGGACTTTAACCTCACAACACTAACCTGATTGAAAAATCGGACATTGCTTTCACCCTGTTTCTTACAGTACACGGCTCCATCAGAATCTCTAACTATGCTGACGGACTGTATCGGAAATTTCGGGTTACTATCGTCTAAGAGGTGAGAAAGGAAAAGGTTTTGAAGAAGAAGGAGGCTTAAGGTTATGAAACTAGAGAAAGATACAGAAAATCTCGGACGTCTGAATAAACATTAATTCTCTGGTTGTTGCACGAACTTGATATAACGCAACTCCAGAAGATTTGAATAGCTCATCTGCTAGTGAAACTTCTTGAATAGAATAGAATAGAATATGAGTTTATTTCCCAAATCATTGACAGTAACATGCAAAATACAAAGAAGAGGAAACAAGTCAGAATCACAAAATATTAACAATACAAGACAATTTCTCATGATAGAACCTTAGGTACTACAATGTGTCACAGAAACTTTTGAATTCAGTTACTGTGTAAGGCTCACATTTGACAATAATCGAAAATATTGATTTTTTGAAAATTCTTAAATCATTAATTGTCCTTATCTCTCTAGGTAAGCAGTTTTATAGTTTTATGATCATGTACAAGGTGCTTTCTTCAATCATTGAGTATTTATGAGCTGAAAAAAAATAATCGTTCATCCTACAAGTAGCGTTGGTGTTTTAAAGATGTTGAAAATATATTTTGTTTTTATGATAAAACAATTACACTCTCTATATATATATATATATATATATATATATATATATATATATATACAAGCCTATCATTGTAAGAATGTTATTCCTTCTGAATACATCCCGACAAGATTCTCTGAATTTCATACTGAACGTTGTTCTTAGAGCAAGTTTCTGAGTAACAAATACTTGTCGCGCCGACGTACTTCCTCCCCAAAATATAATTCCGTAAGACATCACTGACTGAAAATTAGCAAAGTACACAAGCATTAAGGTTTTATCATCTACTTGGTTTCTTAAAGTTCTTAACATGTACATGATAGAGTTTAATTTACACAGCAACTCACAATGTGTTGACCAATTTAAGTGATTGTCAATATATAATCCCAATAATTTTGTCTGCTGGTTTGTTTGGACTTTACCCGAGCTGAATGTGATGTTATCTGGTGGTGTCAATTTTGACCTACTATTTTTGAAAAATACAACATTAGTTTTATCAGCATCAAGAACTAGGCTGTTCTCAGCACACCACTTCTCAACCATTGACATAGATCGTATTAAATTAATAACAACTATACTTAAATCATTTGACTTAACTATAATATTTGTGTCATCCGCATAAAGGTGTGCTTCTATTACTGCCTCAGTTGTGGTTTCTACCTCATTTGCTTCAATTTCGTGAGGGGTGGAGGAGAAATAATGTGAAGATATATCATTTTTTAACGTGCATAATCTTACCAAATCCTTTGTGTCTGATCGTTCAGATACTTCTACCGAATCGAAAATAAACCAAAAACAAAATTGGCCCCGCCAAGGTACCCTGCGGTACACCAGCAACAATGGTACCCTCGGAACATATGCTGCATCCATTTTCTTCAAACAAAATGACGACTTGTTTTCTGTTACTCAGGTAACTCTCAAATAGTTTCAGTGGTATACCTCTTATTCCGTGCTTTTCGAGCTTCGACAGCAACACTTCATGGTTGACACAATCGAAGGCTTTCGATAGGTCCACAAAAAGTCCCGCAGGCGCTTCACCATTTTCTATGGAATCTACGATTTCACGAAGAAATTCAAAAATTGCAGTTTCTGTTCCCTTGCCTTGAGTAAAACCATGTTGTCTCTCAGACAACACTTTGAACTTCTTAAAAAAGCTCATCATTCGATTCACCAAAATTTTTTCGAAAATTTTAGCGAACGACGTAATGAGACTAATTGGCCTATAATTTGATAATTCGTGGGGATCTCCTTTCTTGCAACATGGTCTCACAATCGCTTTTTTCAGGCCGTCAGGAAATATTCCTGATCTAAATGAACTATTCATTATATGACATAAGGGTTTAACTATATGTATAATGTGGCGCTTTATCACTGTAATAGGGACTTCATCATATCCGCAAGATTTTTTGTTGTTCATACTCTTGACTGTATTCATGATCTCTGTCTCTAAGACTTCAAACAAACAAAAAGAGTTTGTGATACGAGACTCCTCGCGAGCACCAGCAGTCCGACAGTTGTGAGAATTGGGTAATATATTTGACCTGTCAATGAAAAAATTATTGAACCTATCCGCCTGCTGAACTCCTCTGAAACTCTCGCCAACAGATCCCTTACCTCTGTTTGTGACCTCTTTCACTATATTCCAGGCTGTTTTGTGTTTGTTTTCAGATCTCTCTATACGAGAAGAATTTAACATCTTTCTATCAAATAGTATTGATGAATCATAAGCGCGTTTTACTGTTCTATATTTTCCAACAAACTCAGGTTTATATTTAGAAATAATAAATAGTGTATCCACTTGCTGCCTTAAAGATAGACTTTTTGCACTTAATTTATTCTTCCTGTTTTCCGAAAAGTTCACAGATCTCAGTTGAAATGACATACGAAAGATATCAGTAAACCTCCCAGAAAAAAAGCACCACATTTCATCGATATTTTCAACAGATATATTATAGAGATCAGACCAATCTACATCTAAAAGAAGTTTCTTGAATATTTGATGATTGCTCTCACTATATGATCTTACATTCTTTCTCACGGGTTTACTAACATGGGATTTGGAGCCAAAGGTGAATCTTTGGCCAGAGTGGTCAGATAAGTGCTCCTCTATAATGAAAGCCCTCCCCTCAACATTCGTAATGATATTATCTAAACAGGATGATTTCCTAGTTGGTTCTAGAAAAGTTACATTTAGATCGTACGTCTTTAAGATTGACAAAAAAATTTTTGAGTCGTGAGAAGCCGACAAAAGATCAATATTGAAGTCACCCGAAATAATGAACTTCACCCTTTCATCATGACATTTTTCAAGTATTAATGTTAGCTTCTCGAAGAAAATTTCAACATCACTCAAAGGGAGAGTATTAGGGCGATATACACAAACAATCAAGTATTTTTCAGAATTGAGTACAATATGACATGCACAACATTCGAAAGAACCACCTACATTAAAGTGTTTGAAATCCTTTCTGTCAGTAGATTGCCTCCCCCTTTTCAGGAATATAGCACATCCTCCATGTCGGCCACTTTCCCTGCAGTGTGAGGAAATGAGGTAGTAACCAGGCGGTGTGTACATAAGCAATTCCTCTTGTGATCTCCAATGTTCAGTTGTACATAAAATATCTACGCTGTGGCTGGACAATGCATGCTGCAGCTTTAAGAAGGAGGTAGTGATCGATTGGATGTTTTGATGTAGTAAACATAAGCTTGTTCCCCTTTTCCTTACTTCACTGTGTTGATTCGAGGTGTACCCCTCCGAAAAAAATTCCTGAAGTTGAAATCCCTCAGTATAACTCCACTTGGCCATGATTCTGGTTTTATCAGTTCCGAAAACAAACGTTCAGAAAGAACACCAACACTAAATGCCGAGTTGCTGCCCTTCGTGGAGAGTTTTTTTACTTCGAACTCATTGTTATTTGTAGTATCCTTAAGAAAATCCATTATATCTTGTTCATATACTTCATTTCCACGTATTCTTTCGACGTACAACCATTTTTTTCTTTGTGCCCCTTTTACTTTAGATTCAGGTGCCACTTGTTTGGACCCTGTGCATATCATAGGTTTTTGTTTTATTTGTTTTTTCTTGACAACAGTGCTCCACTGGAATTCATTAGGTTGTGAATTATTGGTGATAGGATTTTGTACATTTATCATCATTTTCTGCTCGTTATTTTTCGGCTGGCCAACTTTCTGCGATTGAAAAACCGGTGTTTTGGCCTTTTTCTGAGGATCACCAGTTTCAAAGATACTTGATGAATTATTTGTAGTCCTAGCATTAGGATCATCCGTAAGTCAGAGTAAAAAAAATTGAAATGAGTCTTGTTTTAGAAAGGATGGGTTAAGTTAGGTTATAACAAAGGAGGTTAATTCAAATGAAAAAAACATGCTGTAGGCTAGCTGGTTCGAGATAGTTCATATCATATTAGAATTGCAAATCTTAGGTTCTTCATTCAACAATTACTAATTCTATCCATCATGAATAATGATGAAAACCAAAATCAGTTTTTTTCAAATCTTCATCTCACATTTGCAGACTTATTGTTGAATATGCATTTTCATAAATAACCAATTGAAGATATCGAAAAAATAGCTTCGCGGGATAAAGAGTTAACTCGTGAAGAAGCTCTAGAATTAATTTGACCCGAAAATGTTCGAGATGAACCTGAGAGATTTTAAGTGAAGTTATACCGTTCGTAGATGTAACGAATTGGCCTTTTCGGCTATTCTTCAGACCTCCATTAGTCAGATAAATCGCTTCGAACTGACTTCTTGATGTCAACAAAAAGGTGGTGCTCTAATGAAAAGCCATTAAATGACTTGCAAACCTCTTTTATTATCTTTTTTGTAACTTCATCCTACTTCCCTGCCCTCCAGATATGGGGCCAATTCAATGCCATTCGGAGAGATTATATCTCATGAACTCTCCTCCGCCTCAAGGAAAATGCTGGGAATTTTTCGGAGTGGATAAGGCTGCCATAGAAATTATTAAGTGGAGTTCGTACTGAACATCTGTTCCTTAAATTGAGATGGAAAAAATATAATTCCCACGAAATACATTTTCATTTCATTTCTGTTTCAATAATGAAATAAATCCAGCAAGTAACACTGACGGTTTTAATGTGTTGAGATAGATCTGTAGACTAGTTACTTCAATTACGATGTACGAAAGTTATGATTGATACATGTTTCCAAAATTTGTACACCTGATGACAACATTTGCACTTTGAAAACGATGAGCAGAAAGCAACATACCTAATTCAGAGGATTTTGGTGAGTTGCATACTCAACATTTGTCCGAGGTAAATAGTGTGAACAGAAAGTCCGAAACCAATCGGAGCAAGTGAGTCTTTTAATATCTGATACTGATTGCCAAAAGTCTTCTATTTTGAAAAATTTGCATGAGAGATAAGTCGATTCAAGAGGACAAATGGATGTACTCCTAATTGCAACCGATTTATTTCAGAGCACCCGAAATGAAACAATAGCCTCATTAAAAACCTATGACCCATATTTGGGTACTCACCAATTTGGAGTAGAGTCAGCTCTATGAGGTAGAAAACTTCTTGGACCTTTGTGATACTATATTGAGGACAAAAATACTGATATATACGGTGTTCTTAAATGGCTTTATAATATGATTGCACAGGCTTGATACAATGAGTTTGATACATGAGTTTTCCGTGTGCCTATATTCTTGGCTGCCTCTTGTATACTCGCAGGAATATTCTTTCACTGAGTAAATGTTCTGAGTACCATGAATGTAACACACGACATAAAGAGACGCTCTGTTTTCCAAGACATCGCACCTCAAAGTTTCAACGGTCACCATTATATAGTGGCATAAAATTTTTCAATCACCTACCCTAAAGATTGGAACTTTTGGAGTACAAGCGTTTCAAGAATGAAATCAAATCCCTGCTTCTCGAGAAGTGTTTTTATAGTAAGCAAGAATATTTTAGTTTATACATCAATTAAGGCATTTTTTTCCTTTTCTGATTCTTCTGCTTTTTAATATTAGTGTCATTAGTATTGATGATTATATGTGTATAAGTTTATATCTGTATATATTGTTTGTTTATTTCCACTATTTGAGAAACGTATCCTATACACATGTATTTTGTCTCAAAGGGTTAATGAATTTATTATTATTATTATTATTAATGAGTCTTACACAATTGCATTCATTCTGATACGTCAAAATTAATGACGCATTTTTTTCATGTAGAGTCTAAAATATTGACACTATTTAGAAATTCTGTTGTAAACTCGACTGCTCCTTCAGGTTGATCTTTCTTTGGGTCATAACTATTGTAAATTTTGTACTCTTCGGGAAGTTTGGAAACTGTATCATCATTGATTTTTTCAACATCTCTATCGAGAGGCGCAAGTAGTGCTCTGTCGGGAGCAGTACACTTAGCGTCCACTTACCATCGTTAGATTTTTTTGATATTTTACTGCTTCAGATTGATATTCATGTTGTCCTGAAGTCGTTATCACGTATATGGATACAAAATACTAAAGGGTAATATTATATTTTCGCCTTTCAAAATTGGTTATTATGACATACAATTCAACTGATTCGCCATTTTGGGAATCGTTTCCTTTATCCCCGCACCTTATTTCCGATCATGAATGTCATTCAACATATATTTGGCGGCAGATTTGAATTATTGTGATGGTCAAAACATATTCAATATTTCACATAGAAATGGAACTATAGAACTTGTAACATTATTCATGACTTTTTGATTTCTGAATATCTTGTGACTGAAAAATTATAATTTTTGTTTTAACTTCATTAAAATAAAAATTATTCATAATTAATGGATAATCGTTCATCATCGATAAAACTTTAAGGGGGGTCCCGGAAATTTTTAGATTTTTGAAGCAATTTGGCCATTTCAAGCTATCGAGCTACTTTAAAACCTTAACTACTCTTTTGACTCGAAATCAAAACTACAACAGAACCTCAAATAAATGAAACTCATAATGGAGCAAATACTCCATTTACCTCGGATACGGCTCTGATATAGTCTTATATAGTTTAGTTTTACAAGGTTAGGTTAGGTTAGGTTCATTTTCCCTACCGAAAGTTGAAAAAAAATTGTGAAAAATAAGAAAAAAATGGATAAAAAAGAAAACATCGATCCGCATTCAGGTTAGGTTAATTTAGGTTAGGTTAGGTTAGGTTCATTTTGCCCTCTGGGTACCCGGTAAACTGTGTTTTTTTAGTCGGTGCGCCCTGGTGATGCGGTTGGTGAGGGAGCCAACTCGACAGAACCTACAACGAAGGCCAACCCGACACTACCTACAACTAAGGGGTTGTAGGCGTCTGAATTGAATTGATTAATTAATTAATCAATTCATGAGCAGATTTTTTACACAGTCGCAAAAAAAAGGTTCATTTTGCCCACCTCAAGATCCCACAAAAAATTTTTTAAAAATACAACTGGGCAAGGTACTTTTATAACTGCTATGACAACCCATAAGAAATTTGAATATTATCGTCTACTCACACTACTAAAATTAATCTTGATATTAAAAATTTTAGTAAGTTTGAGGTTAATTATGCGGAAATGTTTGGCGACTTTGTCTGTGCCAAGACCAGTGACGTCTATGGACAATCTATGTTCACAAAATCCACAAATTTTATGTGCAACCATGACAGTTCTACTTCAAATTCTTAACGAAATGATGCATTTTCGATATTGATTTTTTCGAGAACTACTGCGTATTCTCCGAAAATACTTCGGATTCGGGTATTTTAGAGCATTTTTTCATCATCTGTTAAAGGAAAAATTCATATTTTTAGTGGACGTTATCTGGACTATCCCCGCTCTGTCTTTCATCCCTTCATAATTTCCATTTCCATCCTCAGCAGATACCAAATACTTTATCAATGAGATTGTTGATTGAAATGATGTTCTGCGACAATTCAATTTCTTCCATGTAATTTTGAGTTAGTTCGCTCTTGTCTAATTTTGGTAAATAATTAGCATAATGACGTTGCTCTTTATCAACGCGCATATTTTCTTCTAGTTAGAAAGTCTTGAAAATGGACCATTTTCAAGTAAACATATTGAGTTAAAATGACACAATTTTGATTGATTTCTTCCACGACTGCTATAGCTTTTCGACCACAGAATGTCAGTATTCCATCACTTGAATTTATGTAATATTCATACTACAACACCTAAATCAATTTCATGCATTGACCTCGGGTGCAGGTATTGTTTCGTCTGTTCCTTAGTTTTTTTCTTCAGGATAACCAAGAATATCCAACTTGTGAATGAAGCTAATCCTAGTTTCGTAAGCTTTTTGACTGGATTTCGAAAACATAGAGTATAGAGAATTAGATCTATCTGTGAGTCGCTCCGATTGTCATCGCATTTCTGGTTGCAATTTATGAAAGCTCATAGGTATTCATTTCTGAATCGACTTTCATTCATATTTTGCAGCTTTTCTCGCACCTGACACCCTGATAAATCGATTCCTTGAACCGAACAACCCCTTTCATGAAAATCGTTAGAGCTGTTTTATGCTTATTATATTTTAAAGAGGTGCGTCAAGTTGGTGACTCAATAGTGGAATTTTGATATGAAAATATTTAGGGTATTTTGTGCCAATTTGTGATGTAAGTTACGAATATTGTGCCCATTCAGTTTTCGAGATATTTCGAATTTTCACTATGAGTCACAAACTTGACGCTGTGACTCGCATATGAAATTTTGGAAATTTTCTTTTTTCGATAAATTGTGCGTATTCCTCTATATGCGGAAAGATTCCCACAAATGTTATGGCAGCCAGGTTGACAAAACATGTAGACCTCATTCTACCGGAGGCACAATGCGGATTCAGACCAAATAGAGGTACCACAGACCTAATTTTCATCCTTAGACAGCTGCAGGAAAAGACAAGAGAACAGCAATTACTACTGATGAATCCCTCGTGTTCTTCAGGTCATTTCTAACAGATCGCAAGCAGAGTGTGAGATTGAGTGACAGATCTTCTAGTCCTCGAACTGTCCTGTCGAGGGTGCCACAGGGTTTAGTGTTTGATCCGTTCTTAATTTTAGTTTACACCAGCCTATTCCACAAGGTTGTTAGATACTGTAACTTGCATATGTTTGCTAATGACTTAGAATTATACTATCATTACTCAATTGAGAATATTCTAGATGCTAATATCAAGATGAACGCAGACATTGATGCAATTGCCAACATGGCCTCCCTACATTCTCATGTGTTGAATTTCAAGAAATCAAAAATCGTCATTTTTGGGAGCAAGTCTGGTATCGAACATTCTATGCGAAATTTGAAATTCACAATAGGTGGAGATACTGTTGAGATTTCTAACTCTGCGGAGAGCCTTTAACTTATTCTTGATAGATCTCTCAGATTCCAAGAACACATTTTGCGGAATATTCGGAGAGCGTATGGGGCGCTCCGTCTGCTCCATTCCCACAGTTCAATTACTGTTCCCAAGTATATGGGCACATGTATCGATCAAGATATGTTGGGCAGCGTGCAACGTGTTCAGAACTCATGCATTCGATTTATTCTCGGTATACATATATATATATATATATATATATATATATATATATATATATATATATATATATATATATATATATATATATATATATATATATATATATATATATAACCGAACGAGATCCGTTCATGAAGTTTTCTGAACAGTCCGAGATCCATTTGGCAGAACGAGATCCGAAAACGGATCTCGTGTTTTTTTACGTGTATATGGTTAGATCTAGGTCCACTGATCCTAAAATACTCATTTTCGAAAATTTCGATCGGATCTCGTTTCGGTCGAAAAACATCATGCATATATACAGTTTTAGTTCCACGATCTGACGGTTGGCGGCGACAAAATCGCCACCTGTATATCGAGTCTCGTTTATAAGGAACAGATACATTCGAGCCGGCAACGCCGGGTACTTGCGACGGCTGATATCATGGAGTTTCGAATATTCGCGATATGCTTATGGATGCGAATTCTTATCATTGCAAACGATTGTTTATGGATATATTCTCATATCATTAGGAGAGTATCGAATTCAAGATTGAAATCCAAACGTCTTGCGAAGTTTAGGTCTGATTCAGTGTCCATTGATTTAAAAAAAAATGCATAAATGTGATTCACACCCTATCCCAACACATAATTTCAATGGTGTGACATCTTCAACTAGTACTGGAAAAATTTCGTTCACTCCTCTGGTGTCTTTTTCTTATTTCTTTCACGGATTCAAATCCTACATTATCTGGGATTGATTTTCAGACATTTGAAATTTATTGCAGAATTTGAATTCGGCATCTCAATTTCGTTTTGAAATCTATATAAAATTGAGAACGACCTGCTCATGTTATTCTGGCTATTTAATGATTCTGTGAAATGTTCTCATATTTATCCTAAGCATCACCTTACAATGACTGAGAAAGGTTGTCACTATTCTTGCTTGAAAATATACAATAAACTGCCAAGTCACATTAGGAGAGAAACAAATATTAGAAAATTTAAAAAAACTATATATGAAATGTTAATGACATTAGAGCCCTATGATTTAGGAGAGTTTTAAACTGAAATTTTTGTTTGTTTATTTGATCATTATGAAAAAAGTAAGAATGACAGTTCTTAACACAGCCTACTTAAAACACAAGCATACAAATGAATTCGACTGAGTGAAACCTGGCTTTGGTCGTGAAACTCGAATTTTATTCAATAACGGCACAAATACTGACTTCAAAGGCATGAAATGTTGGGCATACTCTAAGTAGTTTTTGATGAGCAATCCATCGGAATTACAAAGTTGTTAGGTTGCCATTTGAAAAAAATTAGGTTTCATTATTTTATCAAGTCTCACTTTGAAGCCCTGTTTCAGAAACCCTGTATAAAATTTCCTCATAAGTTATACTACCAGCAGCATCATCGAACATCGAATGGAGTGTGATGAATATATCTAAAACGAAAAATTTTCTTCAGGTGTTGATGATAATCAGAAAACAAGACTTACTTTACCGTGATTAATTTTTTCCTGGATAAATCTGGAGTATTCATATCGTGGTAAACAACATAGGTATGCCGAAAATTTTTCATATTACTCCTCAGGGGAATGTTCCAAAAATCTATTGAAAAGAAATTGAATTCGCAGAAATTAGAGATCCAGGTCATTTCTGTCCATTTTCGCTTGAACCATAATTCAAACGTCAGGTTCGCCAGTGAGCGCCATAATTTATAAATTCGCATGAAGCAGCCCTAGTGGCTTTAGTAGAAAATCTGGTGCTCGAGATGTCTACTACAAGACAGAACGTAAGTAAAATTTCATTCAATCAATTCATTCAATCATTAATGATGTTCTCAAAGAATATATATTTTATCCCTAAGAATCTCGGAACAATATTTTGTTGAAGTAAATTTTTTTTTCGTTACAGAAAATCATTGCTGTTATTTATTTGATATACTGCATTTGGCTTATGTCATCGGTGGTTGTCATGCTGAACTTACTACCTTGCACAGAGGACGTTTCACAGGAAGATGAAGCTAGGGCAACTGAAATTATAAAGGATGCAACACCACCTGGCTTCACCTTTGTTGGAGTCAGACCCGAAGTGAGGCTCGGGAGAAATCCCCACAGATGGATAGGTATTTTTCTAGCTGACAGTGACTCCTACGAAACTGGATGTCAGTCTATGAGATATTTAAAACAACAGTTCAGGAGATTTGTTCCTCAAGGATCAGATATTTCTGCAGTCAAAATTACCACCAGCACATCAAAATAACGATTGAAGTGGAATATCTTGTGAATTGATACTGCTCAAAAGTATCTCGAAGAAGACGAAGTCTATATCCGAGGTGCCAATTACAAGGCTATACCACAGAGTCAGGTGTATGTAGAAAATGAATAATTTCAAATTTCTGATTGATGTTTAAATTTCGTATATTTTATTTAACGTTTGTTCTTCACTTACCATTTTGATTTTTGAAATTACTGTTAGATTTAAGACGTTTATCACGTGATACCTTGTATATACACTTTCTATGTGAGTTTAGTTTTTAGTACCAAAATTTACAGAAAAACATTATACGCCTTCATTGTGACACCTCAGATTTAAGGTTTTCAAGTTCTAGACGGTTTTTCATCTCTCCTGTAAAATTGGCGAAAAAGTATATTCAAGGTATCAAGCTTTAACAATCGATATGTGGAAGTGTTCATTGAAAGGACCTATTCTTTGAAAAACTGTTGTAACTTCAAGACAAAATATGTATTTCTTATATTTCAGTTGAATTTCTGATATTCAAATATGATCAAAAATTTAGTACTATAGATAATGTATGTTATGATTGATGGCAATTTTATTTTCTTTATCAATGTGTTCTAACAACTCCGGTACTCATCGTTGAATGGGAATTTTCCAAAAAAATCTCCAATAAGCAACATCAATGATATTTTTTGTCCTTTTGTACATTAGAATCGAATAAACAATAACTCTCTATGTATGTTTTCATTGACAAATCAATTTAGCATCTTGCTATAAGAATGATTTGCATACAGATAATCAAAAAAATTTCAATAATTTGATTTTCAAAATTCTTTCATATTTCTGATTCACTAGAGGGTATCTGAAGGTATGGGGATATTCATTTTGTTGATATGACTGACGGAAATAATGTATGAGAAAATTATTTACAAAATTTTCAATTGGCAACCCATATTTTACATTTTCATATAAAAAAATTACAAATTCAACAAATTACATAAAATTCAATACCTAATCAAATATTAATTTTACAAAATTTTCAGATATAGAATAATTTCTGACTTATGAAAAATATAACAACTGACGAAGTAGGTACAGATATTCTATATATATTATTTTGATATAGAGCAAAATATAACATAATACTGCAAGAAATACACACAATCAAAGATTTATGAAATGACATTCTATGAGAATAATTAATTGTCAATTAATTAATGTTAAATTAATTTTGGAAGGAGAATAAACTTCAAGTGTAAACATAAGTGGAAATGAAAGGTGAAAGCAAGTGTTCAATTAGTAAGTTCATAAGAAAGGAAAGCAGTGATGAGAATATAGAATTTCATATACAGGGTGAGTCGGGAAGAACGGCCCAAACTTCAGGTGTGTATTCTATAACTCGGAATAATTAAAAAAAACTCATTTGTTCTCAAACTATAGCGTCATTATAAAAAACAACATTTTTCTATATTAAAATGGTTTTATCTATAGCATTTTTTTAATAAATTCTCAAAAATCCTGCCATTAACCTCAAAACACATTTGATTTCGTCTGCGAAGGGCTCTCGTTGCTTTTCTGATTGATTCCTGTCTTTCTTTAATAAGCAATGCCGTATTTCTAATGCATCGAATTAGAGCATCCTGAGAGTCAACTTTAACTTTGTATACCTCGTTCTTGAACCAGCCCCACAAACAAGTTTCAGCAGTCCAGTTGTGTGAGGTCTGGAGATCTTGGAGACCAACTAATAGGACCACAGCGACCAATCTATAGTCCGAGAAATTCTTGATCTAAATATTGTTTGACCTCATTTAAAATATTCTAATTACCCTATAGTTTGAAAACAAATGAGAATCGAATAACAACATATTGAGTTTTTTTAAATTATTTCGACCTGCAGAATACACACCTGAAGTTTGAACCGTTCCTCCCGTCTCACCCTGTTTACCTATAATACATTACCTTCTATTCAGTGTACCCTATAACTATTGTATACAAAAGTTTTAATCTGCAACCAAGATTTAGTTTGAAAATTCTCTAAATTTTTTTCTCGAAACTCTAAACATTCGCCTTTTCTGGGTGCAGTTTCCTTTTTTATATGATTTTTGAAAAACTGGAGCATCATTGTCTTTTGGACTTCATTCCATGTTCCTCTATGATTTTTTTTCCGGAAATACGGAAAATTGCTCAATTCAAGTTGAATGAGATAATGTTTTTTGTATGAAAAGCAAATAAACCCAATTAAATTCTACATCAATAAATGAGATGCTCGAAAGGTAAATTTACCCTCATATGAATATTTGAGAAAGAAATTATAAACGAGTTTTGAGTGAATAATTGATTATTCATTGGGGCCCAGACTTCAAGTATGGTTGGTTGAATTGGTATGATATCCAATTCGTGATTCAAAGATGCAGGAATGATCTTTTTTCCACATTGCAAATATAATACTTCTTGGTGTACATGAAAATAATATATTAGTTTGGGGGCTATTAGATATTTCAGGACAGGTCATGTTCGAAATGAGTGAAAGCATTGCAATCAGGATGAAAAAATATCAGACCGAAATTGTCGAAAGAACATAGACGAATTCAATCTACGGATTTACTTCATTCATGATCATGATTATATACTATAATATAATGGAAATTGATTTAGTTGTTTCAAGGAACACCTTCAAAATTGGATTTCAATAATTCAATTAGTACATTTTTTTTACGAATAAATGGAAATGTTCAATGAAATCAATGATGCATGTCTAATTGACGATAATTTTTGACATTATGTAAAATAACTTCAGAAACGGTGGGCTTGAGTCACCCATGTGGTTTTGAATTTAGCCACTAGACCTTTATTCAGAGTCTTTATTTGACCATATACTCTTGCTTGAAGCACTCTTTATTATGATTGAAATATCTTGCTTTTTTGAGAATAAATATTCAGGTAAGCAGTCTATTGATAAAATTTCTACCCGAATACTCATTCACATGCAAGTTTACATTGTATCAGTTGATATCCCATATCCCACACATACTAAGAACTGTCCTTTCTTTAATGTGTGGTTGTATCTTGAAGGAAGCCCCTAGCATCATCGAACTTGAATTAATTTTCGGAAAAGTCGAAATTTTCAATAAATATGTTATGTTCGAACTCACTTTCAAGAGTTGGGTTCATTGAATTTCTTATATATCTATATAATGTGATGATATATAAAGGTGATAATGAGGAGAATAAATCATATGGGTCGTGTGATCCATCAAATCAATGGAAACCTTTATTCCAGAAATAATTTCATGCGATAAAATTATTCACGTAAAATATTAGAAAATTTTCTTCTTCAGCCTGTCTCTTTTCCACAAACCTGAATCGGAATGACGAAGTGTGTTTCCTTTGAACTCATGAATCGTTATACGTTTAAAATATACAATATTTACATATCAAAGAGGTATTTTTCATAAGATTCCCATTATTTTCATGTGAATCATACAAATTATGTGAAACGTGTACTTGTAGTCTTAGTCCGATATATAAAATCTTCCTGAAACTGAGTTTTGGTTTTCAACAAAAAAATTCCAATCCCTTCGATTAATCTGACACCTCAATATATTACAGGTTTTAATTATTCGGACGTGGTACCTACTTTTTTATTGTCCGTAGAAAATGAATCAATGTTTGGCAAGTGGATTTCTGTTTTTGTTATCCCAGCTGCACCAATTCGAACTTTTATGTTTAATTCAGAGAAAAATAACGTTCTCTCATGAATATGGATAATCTTTCATCAAGCAACGATAGAATGTCGTCAAGTAGATATATATGACATGTTCTTCTTCATGTACCCTGAACATTGATTTGGGAATGAAGATATTAGGTTTGATTTAATTTATAAATAAAAACTCAAATAATATAGCAATCAATAATAAGGGCCAATGTTCTCCAATAAATATAAATGAAATATATTATCATTCAGATTTTTGTGATAGATATCATTCAACTTTTAGAGTTGGATTGATTGAATTTCTGGTATAATTATTTGAGTATAATGTAATGAAATTGAAGAAGTCTCCGGGGCCTATTGACTCTGGTCCATAAGAAATTATTTCACCCAACGTTTCACCTACAATACGCCGAACGCTGAATTTCTGAGAGTGTAGGAAATCGTGGCTGATACATACGGACAAGTTACATGAAGAAAGATGTCACAATTATTATTATATGATTAGAAAAACAAAAAATTTAATGGGAAGAATGAAATATCGGAAAGCCTATACACTAAACCGAACTTTTTTTCCCCGCGAATTTCATTACTTTTAAAAACACATATGTTCGAGGTCGAAACAATTATTGTATGAGGCAATTCTACCCCGTTTCCGGAAAATGTGTAAGAACCCATGCTACACTGTGTATTAGCGTTGATCAACGTTATTACTCAAAGACCTTTTATCCTATGATTAGTCTATGGCCTATGGTATTACACCTTGGCCGGTTGACAAGCGAAACCTCGGACGGGCAAACACCCTCACCATGTGAAACCAGGCTGAGAGTTCAAGCTGGTTGCAATCGAACATTTGTCATACATATATTCCACTTAGAAAGGATTATTAAATCTTTTTCTAGTTTGTACTTGATAATGCATTCAGGCATAAGTGTGTTTGGTGTGCATTGAATTCGAATGAAAATTCTAGAGTCTAGGTGTTTCGATTTCTATGGCAAAGTCTGCCGTGGAGAAGACATCAAATCTTTTGGACCTTGTTTTTTCCAAATGGGATGGAATTAAATTTTTGATTGTCCGCTCAGTCTACGTCGAAAAATAGTTGATAAGGGTAATATATATATATATATATATATATATATATATATATATATATATATATATATATATATAAATATATATATACAAACGGTCTGAGATCATTATTTCTTGAGGTATTCGGTCTAATTTTTTTCAGAATACAGCATGTGATCCCCATTTCCATTGTTGCTCAAGAAATCACTTGTGCAAAAAAAGACGATTACTTCCGCTGAAATCTCATTTTGGCGAAATTTGGCTTTCTTTGTTCAGATTAATACCTTTAGAAATCATGATCTTTTTCGGATATGAATTATTTTCAAAATTCCATTATGCCCATTCTACGAGCATATTTTCGTTGTTGTAATCTATTCAGAGTAATGGATTTATAATTATGTAAGTTGGGCCTACAAAGAATTATATGTTTAGGAGCGGAAACCATTTCCAAATTAGGACCTAGGCTTGGATAAGCATGGAAATATCGAAGAGTGGTGATACCATTGTATTCCTTATCGGAAACCTATTATAATCTCACATTAGGTCTCACTACTTGTATGATTCTCTCTATGAAATTTTCCTTTCGTCATTTGGGGGGGAAATGGATATTCTGTCTATTTTTTGCTTGCTTCATATGTTCTCCCAGATACTCCGTTAACAGTTCGGTTTCCACTATACATCATAACAGATAAATCGTAAATACATTCGAAGTCCGAAGGCGAAAAATAATTCTTAGCATCATAACTACACCATCTCCAAATGGTTTTCAGAAACCGTCAATTGTATTTTAGATTAGTCACTTCAATTTCAGAAAGCGTCAATTGAATTTCAGATTAGTCAGTTGAATATCAGGAAATATCATTTTTTATTCAGATTAAATCATAGGTATTTCAGAAACTGTTATTTGTAATTCAGTTCGAATATCATTTCAATTCATGTCGGATTTTGAGTCATATATTACTCATTTTCATCATGGGCGACCGCAGAATTTTTTCTCAGGGGGGGCCAAATAATGATTTGATGAGGCGCAAGCGAAATCAGTATTGGGATTTGCTCTAAAACAAGAAGTGAATCAGAATCTCAGGGGGGGCCACGGCCCTCCCTGGCCACCCCCTGCGGGTGCCCATGATTTTCATAATGGATATCATATCGTCAATCTTATATCATTTCCAATCAGGTCAAGAATTATAAAGATGCACTCTGAAACTAAAGTAGAAACTTCTGTGAATGGAAAATAAGACACACAGGAATTCACATAAGTGAAACATATTACTTGTGTTTTGCCTTATTATTTCGGACAAAAATCGCTGAAAATCCTTGATGCAATCTTTTGTCGTTAGTATCTAGGCTTGGATTGAACTCTTTTAATGTCAACATGAATATGACCATAATATTTAGGTAAATACACATTTCAGAACAGAAAAACTGTAAACTTATACAATATTTTTTTGATGTAGATTCCACCCGACCAATTAAACATGATTGGTTCTCATTAGGTAAAATGAGTCTTGGAGATTATGTCATGGTGGACTCAGACGTAGAAACAGCAAAAGTTCAGCTGAATGTAATATAAACTCAGGAGAAGAATTTTGATGTTCCCTGACAGAACCCATAAAATTAGAAATTCTCATTCGAAAACATAATACATTATTACCGTTGGAATGAATTGTTCTTTGAAAATTCTGTAGAAGTAATGAGCAAATAAACCATTGAATCAATTCAGACTTCAATGAGTAATCTGATAATGAACTAAGAAGCTAGATGTTCGTGTCATTACTGATGAAATCGGAAGTCGAACGATTCTGGAATTCCTCACAAGAAATCTTTCGACTACAAATAGTTCAATAACTTTAAATTCAATAATTTCATGTGTTCATTTCGAATGTTTTTTTGAACTATTCCAACCAACAGTCTGTATCAATGAAAAAACTTCAGGTCGCTTTCGGTGCTTTCCATTGCTGTATTCAAACGATTCGATGAAAACATTATATGAGTATTTGCATTAACAAGGGATCATTCATTCATGGCATTGAAAGAATAAAGCTATCAGAACTCACATCCAAGAGATTGTTCAACATAAACACTAGATTACCGCACCCGTATTATACCAACTCGTATTTGTTTTCATACCTATTTTGATTAATTGGTACAAATCGTGAGACGTCGCGGGATCTCGAGTAACTGTCAATACATCATTTTATACAGCCGAGGATCTCGATCATTCAAGAACATATCACCGGATCTGGTTTGGTATACGAAACTTTTTGTGTATAAAAAAACAAAAACAAAAATTAACTTCCCAGCAAACACGGCGATGCAAATGTAACTCTTATGCGATGTACTGTTTATCTCTCCTAGCGCTCGCATATGCATCCAAATGTCCTCCACATCAAGTACGCATTTCGGAACAATGAGTAGTTGGTCACAAATGATACTCCATTTCTTGTCACATTTGAGACGCTCATGCGAGTTAATTTTGAGACCACATTTCTTATTTCTTTTCGACTCGCATAGGAATTTTGATGTGATACTAAAAGATATCTACAAATAGGAAGGCATTTCTTATCGCATTTGAGACATATTTTTTATACTCATTGCGTTGACTAATGAGAGGTTTTTTGTGATAAATATTAAACCATTTTTAATGCAGATGAAATATTGTTATTCAATTTGGATTATATTACATTATATATGTGACGTTATTGGAAATTTTAAATTTCAATATTCATTTCGTCCAATAGGAAGATTTGCTCCCAATTACATTATTTTTTGACTGGCAAAGAGCTAATTTACCAATAATAAATAAACATATATTTTAGATTAAATCATTTACCGCATGAGGATAATGAAAAAATCTATTCGAACAAAAAACTATAATGATCAATAACATTAAGATAGAATAAATTAAAAAACAAAAAATGGAAAAAAGTAAACAAAAAAGATGCAAAATAGGTTTGAGTATAAATTATGTAGTAAGTTTCTTCATCTGTCTTTCTTTTCTCTGCCTGGCATGTCGCAGCTAATCCTTTACATATATTTCGAAGTCTTTTTCCGAAATTCCTGTATTCTTCCTCACCACATCTGAAAAGAATGAAAGTATAAGTTAAAAAAAAAAACTTTTGTTTTAATAGCAAATTCAAGTATTTGAGAAATTATATCAGATTATACAAGTATTGTACCTTCATTTTCTCCAATCGATAGGTGATTAAGGAACAATAATTTATAACTTGAGTAATTTGAACAATTTCGTTCAACTATTCAATTTATTGGTTCAACATATTTTAATTGATGAGAAGATTAAAATATAATTGCCAACGTTTTTAACTTTTATTCGTATAGGTGTCTTAGGGTCGGTTTCACAAAACTTCGATTGTAGCGTTAAATTAATTGGAGCCACCGCGATTCGTTAAGACTTCAAAACGAGTGATTCGATTGGTTCGAATTTATGTAAGGTTGTTGAATGGTACAATTAAAGCTTTCTGAAACCCGCCGTAAGTCATTGAAAAATTTCTGGACAACAAATTTACAAGAATTATTTGAATAACTGTGAAGGTTGTGTTTTACAGTATCGCGTCTACACCTCAAATCAATTGAAAAAAAACTCAAATCTAATACTCACTGAATAAAATCTTCATGTCGGGACTTTCAGCAATTTTATAATTTGACCTCTGGCCCGTCCATGAAGAAAGTTCGGCAGTTTCGTCGGTGAAAGTCCTTTTGAGGCATCTCACCATGAAATTTTTGCTGCCATTACCCCCAACGGCCTCATAAGTTTTGTACTGAAAAATGTCGAATTTGGATAAGGTGAACATTAGTTTTAGAAATTATAAGACATAAAAAATCCAAATAAGATCAGATTTCAAAGCAGTTTAACTAAAGATATAATAATTAGTTCAAATCTAGGCTTTCCAATTATGGTGATATAAAAAAAGATATGAATTACTAAGAAATCATTTCCGATATCACATAATATTTAGAAAAATTAGACCAGTGGAGAATTCAAAGGACTAGTTTCTTTCAAGTATACTAACTTTCTCAAACACCAAAATTTGAATTCATTCGAATGCTTCGATTGAGTTTTTGTGAATTTCGCATTGAATTTCTTACCAATCTATTCTTCAATGTTGAATCACTTCTCATTAATTTGAATTCCAGATGATTGAAACCGATAATAAATTGAAATTATAAAAAAATAAAGATATCGTGAAATGGTTTTCACAAAAAGAGAGCCAAAATGGAGCTATTTGGGATACAATGTACATGTACAGCAATATTTCAGACAAGTAAACTGGAACTCAATTTTAAATATCTTCAGAACCAAATGAAATATGATAAATTCAACGGCAAAAATCAAGACAATTCTCAGAAGAAAATTTTTTTTTCTAAATCAAAAAGTTCTGTGCCAACACACTATAAAAACTTCATTATACGATAATAATTATATGTAGAATGAAATATCAAAATATTTGGTTTACAACAATAACTAAAAGAATTTACTTACCAATTAATGCACTCAAATTACAGAAAACCAAAAGAATATCGGATCGAACGAACACCGAACTTCTCGAATCGAACACTAGTCACAAAATGATGGAATATGGAATGGATCCAAAAGAAAAAACTCAAGTCTAAAAATTGTTATACGTTGAATCCGTCAGACGTAAACCCACCCCCCTTTCGTCGTACCAGCCCGAATTCCATTGTCCAAACCGGGTTCTTATCTCGAGAGAAAAATATCCCGGGCAATAAAACCCAGATGTGGTAGTTTCTCTACAGTTGAAGATCGAAGAATTCCTTACTCGGGTGCAAATTCAGCATTTTTAATGCTAAATTTGGCATATTTGATTTATGTATAGCATATATTTTTGGCGTTAAGCATATAGCATATTATGGAATTATGGAGCATACCTTCGAAAGGGAAAAGAAAAAAAAAAATATTGACGGACATTTTCTCATATTTCGAAATCAACAGATGCATAAGGACCGACTGATTTTGGTACTTCTTTCACTGTTACCCTCTTCAATGAAACGAACAAAGAAAGCGCGCAGAATTTTATAGCCTCAATAAATTTTTATGAGCTTACAACAAAAGGAAATATCTAAACGAATTTGGACAATTCTAATCGATCCGGCCAGACATCTGGCACTTTTTTCTTGGGAATTCCTATCTCTGAATTAATGCGAGGAGTCGATAATTTTCGAAATATTTTCAAATCCAATGTCCCACCTACGTGTATCATAATATGTTCAAGCACCCTTGGTCTTCGAGATCCAAATTTCAAATGCTTTGGGAAAACCATCGTCACTTTTTGATCGTATATTTTTTGGGAGCTGAGAAACCATGAAGTGAAGAATATCAAATATTGGTTTTTATGAAGTATCAAAGCTTAAATCACCGAGATTCAAATTCAAGTAAGAATTAAAACGAACACTTCTCCCGCATTCAGAAGTTTCCAGTAATGTGCATATCCATTTGAGAATATTAAGATATAACATATTTTATTAATATCAATACCACAACAACCATAGGTATTTCAATTCATTCAAGTTTGAAAAAAAAAGTTCTTACAATAAAAAAATGAAAATTCAACCCAGGACCGAGGAATATTTTGAAATCTGATAACTGAGAACCCCAATATTCATTCACATTCAAAAGTTGAGTCGAAGAAAATTTATATTTCAGAATTAGCTATAGAAAAAAAATATCAATGAATAACCAACATTTTTTCGGCACTTTCCCGAATGAAAAAGCATATTTTTGGCATTTTCTAAACGCAAAACTAGCTTATTTTGCTTCCCCTGAGATAACAACATTGAGTAACTCAACACTCTTTGGCTATGAGTCACAATACGAACGAATATTTGCATCGCATGGGAGTCACATTTGAGATATCTTTATTCATCGTCAGAATGTCGAGAATTTTTCTTCCAGATTTCGTTAACAAAGCGATATCACAAAATTACTAGGTTTTGGACGCATTTGCGACATCACAATGAAGATTTTATTTCATGTTGAAAATGTAACTCCACAAAAGTGTCAGGCGATGTAACGTGTTTGCTGGGTTACCCCTCCAAGTGTTCCCTATCTTAATTCATATTATTGATTGTGCTACTGTAATAATTTTTCAGATATTCGAACTTGAACTGCTGGATCTCTGGTGGGTCTGAATATATAACGGATCTCGTGTTGATACGAATATGTGTATATATATATATATATATATAAATATTTTTTTTTTCTTTTATTTCACCTTGTAGGGCTGGACCCTTCTGTGCCGGGCTGCGGGTTACCAAGGCATATCAGAAGGATGTCAGGAACTTCCTCACCAGTCTGGTGTTTGCGAGGACTACTTCCTTCTGGGCAGTGCTGATCACCTCCTTGTTTAATCCCAGTCGTAGAGTGTTCTCAACCAGATGTTTCTCGACCAGTCCATTTATTGAGATTATCAATGGCAATATTGCTGTTGTTTTCAAACCATACAGATTCTTCAGTTCGAAGGCCAAATCATGGTATTTCGTCATCTTATCGATGTAGGCTTTGCTGAGGTTGTCATCGGCCGGGATTGTGACGTCCACTGTTTTCTCGATTTTATCTAAAAAATATAAATATATATATATTGAATTGAATTTGAATTAGAGAGCTACAATAATACAATAAATGTTGAAACAAAGAGTACCTAAGGTATAAGAAAGCATGATCGTCTTTCTCACAAGTTGGAAGATTTGAAGTGGCTCTCTATGAAAACTACTTTTATGTTCCATGCTTGTATCAAAAAGTTGTTTTGCACAAAAATCCCCCTTATCCATATAACAAAATCAGATTCAGAACCGATGTCCACAATATTAATGTGAGAAATAGAGATTCATTGTCGGCACCTATGCACAAAACTTCCATCTTTGAGAAGAGTTTTAGATTCAATATATATAAAATATACAATGCGGTAGCGTCTGAAATCAAACGTTTTAATTGTGGAATTTCGGGAAAAGTTTGAAAATATATTTGCTTTCACAGTAGGTCTGTATTGGCTAACTTCTGCTTTATTTTTACTGGGATGTTTCCGAATGTGTGTACATGAAAATTTTCTTGATTTGTTATTGATACCTTAGAAATATACTTAAGGGTTAATTTTTTATTTATTAGTTAGATTTTCATTTTTTTCCTGATTGTACTTGATAAATGTATCAAGGGTTTAGTGCTAGAGCACCAATTGGTGAAATTCCCCTTGAGATTTCCACTTGTATTTTATGCTTTCGGATGTTTCGATCTATAGTAAACATGTATGGGTAGAAATAAAGACATTATTATTATTGTTATTATTAATATTACTTTCTATGGCATTCATAGATCTGGCTAAGGGTTTTGATTCCATCAACAGGGAGGCTTTGTAGAAGATCATGGCGCGCTTTGGTGTACCCCCGAAGTCTGCACGAGAATAACTGGACAAGAGTTCTGATACAGGGTGTACCAACTGAACCCCTTCTTACACAAACGGGAGTCAGGCAAGGATGTGTCCTTGCCCAAATCCTTTCCAACATTTTTGTCACTGCGCTTGACATGATGGTAGACAAAAAGCTAAATGAACGCAGTTAAGTACAGATTTGACGGAGGCCTCTTTAATCTCAGAAGACTCAGAGCCAAGACTAGATCGAAAAATATCGCAGGTTTACAATATGCTGATGATTGCGGTTTGTTGGCTGGGTGGTCGGAGGAGTTGCAGATTATCCTCGAAGTAACTCATATTAAGTTGATGCCTGACATGGAAAACTCGAAATATCTCGAAAACTGAATGGGCACAAAATTCGTAACTTGGCTCAAATTGGCACAAAATGGGTACAATAGATCGAAAATCGAAAATTTACAAAATTCCTCTTATGAATCACAGCATGACTCATGGTGAAAACTCGAAATATCTCGAAAACGGAATGGGCACGAAATTCATAACATATGGCACAAATTAGCACAAAATACCCAAAATATGTCCATATCAAAATTCCACTAGTGAGTCCCCAACTTGACGCACCTATTTTATAGGTACATATTAAGGTACAAAAATTGCTCATTTGAATATATTAGATAAGATATTGTAGATATTCATGTTCATATTCATTCATTTTCCCTCAAAAATCTTACAGGGCATGTCAAAAATAATTGTATAATATACAAAAGTAAAAATTCAGCATATATACGAACATATAAAACAAATAGACATATAACATATATATAGACATACAATCTGACCAACAAGAACCGATGCGACATGAACTCATCTATTAAATAACCTTTTTTTTTTGAGAATGAACATTATTATTTTTATTATTATTATTATAAAGGCATTCCTGGTAAGCAGTGACTTGACCGTTCTTTTGAAAGCTATTGTAGATCACGAAGCGAGGTAACCTCTTCTAGGAGTTTATTATACATTTTCCAGCCGTGGAAATTGTAGCTATTTTGCGTCCTATTCAGTCGATGCCTGGGGATTACAAATTTGTCTCTAGTTCTTGTTTGGTGGTCATGTATAAAGGAGTGTTTCAAAAGTGTGTTCTTATTCCCATGAACATACAGGAGGCACTCGAGAATATGGGATCATAGAGTGGTGAGTATGCCATATCTTTTGAAAAACGGCCTGCAGCTTGTCATCCGATCAACCCCAACGATCACTTTGAGGGCACACTTCTGCTTGATGAAGACCCTATCAACATCGGGGGAAAACCCCCACAGGATTATACCGTAGGTCATTCTTCCATGGAATTGCGTAAAATAGGTGAGAAGCGTCTCTCTCTCACTCAGTAAATTCTTAATTTTTCTTATGGCAAATATTGCATTCAAAAGCTTCCTACACAACTCATCAATATGTTGTGTCCACGTCAGATTGCCACCAACTGTTAATCCCAGTAGATTGATATTCTCGATGTTGTGGAATTTTGTAGTTACCACTAGTTCTTATGTTTTGTCTGTATTTACTTTCAACTCATTGCAATTAAACTATTGAACAGCTCCTTTCATGAAATAAGCCTACTTTTCTTGGAGTAACTTTTCATTATTTGATCTATTCAGGAATGAGACATAATCAGCAAAAAGCACCTCTTCATCCGCCGTCACGTTATTTACTAGGTCGTCGATAGAAATCAGGAATAAAATTGGTCCAAGTATAGATCCTTGGGGCACTCCCGACGTGACAGATGACACTCTCCTATTTAGATCCACAATCTGTCTCCGATGTTCCAGATATTATTCAAGGAATTCAAATGCTGTACCTCTAACGCCAATGTACCCCATCTTTGAAAGAAACTTGCTATGACTGACGCAGTCGAAAGCCTTGCTGAGGTCCATACATGTTAACACGGCCTCCTCACAATTCTCCAACGCCCCAACTAAAAACTCCATCATCTGTACCAGTGCGGTAGTAGTGGACCTCGTTCTCCTAGACCTATGTTGTTTGTCACTCAACAGGCTATTCTTCTCCAGGAACGAAACAATTCTTGTTTTGACGAGAGACTCAAGATAGACTAGATAATGTTAATAACACAAACTTGGCTGCTCATAAAAATGGTGAAATCATTTTGAATTTTTTTCAAAACACGGTATTGAAATTCAAAACCATTTGAATGACCTTAGCTGCCGTGAGAAGGGTTATTATCGCCTGGAGAGGACCTCAAATCAGTATCTAGCCGAGGTCCTCCAGTCAAGCCAGACCGGGCCTGAGTGAGTGCTCCGGACATGACAGAAAGGAACTAACCGGTGTATCAGAATGGAGAAGAAGGCACAAATAATATATATTTTTTTAGTATTTAAATAGTAGGTATCCCTTGAATGAAAAGAATTTCGAAAAACTAATTTTTATACTCTCTACCTCCTTTGAAGATCCTTTCTTTTAATGACATTTCGAAATCAGAAAGATGGTGAATTAACCTAGAAGAATCGTTAATATTCTTCTGATGTAGGTAGAATAGAGAGGGATTTATTTGTGATTCTGACAAAATTACTCTAAATAAATAATGACCACAATCATACAAACTCGATGTCATAAAAGATTCGGTTGAGAAATACTCGTATAGAAAGAATAATAATAATAATAATAAAAAAGGAAAAGTTAGCACCCTAATCATGGGCCATGATGGATCAAAATGGGGATTGGACTAGTGGAGACCCCGTTTGCAGATTCATCCAAGATGAGAAAATGCCGTCATCGAAGCTTAGCAGAGACAGGCCGGTTTCGTCCTCCTTAGGACTCATCAGTGCCTCTCAGCCAGCAACGATGAACGAGCATCCTAGAGGCCAGAATTTAGGCAATGCGAGAAGACAAACCTTAGTGGTATACAAAGGTTTGCCATCTAGCGGAGCGTAGCTGAACCTCCTCTCACCAGAATTCCTCAACAAACAGAGGAGCTTCGATGACGGCATTTTCTCATCTTGGATGAATCTGCAAACGGGGTCTCCACTAGTCCAATCCCCATTTTGATCCATCATGGCCCATGATTAGGGTGCTAACTTTTCCTTTCATATTCAATTAGGCTGCAAAGCGAGATGGCAAACCTTTGTATAGCACTGAGGTTAATCTTCTCGCATTGCTTAAATTCTGGCCTCTAGGATGCTCGTTCATCGTTGCTGGCTAAGAGGCACTGATGAGTCCTAAGGAGGACGAAACCGGTCTGTCTCTGCTAAGCTTCGATGACGGCATTTTCTCATCTTGGATGAATCTGCAAACGGGGTCTCCACTAGTAGTAGCCAGCAAAAGCATTTGCTACCTCAGTTGATTCGGAATAAAATTCCTCGCCCACCTGCAGGATAATTTTATTTTCATTTTTAGTTTTTCTTCCTGTCTCCTGATTGACAATATTCCAAATCATCCTACAGTCATTTTCAGATGTTCTGATGAGCTTTTCATGAAAGTTAAATTTACTTGATTTAGCTAGATGATTGAACCGAGTCTTATTATAAATCAAAGACTGATCCGTTTTCAGATTTTCATGACCCAAATACAAGTTCTTCAACTCTTCCCTAGCATATTTAAATTCAGGCGTTATCCAACTTTTCGTTGTAATTTTCCCAGTTTATATGGAATGCAGCAGACAGAAGAAGTCGATAGCCGCCTTTATAATATTAACGAATGAATCAAAAATGAAATTTACATTGCAATTCTCTAATATATCGTCAAATGGAGTTTCTGAAATATCATTGGCCAATCTCACTAAATTTTCAGGAGACAAATTTCTACATAATTCTCTATGACGTATTTTCCAAGTTTTCAACAAAGTGGTCAAGTAAAAGACCATGAAGATCCCCGAATTGTGGCGGGAAAACATCAGTTTCACAGGCATCCAAATCAACATTAGTTACAATATCTTAGTACAGGATTTTCGACCCGATATATTAGTAAATATTCGGATCGGATGCAACGAAGTTTTCTTTAACTGAAAACAATTGAATACATCGTCCAGAAGTTGTTTGGGTTTCGAATCAACCTGCAAATAGTTCACATTTATCACAATATCTTAGTACAGGATTTTCGACCCGATATATTAGTAAATATTCGGATCGGATGCAAAGAAGTTTTCTTTAACTGAAAACAATTGAATACATCGTCCAGAAGTTGTTTGGGTTTCGAATCAACCTGCAAATAGTTCACATTTAAGTCTCCACACATAAAAAAGATGTGACTCGATCAATACAAAATTGCACAATGTGGGACATTTTGGTTAGAAAACTTTCAAAATATCCCATTGGAGGCCTGTAAACACTTACAGTTCTAACACTATGCTAACCAAAATTTAACCGAACACCATTTCTTCTGAAAACTTGGATATTTTTAAAACTTTCCCATCCATAACATTCCTGGCGAAAACAACTGAACCCCCATGTGCGCGATTGGAGCGACAGAAGCTACCACTTTTCTTATAACCGGGAAATTATACTTTCTAAACATTCTTCTATACACCAATGTTCTACAACACTTATAATATCTGGATTTTTTTCCGATAATAAAAGAGACACGTTCTCAATTTTATTCATAATGGTGTAGGATTCTCAGCTTTATTATGTCCGTCATCGATTTTGATCCATTGGTCTGCGCTGGTGAAAATAATGTACACTTGCCGTATTTGGCCAGTGTGACTGTACACTGACTTTTTCAAATCATCCGAGGGAATTAGAACCTAGAACAAAGAATAACTATCAGGGAAGCGCGATTTCATTGCTTCGCATTTTACATCGGAAAAGTTCTTCAATAGGAAAAACTGAAGATCATCGACTTTAGTATCTGGCTTGAGGTTAGAAACATGTAAAGCCTTGTACTTTCGTATTCCCTTAACATTTGTAGGTCCAGAAAAACTTCCAACAACTAATTTTTTCTGTTTTCTTCTCTTATTTTTGTTATGAGAAACTTTCTGCCACATTTGTTTTTTGTCTCTTTTAATTTCTTTCGCATTCCAAACAGTTTTATTTGTGTTTGCCACATTTGACTTATTATTTGTTTACTTGTCATATCCGAAACTTCAATGGGATCTCCAATCGAAATGTCAACATCACTGTCGTATTCTGCAGATTGAAAATTTCTGTCATTTTCTTTCTTTGCGCAATCTCCAATTGATTGCCGAAACCAGAAATAACCGCGTTCGTATATCTGTTGATGTTTTGATCCTTTGTTATGGAATTTCAATTGGAATTTATGCTACCAACGGATGGTTTATCTGTCGACTTCGATGACATATGAACTCCCTCAGTTTTATCTTCTTTCAGTTTATTTTGATTTTTTTCTAGGATTTTTATCTTATTTCCTTGCGATTTTATTTCCTTCTCCAATATTGATATTTTATATTTCAGTAATGCATTATTATTATGCATCAACTGATTTTTCTCTTCCAGCTCCCTTATTATCTTGCTCATAAGTTCAAGTTTCGTACTTTGGCTAGTAACTTAAATTTTATTTTCCGGTGTGTTATAAACACACACAGATGCATTTCGATGCATCTTCTCGGTGTCGTTTACTACTTCATCAGAGAGTTGCTTTTCATAACAGCATATTATGGATGATGATTCACTCACAATATTCAGTTTTTTCAATCGTGTTGTACTACTAGGGTGATATACCTTTGAACAAACTTCACACTTTATCGCTTTTGAAAAACTTCTACGACAATAACCGCAGAGCGCTTCTTTCACAACTTTTGCATTCTCCGCTATATATATATATATATATATATATATATATATATATATATATATATATATATATATATATTTCGGCGGATGCGCCGAAACGTTTATAATAAAGGAGTTATTTTGGAATATTCAAAACTAACCTAGATACCCAACTAATTGAATGATATATATATATATATATATATATATATATATTCTTATGAAAAAGAGAGCTAAAATAATACATTAAATGTTGAAACAAAAAGTACCTAAGCTGAGGTAAAAAAAGAACGGGGTATCATAACATCCTTTGTATGATACTATAGAATCATACGATACTATCAACACTACTATCATACGATACTATACAGCCAGGGGAAAAAACCTCAGCCGAAAAAAACCTGCCTCCCCGTAAACAAAATAACATAAAATATCAAATATCAGGAAAATCTTGAAAGACATCAGTGTGATCATCTTCATGTTATCCGTCGATGGGCTCGGATACACAGATTCTTCCCAAAACGACTCGTAATTCTTAACCTGAAATGAAAAAAGACAAAAGCAGAAAAGAAACCGATCATTCAGAATAAATCGAATGCATTTTGGAAATGCATTTGCTACTTTAAAAAACATCAACATTAAGATTTCTTGGCCAAATAATGTTCGGAGGTTTATAAATATTTATGACAGAAATGTCACAAAATTTGAAAGAAATGAAAAAAAACTCCATCAATTTCCCCTTTCCAAATCTGTTGTATGTTACGAAACTGATAATTTTTCAACATAACAAGCTAAACTTGTAAAAAATCAATTAATACATAACCTTTCAACTGTCCTCTTTCACGAGGATTTTTTTTCTGTTGCCGTGTGGGTTTCTTGCAGAAGAATTTCTTTGATACCATGTTCATCAGCTAATTTGGAGACGTAATCACACTTTCCTTTCGAAATTCCTTCGATATTCAAATTCAAAATCTACAAAATGTTGCTCTCTGGTCGTGAGGGTTTTTTCAAACCAGATACGACCTTCCAGGTGATGATTTTTCGGCACTTCAGATGTTTGAAGACCGCTACGGGACCCCAATGAAAGGCAATCATCTCCCATAGATAAACCAAACATGTTATAACACAAGAAAACAGAATATTTTTCAGGAGCAAAAACTAAAGACATATTACGAGAATTGTCATTCTGACAATTCTCCGCTATCTCAGGTGAATATTTATTGCTATAAGAAAAATTAATTCCAGAAATCGAATTCAGATGAGTTTATCATGGGCATTTTTGAGAAAACCAACGTTTTATTCGATGATATCCTTGAAAACTCACCAGATTCTCTGAGGAATTCGCATTGGAACCCCACCAGAAACCCCAATGTTATTAACTACCCAATTCAACGCGAAAGGGATAATAAAGATTTCTAAACTTGCTCATTTGTCTTTCAGGTTTCGTGGATCCGAAAAAGGGATCTGCACATTTTAACTGCTGGCATCTTAACCTACACTTCGGACCAGAGGTTCCAGGTAATCAGGCCGGACAAATCAGACAATTGGACGCTGCAGATAAAATTTCCGCAGCTGAGGGACAGCGGCATCTATGAATGTCAAGTGAACACTGAGCCTAAAATGTCTCTTCCTTTCAGACTGAATGTTATAGGTAAGAAACTGGTCCTGGACCTCATTTCTTATTCTTTTCTGTTCATTTATTCACAATGTGGAAGTCAGTTGATATCTAGTTTTTCATCCGAGATGTTCTCATAGGAATGTCTTCGAAAGAAGAATTGGGTTATTCCTGAAAGGTATCCCTTGATATTATGTGAAAACTGTTTTCATGTTAAGATTCGAGATAGAGACATATTTCCGACTTGTTGCTTCAATAAGTATTTGAGAATTACCGTGACGTCATTCGTTCTCCATGACTTGATTCATGGTGTATAAATGAAAAATTCAATTTTAAAATCCACCTATTGCCTTATGCCGCTTGTGAGAGAAAGAGCTAGATAACAAATTTTCGGATTCTAGAGTTCAAAAAATGGTCTCAGATTTTATTGTTCCTAAGAGGAGACGATCGATCGAACTTTGATTTGGATGGAAAAATTCTCCTAAACAGATAATCTCGGTATGATTTCCAGTGACGAAAGTGCGATTGAAATCTTTTCGGAAATCTTTTGTAATGACTTCAACTGGATAACATGTAAATGAGAGGAAATGATTGTAAAATAAATATGAAAAGTTGAGCTTGCAGAAGAGTTCAAAACAGTTGAATGTATGGATTCTGAAACAACAGATTTTTTTATGTGAGGTTGATTGGAACTTAAAAGTCGAATTTCTCCTCTCAGAAGCGATCATATCAATCAAAATATCTGAGACCATTTATTCTAATGGTTTGTTTCCTAAAAAATTGTTATCTAGTTATTAACTTTTCTTCCACATATGAAAAAACATCATTTCGTCGAAAATTTTACTTTTCTTATTTTCAAAAGCTAATCCTCATCTATTATCTCAGTAAAAGCTTGAGAATGAAAGGAATAACGAGTTATGCAAATAGTTTGACCTCCTATTACTCTCATGTCAAAAGTTATGCAATTACGGGACTTCATAAAGAACCACCCTGTATTGATAATTGAAGACAGATCTTCCCAAAATTCGAAAGCACATTCAATAAAATGACTAGATCTTTGCAACTGCACACTAACGTCACACACAAAAGTGAGATGTTTATCACTCGACTGAATATCAAATCTAGATCCTTGGTTTCAAAGCGTCAGCCTCGATCGCATATATTCGTGTTCCGACAAGATAAGGGCTTAGTGCTTAGTAATCCGCATAAGTGCTCCGAAACATTAAGCACTAAGCCTTTTGATGAAGTGCTTCCATTACTAAGCACATACCACTGCTTTTAAAAAGGGCTTGGAAGCATGGTACACAAAATGGCCCCGAGTGCTTTCACGAGCACAAAGCACAGTTCTCTGGCACAGCTCTGAATGACTCTTTCTGGACGACCTTCGACCTCTCTAACCGAAATTAATGTCGATGCAGCGATAGATCGAAGATCGTCATACTCATCTTTCAAGAGTCTTTTCGTATCATTTGATTGAGCATTCTGGTAAACACTGGCTCACCGCTTCAACAAATTCGAAAACAACAGTTTCAATCACATCATATTCATATCTTCATTTTCGAAAAGAAAGAGTTTCGAATCACCTGAAAACTGGAAAAACTTCAAATACGTATTGGTAGATGGGCATATTGGAGAGGGCTCACAGAGACCTCCTTGTTTTGAAGAAGAAGTGCGGAATATTCACCAGAAAATACTTTCCTTCTAACATAACGTCGACTAATTGAACGTAAAGGATACTTATAGGTAGAGCTATATGATGAATTCTCCCGAGCATATTCACTCTGCCACACCGTCTGCTTCTATGGATACAGAATACGGGAAGAGGCATTGCATTATCATGAAGAAATATTGCTGTGCCTTGCGAGTTATGCCGCGCTAACGAGGCTTAAACATTATGTTAATTAGAGTAGAAATTATTAAATTCAGAATCATTAATTCTGTAACCCCTAACCACCCTTGAGCATTGTTTTGGACTCTATATCTGTGACGTTTATTGTGCATTGGAACGTTCTTCCATGGGAAATATCTTGTACGAAACTGTGTATAGGAGGATCTAGCAGTTCAACATTGAAATAACTGAATTGATTTGAATCGAGATCTCAATTGCATGTCGTTATAAATGAAATATGGTAAGGGAACTCTCGAGTTACTCACCTGGATAAATTTATTGAATTTCAGAAAAGCTTGCGAAGTGTTTCTGAAAACCGCAATGAAATGGTCAGTAAAACAACCCAATAACATTAAGCCACTCGTCATTCACATAAGTGTGAAAAACTTTCGGACTTTTATAATCATACGAGGGATCTCCAGATTATTTAAAACGCATACTGGAATCAATCAGGGAAGCTTCGAATCAACAACTGAATGTCGACAAATGAAACCCAAATAACAAGAGGGCTACGTCTTATCCCCTCCTTTTTTCAATGTAGATATAAGGAGATATTCCAAATAGCACTGCAGATTGAAAAATATAAAAATAAACAGGCTGAAGGACCCAAGGTCGATGGCCATTTGCTCGACAATAAAGGACTGTTATCTATCTATCTACAAAAATAAACGGAACTATAAGTAATATAAGCTATGCAGCCGAGAGGAATAAGGACAAAAAGAGACAATGAGAAAAGGAAGATAATGATTAACAGTAGATAACAATACAATCAGGTGCAAAAATTGGTGGATGATGAGCCCTTGGAGAGAGTTAGCAAGTATCTTGGCTGCATGATACTGACAGACTGGATAGCGATGTAGAGGGTAAGATCAGAACAGCGATGGCAAAACCTGCATTTGTCAAATTCCAAAAATTTTTGTCCTTTCAATTTGGGACCCCGTATAATAAAATGTTATATATGGACAATACTAACATATGGAGCGGAAACGTGGTCACTCAAAGTAAGATCGAATAATCGTATAAGAAGCGTTCGAGATGTGGACGATTCGAAGACTGCTGAGAATTTCTTGGGTCGATCGTGTGTCAAACTAGGAGTGCTAGTGAGGGCTGGAACCGGGCGTGAATTGTAGCAGATAGTGAAGGCATGGAAGGTTTCTCACTTGGTTCATAGAAGAAAAAAATATGAGATTCTAAGATAAAAGGGAGAAGAGGTTCAGGAAGGAAACAACATACTTGGCTGCGGGATATAAGAGTTTTGTTCGGGATTCGTAATGCGAGGGATATTTTTGCACTGGCTGAAGAGAGACGACTTCAAAAAGATGGCATATGAAAGCTTACACGCTAGTAGCGATCAGCAAGTGAAGAAGAAGTCGCTACACTGTTCGCTGCGCAAATAAGGACTTGGGAACCCCATTAATCAACAACTGTAACGTAAAATATTTTCAATTTCGCAAAGTAATGAAATACCTCTGAAATTATGAAGTGCAACTAAAAAAACAACTGTTCATCTTCGGAAACAAAAAAGTGGTTGTTACATCCCTGTGCCATATGAAATCGAAAGAATTCATAGTTTTCTCTCGTGTAGAGTGCTTGGAATTCGACATTTAAATTTGTGGAATTATATTATCACGATATTTCGGATATCTTTGTATAGTTGACTTTATTAAATTCTGTTGATTTATTGGATATTGGATTTTTGAAAATCAAGCAGATTTTGAAAATCGAGCAGAATTACCGTTTGATACGTAATTTAAAGTTTACGATTACCATCTTAGGTAACATTATGAGAGATATCTTTAAATATTCAATTCGTACAAATTTTATGCTTTTTAATAAAGACCATCACGATTGAAGTAGCATTTTTGGGCATTGAGTGTATGCAACGGCAGGAACAACAACCATTTTTCAACATCCTACAAATTCCAGCCATTTTAAAGAAATTGAACAACTTTTATTCTTCGTCTGAGGAGCCATTCCTTGGAAATAACGTTGAAGCCTCTTCAGGGTGGAACCTTAGCAGATGAGTTTAATTTTGTTTTCATTCTCTCCAGATTTTTTTTCCGAATCAGTCACCAAATTTAAAGAACCCTTACCAGCATATATAAAAATGAATTGCTATGCGTTAGGTACCTACGCTAAAACTTACAAACGGCGGGACCAATTTGGCTAATTTTGGTCTTGACTTATTCGTGAAATTCCAAGGAAGGTTCAAAAGGTGCTAAAATATAAAAACGCAAGGTTTTTAATATGGTTTATCCTTAGAAATAGAAGTGATCGATCATCTTTGCTTTCGATGATCATCGATGTTTGACAATTAAACATCTATGTTTTAAACTATTTCAATAATTTCTTCAAGTGAGGACCACGCAAAGTTTTCACAAAGCACCAATGTTACGTCATCTATTTGCAGTGGATCTTTTGTGATAGATACAACTCACCTCAAAGTGTGCCGAACTTTTTGTCAACTTGGTTAATTTCAATTTGCGATGCCGAGAAGAAGACCTGATATAAGAAACCGCGTCACGGGAGGGCCCATACATTGAGGGGGTTGACTGATTATTTGATCATAAGAATATAGTTTCAAGGTATAGGACGTATAGGTATACAGGGTGTCCGGGGAATAACTGTACATACTCTTACCAGAGATAGAGTTTGACTAGGTGATGACTGATTGACTAAAAAAAATTAATTTCTGGATTTCCCTAGAAAGCTACAGGTGATTTTATAACTTCATGGAAATACTTAGACCATCATAAAATCCGAACTTATTGACGGATATTATTGAAACTTGGGAGATTATTGGCACATGTTAAGGTGAGACAGAAAGATATCAATTATTTCATTATTCCAGGGACGGACCCATTAATCTCCATTCAAAGTATCCAGAGTAAAACGAACACTTTGTATTTCGAATTGAGAAAGAAGTTATCACATCAACAATTATTCATTCATGAATTTTTCAATTCGGATAAAGTTTGAAAAACTGAATTTTTCACCATGAAGAGAACTGGAAATCTCATGTTTGAATATAAAATGCGAAAGTATTAGTAGAAAATTATCAAAAAAGTTAAGAGCTTTAATAAGCATATTCCATAACGAAACAATAACAAATTAAAGAAACTAAAATACAGTGGAAAGAGAACCTAATAAAAATAAAAATAGGAACGAATGAATTGCTGAGTCAACGATATTTCAGAAGTGGTTCTAAATGAATACAATTAGCTTGTATACATTTACCATAAAAAATAATCTAGCGGGTTAAAATCTGGAAATCAAAGAGGAATAGGTCCTCCTCGACCTACTCACCTATTTGGATAGGTATTGTTGAGGTTACTTCTCACTTCCAAGCTAAAATGAGGTCCAGCTCCATCATGCTGGAAATAAATTCCTCTAATATTTATTCCTTACAGCATGCCGGGTAAAATATTTTGGAGGAAATCTAGATAAATCGCACTTGTAGGCGACTGTCAAAAAAATGAGGCCCTATCGAATATTTGTTTATCACACCACACCAAACATTTACTGAAAATTTTTGTCATGAATTCTCAGTCTTGTATTGTGTGGATTATTTTCGGCCCAAATGTGCCAGTCATGGATTTTGAACACACCATCTCTGGTGAATTGAGCCTCATCACTGAATATTGTTCTGTACAAAGTGACTCTGTGATTTGCTATCCAATGTACAAAATTTAGCCTTAAGACATTATCGCCAGGTTCCAATCGTTGTTGTACCTGTTGTATGTGGTACGGGTTCATATTTTTCTCTTTGATTATTCTGTGCACCTTATGCTTCGGAAAATGTAATTGTGCACTTACTCTCCTTATACAAGTTGAAGATTGTGCTTTAATTGATTGGAGTACTTCATCACCTCTTTTTAGATTCCTTATTTGGCGATCCTTATTCCTATGTGGCACTCTACCATATTGCGTTAGACACCTAAATACTGCAGAAAATTTTTGGTGATTAAGAATTCTGAGTGTCGGAAATCCCAGATGATATTCTCTCACAGCAGCTCTACTATTTCCCTCACATTAACCGTACACGAACATCAAATCAGCATATTCTCTATTTGTGAAATTGGCCATTTTGATAGTTTCACTATTTCATAATAATCAAAACAAAAGCAACAAACAACAATCTCCAATGCAATGAGATCCACGTCTGGGGTGGCCACCTAGTATATCAACAAATTATTATAGTCTTCTTCACCTTCAGTAACTTCAAAAAAAATTTATTATTTATTTTCCACCTCCACAAAATGACCAAGTCCTGTTCAGGTGAATAAATTAAATTTTTCGAATTTTATCCAAATTCATGAAAAATAATTGTTGATGTGACAAATTTAAGCGATATCACATATTGAAGCATAATTTAGCTTCCTTCTAAAAATCGAATCAATTATTTGTAATTCGAAATACAAAGTGTTTGTTTTATTCTGAACACTTTGAATGAAGATTAATGGGTCCGGCCCTGGAATAATAAAATATTTGATATCTTTTTGACTCAACCTCAGCATGTGCCAATAACCTCCAAAGTTTGAATAATATCCGTCCATAAGTTTGGATTTTATGATGGTCTAAGAGTCTAAGTAATTCCATGAATTTGGGAAATCACCCTGTTGCTTTCTAAGGAAATACAGAAATTAATTTTTTATAGTCAATCAGTAATCATCTAGTCCAACTCTATCTCTGGTAACAGTATGTACAGTTATTCCCCAGACATCCTGTATATCGTGGAGGATCCCCTTTAGAACATCCCAAAATAAAGACCGCAGTTTATGTGTGAGAGCGCCCTCCTTGTCAACTCTTGAAACTGAAGTATTTAAAATCGACAAAAATTAGCTATGAGTCTTCTCGAATAATTCTACCAGTTTTAGGAGGCGATGCCGATGATGCGTTAGGGTCCTACGTATTCGTATAGTAGGTTACGTTTTAACCACAATATGATGGTCTACAACTCTTATTCTATGACAGTTTTGTTCTAAAGCTCCTAGTTCCATAGATACGTTTTATTGTAAAAAAATGTGTTTTTCTCCAATCATCAAAAAATGTTGACATTTTTGTACTATTTTCAGGTGTTAAGGCCATCAATTCCTTTACCGTACAAAAATTTGCTCGTTAAAACGCTACTTTTAATTCTAGGGTTAAAAGTAATTGCATTTCAGCTCTATATTTGAAAATTGAAGAAAAAACATTATCTTTTACAAACTTAGAAAAACAAACTAATTAGGCGACTATATTTATTAGTTATTTATAGTGATATTGAATGTACAATTGGAACAATTATTGCCAAAATTCAAAGCACCGCTGAAATTATCACTAACATTTTCCGAATAATTCAAAAGATTTTCATTAATGTTAGAACAACTCAAAATATTCTCTGTAATTGTTGATGAAACATTCGAGGAAATATCTGAACAGGTACTTGTACCTTCTTTGTCAGGTTGCAATATTTTTCGGACAGTATTCTCTTTGTTGATACGTGATTCTTCAATATATCTTTCTGCTACCGTACTCGATTTCCAATCTCCATGTCTTTAAAGACAGGCGTTTAGGTCACCGCCACCATCAATAAGAAGAGTAGCAGATGTTCTTCTTAGCGAATGTCCAGTATACTTCTTCCAATTTTCTAATGTCGAGAATTTTGCAATTTCTTGCGGCACAGCACTAATTTTGTGAATACCAACAATCATTCTTCGATACTTCAAAGGTAAAAGACGTTCCTTCCTATTTGATGGCCGTAGTGCAAAATATTTTCGAAATAAACGCAAATAATTATCGCCCATAATGGTAACGAGGTTTATTGTTTTTTGTCTGCAAAATTTTTACGACCAGGACCGAGTCCATATCTTCAATGTCATCAATTTTTAAATGAACTAGTTCGTCACAACGCATAGCACCTCCAATTCCTTAACTAACAAGAGCAGCCTTCATCATCAACCATACATTATCAGGTAAAATATCCAGGAACTAATCCACTTCCTTCCTTGTAAAAACCCTAGACTTTTTAGGTATATATCCATCATTTTGCCTTTTTAACAATGCTCGTTATTTTAAATTTTCATTAATATCCACAGCATTTTTAAAATCCAGTGTGGATCGCAACATTGAATACTTTGACCAAAGAGTGCATGGCTTGATGATTTCCGTTAAATTTATAAGGGCTCTCTCCGCATAGTTTTGCACATTTTTTTCTTTACACCAATCCATGAATCGCTGATATGCAAGTTCATAAACTTGGCGAGATTTGGGTGGCAAAAAATTAGATATACTGCTTCGGCACTTTCCGATATACTCGGCTGCGCTGCGCACCACCTCGTAACTGCAAATATTGCTCGTAAAAATATGCACAATTTTTCCAAAAGTGTAGAAATTTGCCATATTTCGACGTATGATTTCAATGAAACTGCTTGTTCAAAATATAATGTCGTAGTACATTTTAGAAGCAGAATTTAATGCTGAACACTTTTGAATATAACAATAGTTTAGGAACTATTCCAGAAAAACCAAAAATAGTCCAAAAATTTCTATACTTTTCGAACGTCATGACATACGCTCCACTGGGAAATTGGGACAAAACTCAAAGTATTCTTATTAGGGGCCTAATGAAATGATTTAAACAGTTTCCCTAACATTTTTCTGCTTCGATTCTGACTTAGCAATTAAATCGTCTCGTTCTCGCTGGAAAATAATTCATTGTTTTTGCTGACGTTTCATGGTGAATATATTTGATCATTCATTCTTCTAAGCACCAACCTTTGAAATACGAATTCGAACGGAATATTTCCCTGCCTCGTGAGATCTAAATTGGAAGTTGTATGACACAGGAGATGAAAGCGGAAACGAATTATTATTTCCTCTACTTCGATAGGCTGGGATATTCGCTAGAGAAAAAGTAAGGCCCGAAACTAAAGTTGAGTCTATATTTCCTTGGATATTCATCCACATTCATTCCTTTCTGTCCCGAGATCTCATGAATTTTTTTTTTTTGAATAATTTCAATCTAATAGAATGAACCTCATTCATTGAAAATGGTGAAGATAATACTAATCGTTTTTTCAATTTTGTTTGCCAAAGAAATTCCCGATGAGTTAAATCAATCATAATTTTTCATCAATTGAATTAATATTCGGAAAAAGCCCTCTCGCATTTGTTCCAATTCAGGGGTAGATTTTCTTATGTATTTTACCTCACTAACATTTTTTTATATTAGTAACGGTTACGTTTCGATTACCTATTCTATAAAACATGAAAATCTATCTATTGCTCTCGAAATGTTTTCTTTGCCCTTATAAAACTCCCATATCACTTGAATGGAGAATCCTATAAAGGTAAGGGTAACTTGATTTTAGTACCATATAAAACTTCACTCTCCATTCATTTGTAACTAAGGTGTTGTCCGGTTGTCAGTATCTTCATAATCCAAAAATAAGTGTTAAAGTGGCAAAAAATACATTTCCGTTACTACTATGAAACCTTGAAATTCCTTATAAAGTCAATTATAAACTTCAGAACCTGTAGTGTTTAAAAACACCCAAACGAAAATCTCTCCCTTTTAACTTCATCTCCTTCTACATTGTTTTCACATTTTCTATTTCAAGTCAAATAGACGGTATCGTCTCCTCCAACACCCGGATTATGGATAAATCTGAAGTCTTCGATTACTGATCATTCATTACATCTGATCAGAAGCAAAAAATGTCTATGGCAAAGATACTTGCGAACACGATCCACAGCGGACTTCACAGCACAACGTAATTATTCCAATTATGTTTAGAATTGTTTGCAGAATTCAAAGAAGAACTTTGAGAATAGACTGGCCTCATCTAAGAACAGAAAAAAAATTCTTCAAATACATAAAATAATCTTTATATGGATGTGATTAAACACACAAAATATCATCTACTCGTAAAGGGGGACAGGGGGTGATTCTTCATCCCTTATATTTAAAAATTCGATAGAACAGAAACCGTGAGCCGGGCATAACCATATTTGGCATAGGGAATCCTTATATAGATGTGATTAAGCACACGAAATATCATCTACATGCAAAGGGAGGCAGGGGGTGATTCTTCATCCCTTATACTCGAAAATTCTTGAAGTAGAATCACTTCAACGCCAAGTTCGCCTGCTAATTTCGATAAATAATCCGCTTTGTCCTTCGATATGCCTTCAATATTCAGATCCAAAACGCGAATGTCTTTGCTCTCTGACCGGGAGGGTTTGAAACCAGATTCGGCCATCCAAGCGATGAGTTTACGGCACTTCTGATAGTTGAAGACCGCTACAGGTCCCTAACGAAGGGAAATCATCTCCCATAGACTGTCCAAAGTTATTTTCTCACAAGAAAATATGAAAAAATTTAGGAAGTACGCTTTTCGTGACACTAACTTTATTATGACATTTGTCATAATAAATTCGATAAAACAGAAACCGTGTGCCGGAGCATAACTATATTTGGCATAGAGAATCCCTATATGAATGTGATTAAGTAAAAAAAATTTCATCGACTCACAAAGGGAGGCAGGGAATGATTCTTCATCTCTTATTTCTGAAAATTCAGAAAACCATCTTTATATGGATGTGATTGAATACAAAAAAAGATCATCAAATTGCAAAGGGGGGCAAGGGGTGATTCTTCATCCCTTATATTTAAAAATTCGATAAAACAGAAACTGTGAGACGGAGCATAACGATATTTGGCATAGGGAGTCCCTATATAGATGTGATTAGGCACAAAAAATTTCATCGACTCGCAATGGGAGGCAGGGGGTGATTCTTCATCAATTATATCAAAAAATTCGATAAAACAGAAACCGTGTACCAGAGCATAACCATATTTGGCATAGGGAATACTTACATGGATGTGATTAAGTGAAAAAAATTTCATCGACTCGCAAAGGGAGGCAGGGAGTGATTCTTCATCCCTTATATTTAAAAATCCCATAAAACAGAAACCGTGAGCCGGAGCATAACCATGTTTGGCATGGGGAATCTTTATATGGATGTGATTAAGCACACGATATATCATCGACATAGCAGGGGGTGAGGCTTGTTCATATTTTTTTCAAGAGAGTTTAGCTTTCAGGGATAGTTGGAACCATCGAAATAACATAGATATCTATCTTCTAAAAATTTAATAAAAATAAAGAAAATTAATATGAACCAATTGTTCATACGTCTGCATATCATACTAACACAATTCATATACAGAAAACAAATACTAGCTTGATTATCTAATCAACGAAAATCCAAAATAGAATCAAAATTAAAGAAAATATGTGAGGAGATGAGAGATTTCAAGACTTTTGGACTCAAATATTTAAAATCGAAAAGCTCCGACCTTCTGGATATCCTCCTTTTGTAGAAATAATCCTGGTTTTCGAGTAAACACTCCAGTTCCACATACCGTAATTTCCTATCGCGCTTTCGGACTCGAAAATAAATGTTTATCTTCAATTGTTCGCGGTTGCACACTCCAACCTTTCTACGTTATCGAAAAGCTTTTTTTCGTGGGGGGAGGTAATAACTATTGAGAACGAATAACTAGAGACTTCCGGTTTTTTGAGCTTGAATGGTATTTGCTTACCACATATTCAGGAAGTTTTCATTGCTAATACACTTCGCGAAACAATTAAAGGAACAGAAAAAATTTTTTCTCAACAGAAAATAAAAAACCAACTTCTGAAGCTTGAAGACTCTAGTTTCTGAAAGTATTGGTTAACGATTTTTCAAAGTACCGGTGGTCATGCAACCATCGGATAAGGGACGAAGAAAAAGTTTTGAATATTTTCGAATTTTAATTTTTTTGCTCTACGCTCACGGAGAATTTTTTCTAGCTAGATCGATTCAATTGTCGCAAAACCTGTTCATTCAGCTCTAAGTTGCTTTTTAATACCTTCGAGATATTCAATTTTGAATGCAAAAGGATCCTTTTTCACTCAACTGCCGATATCTCCAGAAATACTAGGTGCCTAGTGAGCCGAAAGGCGATTTCTTTCTCTACAGAAAATTTTCTACAAAAATCTGTTTTGTTCAATTAAATGGAAATTTTTTTCACCTGTCACAACGTGTAAAAAAAAACTCAAAAATGTCATTTTGCCATTTTTTGGTTAATGGACTGCATCATTTTCAATATTGCGGAGAAAACTTAGGTTATAAAAAATTTGGCAGCCTGATGTTCCGCAAGGTCCCCCCGAATCGGTAGATTGATAGGTTGAGCGGTTTTCTTGGACCGATTGATTGAACATTTGAAAAAATTAAGAGAACAAGGTTTTCTTTTCTCAAACTTGACCTAATCTTTTTGAATCGGTTTTCGAAAGCGTGGTGTCAGAAAACGGAAAAATTCTGTCACTCAGAATTTCGCTTAACAAGTACCGTGGGCAAGTTAGGGGTATCAACTTTAAATTCATTCCATAATTTTTCTCTGAGGAAAATGAAAGTTTTATTGTATCCAGTGTCTATAGCGAAGTACTCAAGAAAACTGAAGCATTTCAAAGAGTCGTCGTTGCCAATAACTGTATAAGATCCATGGAATGCCCTAAGCACCTAGAATCTTAGAACTTCAATGCTAACTTTGGATATTATTTCACAATATTCAAAAATTAACGTTAATTTTCAATCAATTTCGAACGAAAACTGCATTCAATTTTGACTGAAAATTCTCAGTAATTGGTTTTTTCATAAAAATTCGAAGCTTAGCAGGTCCGATTTGATCCATTTTCTCAGGTGCTTTCATCTCAATTTCCACATTCTTTTTGTTTACAACGTAAGAACCAAAGACATTTCGAGGTATAGATCAGAGCTCTACTTTTCTGGAAGATACTTCAGAATGCATTTCCATACTCAAATGTTCAAGTTGGTGACTCACTAGTGGAATTTTGATATGAAAATATTTTGGGTATTTTGTTCCCATTTTGTGCCGATTTATTCCCATGTTATGAATTTTGTGCCCATTCAGTTTTCGAGATATTTCGAGTTGTCACTATAACTCAGCACCTAGATGCTGCAACTCATATATGGAATTTTGAAAATTTTTTTTACGATAAATTGTGCCCATTTTGTGTCAATTTGTGCCGCAAGATATGAATTTTATGCCCATTCAGTGTTCGAGATATTAAGAGTTTTCACTGTGAGTCACCAACTTGAAGTTGTGACTTACATATGGAAATTTGATCATTTTTTTTGATAGATTGTGATTATTTTGTGCCATATGTTATGAATTTTGTGCTCCTAGAGTTTTCGGGATATTTCTAGTTTCTCTTGTGGAGATTGATAAATACTCGTATAGGAAATCATTAACGAGCGTTATTTGTATCTTTCAATGATGATGGCTTTTTTTTTTTTTTTTTTCCACGTTTATGTGACAAGTGAAAAAAATTTCTTAAAAATTGAACGAAACAGAAGTTTGTAGGAAATTTTCTGTAGAAAAAGAAATCGTCTTTCAGCCCGGTAGGCGATCAGTAGTTCCGGAGATGTCGGCATCAATTGAGTGAAAAAGAATCATTTTGCATTCAAAACATGATATCTCGAAGACAAATGGTTATTTCTGAAAGTCATTAAAAGCAAATTAGAGCCGAATAAATAGGTTATTTGACATATTCATCGGTCAAGCTCGTGAAAATTTTTTCCATGCTCGTAGAGGAAAAAAAATTTTAAAAATTTTGCTTTATCCGATGATTGCATGACTACCGGTAGGGAAAGTGGTCACCCTTCGTACACTTTTCAGATTTTATTTTTTTACTTTATGATTAATTAATTAATTAATTAGTTTTTTCACCAAAGTGTTACACATATATTGTTGTTTGTTACAAAGAAGCCTGAAACTATTATGTCAAAAGATAAAAGAATTATAGCCCTTTTTCTACGAAAGGATTTTTGTACGAATGTACCCAATGCATGGGGTACGTTCGTACAGTAGGTGGGGTACTTTCGTTCGCCATGGGGTAGATTCATACAAAGTGATCAAAAAGGCAATCTTGATGAATTTTATCAAAACATTTTTTTATCAAATAACTGACTTAATAATATGTACGTCACCCATAATCTATGAATCTTCCTTTATGAAAATAACAAAAAATAAAATCGTTCTTCTTTATTTAAGGTATTGATGATTATCGATTATTGCCGCCATTTTGAATACATCTCATTACACGTTATAATTCAAATCAACAGCAAAAATAAAAAGTCTAGCTGTATATAGCCCGTTCGTAGTTGAGGATCTGGGATGATCATGGGGATATCGTTGAAATATGGAGTGTATTTATATTCTATGTAGGGTAAAAAAAATGATAATTCAGGTTTCTTCAGAAGAGAAGATACTTTCATGTCTGTAACAGAATAATGACTAAGAGGTTTTCCGACGTGATAGACAACCGAAGTTTTTTTTCAAACTGTACCAAGACATAAGAATTATCATTGATTTTCTCTGGTATCACATTTAAATTTTCATTGATACTAAAATTATCAGTCTCTTCGTCCATCTCCAAATCAACTGGAGATGTTGAACTCTCCCGAAAGCTAATTTGCTATCCTTCAGATTTCCATAGATCTTCTTTTTTTAGTTTTCTTTTGTCTTGAATTAAATTCTTTCAAACAACGTTTCACTGTTATCTATTGAAATATTGTCTGAGAGGTCTTTGCATTTTTCTGAAAACTTAATTTGGGTTTCCTCTCCCAGTCTCTGAAACAAGAAACAATGAGAAAATTTTTTCAAATAAGAGAAGAAAGGCCCCTGCTTAAAAATTTGAGCACTAATTTGTCTGGGGCCAAAATTGCCTAACAATGAACAAAAAAAAACACTTTCAACTCTGAAGCGTGTTTTCTTTTTGTTCATTGTTAGGCAACAATTTCTTCTTTACCACAATCTAATTGAAATTAAAAATTATAATATAACATTATCTGGTACAGCGTCCAAAAAGACTTAACAATATCTTCTTCATTGATGTTATATGAAAATACTGAAATTTTTTCCTTCAAACATGGCATATCTTTTATAGGCAGAGGCTTATATTTTTCTTTAACATCAGCCTTTTGCTGATTCCTTACGCACTTCAAGTCCGTCTGGAACACCTCTTCTCAACTGGAAAGATTTTCCCTAAAAACACAAGCAGAAAGAAGAAACATTGAGTTTTGAAAGATATATCTGGATCAACTTATTTGATACGATTTCCTCATAATTGATAATAATAATAATGTTTATTTGATCCACATTCAGCTTCTTCACAATCTATGTAACATTAGATACCAACTTAAATAATAGGAGTTCTCTATCCCTCATTACGTCAAAAAAAAAAAAATTAGAAAATTTTTTTTCCCGAAGGCATATTCATTGGCAAGCCACTGGAGCTGCCTTGTGTGGAGAATTATTGATTCGATGACCTAAAAAAGACCTCCAATGAGAAACCAATCTACACATGACAAATAAAAAAAAGAAACTAGAAAATACTGCAGTAGGATCATTTTGTCTAAACATTAACAAATGAATTTTTTATAGAAAGCATTTCTTCGATCTTCCTCGGCGACATCATTTTCAACCAGTTCTTGATTTTCATCTTGAAGTCACTAAGAGTTGTAGAATTTTTTATTGTTGTGGGACCATATTGTAAATAAAAGGGATGAGATAGGTATGTGATCTCTGACCCACCGTTTTTGTCGTTCGTGGAAAAGTAATCCAATTTCCTCTATTTCTGGTACTGTACTGATGTTCATTGAAGGTTACCAACATTAAGTTTTTCCTCTGGTGAACTGTCAGAGCTAAGAAAAAATGTTTTCGAAGGTCCATAATTCAATCTGGTTATTCCATCTAAGATGGGGATCCAAGCAAACACCCAAATATTTTACTTCGTACACCGCATTGATTTCACACGAACATCCGCATTCCTTGAATGATAATGTTCGGAAAATGGGCATCCCTACAGAGGTGAAAGAGAAGTTCATGAAGCACGTATTTTCATAATCTAGGGTTAACAGTCGAGAATCGAAAAAATATTTCATTATTGTAAAATCATCTTCAACCAAACTTTTTAGTTCATCCCAAGTATCAGCTTGATAAAATATAGTCGTATCATCTACAAAAGCAATCAATTCACCCCTACTATTCAGAGAAAAGGTGGAATTCAGATAAGCAATAAATAGAAGAGTACCCAAAATTGTACCCTGCGGAAAACCACATTGAACAGTTGAGAAAGAACTCAGGGAGCTTTCAATTCCTACACACTGCCTCCTTTCCGTCAAATAGCTCCTGAACCAATCCAATGCCCGACCTCTAACTCCATAATCCTCTAATATTCTGAATTGTTCTTCATGATTCACCGTATCGAACGCCTTCGCCAAATCTATAAACACCGAAAGACAAGGTTTAGATGAATCGAGTGATCTGTAAAGTTTAGCTGTCAAATTTACCAGTGCATCCTTTCATTCAAGATTCTACAATTTTCCAGGAATTTATAAGTGCTTTATGATTAATTGTTTCCAAAATTTTCGAAATACTTGAAGTCAAGGAGATGGGTCGGTAGTTATTCATCTGTTCTCGAGCCTCTGATTTGAAGATGAGACTTATGATGCTTTCTTTAGGTATTTCCGGAATAATACCTGATTCAACAGACATGTTGACTGTATGTGTAAGGGGTGACAAAATATTTTGAGCAACGGATTTAAGTTTTTCTGTTAGTTTGGGTCCAATATCGGAAAAAAATGTATTAAAAGCTTCGGCTATATGATGGCTATCATCCAACGTAACATTTTCCGGTTGTATTAGCTCAGGCTCTCTGTCGGGATTGTTATGTTTGCTATTAATGAAATTCCACAATTTCTTTGGTTAATTTTCATACTTAAGCAATTTTGCTCTATATTATTCTTTCTTTGCACGTATGAGTTTTTCCAGCAACTTTTTGTAGGTTTTATATTTGGCAACAATTTTATGTTTCAGAGGGTCAATTATTATTTTTCAAAAAAGCATATTCCCGGAGTAATCCACTCCTTACGCTTCATCTCAGTTTTCTCTCTCGTTTCTCAAAAGTGTTTTTTAAAAAATACTGTTTGAAGACTGTTAAAAATTCTTCAGTTGATTTATTCGGATCCTTCTCTTTCAGGACATTGCGCCAATCATGAGAAGCCAAGTCATTGTTGCGGTTGTGGAAACTATTTAGTTCTTTCTTTACGCGTTATATTTTCCCATTGAATCCTTAGGAACAGCATTATCGGATAATGGTCAGTCATATCACACTATAAAACAACTTCTTCTCGCATTTCAGTTTTTAGAAATATATTGGCAAGACAGGTTGAACTGCTTGGCCTTGTCACGGAATTAATCAAAGAAATGAAACCCTGTTCGCACATAACATTTTGATATTCTTCGTCTACTTCTTTGCCGGATAAAAAATCGAAGTTTGTGTCACCAATAATTATATTAATGTAATCGTTTTGCTTGTTTCTCCTGAAATAATCCATGAAGAATTGGTTGAATATTTCCTTAGAAATACCACGTGGGATGTAAACTGCTATAAGATTTATTATGCCTGAATCCAAAAAAGCCTTTACTTTCAATAAATTCAGAACACCATCAGTGAAAGTATTGCATTTAAACTTAAAATAATCTCTTACATAAACAACAACACCATCATTCTGATTAACACTGCCATACTTATATACTAAGCTATAATCAGGAATTTGAAACATCGAGACATCCACAATTTTCCATGTTTCGGTGAGAACTATAAAATCATATGAACAATCTATTCCATTCAGAACTAGATTTGAAGAGTCCAGATTTTTTTTTAGACTTCTTATATTAACATGAAACACCTTAACATTGAACTCGCTCTTCAACCTAACAGAATCATTCAAATCTTGAAATCCAGAGAAAACATCATTGTTGACGTTGTGAACAGATTGCATATCAAAATCTTCAAAATATTGATCCATAAATAATTTATACAATAGAATTTGCTGATCTATACTCCGTTCTTTCACGTAGTTCTTTAATTTGGATTTCATACAAAGGACACATTGAATCAAGTACAGAATGATTTACATCATATCTGGTTTCGAATTTATTATTATTTTCTATACAGTTTATACATGAAAAATTTTTGGACTTACAGTCTTGGCGATGTTGGGCTTACGCGTTTTCGTCTCTTTGGTGTCATAATTTTTTCTCATTTTCAAAACTAATTCATCTCTCCATTGGAATTACATTTAATTATTATTATTATTATCATGAACAGGGGTCGTTGTAGCTTCGTTCAGCCTTCCGGGAACTTCGACCGCAAGGATCTTTTGTTCTTTACCCAACTCGTTCATTTAAATCCCAAGGGGGCCATCAATGGTATTGATGAATCCAACGGCATCCTTAGGAGCCTTGGCGGTTACTTCATGTGGATCCAGAACCGACTTCCCCATGTGAATGGTTCTTAGTTCCGCCAGCTCTGGACACTTGCATACCATGTGTTCAGCCGTTTCTTTCTCTGATCTACATAGCCTGCAGGTTTCATCTGCTGACTTTCCCATGCGATACAAGTGATATTTATATCGACAGTGTCCCGTCAGCAGACCCACCATTACTCGAAGCGCAGCTCGTGGAAGCTTAATGAGCTTCCTGGTGTAGGTCGGCGAGAATTCCACAAATCTCTTGGCTTGTACATTTAATTAACACACAACTATCCTTTCTGTTCAATACTGAATTTATTCCTACCGATAGTTTATTCACATCCAGTTTGTCCACTATATCTTTGTTTTAGAGCAATCCTTTTTGCTTTTCGGCTTGAATACAATAAAAGGAACATTAGGTTTGGATTCATTCCCATTGGTCGCTCTTTTATTCACGGCTTCCCCATATGTGAACTGGTGGCTTGAAGGTGTCGTAGCCAACTTATCAAATTCCTCCCGAAGTTTCTTAAGATCCTGTTCTAAGGGCCGGTTTTACAATCGAAGGTTAACCTTTATGGTTAGGTTACCGATACTCGATGGTTAACTCGTACCTGGCGTTTTACAATAATTATATTGATAGGGGTTTCGTAACTATGAGTTGTGTTTAAATTTTTTCAAGTTGGTAGAAAACAATGGTTCGTTTGATTTAAATAGTAGGTCAGACGCATTGAATTTATAAGACGTCAAAGGAATATTAAAATTTCAAAATCAATGATTGAAATGTACTAGTATGATTTAATAAATTTTTACATTTCATTCAAATAAATATTCCCTCAGTTTGTTTATTGTACATGTTTACATAAGATCAATTATTTCTCTAATTTACAATCTATGAAAATACATCTGTGTGGTATCTGGAGTAGAGATATTTGCGTTATATTATGCCTTTGATCAGGAAATTCTGAAAGATTAATATTACTAGTGAAATCTACAATATGCTATATTATGAAGAATGACTGTAGCCACTAATATAGCCTGAGCTATGCATTCCCATGACAAGAGCTATAAAGGGACGTTTCTACACACTCTTTCTCTCAACGAGATTTCGTGTACAAATGTGTGATTTGTCGAATGAGACTTCAGAAGGTTTTCTTGTATTAGATGAAGGCGTGATTATATAAGGCTCAATTCCATAGCCACTATCTCCTGCTGTGAGGAAAATCCCTTCTTTCAAATAATCCCGCACAGCTAAAATTCTGAAAAAGATCATGGGCTGAACCTGACCATTTTGCATCAATGTTGGTAATTTTCAGAGGATCAGCTACAGTTTGTACTTTCAAGGAAAAAACCGGTAAATGGTTCCTGAATAGTTCGGCTTGATCTCTAAGACGCATCACTTCAAGTCTACGACATTCCTCTCCATCACTGCTAAAAGCGTTGATATCAAATTCCAGTAAATCCATATTAACAAATCACTAGTCACAAATCAATTTTTTCAAAACAATAATTTTCGAATCAGCCAAACATTTTAGGTTATATACATATACATGATTCTATGGTTCTTGAATTAACTTCAGGTTTACCCACACTAGGAGTCTTATAATTTCTTTCTTACTTTCAATAAGCTCATCTTTAGTTTCTATTATTTTTTGAAAAAGTTCGACGGATTCCCCCCCTCAAGCAAGACTGGCAGTAAAATTTCATGACACGTGATCAGATTCGCACATTGTTCACAACCAATTCGCGAACAACCATTACAGCTGACCACCGGTAATCTCGATGAGGCGGATTTCTTGCATTTCACTCACCCCATCAGTCCGCTATCTCACTGAGCGAACAGATGTTAATTTTCACATCTTCAGAAGACGATTTGGATCGACTTTATTCACGAAATAACCTACCCGGAAAAATTCTCCAGGAACTCTTCCTGATTCATTCGAAATACACAATTTCTATTCTCACTGTTGGTACAAAATTTGATTCAGAAGTCGTTCATTTTCCCACTTTCAAAGAGATTAATATCAGAGCGAAAACTCGGGGCAACTTCCACACACGACGACCATATTATTATGTTTTTCTATCATGCACCTGGTTAACTTAATTAAAACAGAAATAATATGTGTACAGCTGCTCCTGGCAACACATTATGATATGGCTCGCATAGAACTTCTTCTCCTTTTACAGAGGCTCTAGAATAAGAGATTGAAGCTCCTATGTAATCCAAAAATTCCAATAAACTGAGTCCCCTATCCATTATTAATTTGGTTCGACAAAAAGGAAATACCTAAAAGATTTTTCAAATACTATGTTAGTTTAACAAATACATATATACACCTACTCACCGGCTCCGTTGGCCCATTCAACGATCTGCTCATGCGCAAACTCAGAATTTGACAAATAGAGGAAAAGTGAGGTTACGTTTTTCACATCTGTAAAATATATTTGACAAGTGAATATAACTATTTGGAAATATTTGAGGTTAAGTTTTCGCACTACGCTGTGCTGGTGACAAGTGTACCACGTGATCGCCATTTCAAATGAATGCAGGTAAACGGTCCAGTGCTAGCGGTATAGGAGTTTATACGTATAGTCTGTTTCAAAATGATTGTCATCAGAGCAAGCCATGGAATTCCATCCGGGGCTTTATTTCTAGTTACAAAAAGTTACTAAAAATTTCTGTGTTCATCATAGATTGAAATATATCAATATAACCTATAAAATGATTGAATATATTTTTCAAGGCAAATAAATTTGAAGAATTTTTTGTGAAATTATATTATTTTCATCATTGTTTCAGGATTGATGATAAAAATAGCGTGGAATGCTTCAACATGAAATCTTGCAGTATTTCGAGGAACTCCAATGTAGAGATATCATTCATTAAATAAATAAGACTTCATCAAAGATAACTAAAAGTTCCTTCTCTATGAAGACCCTTCAGCAATCTTTGCATTCTTGATGACTATCAAAAATTCAGCCAAGTTCTCCTCCTTTTTTTTTCGAGTATTGTGGAACAAAAAGTATAAAGCTGACCCGACTTTACAATTTCATAGCCAAGTTGACTGTAATGACTTGTCTTGCCTTCTTTTTTCTCCAATATTCATCTGACTGGTCTAGGTGAAAACTAAAATTTTGAGACTCATTTATTTATCAGAAAACACCTCGAAAAATTAAATGATTGTTACCTGAATAACTAGCAAAACGCGATTAATACTGGCAGAAATACCTGCTGAATTATTGAAAAACTCGCAGTACCGACGATAAACTACTTCACGTTCACTGCGAGATTCGAGATTCCACAGCCGCCCGAGATGCCAATCATTTTGAAACGGACTATATATGCATAGGACTCATGAGATTTGATCGTTAATCATATAATTTATGAACTTATAGTTGAAACCGAGTCATGTCATAGGTATTTAACAAAAAATCGTAAACTGAGCTAAGGTTCTTGACATCATCTCTGAAGTTTAATTTATATTTATAATTTTATATGTAACATTTCACTGCACTGATATTACAGATGTGTGTGAATTTTTCTTCGTCGAGAATCGTGGTATTGTTAATGTCATATCGAGGTGAGTTGAAACAGGACCCGAGGTGAGTTGAAACACATTAAATTAGGGTTGATTATGGGTTGTAAAAAAATAAAGATCGAAAAAAATATCGAAATAAAACTTCTGGAGATACTTCTTCAACATTTTGTATCGGTTATCACGATTAAAACATAAAAGACTATGTAACTTGGTTGATTGTAACCATATTCAAGATAACAAAAGAGATCATTACAATGAGTGTAACATTAATGAGCAAAACGGTAATAGGAAACAAACAAAAATTGTTTTCATAATATGTCAAATTTCAGTAAATCAATATCTCTAGATATCTATTGAAATATTTAATGGGAGGTCTTTACATTTTTCTGAAAGTTTTTCTAGTGTTTTCTCTTCCAATCTTTGAAACGATAATCAATAAAAAAAATTTAAATTACAAAAAAAGGCCCCTGCGTGAATGCTTGTGTACTTTGTCAGATGCCAAATATTTTCGGAAATTTTTGCCTAACATTGAAAAATGAACTAACACTTCAAATTCTGAGCTTCGTAACGTTTCGGATTCAACATTAGATTCCTTCGTCAGTAGAATTCTCAACCTCATGAAAGTTCTCGGAATCGTAAGAATTTTTGATTTCTCAGTTGACATTTTTTTTTTCATAACCTTGGAGAGAAAACTCTGAAAACACTTCCAGAAAAATGACTAAGACTGAAATAAGTCTTGAAATTTTCATGAATTCTAGTTTCTTATGTAATTGAAAAAATCATGTTCATGGGAACAAACATATCAAACGGAATAAAAAAGAAAATATGAGTAGATAGTACCTACAAGCTTCAACAGACCAAGCTTTGCATTTTAGACACTGAAGTTTGATTGATGTTGTAACTGAAAGCAACATCGCAAAAACATTTCTGTTGGAATGTTACCTCTTAATTTTATAATCAGTAGGCATGCTGAAATGAAATAAACGGAAAAATAACCAGAAAACCCACTGACTAGTTGAATCATTTACACAGACTTGCAACGAAATGAGTTGAAACACTCTGTTTCAAATCCCCTCAGTGTCCAAATTGCTTCAATTTTGTCATTTACAACAAATTGTAAAAAACACACGTAAATCAGCTGTAATGATATAAAGAACTGAATCCTGAATAAATGAGCTTTCGATTCATATATAACTTGAATTGTGTTTTGAACTTATTATTAAACCAGAGGTCACTGAAAAAATCGTAAAAAATGAATTTTTCACGATTTCTGAGACGTGGTTTCCAGAACGGCTCAACCGCTCGCCTAGTATCTATCACTGGCATACTGGCAATCATTGAGAGTCTGCGCGTGTGTAAAAAGTGATATAATTTATTTGTTATTATCTTGCTAACGATTTCAAATTTCGGGAAATCGGTGTTGTTTTAACCCACCTCTGTTTCAAAACCCCTCGGTCTCCCCTATTCTTCAGATCAGATTCATGTTGTTTCATTCTTTCCTTGACATATTGTTTGTCCTATATAGCACTTTCCACAATCACGGCACGGGATCTTGTATACTACTTATGTTTGTAACTCTGGTGGGGTTGGATCCTTGAGACGAGTGAAAAACTTTTTTGTTGTACTTAAAATATGAAAAGCACAACAACAATAATTGTACTCTCTGAAAATCTTTTGGACCTTTTGAGAAAGGCCAGGTATAAAGGTGAACTTACAGTGTCTACAAGCACTCCCCTCAACATTCAACCCCAAATTAGAACCCTCTTCCACATTAGTCAAATTAACTTACACTCTATTTATGGTTATTAATAAAATATTCTGGATAGTTATTGTCTGATAGGATTTTTTTCACTACCTTTAAATTTTTAGCATGAAAACTGGAGTCACTAAGAGTAAAGATTTTCTAACTAAATTATAGGATACACTATGTTGTACCAATTACCGTTAGTACCGTTGGTACCCTTATAGTACCAATTGGACAAAAGACTACAATTATTGTTGTTGACGATGATAATGTCAAGGAAGGAAAAACACATTAGATCTTCTACTTCCATGGTGAACTTTATGGAAGTGTGGTATGAATTGAGTATTTGCAGTAGAAGGTCACAACTATCTCTGGGGATTAATGTGACGGTATCATCCACACACAGTTTTAACAGGGGGATTACAAATGCAATTTTACCGATCACGAACTCCAACAAATCCTCCATTACAAGATTCGCGAAAGATGGACCTGCTGGGTCGCCCATTATTGTGCCAAATATTTGTCTAAAGAAGGCACCATTAAATGTGAAATAGCCGCTATCAAAACATACTCCACCAACCTCACAAACACATCCTTATCTCAATATGTGAAGCCTGATATATATCTCCAACTTTTCGTTGTAACCTTAATAACAAACTCCTTTGGTGAATTAGTGGACAAGGATACAACATCAAATGATACAAGAATGTAATCTTCTGGTACCACGATCTCCTTTATTATTTCAACTACTTCATGAGAATTTTAATATTGAAAGTCGAAGTAGACAGGACTTGTGAGAGCATACGATGCAAAAATTTACCAATGTTGTATCCTGGTGAATCAATACTACTAACTACAGGTGTTAGACATAAACTAGGTTTATGAACTTTTCTTTGGCAGTTTAACTTAGGTGTGGCACTATCATGTTTAATTAATAACTTATAGTCACTTTGAGTGATACTTGAGTTGTCTTTGCAAGCTTTCAAAGTTTTATTGATGAAATCCTGTATCCTTTCAGTTGGATCCCTGTCTAATTTTAGGTAAACTTCACTGTTATTTAGCATGTTATTCACCTTCACAATGTATTCATCATAATACATAATTACTGTAGTGTAACCCATTCCCGATGATAATGCTGGGATTATCTTTGATAAATTTTGATGTTCTTGCTAGTTGTTTTTGGTCTAGAAAAAAGTATTCGTGTCTTCTGGTAAAGTTGGGAAAAGTTTTAATAGCATTGACACATTTCATCCTAAAATGATTTTTGTTTGTTTCATCTAATAGGCATGTTGAGATGCAATGTTCCACATCTTTAATGATATCGACTTTTGGTATTTTATTATGTTAAACAGGGATGCCAAACTTTGGGCCCAATCCTATAATGACCATTACGGATCTTGGAACTTATATAATTTCTAACACACCTGTCAGAAGTAGTTTGATGCCGTTTTTTTGATTGAATTAAAGGTCTTCTTGAAAACCACTCAGGCATCTAAACCTGTTTTGTTCCAACGATTGTTGAATATATAGATATATGGAAGTTGTGTAAGGTTTTATTAACATCATTTTTGAACGGATGGTTCCCGAATTCTAATTCATAGATCTGTTTAATATTATATAACAACAATATGTTTTGGAAAGACTGTTGATTAACGATGCCCATTTTTTGTCTAGGTTTACATTTATCATTATTCTGAACAGGGGTCGTTGCGGCTACGTTCAGCCTTCCGGGAACTTCTTCTAGGTTAACATATTCCTTGCACCTCCTGTATACTGCGACACCAAGATCATTCTTGATGTTCAGAAATAAACCCAGTGGTGATAAATTTAGTTCGATATTTTCATCCATAATTTGAATAATTAAAAAGGTTGTCGGGAATGTGGACTTTAATTTGCTGTCTGTTACAAGAAAATTGCCAACGTTTCGAGGATTTTTCTCCTCTTTTTTCAAGTCCATTTCAATAGAAGTGGACAATAAATAGAGAACTATAACAGTTTTGAGGAGAGAATGAAAATTGCTTTTAAGCAATACTTCATTCCATCTTGTTATTGACATAGTTCCCAAGTTTTGGATTCACCTGAAGAGGGTTCAAATTTGAAAGGACTTTTAAAGAAGTAATTTCAAGATAAGAATATATGTCTCGAGATACTCAAGAAAAATGCATAGCAATAAAGCTTCTGAATTTATTCGATTTGAGTGTTACACACTGTAGAATTCTCACTCTAATCTTATGTAATCTATAGGTGCAGTCGAAGTGAAATATTGAAGTTCTCCTATTTGCCCGATCTCCTAGAAAAATAGTCGTTTGAGTTCAATTTTCTAAAATGCATAAAACGACCGAATAGGGGTTCAATTTATTTTTCTTTAATGGCGTACGATCTCACGAACGACGCCGTGACTGTAAGTAAGAAACTTCGAGCAGAATCGCTTTCTTCTGAACATCGTAAAAGATGCTTTAGGTAACGAAATGAAGCCCTGCGGAAACTGAATTGAGTGTTTTCTATAATTGCGAAATATGTCGTGAAAATGGCGAATAGTGTTTTCAATCAGCTATTCATGAATTCATCTGGAACATAAAATCTCTCATCCGATAAAAGTTGTGGAGCGCCTTGAAATTTGAAATTTATTACGTCAATGGATCAAGACAAAAGTTCGACAAAATATTGAAAAAAAAACACTACTTGTTTAAATAGCAATTTTTGATCAATTTCTTTCTCATGCTGTACACTGTGTCCCAAATTGGGTAAGAAAACTGCACGGCATCTCAGCTATTATTGAAGATAGAGACATGCGGTTTTCGCGACCCTGTGTCACGTTTTTGTAAAACTTTCAAATCCACAAACTGAAAGATTCGAACTAATTTTGTTTCTGAAATACAAGGTGAAAACGAAAATGTGACCTTTTTGGAGATGTTATTATTTCTCGAGCCCTGTATGAGATAAAGGAAAAATGAAAACTGCTTTTAATAGATTATTTCACGTAGAAGTCAGTGGCGTAGTTAAAAATTTTTTTCAGAGCACCGATTCAGAGATTGAGCGCAAACTTAGAATTTTTCAGATAGAACACCCTGTATATTACAACGTCAAATTTTTGCAAATATTTTTCTGAATATATTGATGTATCACAACCAAATTTTTAATGAATTTCAAAAATCAGATAAATGCATATTTTTGTTTGTTTTTTTTTTCTCCATTATGTCATGAATTCTTCCACAAATGCATAAAAGTTGAAGATGCGTCAAAAATTTCAATAATAATATCAAAATTTGTTCCATTCTCAACAATTTCAAGTTCATGTTGAAGAGTGATATTTTGAGTTTATGATTGAATATAATAAAATGAATAGGATCAAGTCACATGGCGTTTTAAAAAAATCATAATTAAATTAATGTGTGGAAGAATTCATGGCCTTATATTGAAAAACAAAAATAATATGGATTCTACTGATTTTTGAAGCTGAAATTCATCATAGGTTAGGTTGTGATACATCAATGTATTCAAAAAAATAATTGCAGAAATTTGACGTAAATAAATACAGGGTATCGTATCTGAAGAAATCCCAAGTTTGTGCGCAATCTTTGAAACAGTGCTCTGAAGAGATATTTCAACTACGCCACTGACTTCCACATGAAATAATCTATTGAATGCAGTTTTCATTTTTTCTCTATCTCATACAGGACCGAGAAATAATAACATCTCCAAAAGTGACCATTTTCGTTTTCGCCCCGTATTTCAGAAACAAAAGTAGTTGGAATATTTCTGTCTGTGGATTTAAAAGTTTTACAACAAATTGACACATAAATCAAACTGTCACATTGATCTCACTCACTTTTGCAAAATCTGTCGAATCGCAGCAAACATACCCAACACAATGGACCTCAAGCAACATCGGTGAAATTTACCTACTATGCAACTTTTCACAGTGTGGCAGTATAATGCGTAATAATGTGGGGTCAATCACGCGATGCCCAGAGGGTTTTACTTCAAAAAAAAAATCATTGAGAGAACTGTTCGGCATAAAAAACAGGGAAAGCTGTAGGGAAAATTTCAAAAATGAAACAATACTCACCACCACCTCAACTTTCATTCTCACATGTGTGAATTATATCCACCAACATCAGGAAAAGTTCCTGAACATTGCGGGTACCACACAGATGACACTAGTCACAAAGAAAGGGTGTATTTTAAAAAGCAGATAAGTGACACGAATCGCGAAGGGTGAAAGTGGGAGAACATGAGATGTGCTCAATGGAGTTTTTGGTAGTGGTGGCTCATCAAGGTCAATTCCAGATAAGATTGTTGTTGACGATGGCGCGATTGTTGACGACAGGAGGATAGCGAATGTGATGAACCAATACTTGCGAGTATAGACGAATCGTTGGATGATGGTATTTCTAAGGTGCCAGACGATCATGAACTCGAATTCGAAATGATGGGGCGAATTGATTCTTTGAAGGACCGCAAAGCACCTGGCCTCGATATGATCTGCAACACCATGATAAAAATTATTATTTTTCGCACCATATATAGTGGAGCCCTTTGTTGATCTAGTCAATGTTTATCGAAGGGTTTTGTCACCCCTCATTTCAAGGTTTCATTGATAATTTTCATAAAGGAGGTGAAAGAAGCGGCCCAGGTAATTATGTAACTATGAATAAGACGCACTTCCTACCCATTTACTTGGTCAATAACCTGATTACGACTATCTTTATTTCGGCGAGGTTGTAAAGTTCACTAGGTACCTGGTATCTATGTTGAGCTTCATCTCAGGTGGAATATCCACAATTTGGAGTTGCACAGGAAATTGAGAATGATATTATATAAAATCCGCATCGCAAGGGAAATCTTGTCATTGGACAGCGTTATACTGTGGATACTACGCCTTTGTTCAGTCGATCCTCCCGTATGGGATCAGTGCATGGTGTGATCAAGTAGGTGAGTACTACCTCATTATTGAATGAGCGTAGATGTGGATACTGAAGGTTCTCTTTAAAAAGCCTGTCCTTTTTCCAAGGAAAAATTGTTCAGGGAACTGAGGATTCTTGTTCCCAGACAACTTAATGTTAAGGTTTTCATAGTTTCTATTCCGAAACTTGGACACAAGCTTGACTTCATGGATTCAATTCATAGAACGCGGCAGGAAGAGAATAAATCAGTTACCGGCTAAGGAAAAAACGAGGTCGTCACTTTTCTACAGGATGTCTCAGATTTATGATATAATACGAACTCATCTCAAGTCACTGCAGAGTTTTCAGTTCCTTAAAAACCACACACATACCTGGATTCTCGATAATTTATATTCGCAGATTGTTTTGAAATTTCCAAATTTTGACTCATTCTCGGTCATCCCACTCAGTGCGTGGCTATCTCAGTTAATATTGGTCGTACGAAAACGTTCTAATCGACAATTTTTTAGTAATTTTTATGGGAATTTGGAATTTTATACTGAGAATTGCATAAACGCATCGTTAACGTAAAAATTTGTTGTTGTTTGTCTTTTGAATGGTACACCTGTAGTTTATTTTCCGAATCGGTAGAGCTCCTTTTTCTGATTTCAAATATATATATATATATATATATATATATATATATATATATATATATATATATATATATATATATATATATATATATATATATATATGTAAGATATATATGTAAAGGAATAATCATACTTATTTCTTCAAATAATCGCATCGCTTGGTCGAGCGTTGCTATAGCATTTTTGATTACTTGTCATTGACTGATAATTACGTAATATTATTCTTAGATTAACTAATTTTTGGATGAAAATTGAAATTAATAGCATAAAATGTCGTTTCTTTATTACAGGTAAGGTTCCGGTTATATTATGTTTTAATGTTTGAATAATAAAAAGAATCTTTATTACAGAGAAACTCAGTTGTGTTATTGATCTACAGTTGCAATACTATAGAGAGAGTATTGTCACATTATAAAACGACATTTTTTGTGAACAACAGAGAAGAAAATGTCAAAATTGAAATTCTCTTTTGAAGTCAAGCCAACAGAAGACGGAAAGTCTAATTTCATAGCTTTAACTTTGATTCAGACTGAAGAAGATAAAACGTTTTCGATACCTGAAGTATTTCAATCCACATCTCTTCACAAAGAGAACAATTTTGCAAGAGTGAAAAATACTTGGCTGGTCTGCTGGTAGATACGCATTGGCTTTTAAATACCAAACAGGTTCTTTATTGGACTATGCTATAAGAAAAGAAAGATTAATGCTTGAAGTGAGTAGAACTATTGATCCAGGTACTCTCATTCAAATCATTGCTGCTGGTCTACCAACTTTCATTACAGATAGGATAAATAAAGAAGATATATTTGAAACAAGAGACCTATTCAATAAAATTGGTGAGCTAGAGCATCTTGTCGCCAAAAATAAGCCAATGAAGGAAAAGAATGGTAGGAATCTGAAGATGGATAGGAAACAGAAATGCAGTATCTGCGAAAAATTAAAAAAAGGGGATCGATATCATCCTGAATCGTTATGTTGGTATAATGACAGGAAAAATAAAATTGAAGGGCAAAAACAAATAAAACTAGTTAACAATTCGGAATTAGAATGCGATATACAAGATGTTGATACAAAAAACTAATTGTGCCGCCATTAATCAAAATAAAGTTAGTATTAAATAAAAATCTTGAAGTTTTTGGAGTTTATGACTCTGGTTCAAATGTTTCTTCGATAAACTCGAGATTATTAAAGATTAATAATGAGCACAGAAATAGAGACCGCAATACTAACTTGAAAACAATTAATGGCGTGAAAAAATCTAATGGCATTATTACATTGGATGTAAAAATTTTCGATGTAGAAAAAAAAATTAATGCATTCATAATAGATAAATCAAATTTTGATTATGATTTTTTGATCGGACTGGATTGTATCAAACAATTTTACCTAACCCAAGACGAAAATTTGAAAATAAGTCAGGCAATTCCAAAAAGCGAAATCATTATCTCTAAGGAAATAATGAATGAAAGTACTCAAACCAATTCTGAACAATACGCAGAGAATAAAGAAAAATTATTAATTCCAAAAAGAAGTGAAAATGATTTGAAAATCAATGACAATTACTCAGTCAACTTCAATGAAGGCATCGAAGAAAAAAAATTTAAAATCGATGTGAATAATTTAACCTATATTCAGCTTTTACGAACTCAAAATTCTTCTCACATGTTATATTTTTTTCATTATGTGCACTATATACCAATACATTCCATAATTATACCAAAAATTCCTCCAACTTTTGAAAGTAAGTTAGATGCTGTTTAATGAATATTTGGCCATTTTAGAAAATAAAAGTATTCTTCATGAAATCTCATGAAATGCGCATTTTTCGAGTAATTGATGATTTAAAAAAATCCTTATCAGCGAAATTGAAAAAATTTGTTTCTTTGCCTGGATGCAACTTTGATTAAAAGATTCAGAGGATTAAATTTCTGATAAATTTTCTCGAAGGTTTAGCTAGTAGATCTAACGCTCAGAAAAAGTTCAGTGTCATGTTTCCAGGGGAGGCATAGCTCATTATGAAAGTTTAAAATGGCCACAACTTTTTATATAGGCTGAATCGGAAAATATAGTATACGAAAAAAGTATTTCTTTTGACCTGAAAAATCTATGGTTTAAATATATGTACAAGTCAAAGACTCACCCTGTATGTCTCCGGTAAGGCAGCGAATGAAAAATTTCAAAAGAATACATATCCTGGGCATCAGTTCTAGCTTTCTGCTGACAAAAAATTAGATCACAAAATGATCAATAAAATTTTTTTTCATTAAATTATGGCTTTTCAAAGTTAATCCACGATCGGGGTACTTTGAACGACTATGATGAAACCACACGATTTCAATTCAATCTCGCTGAGAGAATTTCTCCGAACAGCTCAATACTGAAAAATCATTTTTTTTTTTCAAAAATATATGCAACATAAATACATAATTTACTAAAAATAATTATTTTTTCGGAACAGTATCATTATCACAAAAATGAATGAAAAAATGATTCCCTCGTCGGGTACTTGTTGCTAGAAAAAACTCACACAAAGACTTTTTTTTAAATTTTATTTCAACAGGAGCTTTCTCTGAGATTTCTGTACCTGAACTATAATTGTCATATTTTCCTGCACCATGTTTTTTTTTTGTAAGGGCGGAACATTTTCCACAAGAAAAAATTGAGTTTTTTCAAAATCTTGAGCTCCATTGGACACAAAGTAATCCCGAAAATGATAACTAATCACATTGTTCTATAGAAGAATAAATAGAAAACAATTCGTTGAAGTATTTGAAATTTCTTCATTATACTGTTCCTAGGATAATGTATTGTTGTAACAAATATATTTTGCGAGCATGTGGTCAATAACAAAAGTTTGCAGACCATACCGAACGTGGATTTTTTTTAGGTTCGAAATAACATGTCAGGATTGCTAACTCTCTAAAATTAGTTTCATATAAATGCTGCAATGCAATTCTTGAATTCTTGAATGTCTTACGAATTGAGTAGTGAAAACCAGATGTCGCTGAACATAATGGTTGTTTCACTATAAGTCGATATAACAAAATTTATTTTTTATTCAGAGTAGCCTTGCGGTTCAATGTTACTCTCCTTTAGCGGTATGCTTTGGAGAAAATCCATTCAAATGCTCTTACTGTATCATCCTGTTGCGAAGATACCTATGTCTTCAATGGGTGTAAGGTGGAGAAAGATCTCTCGGCATTGCTAATAATCACTGGACACGTGCAAAACAGTCGACTCTAATATTAGGAAGCACATTTACTCTTTTTCAGACATCTGCTGGAGATACTGGGATATTTGTTCTCATCTGTTGCCAAATTTTTCTCAATTGGAAACAAGGTCTTCTTTATATACTACAGCGCTTTGTTAAACATCCTCTATGGATGGCTATTCATTCTGAGGACCGTGATTTCTGTACCTAACAATTTCTCTTGCAATGGCCTCAGCCTGATTGAAAAGTTTTTTAAATGTGACGGTAATTTCATGTCGGCATTGCAGATTTCCTGTCGTTGCTTTTATACGCTGAACTGCAGATGTATGTTGATTTCAATGGCTTGTAATGATCGGGATAAAGGCAGCAAGATTTCCAAAACATCAGAGAGAATAACAAAACTTATGAGAAATTAGGGAACCGGAGTCAAATCTAGCTTCGTTCGAATTCAGCATCCTCTGTTTGGAATGACCCGAGAGAAAAAAGATTGATAGGGTGAACTTTTGACCCACTCTGATCCTTGGGTATAAATCGTGAAGTGAGAAATATCATGTGCGGATTTGCCCAAAATCCACATTCCAACCATTTCTCATTCTACTCTCGATAGACCATAATTTACAGGCGAACTCTGAGATCTCAGGGGAGCCGCGCACGCAGCAGGATACTTGCAGATTCCCATAATGGGAAACAGCTGAGATCACTTTCATTATTCGGAAACGAATTCTGCTCTCACTCAAGGAGATTCACAGCAGTGGAAATGAAGTGTGATCGCTTGTTTAAGTTCGAAAAGGACATCTTCTCATAAAATGGCAGAAATTTCACGAATTTTTATATATATATATATATATATATATATATATATATATAGGGTTAAGGGATTTCGACTAATGAAGAGTTAGTTTTTTACTCTTTATTCAATTTACCTAGCTTTCGGAAAATTTTTTTTTCCTTCTTCAGGGTTCCTAAAATAGGAACAACTTTTATAAATATAAAATTCAATCTAGCAAACAACACATACTGAATCTGAGGTTTTCTCTTCTTCGTTCATAAAACAATGATCCATAACAACACCACAATGAAATACATCACAATATTATTAATTTTAAAACACAATGGAATGGATTTCAATTTTCTTCAAAACAAGAATGATCGGAGGTTATGCATCTATGTCAGGGGTATCCAAGTGGTAATTCACTAATCGACTGGGCCTTCGTAAATTCCTTGTCTATTTACTGATAAAAGATAAGTGTAGATGTTACTCAAGTTCTGTGTGTCCGTTTTCTTGTTCATTGGGATCGGTTGTTCGGTTATGCGAATCATTTCAAGAACTGTTCGTTTTTTATAATTATTGTTCACATCTAAAATTTCAACATTATCGAGATCTACCTCATGGTTTCTCGAATTTGCATGTATGGATAACGTACACCTTTGATTGTTCAGTCTTATATCACTCTTATGTAAAGCGATTCTGTTCTTGAGCCATTGGGATGTTTGGCCAACATAAGTTTGGCTGCAATTCTTACAATCAACCTTATAAACTACATTAGACTTCAATTTGTTTGGTACAGGATCTTATAATTTTGAATACAAAGAAGTTATAGTTTTTTGATTTTTTGTTGTAACTCTGATGTTTTCTTCTTTTTTAAAGCACTCTTTCAATTTCGTGGAATGTATTTTTATATTTGGAATAATACAATACAATTATTCTTAAGCGACAGATTATTCTTATGCCTATTTATACCTTCGGTGTTACGATGCATTCAGCATAAGATAAGGAACACGTGTGCTGCGTTTGTGAAAAGTAATATGGTCATATTAATATCTCAATTAGGATACAATGTTGCAGTTATCTTAGAATACATGGGGTGTATTACGTAATTCCTCTCCCCTCTGGATAAAGGTATCACCTTGATTAGGTGTAGCTTTACATATTTTAAAATATTTAAATAACAAGTATAAAATAGACGAAAACATAAATATTCCTATAATAATCATAAGTTTTGATATTGGATTGGGTTTCCATATTCGTATTTCTTCTAACTTAGCATCTGGGATATCTTCTTCTTGAAATTCTTCTCTCTCCTCTTCTTGGGATTGGTTTTGTGGTACTATCGCCGTCTTGGGTAAATTAATGCATTTTTCTTTATTTTTAATCGAAATTGGAAATATCTCTTTTTGGAAATTACTTAAGATGCATTTTGACTGGATTATCGCCATCGGTGAAGTGAAATAATATTTAGTTTGCTGAGGACATTTTTCTTGAATTTCTATATTATTAATTGAAAGGATGCTTCCATCTTCTTAAGTTTTCAAATTTGATATAGGTACAACTTCTTTCCTGGGACAATTTTCTAAATGTGTCTTCACTACCGTCTTCATATTCTGGAGGTTTTGTTAACGAATCTTGATCGCAAAGGTAATCTTCTTTTACTGCATGACATTCATTGGTTGACCATTTCAATTCTTCTTGAGTGAGCATATAAGGATTGGTATAAGGAAGGGTTAAGTTTTTCTGAGGGATATAGTAAAACTTGTATAGATTAAAATTTTCTTCATAAACAGTGGGAATTGATATAAGAAATAATAGAACTTTCTCTTTAAACATTACTTTTGTATGACATAATTGATAATAATCCTTTAAATGATGCATTGGAATAATACTGTCATTTTTAATAAGTTCTGCGAATTTCGTATATGGTAAAATAGATTCATGTAGAATATGAAGTCTTGCAAAGCTCACTGCTGTTTGGATTTCATCTAATATACTTTTAATATCCTTAATTTCAAATGTAGGAAGAAGCATGTGTTCAATGTGTCTCAATTGCGGTATTGTTTGTAATAATTTATAATTATCTGCGAATTGTCGAAATTTATCAATATACTTATTTTTCAAATCATTTATCACTGTAGCAATCTGCTTTTGATTCCTCATAAATGTGTCCTCGTTTCTTGCTATACTTTCAAAATAATTTTTATAAAGTTCTTCGTCATCTGAATCTAATGTTCCAAATAGAATCTTCGAAATTTTACCTCCAATATCAATAAGTCCTCTTTTAACTCTTATTTTTCCATTTACAAGTTCTTCTAAAGTTTTAATATTAATCGTATTCGAATGTTGTGAATATTCATAATGCGGCGTTTATGTGAATACCTCTTTGCCGTGCACAGGCAACGCACTTTAGGATGTGGGATTTCACTGAGGCTCTTCCACCAATAATCCAGTACTGTTGTCGGATGGTCGACAGTGTGAGTTGCGTGCCTCCATGCATCGTTCGTCTGTGAGCTGAATCAATTATTAGAGAAGTCAATTGAGAAAATCGAGGAATTATTGCAGGATGTTTGCTTTCTGGGTCTGAGAGAGCGTGGTGGATTCGTCCGCCTACACGAATAACACCTTCTTGGTCGAGGAATGCTGTGAGTCTACTGAACACATGAGAAGAGGATAGAGTTGTACCAGTTTGAAGAGCCTTGAGTTCTTGAGGAAAATATACTTCTTGAGTTGCCTTGATCCAATAGATCCTTGATTTTTCCAAGTCAGCTGAGGTGAGCGGAGATGACATATTCGGACTTGAGGAGCATCTGAGTCGGGCGAGGACTCTTGAACAAAGAGAGGTAATTCTTAAGAGTTTATATAAAGAAGAATACCTGTATATAAGATCCCACGAGTAGTCTTGTTTTGCAGCTGCGAGGATGGTCTGTGTGGGTCTTGCTTCAGATTCGGGGTCAATAGTCGGTGCCGGCTGACGATTTGGCCAGGAATCTGGTGACTTGGAAATCCATGGTGGTCCCGTCCACCATAGAGAGCTGTTCAGTAGTTGAGATGATGAGAGGCCACGAGAAGCACAATCAGCTGGATTTTCTTTGCCGGGAACGTATCTCCATTGGGCAGTTGGAGTCAGGTCTTGGATGAGCTCTACTCTGTTTCGAACAAAGTCCTTCCAGCGTGATGGATGAGATTTGATCCACGATAGAGACACAGTTGAGTCCGTCCACAAAGTCGTTGAGTGTACCTTGGTATCTAGAATACGAAGAGCGTACTTAGTTAATTTGGCCAAAATTAGAGATGCAGAGAGTTCAAGTCTCGGGATTGAGAGGCGTTTCAAAGGCGTTACTTTAGTTTTGGAGGAGAACAGGGTGACTTTGGATCCTGTGGACGGAGAGCGGACAACGAGGTAGAGAACGGCAGCCATGGCAAGTTGAGAAGCATCAGAGAAGCCGTGAAGTTCTACAGAGGTGTCTTGTTGGGTGCCTACCCAACGAGGGACTCGTACATTAGCTAATGATTTGAGATCTTCTCTGATGTTGCACCATCTATTGATAATTGGAGGCTCGAAGGACCAAATGTACAAAATCGGGGTTGTTCTGATTTTGGAAAATAAAGTTTAGGACTGTATCCAGATAATTGAGTTAGAGATGGTATTGTAAAAACATTTATTGACATCATTCACAATCATAAAATGAATAAGTCACCCGCATGAAGTTAATAAAGTAAAAACTACAATATTAAAGTCATCTATAAACTCAGAGTGATTATTCAACTAAAAACAGAGGTAATCTAGAGAAGTTCAAAATGAGAGGTCAGATGAAGTCAGACTTAGACTTTGAGAGAGTTCCATTAATTCAAAATTAAACACAGAGTTTTCAGTGATGATGCTAATGAAATTTATTGCGAGAGCCTCTTTATCTTATCAGAAAAACAAAAGGTTCAAGAATGAATTGTTAGAGTAGACTGAGTTGTTATAAAGTGAGATTAGGCCTTAGAGGAGTACGTGTATTGAAAACTTAATAGTCTAAGTCTGGTCTTCATTGAGAGCATTACAATATGAGAATATCAAGGTTGAGAAATCAATAATTATGATCTATAACGTAGTTCTGTAACGAGAAGGCCAATTAATCAATTGAGACAAAATTTACAGTGACAAACTACTTTTAGCAAGCAGGGTTAGTGTTCATCAGAAGAATAAGAGTTACAATTGATAATTATGAGAATGACATTATGAGTGTACATTGTATGAGTGCAAAAATCACCAACCCTTTGATTTGTTTGAAGCTGAAGGCTTGAAGTTCCTCTTGCTAAGTGTTTCCGATGAATGAACTTGAGAATTTCTTAGTTATAATGAGGAGATCATACCAATTTAATCATGTGGGCAATCTTTGAGGAGACTGCTCAAGGTGAAGCAGGGATTGAGACTGTCAATCAGGTTCAATGTGTGAATTACTTGATCGTTCAAATACTTCAGAGAAGTTGACTTGATTTTATTGAGAGAGAAGACTGATTCCATGATTCACTCTTACGCTTGAGATCGTTCATTCATCTGAAACTCGAGAACAATAATTAGCAAGTGTAATGAGAAGTGCATGATTGAGAAATGAGATGACTACATTGAGATAATGAGGTGCACATGAGAATATAATGAATCAAAATTCATTACCACAAAGAATGTTCATTTCTGGAGCAATCAATTATTATTTCCAATGTGAAAAGTCTAGAGAAATATGAAAAATCATGAGAACAGCAAAATATATCAAAATATATATCTTAGAGGAGTCAATTCCATTAGTTAAATGTAATAGAGATTTTCTGAGAGTAAAGTGAGAGAGGATTACCAGTATTTTTATAGATTTTTATGATCTAAAACGTGGACACATTTTCAAACTTTATAAAAAGCAGGAAAATAACATTAAATATGCATTAATGAGAGATGACTTTGAGAAATGCTCACTTACCTAATTGATTGCTTCCAAAAATGAACGAGATGTACAATTAATTTGCGAGGTGACTTTTTGAAAATTCTAATTTTACAAGAGAAGCACAAGAGAGGTCTGATCTTCAGAGAGAGTCGATACAGAAAAGGAATTGATTAATTGATACAATTAATGAGCATGAGTTGATCTGTCAACTGACCAGTACATAGAATCAGGTTAACTTGACTGTCCATAGAGATGAGAAATCGTCTTGACGTTTAGGTGCGTTCGGACCATAGGCGTAGTTGAGGATGACGTCTGAGGGGCTCAATTTTTAACATTTAACTTCATTAATTTTTTCAAGTATAAGAGAGAATTAAAAACATTTTCATAAATTGGTTTATCATAATGGAATTTTTTAGTAATAAGATAATAAATATTTCGGTTATTTTTTCTCAATAATGCTACTTCTCCAACTTTTCTATTCTGCGATTTCAATTCGTTTATATTTCCAAATTTATCCTTAAAATCTCGGGCAATGCCTTTATTCATGTAAAAATCTTCTGATACACAATGCGCTAATACAAAATATTCGGGTGCGTTGAAGAGGTCATCTCTTAATATTTCAATATTATTAGTATCTTCAATATTGCTTCAAAAAATCTTCAAATTTCTTATCATTGTCCAAAATTATTCTACTTAATGCGTCTGCATAATTAATTGATTCTTTTCTATATTTAATTTCATAATCAAATTTTTCTAGTTTTATACGCCATCTCATTAAACGTGAATTAGGTTCTTTCAAAGAGAATAACCATGTTAAAGGTTTATGATCTGTAAAAATTGTAAATTTTCTCCCATACAAATAAGGACGAAAATGCTTGCATGACCAAACAATAGCGAGTAATTCTTTTTCAATGGTACTATATCGAGATTCTGCTTCGTTTAGGGTTTTACTGGCATAAGCAATTGGAAGGTCATTCGGAGGAATGCCTTGAGATAATACGGAACCTGTAGCAAAACTTGATGCGTCCGTAGTTAAGACAAAGGGTTCTTTATAATTCGGATAAAGCAGAATCGGCTCGTTCATTAAATTTTTTTTACATATTTCAAAGGCTTCTATGTATTTTGGATCATCGATATTAATTTTCGCATTTTTCTTCAATTATATAGTCAAGGGTTTAGTAATCTTTGCAAAATTTGGTATAAACTTTCTATAATATCCGACTAGACCAAGAAATGATTTTATTTCTTTCTGAGTTTTCGGAATCTATCTGTATATCTTCATTTTTATCTTCAACATTATTTTCATCACTAGTATCATCACTACCTTAATTTAATAATTCTAGACATTCGTCTAATTCGTAACATTTGGAATAATAGATATAAAATCATTCTCAATGAAATTAGTATTCAGCTTCTATAAGGGGTGCGTTCGTATTTTTTTCTTTCAATAAATTTCGTATTAATTAACGTAATTCTGAGAGTCGATATTCCTTCATGTGATAATTTGGCCAGGGAATGTTCAAATTTGGCAAAATGATTTGAAAATGTTATTTGATATTTGTAATAATCCTCGTCACCGGGTCTATACATTTTCACATCAAGAAAGTTGTAAAAATTCAAGTATTCAAGGATGAAATAACAATAAGATGTCATCATCTGAGCAGATAATTAAGAGCTGCGTGATAAGCTAAAAAAAATCGTAAGGGTTAAAATCGTAATTGAATTTTTCTCGATACTTGTAAAATTGTGAGTAAATTCAGCTTCTATAACCAGAAGTTGATCCCTATAGCATAAAATGTAGAAAATCGCTTTGTATTTCGGTCTGTGATAATATTTATGAAAATTTTGTAGCGTATAATTCTTGAATATCCGGGAATGTACGGGAGTACAAATGAGGCAGGTAATTTTGACAGTGCGGAAGGAATTTGATTAATCGCACGTTTTCTGCGATCAAACTTCTACTTGCTTCTTGCTTATCAGCATCAGCATTACCTTGAGATATGATATGAATTATTATGAATCCAGGTTCGTCCTTAGTAAAATATCTATAATTCATTTCGTCGCTCGGATTAACTAAAAAATTAGTACTTTCATTGAATTCTTCATATTCGCCTTCATCACTATCATTCATTGAATATTCATTGAAACCATAAAAATTATTACTAAAATTATTTTCTTCATTGAATGATGAAACTTTCTCATTCTTCAACTCAATAATATTATCATTGGTTTCATTACGTAAAAAATCATTCGTTGATTCTAATCTAATTCTACGCAATGCATCGGCATTATTCATCGAACCTTTATTATACTTAATTTCATTCTTAAATTCTTCTAGTTTCGATATAAGATTATTATTTTCCTTAAGTACATGTTTATAGTTCGAACTTATTTATTCATTATTTCGTAGTAAAGCATCATTTTCAACCTTGATTTCATTTATTTTATCATTCAGTTAAGTTTATCAAATTCTGATTTGAGCTGCTTATATTTTCTATCTACTTTATTCATTCTGGCGTAAGATTTTTGTAAACTTTGTTTTTCCCCATATATTACGTTTATTGATTTCTTGAGATTTAGAATTTCTTTTCTCATTTCGTTACTTTCTTTAGAGTTTAATTCAATGAAATTTTCAAGTTTCTTATTAAATATTTTAATTTTGAAAAGTTTGGATTTTAATTCTTCGATTCCAGATTTCATATCTTAATTTATCTTGTTAGTTTTATCGATTTCTTGCAAACTGTTTTTTAATTTCAAGAAGAACTCATGTTTTTCCTGTTCAAGTACTGATATTTTCTGGAGTGAATCATCTTTTTCAAAAGTGAGTTTTTCATATTTGAATGGAATTCTACAATATTCATTATATAACAATTGGTTTTTGAAATCTAAGTTAAGTCCATATTTATTCAAGAAATCGGCTCCTATAAGGCCATCATAATTTTTATGAAATTCATACACAATAAAAGGATGCATATCATTAATGCAAAATTCATCAAAAACTGGCAATAATACTTTTTCATTTGAGTTTTCCGTTTTCATACAAGCTGTTAGTGAGGTTTTTTCTCGAAAATATTATGTGGAAAATTATTATAAGCAAATTTTGGATCAATTAAGCAAACTGAACAACCACTATCAATTAATAATTTACAATAAGGGTTTCGAAATTGGATATAAGGTAATTGATTTTTATTGTCTAAAGTATGATTCAGATCAATGCGTTGCTTGGGCCTGGTTCTGGAAAATTTCGACTTGGTTTATTTAAATTAACATTCGCTAGTTTCTCAACAATGAAGTCATTTTGTACATGGTATTATCAATGAAGAATTTTTTTGGGGATTGATTTGGTATTGAGTGGAATACTCGTTTCTTTTTTTTAGATAGCTTCTCGTTTGGACAGACATTTTTTCAGGTGGATTGTGATTCCTATAATTTGAATTTGGCTTGAAAACATTCGTTATATTTGATTTATTCGTCGGACCGAAAACTTGTCTGTCCGTAGGAAAATGAGTATTTACATTTCGTTGTTTGAATTGGATTGGCTGCGAAGGGAATTGTTGATTTAAATTTGGTCTCGGATCAAAGGAATAGTAAGGTGTTCTGAAATTGTTTGGGTACAATTTGGGTTGAATTTCTAAATGGGGAATTAGTTTTCGATTTATTAATATTATAATTATTCGTGGGCGGATTTCTCCATGTTCACATAAATTCTATTTGCGATTTTTGTGAGACCTAATTTTCAACAATTTGTATAGCTTGATCGAAAGTTAGATCAGGTGTAGTAATCAGAGTTGTCTGTAATTCGAATGGACTGTTACTTATTAATACATTTTTCGCTAAATCGTTAGTTAAATCTTTATGTAAAATTTTCATTTGCGCATTCATAACATCTGCGTCTATTCTGTAGTTTATTCTGATTTTTAAAGCATTCATTTGTCCAATAAAGTTCAAAATATCTTCTTTGGGATTCTTTCTTAAAACTTGCAGTTGATTTTTTAAAAACATCAAGGTTTGCATGGTCACCAAATTTATTTATGAGGAAATTTCTTATATTGACCCATGTATTTGGAACATTGGAAGTATGGAATTATGCTTCCGCACACCCAATAAATTTACTTTTTATTAGATTAAGGCAATAAGTTTTTACGATTGCTTCAGCATTCTGAAATTATGCGATATATAGTCGTCACATGCAGCTAAAAATAAGTTTAATTTTGCTCTATCTCCGTCAAATTTCGGTAAAAGATTTCCAAATTCTTTAGGAAAGGTTAAATCTGCCATATTTGAGTCTTCTAGTTTTAGTTCAGATCTGAATTTATCAATTCGTTCAATGCGATTGATACTTCTGACTCTATTTCGCCTATTTTGAAATATTTAGATTTATTATCCATTAAACAATAATATTTGAGTAAAATACTTAGTTTTTATATCAGAAAAACTTCAAAAACTGTACAAGTTTTACACACAAAACTCGGGGAAAAGAATGATTGACTTTGGGCCAGTTCAATTAAAAACTGGGAAGAATAATGTCAGGAAAATTGTCAGGATAATTGCTCACTCACCCTTGTTCTTCTGGTAGATGTCGTCGCAGTTTCTAACCTGTCGATCGGACTCTCCGTTGTCTTCTTCCTCCAATCTCTCGAATTAATTGAATTATATAGGCAGGACTACGTAATTTGGGACCCAAGGAATTCGAATTACCACAAGATGAAATTCAAAATGATGAGTGAACAAAGATTTCTGTTTAATTTTCATTTTAAAATATATATTCAAAACGTGGGCCGACATTTAGGATCCCGGTGAAGTTTTCATATTGTCCACGCGTTTATTAGGATTTCAACTCCAATAATAATAAAGAAGATCTTCCTTCATACAAATTTGTTTTCCATCGACGTTTTTTTCGGTCTTCACTCATTTTAAAGTACAGGGTGATTCATTTATCTTGGTAACCCCAATTTTCTCGAAAACGTCCGAATATTTTTTCATTCTGTGAATGGCGTTTTGAACACGTCAATGTCGACTTGAGATGCGCATAAAAATCTGCGGAATAAATAAAGACGCCAGGCGTCGCGGCGCTATCAAAAATTTTTTCTCCAGGGACATACCATTTTTATCATGTCATTCGAAAGATAATTTCATTTTGAACTTTTTTTTCGAATACAATTTTTGTCCATTTCTTACCGTCAGCGATCTACAGCGTGTTTTATGTTGATTCTATTCCATTTATTTTTTTCTGTATTGTGGTAGTATGGCTTGATTTGGAGACATAGATATGATTTTATGCCTTGAATTCAAGGAGGCAAGTTTTCTAAACAATCTGCCTCTTTAAATAAGATCAAATATGTGGATACAGCAAGATAGGGCTCCATGTCACAACGCTGCCATTGTGAAGAGATATTGAGATTAAGAATTCGAAAATGAATGTAACCTTATATTTTGTCCAAAGTGACTTATGATGAAATAGGGAGATGATTTAACTTGTGTATGGATCATAATGGCTAGATGACCTAAATTTGAGTATGTTCCGTAAAATGACGGAGGCTCTGTAACTATTTTTCTATTATTTTATTCATTAAATATTATATCTTATAATAATAAACATTTTTTTTAATAACAAACGAAAAATTTCGAATCATATGTTCTATATACCGGCCATTATGATCCATACATAAGTTATTTCATCACTTTGGTCAAAATATAAGGGTCCACTTGGGCACATGCGTTTCTTATCTTCAATTTCAAATAGTCCAAGTTATTAGAATCAGTTTGGTATACCATATATTCAAGGGGAACCCTCAGAAAGTAATCCATGAGCGTTAGGTCTGGCGATATCTGATGGGTCCATTGGTTTCAATCTATTTTTTTCCGAATTCTTGATCTAAATATCTCTTGAGAATGGCAGCGTGGTGGCATGAAGCCCCATCTTGCTGTAGCCACATATTTCATCTTATTTGAAGGAGCACATTGACCAGAAAACTAGCCTTCTTGAATTCGAATCACAAAATCACATCTATGTCTCTAAATGAAGGCATACTACCACAATACAGCAAAAAAAAAGTGGAATAGAATCAATATAAAACACGCTGCAGATCGCTAACGGTTAGATATCGATAAAAATTGTATTCGAAAAAAAAAATTCGCAATGAAATTATCTTTCGAATGACATGATAAAAAAGGTATGTCCCTGGAGAAAAAATTTTTGATAGCGCCGCGACGCCTGGCGTCTTCATTTATTCCGCAGATTTTTATGCGCATCTCAAGTCGACATTGACGTGTTCAAAACGCCATTCACAGAATGAAAAAATATTCGGACGTTTTCGAGAAAATTGGGGTTACCAAGATAAATGAATCACCCTGTACGTGAAAATAAACGCAGGACCTGCTATCGCAACTTTCCAGGGTTCAAGGTTTTTTTTTGATTTTTTCGGGTTTTTTCAGGGATATTCAGTTTTTCTTCAGATTTAATACAGTTTCAGTAATTATGCAGAACTGGAATAACTGTGTTGGAGCTGTGAAAAAAATTTCAAATTTTTTACAAATTTTGGTTCCAAAATGACGAAAATGAAAACAAGTCGTCAATCCCTCTAGTGGAAAAAAAGAGATTAAGTTTGCTTCTGGAAGGTAGTTCGAGGTTCAGCTGGTTTTCCTCTGGTTTCTTAATAGACAGTTGTTAGAAATGTTTTATCTTTTTTATTTCAAACTTACCTGTACAAAAATTCCCGTTTTTCCGTCGAAAATGATAAATACCACATTCTATTTATCAATCACAATAGCGAAAGAGAGTCGGAAAGAGATCATACTCATTTAAATAGTATTTATCGAAAATTTTTGAATGAACATTCACAAATAAATATATTATATATGTGATGTTGGTTAATCCGAAAATTTGCTATTTTTGAGAAAACCCAATAATAGTGGGTTTTATCAATTCAAAAAAATCCACAGAGTTCTATAAAGTGCAGAAATTCTATGCCAACCCTGCAACTTTCCTTATCGGCATGTTTGTAGAAACCGAAGATTCGCCGTGTATTCATGAGCCGTCCAGACGGTGCAATCTGAATTACGCGTTGCATTACACGTTGCATTACAGCCGTCTGGACCCGGCCTAAGATAGCTGCAACATTGTATCCTAATTGAGATATTAATATGACCATATTACTTTTTACAAACGCAGCACACGTGTCCCTTATCTTATGCTGAATGCATCGTAATACCGGAGGTATAAATAGGCATAAGAATAATCTGTCGCTTAAGAATAATTGTGTCAGTGAAGCATAGTTGTATCATCTCATTGTTCTCAAATGAAACTGTTTTTAAAAACGGTGTCTTCAACTCAAAATACATAATTGGCGACGAGGATCTGGGATTGTGCCGGTCTTCTTAAAAGTGAACCAGAACATGGGAAAGATATATATATATATATATATATATATATATATATATATATATATATATATTTATCCTGCGTACCATATTGCGTCCATACATTGACATTGGGCCATACACAGTTGCGTCCTCAATGATACTGCGTCCGTATACCGGACGCAGCATTGTTTTTCTACAATATCTCTGATGTTTCAAGGTATTCAATGATGGGAGTTGCCGCTAAATGTGCAGTGTAATCAGAGCTTTCCTTGATAAAGCAATAAAATTCATTCATGACTTAATTAATGAGTTACAACATTTTTAAAATCGTATTTGCGGACGTAGTAACGTGTGGTCCATGTAACCAATAGTATATTTTTAGTTCACACAAATTCTGCTAAGAGGGCGCTTTAGATGGTGAAAGTTCATATACATCCAAATATACATGTTTCATTTAAAGTATGATGTTGCGTCCCCAATCTGGCATCGATGCACAAGAATACATGCGGTTCGGTCTTCATTCACATCTAAAATATTTTAACTCCCGCCGATTCAATGTCGCTTCGGCTTTCGGTGCACCGTGTGAAGAAGAAATTCTTTTATCGTGTCCCAACCGAAATCGTTTGTGAGCATTGCACAATCTGAAATGTGTTAACGTTTTCAATCACTTTCTTTGAGAATCTGGTTTTTCGATATTTGTTTTCAGTTCTTTCAAAAAATTTTATATTTTTTATCTCCTTTCTATCATTAGACATCTACACTTGATACACCTTATATGTTTTCTTTGAGTTTTCAACTGTTCATAATATGAAGTTGGATTCATTCAACTAATGAACATCAATATCATGAACTCATATTGATATGAGTGTGATGGGGGGAAAAAATGAAATTTCATTTTTTAAGAACCAGGATTATCGATATATCAATTACTCACTAAACCTTTGTGGTAGTTGATAGAATGAAAACGATATAATTCATATTTATTCAATGAACATTTCATTACGAACAAATTGATTATGAAATATCTGTTTTGAGAGGTAGGGATATCTCATTGATTATCCTCGATTGACACAATCAATTTTTGCCATTGAATTGAAAAACATGTCTTCACTGAGCCAAATTTGAAATTGGTTTGCACCGTTGTCGTTTCGGAAATGAAAAAAATATTGTTCTTCAGAACAACAAATTCAATATTTACAGGGTAATGACTTTCAACATAGAGCGTATTTTCGGAATTTCGAAAAAATCCCTTTCATGAATGCTTCTATGTTCAAAAGTATTCCTGATCCATTCAAATAACACTGTACGATGATTTCAAATGACTTAACTGTAAATAGGTTCTGTTTTTGATTTTCCATTCACGATACCCAACTGTTTTATTTTTTTACTGGTATGATTTTTCTTTGTTTTTTTCAATTGGTTTGTTAGTTTCGTTTTTTAATTCGAAAAATTTTTGTTTGAGTTGATCTCTTACATCCACATTATTCTTGAACTTATCATAATCAATAATTTTTTTTTCGATGAATATTTTTCTATTTATGTGTTTTTGCTTAGTTTTTATATCAATTAAAATTTTTTCATGATTTGAAATTGGTGTTCCGAATAACTGCATCTTTCCTTCAAATTTTTGGGGTAGTATTGTATGATCAATAAGTGGTTCCTTCTTTTTGATTGAACATAGTTATTTGATTTTTGTTGGTGTATTATCAATGAAATAAGATACATGTTCGGGACATGAACAGTGAAATTTTTTGGGGATATTGTTGGAGTAATTTTCAAGCTTTTTCATTCTGGGACCTTGGGTTCTTAGAATCACGGTTGACAAGAAATGATTATTTAATGTTTTCTTCACAAATAACCTAAATTCACGCTCTTCAAGGTGAGGTTAGATGTATGTTTGTAAAATTGGCATTTTTTCAAATGCTTACCTCTTATCCATGCTATTCAAATAATCAAAAGTGTTTATTTAAATTATTGACGGTCCCAAATATGAGACATACCAGGTTTTTCATTTTGCAAACTTAGTAACTGTTTAAAATAAAATCAACTTCAGAATAAAATTTTAAAAAATTCTAGCAAGAACTGAGAGCTTCATTTCATTTTGATAAATTCGTTAGTTGATGACCTTTCTAACGGTATGCTTCAAAATTGATGAAAAAATTATTTCTGTTTCGAAATACCGACATTCCGTGAGCAAAAAAAAATTATTCTGAAGTATCAACAAGAATATAATATCTCAATATTGGTATTCTTGTTATAAATTTTACGGGAACTTTTCTCCTCTGTTCCTCTTCTTTTTTCCTTCTTCAATCGTTATGGTATATAAACTCATTTCATCTCATTGCTACAAAAACGGCGTTTATTCTTACGATTAACACCCCTCTCGGCACTTTTTCAACGAAAAATTAGAGACAACCCAAACAACTCATTTTCTAACTCGAAAATAGGTAGAAGCGGTCCGATTTCTTGGCCCGCACGATCTCCAGACCTAACTCTTTTAGGTATTAACTTATGAGGACAGCCAAAGCATTAGTTCAAGCTGAGGAAGTACCCACGAGATAGGTGTTAATCGAAAGAATAGACACTTTATTTCAACTAATGAGAAATCTAAAATCAGACTAAAGGTCTTGGTAGTACTCTGTTCTATCGTTTTTCAAAAGTTTTAGCAAGGTTCTCATTGTATTATTCAGGAAGCTTTATAATCGTTATGTAGCTTCTTCAGAAGTGATCAGTTGTTGTTATCTTTGCATTTTATTTTCGATTCTTGTTCCTCATCATTGTATCTCGTCTAGATTGATCTTCAAAATTTACTTATGGACATCGACATCGACATCGACTAAAAATATTAGATTATTCAGAAGTAGGTTTCTGTAAATCATAATCCATAATCGTTTTAAAATCACCAGTCCACAATTATGGACAAATTGAGTCAGGGGAACCAAAATTTGTCCAATGTATTCGTACAAAGGGGAGGTATGAAAAAAGAAAAGAATCATATGTAATCATTTGACAAACTTCCGATTTATCAGAAAAATCTCGAATAAAATGGAACAAACGTCCGGCTCTTTAGTTGTGGAGAGGAGGGGAGAATGTGAAGAAAAACTAAATGATTACTTTTCTGTACTAAATATAATCGAATATATTTTTTGAGGAATATATCTTATTTCATATGCAACAATTCTGAAATTCACTTGTGCCTCAGGCAAAGGAGGTGATTTCTTCAATACCATATTATAACCGTTATTTCGAAAGTTTTTTGTTTTTTTTTGCATTTTAATATTGTAATAATTTTATTCAGAATATTCATTGTTTATATTTTCTTATATTTTCTCATTGAAATAAAATATTCGACAAAATGGAATTAATGGTTTGTATAATGAAGCATTACCACTGCATCAGAGGATAACATTGAGTGTATTTGTCCATAATTGTGAACTTTTTTTTCTATGAAAAAACAAATTTCACTTAAAAAACAAATTTTTTTCGTGAACCATATCTCATATTTGGGGTCTGGTAGTAAAAGAAAACAGTTTCAACAGGCACTAGATCGCCAAAACTATCATATCAGGAATGATACTTGACATTCTTGAAGTATAACAAATACATAATCAATTTATAAATCGATTACACATCTCCACTAAATACATTTCTATCATCAATCATCTTTCAATACATTAGTTTTCCCCATTACATCGAACAAATCTTCCATTTGAAACCATGGTTTCTTCTCGAGTTCGAAGATTAAAACAGAAAAATTTGATTTGTTTCATATTTAGATCCTTTCCAATGCAAAATACCGATAAAATCCATATTAATTGACTTCAGAATAAATGCGCTACGCTTCAATATTTCAACTAGAATTGATTCACTTGGAACTATCTGAAAGTGAAAAGAAATAGGAGAAAACTCTATTTCAGAATGTAACATACGGTATTTAAAGTTTCCACCCTTGAAATATGTAAGGTAATGTATTTATGGAATTCGGAAAATTTTATAGAATTATGTACTTTTCACCTAGAATTTATTTATTGTAGAATAATGAACGTTATCAATTATTCTTAACTTTCATGATACTTCGGAGCAAAGTTCACATTGTACACGTCCAAAAGACAAAAAAATATTAAACATCGAAATCTGAGGTATGAGGTACAAATATGTCAACTTCTTTTACCTAGAGTGTTCAATAACTCATCATTATTTGAGATTGTGCTAATTATAGTTAGTGTGTTGGTTTATTCAGTCAGAAAAGTATCGACATATATTTCACCTTAACAACTACCCAAGTTGTTTCACTCAATATCAACACTCGCGAGGCGATGCTAAATGCAGATGCGAGCTTTGCCCTTAATGACTCATGAATATGTCATTATGGTCGAATATTCTTATGTAAGAATATTCAAGAAAAATGATAAACTTGGCAACAGCGCTGGACGCCATAACATGCTGAGTATGAAGGAACGAAAAAAACACGGACGCAATATTGTACTGAATGTGAAAGCAGTATATTAACTGGACGCAATAATGGTTGCAAGATGAAAGGACGTCATATTGTACATGTATATTTCGTTCTTATTTCTGAAGATACAGATGATCTGAAACGGGCGATCTACTCAATTTTTTGCGTAGATTAATATACTTCGATCAGATGTTTCCTAACTAGCGTATTTCTGGTGGACGCAATAAGGTCGTTTTATGAAAGGACGCAACATGGTACGCAGGATGTATATATATATATATATATATATATATATATTGTTTCAAAAAAATCGACATTTTTTGTTTTCACGAAACCCCCCCTAATTATCTTCAGGGTATCATAAAGAGACCTCTATGAAAATATCAGCTTCAAATAATAATATTTAGAGGTCGCTCATCAATTATTTCTATTTTCCCTACTAATAGCAGGGAAAAAAATTCTTTTTTCAATAAAAAATTCCTAGAGCAGAAACCAATAGACGGATTTCATTGTGTAATACATTTTCGTGTAGACAATCAGATACTCTACAAAAATGACCCTTACGATATTTCGGTAAAACGGCCCCTTCAAAAGTTATTCGATTCGATGCTAATATTGAGGTATTTTTGAAGAGAAAAATTATTCAAAAAAATCGATTCTGTTTGTTTTCACGAAACTCTATTTCTAATTATCTTCAGGGTATCGAAAAAAGGCGTCTGTGAAGATATTAGCTTTGAATATTAATATTTAGAGGTCGCTCAGCGATTACTTCCATTTCCTCTGTTGATAGCAGGAAAAAAATTTCTTTTTTCAATAAAAAATTTTTTCTTCACGAACCAATTGACGGATTCCATTGAGTGATACATTTTTGTGTAGGGAACTAGATGCTTTACGAAAATGTCTAATACGATATTTTGAAAAAACCGCTCTTTCAAAAGTTATTCGAACTTTTTCTTCGAAAATACCTCTATATTAATAACTTATATTGAGGTATTTTGGAAAAAAATATTCAAATAAGTGGTTTTATCTAGATATCGTTTTGAACATTTTCGTAGAGTATCTAGTTCCCTACACCAAAATGTATCATACAGTGGAATCCGTCTATTGGTCAGTGAACAAAAAATTTTTTATTGAAAAAAGAAGTTTTTTCCTGCCATCAGCAGCGAAAATAAAAACTATCGATGAGCGACCTCTAAATATTAATATTCAAAGCTAATATTTTCACAGACGGCTTTTGTCTATGCCCTGAAGATGATTAGAAGGCGGGTTGCGTGAAAACAAGCAAAGTCGATTTTTTCGAACAATTTTTTTCTTCAAAAATACCTCAATATTAGCATCGAATCGAATAACTTTTGAAGCGGCCGTTTTATCGAAATATCGTAGGGGACATATTTGTAGAGTATCTGATTGCCTACACGAAAATGTATCACACAAAGAAATCCGCCTATTGGTTTGTGTTCTAGGAATTTTTTATTGAAAAAAGAAATTTTTCCCCTGCTATTAGTAGGCAAAATAGAAATAATTGATGAGCGACCTCTAAATGTTATTATTTGGAGCTGATATTTTCACAAAGGTCTTTTTTCGATACCCTGAAGATAATTAGGGGGGGGTTTCGTGAAAACAAAAAAAGTCGATTTTTTTGAATCAGTCTAATATATCTATATATATATATATATATATATATATATATATATATATATATATATATATATATATATATATATATATATATATATATATACTTTGGTCTAGGTCTAGGATATGACAAATAAAATAGAATAGAAATTAAGGAACGGCAACATATTTTGAAACAATTCAAGTTTTCATTCCTTCCAGCAAATTGAAATATGAAGAAATCAATCCATCTACCGGGTCCGGCAATTGAACTGTCTGTATTTGGAGATGCGGAGATCGTCGCCAGACCATGATTTGGTCGGCTCCTTGTCGTTGAGTAATCCGCAACTGTTCCGGATGATCGCTGGTACGTCTCTTCAACCAAACGCGATCGTTTTGTTCATTCGAATACTTCTCAATGCAGAAAGTTTTCTTGTCGGAAAAAACAAGGTTCGGAAGCATCCCATTATCGAGCAAGCAAATCTGCGCCTTCGACCGATCAAACCGTTTGCGACATTGAAATGTTTTGAGTTCTTGAGACTTATTTTTTGAATGGCTGGACCTTAAACATTCTCTTCAATAAGAAGAAAACGGTCACAATTCGAAAAAATTAATTTCCGAACTGCGATCGTGGACTAGCGGAGATCCATGCTTATTCTCTTCAATGTTAGACGAACGCTGCAGTTGCTCACGTTGTGCTGAGCGCGCCGATTTTTTTTTCCAGTCGGTGACCTACACTTTCGACGACTGCTGGCGCCGTTGCAGTACAGCGTCTTCCACCACCGTATCGTTTCTTGATGCTATCAGTCTTAATATATCGTTGAAGAGTGCGATGCACAAATTACTCATCCAATTGTTGTTATAGCAGCTCCTGACGAATTTAGATATTGGATATTCCTTTCAAATGAAAGCAATCACCGCATAACGTTTCAAATATATCGTCCAAAATTCAGAATGTCTTTATCTCATTGGAAAATCACTTGGGACGTAACATGTTGAAGAACGCCCTGTCAAATTTTGACTGCGTTCGGTTGAATAGTTCTGATTTCATAGCAGTTGGATGAAGACGGACTGTTCAATTACCGGACCCGGTATGACAGATTGTTTTTTCACAGCATTTGAATTTTCTTTATACAAATCATGTCTTGTAAAAATCTTTTTTTATAATTAGATAACGATGCTGAAATTTTTGTTTCTTCGAAGCTAAAATCATGTCAGTCTCTTCTTATGTTGGACCAAAGCAGTTGCATTTTTTGTTGTTAAATATTTTTTGCTATCGTCACGTGTTCATGAATACTCTGTTTTATATATCTACCTCTCTGACCTATAAAACATTTTGAATAATCTTCACGAGGTATCGGAGCGTTAACAAAGAAAAAATATACACATTTTTTAAGATTTTTTCGAAACTACTGGCAACAATGTAATGAAATTTTACACGAATATGTTTTGGAAGCTGATACATCTAATGAGTGTGTTTTGATGTATGACTCTCATAGAGGCCGCTTGTTACACGGTTCGTATCAAGTTGTTTTGAACATAACTTTTTTGATATTAGATTTATTAGGCTAAATTCAATTTCACACCGAAAAGATACTTGTGATTAAACTCGATACTGTGCACTATTTTCAGAATATTTTGATTTAAAAATTATGAAGTTATAGTCGATGAAGAAAATTTTAAGAAAGGCTGAAAACATAAGAAAACTCAATAAGAGTAGGTGTTCAAAATGTCCTCCGTTTTCACAAATACACAAGTCTATCTTTTTTTCTAAAAAATCCATTAATCTTCCTAACGCTTGGGAGTCAGCTATGAGGTTATTGAAGTGACGTTGAATTCTGTCCTTCAATTTTTGAGATGAATTTACCCCTGTTGCATGAATTTTTTCTTCAAGGTACGACTAAACTCTGTAATCCAGGGGATTGAAAACGCATGACCGAGGAGGCCAATGATTCGCATCTTCTACACTTCTATCAATCCATGGATTCGGAAAATCGTTACTTAACAATATGGAGCCTTCTATCAATGTGGAGTGGAGCTCCATCGAGCTTAACAATTAAAAATTATAATAATTAAGTACTTTATCAATACTTTATGACAGCATCGGTTATTGCTTCATAATTTTCAAATCAAAATATTCCGAAAACGGTGCACAGTATCGAGTTTCAGCAAGAGGACCTTCATGGTGTAAAATTAAATGATGTTTAATATCGCTCAAAATTGAGCTCAATAAATCTAATATCAAAAAAGTTAACTAGCGCCCTCTATGAGAGTCAGACATCAAAACACATCCATCAAATGTATCAACTTCCAAAACATATTTGTGTAAAATTTCATCAAAATGTTGCCAGTAGTTTCGCAGAATCGTAAAGCACGTGTATATTTTTTTTCAACACCCTGTATCTTGAATACGGATGGCGTTACGAAAATTTTCTACTAAACAAACCCCTATTATTTTTCAGTTTTCTATCTATCCTAAAGGGATGATCACCTTTTTTTGCAAGAGGGAAGATTAAGCCCGGTTGAATTGGGTTGGTCAAATACAGTTTTATCGTGTTGGATTGAGATCTGAATAAAAAGCCTACAGATGATCCGATGTTAACCTAGAAGGTCTTTTTTCAAGCAACAGTCGCGCCTGTTTGAACTTGCCAATATTTTGCCATCAGTCATTAATTTTGAATGCAAGCCTAGCATTATATATCGAAGCATTGCATCGTACCTAGAACATAGTAGGTATCGCATAGCATAGCGCGAAACTATATAAGAGCAAAAAGTTAATCAGAAATCATATTCGTCAAACTACATAAAACAGTATCCTAAAGTAAATTGAACCTCCAAATTACGAATAGCCAAGTAATAAATCTATAGATTAGTCTTTCCATTTTGCTTAAGGAATAAACGTTTCCAAGGACAACAGTCCGGGGTATCCTGCTAGCTCATTTCCTGTCCACTTTCCATTCATTCTTTCTCCAGAAAGTGAATGAACAGCGTTCAATGCATGTTCGGGCTGGAAATATATTTATTCAAATCTGATGAGTGTATTTTTTGAAATAGTTGATTCATGGGAATAATTTGTGAGAGAATCGCGTAGTTTCGCTAATTTGTGAGTTTCCATTTACAGAGGCAAAGGCGAGAATTCTCGGTCCAAGCGATCTTCACGTAAAGGCAGGAAGTTCCGTGACGTTGGCCTGCGTTATCAATCAAGGACCACATAACCTCGGAACTGTTCTCTGGTATAAAGGTGATGAAATTTTGGAGTTGACCCAGGAGACAACCCAAAACGATATTGAAGCAGTTGCTAGAATCCGAGAAGAGGTGAGTAAGCGTCCATTTCAAATAAGGAAAATATTCAACAGTTTTTCTAATTTTACTTCAACTTCATTACAAAGGGTTCCGGTGACCAGATTCAAGGAGTTTATCCCTTAATTCGTGAACATTTCTCTGTAGTCGTCTACCTGAATACAATTTACTATATTAAGCAACATTGAAAAAAGTTGAGAAGATTGCTTCAATTACGTGGAATTCAGTCAGTATAGGGAGCTATTATAAGGTTTGATAGCGACTCCCAATAACCGACCACAGAAGTGGTCTGATATTGTGTTAACGTGTTCTGAAAGAGAGAATAATCCAGATCAATAACATAGATGATGTAGTTCCAATATGGTTGTTACTACGAGATGACTACTTTTCCTCGCGTCCTAGTTTGGAACTCCAAAAATTCAAGAATAATTAAAAATATTCAATTTCATCAACGACTAAGATTATAATTGTAATAAGTTATTGTAAAATGTGGAAATTGTAGTGTGATGTCGATTAATTGTGATTTGTGTTAAAACGTGGTTACTCAGAAACAGTTTTCGGGGATTGGGTTTCCAAAACTCCTGCAGTTCCTCGGGACCTCAAAAACTAACGACAAAGATTATAACTGAGATTGGGTAATAGCCGCATTGTGCTGAGTCCAGATTACCGTCATCCCGATCTAGAGGGGCTGCTAGCCGGGATGGTGTGATTGCCGAGAAGTATAAATCAATCAATCAATCAATAACCTCTAGATTATCTATACAGAATATTCCAAAGAAACTACCCAAACCAAATAATTATAACGAAATTGATTCCTCGCTCAACACTTGGTGAAACATCTTTGGTCAATTGAAAAATAAAAGAACACAAGACTACGTTCACAATATTTAATAAATTAAACATCTAATAAGTCGACATGTTTCGGGTTTTATCCCATTCTCAAGACTGAAAAGTAAACGCACAAGTCAAAGAAATAAACATCAAACAACAGATGTTAAAACCGGAGATAAGCGGAAATCTAATTGATCGTTCACAATTGGTTGTTTATATTTTGAAGCAGAAGATATTTCCAAAATTTCTAAAAGATCTAGGCGTCTTCTTTTTTCTCCTTCATGCAATATTCTTGTTTTATTAAAATCTATGAAATAGTTACAAGTGATACAATGATCACAAAAACCAGTTGTCAATTTGTTTTGAAGAATTGACTATTATCAAGTATATACCCCACCCAAATTAATAACTGTATTGATAAATTTGCTTATATAAACTATATCCCACAAATAAGCGACAATATTTGTAGAAGATTAAGACGGAATAAAATTGACATTGTATGTACCAACAAGAAAAACTTAAAATCAATGTTTTATAATGGAAAGGATATTAACAACTTTTGAAAAAAGTGGTGTCTATAAAATTTTTTGTGACGAATGCCCAGCTTTTTACATAGGTCAGACTAGTCGAACTCTTAAGATAAGCGTTGATGAACATAGAAAGTCAATTCTTCAAAACAAATTGACAACTGGTTTTTCTGATCATTGTATCACTTGTAACCATTTCATAGATTTTAATAAAACAAGAATATTGCATGAAGGAGAAAAAAGCAGAAGCCTAGATCTTTTAGAAATTTTGGAAATATCTTCTGCTTCAAAATATAAACAACCAATTGTGAACGATCAATTAGATTTCCGCTTATCTCCGGTTTTAACATCTGTTGTTTGATGCTTATTTCTTTGACTTGTGCGTTTACTTTTCAGTCTTGAGAATGGGATAAAACCCGAAACATGTCGACTTATTAGATGTTTAATTTATCAAATATTGTGAACGTAGTCTTGTGTTCTTTTATTTTTCAATTGAAATAATTATAAAGACGTCTCGTTTATTAGAAAATGAAAAAAACACTTCAACAATCATTTAAAGAGGAACTTTTTGCTCATATGTAGATCTCATAACTTTAGCCCCTCCAAATTTCTCAATGGAACACTCCACACATTATAGCATTTTCGGCTACTCCCCTACAAGAGAATTACTAAAATTTATAATACATGTAAGTTAAAAGTCAGTTGAGAGTTAAAGATAACTAAAATTTACCAATAAATAGGAACATTATAATTTGTAACAAATCAGCAAAGCCGTACTATAGCCATTGCTGTATTAGGATCGCAAAATGATATATTGTCGATTGTAAGAGAGCAATCTCTTGAACTCGATAACGAATTTGCGCTCGAATCACACACAAAATTTTTTACAATCAAACAGTTCACCTTCAAATTACGTTTCATAAGTACAGTTTTTCCAATTGCAGTCGTTGAGAAAGTCTGGATGAGTTTGAAATTGTACCTATGTTGTTGTTACTGATTCAACAATTGGATTTTAGATGATTCACTTTTATCCAAGATTTTTTGTGTGGCTTCAATGTTAATGATATTAATGCTTTCTTCAGTTCATCTCTCAGCTCTGGAACAAATTTCCCAACCTCAATGACGTTTGAATGTAATAAAGAGCTGCTACTGCTGTTCGGAATTCCCCGCGATTTTTCTGGCATTACGTTTTTATGTCGCGACTTTAGCTGCTCTTGCTAATTCAGATGGTGTACATGAAAAATCACTACAATCATTTTCTTCTTCCATATTTGCTACTTCAAGGTCGCATACGCTGTTCGATGAAATATTCGAATATTCATATTCGAATATGATGAACGAAAATCCCAAATATCAGAATTAATGAAAAAACATTTCGTCGAAGACTAACATTTCTTAATTTCCTCGGAAAATTATCCAACCTTTCCAGATTTATTTCGAGCTTGTCCTGAGAGTTTTTTCACACAATTCGTCTAGCTAACGAAATTTTTTTCATGATTGAAGAACTTAGAGCAACAACGATAGAAGCCACAATTTCGCCGTTATATGCATATTCGACATTTATAGATATACCTTCCGAACTATGGAATGAAGCATTTCTCTTTTTAAACATGAATTCCGGCTAAAGTTCATAGTGCCTCTGCCATTCAGTTTTCAATGCAATAAAACTACAAGGCACGGTTTTTCTACAAAACGCAGAATTCTGAAAAGAACGAAATATTTCATTCTAATTATTTTCCAATTTTTCAGATCCATTTATTTTTATTCCTTGGTTTTTCACGATTTGGTTACAACTTCAAAACGTGATTTTCTGTGAACGTGAGTGTTGTAGCATATATCGTTCTTGCCCTTAGGCCTTCGATTATCAAAATTTTCAAATAAAGTTGATGATCCAGTTTTAGAAACCCACAATAAAAGAACGAAAGAACCCATATTTTTTTATTAATGACCATTGTTGCTCCTCCGCCACTGAAGCAAAGTCAAAGTTGAATGAAATCTGTAAATTTAGTCCACTGAGAAATGTGTCATCATCAAAGCATGACTTAGTAGATGTTTTTTTCATCATGAACCGCCTCCTTTGACTGAATTTTTACTAGACCTACAGCATCGAGTAGAGTAGTGTAATATCTACTATCTCATTTCAAATTTTTCACATAAAGAAATATATTTTTTCTTTAATTCTGTGTCAAATATGTGCACCCTGCCACATCTTATAAAAAAATTCGTGCTAGAATATGCGTGCATCCTCGCACAGTTTTCATGATAATATTTAATGATAACATGTTGTCCACCTGCCACGAATTTATTTATTGTCTGTCAAACTTATAAGGAAGAACTGACAGTTTTCTAACAATCAATTATTTTCAATGCAGAGATCACTAAACGATATTCATGGAAGTATTCCATTAATCTCAATAAAAATTCAGTGAATCAAAGGAACCAACGTATAATGTTCGTAATACACGTAGGCTTATTGTAACACTCGTTAATTCAGAAACCTGCTTTCTGCACTTGTATTATAAATAACGATTATTCAATTTCTAGAAATATTCGACTCCCCTCACCTTTCGCCAAGTTACTTTTTCAGTGTGCGATAGTGTCCTACAAAAAATCTAATTGCAAATTCGAGTTGAGACCATTCGAATGTATAATTCGAATGAATAATTCAAAGTCGTTCTACCAAATGAGGAATTCAGTATTCGGTACAGCATCTTACTCTTTCGAAAGACCTCTGGGTTTCATATGTGGATGCATATCTGCCTTTCAATATTTCGTTTCCTGTTGCTTTCAAGCGGAAACATCTAACAAAACGGTTACTGGTGACTATTCACTTAAAAATTCTTTTGTAAGTTATTTTCCGGTCATGGGATATTCAGTGTGCGAAAGGCATGAGATTAGCAATCGGTTCAATAAAATATCTGTAGAAAAATATAACATGTTTCAAAAAGCATATTTTACACGAGGATTAATCAATCATTCAGTTTCCCTTTCCTAATTCGCTGAGGAAATTATTTAACTGAATATATAAAATTATTTATAGTAAGTTCAAGCAGGTTCTGTTGCAAACTATTGTTAGCCACTGTTTAGAAGCACTTCATCTGAAATTATTAATGAAGGATTCATAGCAACTTCATATGAATATTAACCAGTTTGACTTTCAGTGTTCTTCACTCTGTTATCGTAGGTACTTAATTGACGGAAAGAAAGTGAGAATTGTATCGGATCGCAATGGATCGCGGGAAATTTGATTTTTGTAAATCTATGAATAGATCCAGAGTTCTATCAGATTCAAATTTCCCCCGATCTATATATACATCCGACTTCCATCTACCATGCAAAAGAAATCAACTTTCCGTGTATAGCATTCTGGAACTTCTTGAGAGTGTTTAGGTTATCCATCAACATAGACTAATAATTGCATTGGCGAATTATTCTTGCCCTTCAGGTGTGCTTTGGAGAAAACAGATTTTCTTCTTTTTCTCTATCGTCATCTAAATCGTCTGTAAATTCAAATTCCAACATTAATTGTTTTCAGGTTGAAAAAGAGCGTCAAAAAACGAATCTGGGTAGTAGTAGGCCAGTTTCTGATTTATGTTATTTTTTTTTTTTAATCTATTTTTGTTGTGAATAGCAAACGTTGCCAACGCTATGGTAACTAACAAATGTCAGTTAAATGCGTCATTCTCAAATTTTTGTCATTTGATCTTGACTGCTTAATATGTTTGTCGATAATGGAATATTTAGTAAATACAGTAGAATTCGGATATAACGACCATCAATGGGCCGACGATATTCGGTCGTACTAACCGGACGACGCAATAAACGAATGGTGAATAATTTGGACTCAAACCATTCTAATAATGCTCTGTCTACCTGATCTTGAGTGGATTTCCTTATTCTTTTAGATTTCAGAACATTGTCATTGATGAGAGCTCCAATATTATTTTCGTTTTTCTTAATTGTCGGAATTGTAGAGTGGGAAACGCCGAATCCCTTCGCAAGAGTGACATTCGAATCACCAGCATTGAGGCGATGCAGTATAACGCTTTTCTCCTCGATGGTGAAGCTTTTTCTCTTCGCGGATGTCATTTCAGCCCAGCTATGGTCTTTCTGTTATGTCGCAAAGCAAATGTAAACAAACACTGACTGAGATTTGCGCGCGATAATAATTGTGACATTGGAGTCGGGTTGATGCGAAGTTTTTGTAATAAAATCACGGCACGTAGTTTTAACCGGACGTTTGATCATCAAAAAGGGTCGTTATAAGCGGATGGTCGCAAAAACCGAAGTCGCAATAAACGGATGTAAAAGCATAGAAATCTCTATGAAACCAAACTTCAGTTAGCGATTATATCGATAAAAGCGGTTGTGCGTTGTTAGCGGAGTCGTTATATCCAGATTCTACTGTATGTTGATTTTGTTGTTCCTGTGGATATTGAAGAGTCTGCGAAAAGAGCAACTCTGGAACTCCTACCTAAAAAATCAGTTCAGAGGTCAGTGCCTAATTTACCACTAGGCCGACTAGGCCGAGGCCGAGGGCCGCAAACGCCAGGATTTTTCATTTTTTTTTTCAATTACACAAACAACAAGTGTAGAAGATATAGAACATAACATAATTAACATGGTTTGACTTCTCTACTCAACATGTTGTAATGACCTAAAAGCTCTTTATGAAGGATTTTATGTGTGAAATAAAATAAATCAAATTTTATCAAGACCAATGAGAATTTGGTAAAAGAATCCTGTAAAATTTCAACACGTTTTAAGTTCTGGATTAACGTTAAAATCAATCTCCTGATACCTAGTTTTCAAAACTTTCCGAGGAAGTACCCCCCCGGACTCCCCCGTCCTCATCGCTGGGGGACATCCCGGTAGGAAGGGGGTCGCACAAATAATTTGGCCTAGGGCCTCTTGTTGTGTATATTCAGCACTCTCAGCAGTACGATTTTGCATTCCTATATGTGTTGCATATACAAATAAAAAATATGAAGCTCATGTACTTTGTTGAGCAAATTTTCAATAATCAAACGCCCTTGTTTAAAATGGTATTGATATAATTACTTCAATTTTTTTGCCGAATTTCTCAAACGAAGCAATATACAGCCACAGTTTTTATTGATCCTCCGCTTCGTTGCTAGTAGAATCAAGAGCAAATATTACGGAGATAAAAAACATGGAACAGTAGCAGAAAGTTATGTTGATCATTCCATGGCTTAAAGAAATGCCACTGCGGAAAAAATTCTCAAAACCTTTAAGAATTCGACAGATTTTTGAACGTCAGCATCCAATATTGTACTTCAAGATTCTACTAGTCTTGTTGGTACTGGGGAATCTAGTAATGTGTTGCGAAGCTCCCCTACATCGCAAGGTATTGATGTTAGCAATTGTTCAATAAATATTAATTTTCATAAGTAATGATTGTTGAGTATTCAGTTCTGAACCTGACGATGTTCTCCTAATAATTACTGCTCCACCTTCGTTGTCAAGCTTGAAAGGGTTGGATTTCACTGAGGAGGGTTTTTTTTTGGGATGCTTGCACCCATCAACAGCTCCTAACCATTTGAGATTTCTACTTACAGGCTTGTCGTAGTTTCGCCGAAAGAAAGCTATTTAGTGTTTCCTCATGATGGTGGGAAAATATAAGAAGAAAACCTATTTCAGTTAAAATATTTATTGAGGTACGGTATTATTTTTGTTTACTAAAATGTATAATAATATATATACTTAAATATTTATCTACAAAAATTCTACTCTTCTTGCCTTTATATTCGTGGAATCTTCTATGCACTCTCTCGTATACAAGCTATCCACAATTTCATTTTGAATTGAAACTATAGCTGAATCACTCACGGTCAGTTTCTGAAAGGCCGATCAACGTGAAAATTAACTAATCAGCTGTCAAATCCCTGGTCAAGTGCCATTTGAGTTGCAGTAAGAATGGTTAACTACTTGAACTTGATCAGCCTGTCAGTTGACAGAGTGGTCAAATATTGCAGGTAAATTGTACGTCAAACGCACTTTTGGGTTTCTGTAACGCATGTTAAGGCTAAATCAGTGGTCAAACTAATGTCAACGAGGTGGTCAACTAATCGGTGATGTTCGGCGAATTAACTCGGTAGAGACGAGGTTAATCATCGTAGTTTCCACGGAAATCTTAATTGTATGGCTTAATGGGTCTGCATAACAATAATTAGGCATAGTGGCAATAAATATATTTCCTCCAAAAAGAACACAGGAATAACGCAATAGGAATTAATCTGAATTATATCCATTAATTATCAAATGTTATTGGAGCTCTAAACTGTACACATATTAAAATAATCTCGGTCGTCCACAAGATGAGCTTTCAAAATAGGAAGGGAAAATTTTTTTCCAAATGTTCAGGCCATTTGTGATGCGAACTTGAAAATTGTAAAAGATGATAAAAACATATTGGTGAGAAAATCCACTGTATTAACTCACGCGTATGTATAATCATTAATAACTGAGGTAGTAGTGGACTCCAACGGAAGCCAAGAAAATCCAACACGATACAATAAACGAAGTAGAAATGCAGTGTGAATTAACATCTTGATGTGTGATGAAAGTTGAAATAAATTAATGCTCAATTCTTATTTCATTGATACACAGAAAAATATCAAAAAAACCTATTTAAATAATTTCATACTTGCGTAAACAATTTATGATTGAGTAGAGATTGAAATATTGTGGTAACTTGAAGGATTTAACAAGGGTATTCATTATCATATTCTAAATATACCAAACATTGATAAATTGTATCATTTATTTATTGAAAAGACTAGCTGACCCGGCAGACTTCGTACTGCTTCAATCGATAAATGAAAAAGAAACATAAATATTATAATTAACTATTATAGTGTAATGTTGGCCAAGAAGTGTTTAGAATCATTTCTTATCCCAGACACTAAAGAGCGTAGGGGATCTGGTGGTGGGCACCAATTGTGGCAAGTGGCAATTGGTAATTAGATAAGGTAGCTGACCCGGCGAACTTTGTTTCGCCTTAGAGATGAATAAACTCTAACCATTGGTTTTTTTTAAGAAGGAAATATATTCGGTGGAATACAAAACAGTACAAAATATACAAAAAATTCAATTGCATTGAAATATGTATGTACATTGTTACTCATACATCAAAAGAATTCTCTTTATTTAAGAGGTAAAGAGGGAACTTTTTTAATACTTTATCGATTGTGGCAGTACGAAGTCTGCTGGGTCAGCTAGTTTGGTAATAAAATTCATTAGTGACTTCACTTTCTGTTCGAATACTTGTGCAATGATGTCATGTAGATCAACTGATGTTTGTTCGGGAAGAAGCAGTTGAGTGATTTTTTTCCATTTTGGATTGCAGGTAAATGTAATGAATAAATCAGGACGACCATAATTTCGAACGTATGTCATTGCATTTTGTGCATATTCATGCATATGACGCGGGCTGCCAATATACGTTGCTGGTAAAATTGTCAATGTAGTTTAGATTGATTCAGTCTGATATAAGTGGGGCGCTCTGTTTCAATTTTACAATACATGTCCACACAATACTGCTGCAACAATTGAAGAAATCTCAGCCAATAGTTATCAGCATTTTGACAAAGCATTAAACGAAATTAATAATAATTCATCGAGCTAACTTTCTTGGTGGTCTCTTGGCCTAAAATCAAATAATTCAAATTTGTATTAAGAAGACATTTTAAATTTTAATATAGGTACTCACCATTCAATGGATTTATCCATCATAAACCTATCCAAAACTACAATAGTAGAGCATCCTATGAACAGTGCTTCATATATTCGTTACAAATCTCCAGTATTGCGACACGTACGAACAATATCAAGCGTTTCCAAGTTTTCACCAACAATCACAATTGCTACTTCGTCTATTGTAGCAACTGTTGCAAATGAGTATCTTTGAAAATTACATTATCATCTTCATCAAAATAAACACTTTTCATTTCCTCCGTTAATGTTATCCAAACTGTTCTTTCTTGTCCTCCCCGGATCAGACTTTTCTGCACTCTCTTGAAATGTTCTGTTTTTACCAATTCATCATGCTCACTCACGTATTTATCTTCTTCTGAGAGTATATATTTTACCTTGTCTTCCGTTGTAATATAAGATATTGCAACCTCATTTGTCTTTGTATCCCTTGGAGATACTACCAATTTGAAAGTGAATTGGATTCTTTTTGCCATGATAACAAAATATTGTCGTTTTGTAAGACTATTTTTATCAGATGAAATTGAAACCAAATGTGTTTCTCTGTAAACAAAGTTTTCAATTTTATTCAACATTTCTACAAAATCTAGAATCTTACCTGTAAACAAAGAAACGACAATATAAGTTTCTTATACTATTTTAAATTGAACTAAATATCAGACACTTCTTCCAATATCTAAACATAAATTCTTCTCAAACAATACTCATGACAATCAGCGTCAGAACATTGACATTGACAATGGTTGTCAAACCGAAATTAATTTTTGATTAGAGATTACAGAAGTCTTCATCTCCTTACATATTTTATATTAAGAAGAATAAAAAGATCGTGGCGACATCTATTGGCGTTGTTCGAATAAGGAAAAATATTTCCTACTTTTTGTTTTTTTTCATCAAGTTTTTCATAGTTTTAATGTATTTTATGTTAACCCCACTGTAGAAGAATCCAACGAAAAAACTTTCATAAAAAACAGTTCATCCAATCTTGAGTTAAAAGTGGTGTAACAAACAATATGGCCGACTGAGTTTTATATATTAAGATTATAATATTCTTTTTGTTTGATTTTAATTTCTAAATATGTATATTGAAATGTGTTTTTTTTCAAAACAAGCTAATTTTCTTGTATCTCAGGTTTTTCTGCTCAGAATAGGCATTCTTCAGTTCCCTTCAATAATAAGGCTTTTTTTTCTTCCTTCAGGACTTTGTTCTCTTAATTGTAGCCATTTGTCGAGAAAAGGTGATCGATGTCGTATAACTTCATTATCACGACACTGCACTCGTGTTTGTGAGTCTTCATCAATGCCATCTTAAATAGATTTAAAGCAATGGAAACTAGGAAATCATAAAATGAGGATCATAATATGAGTATAATCAGTCTGAATATATGCAAATACCAATATTATAGTAATTCGACGGAAGTCCATTGTGAGGTGTTCAATCAATGTCTTCTTCTTCTTCTTCTACTTCTTGGAGATCTGTCGATCTGTTAATTCTGAAGCTGCCTCTGCATCATTTCCTGAGAGGTAGATTGCCAACTATCTTTCCACCTTTAAGGTGGTCTCCCGGGAGGTCTTGAGCCGGGCGGGTTGTTTTCTAGAACTATTCTCGGAAGTCTGTTCTTATCCATCCGTCTTACATGGTTGTACCACTGCCTCTTGCGTTGTCTTCCCCATCTCACAATATCTTGAATACGGCACTGTTCTCTGACATCTGTGTTTCTTACTCTGTCTCTTCTTGTTTTCCCCACTATTGTTCTTAGTGTTTTCATTTCGGCCACCCTTAGCATGTATTTCGTCTTGTTGGTGTCCTCACGGACTTCTGTGCCGTACATCATGATAGGTCTGATACAAGTCTTGTAGATTCTAATTTTGCTATCCTTGCGCATGTACGGGTTTGACCAGACTATATCTCGTAAGCATCCTGATAGTGCGGATGCTTTGTTAATCTGGCTACTTATGTCTTTAACTGGGTCGTGGGTACTTGATATATCTATGCCCAGATATCTGAATTGCATCACTTGTTCTATGGGATTGTCCTCCACCACCAGCTTACATCTCAGGGGATCCCTCGCGATTGTCATACATTTGGTTTTGCCGTTAGAAATGTTCATATTGAGTTGGCGGCTTACTAGGTAGAACTGGAAGAGTTGTCTCTGTAGGTCGTTTTCTGATTCGGCAATAATTGCTGCATCGTCGGCGTAGCACACCATACCAACTCTTTTGTTGCCCAGTCGGTATCCGAGGTTGAGACACGTTACTTTCTTTATAATTTTATCCATGGGGAGATTAAACAAAAAGGGACTTAGACTGTCACCCTGTCTTATTCCTCCCGGTGTTGGGATATTTTCAGTGAATTGATCCCCTGCCTTGACCTTTGTTACGTTATTGCTATTTAGTTTATGTATTATCTTCGTTATGTTTGCTGGAGCCTTATCTTCCATTAATATATGTAAAATGTCTCCCAACCGGACCCTATCAAACGCCTTTGTTAGGTCAATGAAGCACATATTCGCTGGCGTATTGTACTCTGTAGCCTTTTCTTTTATTTGTTTTATTATGAACACTGCGTCTGTTATCGACCGTTATCAATGTAAGGGGTGAAATTAGTCTTATCCTCACTTATTTATTCGCTTCATTTATTGTTCGGTCAAATACCTAACTACATGTTTCGGCAATATGCCATCCTTTTTGAACTATGTATGGAGAAATTATTAACAATTTTACAAATACTTACTTCTGAACTAGATCAGAGTGACTGCACCTTTCTCCTTCAATGAAATTTTGGCCAACTCATTTTGAATAAAACAAACTCGAAATAATCCCAAACTGGAAGGTTATGTATTAATTGATTTTTTACAAGTTTAGCTTGTTATGTTGAAAAATTATCAGTTCGTAACTTTCAACAGATTCGGAAAGGGGAAATTGATGGAGTTTTTTTCATTTCTTTCAAATTTTGTGACATTTCTGTTATAAATATTTATAAACCTCCGAACATTATTTGACCAAGAAATCTTAATGTTGATGATTTTTTAAAGTAGCAAATGCATTTTCAAAATGCATTCGATTTATTCTGAATAATCGGTTTCTTTTCTGCTTTTGTCTTTTTTCATTTCAGATTAAGAATTACGAGTCGTTTTGGGAAGAATCTGTGTTTCCGAGCTCATCGACGGATAACATGAAGATGATCACACTGATGTCTTTCAAGATTTTCCTGATATTTGATATTTTATGTTATTTTGTTTACGGGGAGGCAGGTTTTTTCGGCTGAGGTTTTTTCCTCTGGCTGTATAGTATCGTATGATACTAGTGTTGATAGTATCGTATGATTCTATAGTATCATACAAAGAATGTTATGATACCCCGTTCTTTTTTTACCTCAGCTTAGGTACTTTTTGTTTCAACATTTATTGTATTATTTTAGCTCTCTTTTTCATGAGAATATATATATATATATATATATATATATATGATCAGAGATTAGTTAATTTTGCCCTAAACATCCTTTCAGCAACCCAAATTGATTTGACATCGATGTCAAGTTGAACGTTGTGTCAGTTGACATACGGTTTGATCGGCCTTTCAGAAACTGGCCGTCAATCTCTGCTGATGCATTGTTGATCCTGAATAATTTGTGATGATTTTTACTTTTGAAGAAGACCTTTTACTAGATGCTACTTACTGAAACGGGGAGTCTTAATAATATTTTCAGTGATATTGCTGTATTCAAAAATTGGACATGTAAGTCATTGCCAATATAATATTGTAATGGGGTTTATCCAAAATCGGGGTTGTTCTGATTTTGTTAAATTACTGTTTAGGACTGTATCCAGATAATTGAGTTGGAGATGGTAGTGTAAAAACATTTATTGATATCATTCACAATCATAAAATGAAAAAGTCACCCGCATGTAGTTAATACAATAAAAAAATACAAATATTAAAGTCATCTATGAACTCAGAGTGAATTATTCAACTAAAAAACAGAGGTAATCTAGAGATTTTTGAAACATAGATGAATTCAAAATAGTAATCATCGAAATGAATACCATTTTCAATTCCCAGGCTCAGAGATCTTTTATCATGAGGTTGGAGAAATGATATTAGATTTTGTCTATATACTCTAACACAATTTTTGATGGTATTGATTATTATATTATTTTTTCGTGCGATGTCATTTGTCATGCTAAAGGACCGGTTGGGTATCATGAAAATTGCTATTACGTCATGAGTTTCTCGATTTGCCGCCCCCTTCGTGCCACCCGTGTGCAGTTCACACCTTGCATACCCGCGTACGGCCTGCCTACTTGAGTGCGCGGATTTGTTAACTTCTCCTTCGATCCAGATTATGAGGCTATGATTGAGGACATATGTGGTGAAAGAGTCGTGGAAAGTGGCCAATGTTGACACCATTTTCAAGAAGGGTGATAGAACTTCACCAACGAACTACCGAGTTGTCAGTGTACGAGTTTACTGCGAATTGTTTCAAGGTCGCCTAAACGATATTTCTCTTCCTCTGGTAGTAATGGAACTGTACCAGATGAGCAGCACGGTTCTTTTAGGAGCGGGTCTGTCATCACATTATGTCTGATGAGATGTATTAATTTTCATTGCTTTTTCGGTATTTGTCACATGAAATTGTTGAATATGCAAAAAAGGGCAAGGGCGGGGTAATGACCCCACCAGAACACCTCACCTTTCACAATTTTTTTTATCCATTCATATGAAATGAGGCTAACTAATATAGTATACCTATTATGGTTAACAACAAATTCAATAGAAAACAAAATAATGAAGTAAACATTTTCAACACATGACTTATTGTCACATATCACCAAAATGTTGAAAATTTTACGCTTATATCAAGAATACTGACCGAATGGTTAAGTGCATTTTTCATATCAAACATAAGCATATCATTTTGGGGTGGCAACAGGGGCGTAGCGAGTTCAATTCGCGCCCGGGGCACAAAACCTTTGTAGCGCCCCCCCCCTTCTAAATTCATAATGGCATATAATATTATATGTGAAATATACTCGCAAATTACCAAATGAATGATGTCAGATAAATAAAGTCATAATCTCAAGCAAGGCTTTGAATTTTGGTCAAAAAATGTAGTAACGAAAACAAGAATAGATTTTGACACGTATATATTATGATCATCTAGAATTATACCCTGATCATTGGCGGGAGAAGGTAGTGGGTTTACGCGCGCGATGTTGATTGGTCCATCGCTTCCACTTCGTATTGGTTTGATTTTAGTCTTTTCCAACACCGGCAACCATGCGCTATGTACCAAAGGAGTTTCTTCCCTTCTGTTCATATTGTTCTTATGTTTATATATCTCAATGGCTTCCATGTTCATCCTAGGATAGAAACTTTTGATGTTTGAAATAGCTTCTGCCTTTGAGAAAACAATATTGTGTCCATCTGTCAGAGCATGTTCCGCTAGTGCGGATTTTTCTGTCTGATTGAGTCGACAGCATCGTTCATGCTCCTTAATTCTCGTATTGATACTTCGCTTCGTTGTACCAATGTAGACTTTGCCGCAGTCACAAGGTATCCTGTAAATACCGGGTTGAGAGAGTGGGTCGACTTTGTCTTTGGTAGTTCTGATCATTTGGCCAAGTTTTTGAGTTGGCTTATAGACAGTCTCTATATTGTGGCCCTTTAGTATTCTACCAATTCTATCGGTGACCTTGGGGATATATGGTAAGATAGCTCTTCCATTGGGGTGAGTTATGATGTGTTATCATCACGTGTCGAAAGTCTTGGTCTTATTGCCCTCTGAATTTCCTTAGCATTATATCCGTTAGCGACGAATGCATGCTGTAGATGTTCAAGTTCATCCTCCAGAAATTCCGGCTCGCACAATCGTCGGGCTCAATCTACGAGTGTTTTTATAACTCCTCGTTTCTGTTGAGGATGATGATTGGACTGCTTGTGTAGATATCTGTCAGTGGCAGAAGCTATTTCAAACATCAAAAGTTTCTATCCTAGGATGAACATGGAAGCCATTGAGATATATAAACATAAGAACAATATGAACAGAAGGGAAGAAACTCCTTTGGTACATAGCGCATGGTTGCCGGTGTTGGAAAAGACTAAAATCAAACCAATACGAAGTGGAAGCGATGGACCAATCAACATCGCGCGCGTAAACCCACTACCTTCTCCCGCCAATGATCAGGGTATAAGTGGGGCCAACGGATCGAATCCAGCATCACTTTCGGAAATTCAGCGGTCGAGTTACAATCTAAGACAATCCTCTGAAGATGCCTACCGCAGTTGTGGGCGAAACGTTAGGTGAAATAATTCCTAATAGACCACGGCCAATAAGCCCGGAAGACTCTCTTAATGTCAATATATCCGGTCGTGAAAGCCTGAAACTATTTATTCATCAATGATGTCATCAAAGTTTATTTATTCAAAATTTTCTCTTTCCACACTTGAAAATGCCAAGTCACTTAGGCTATCTTGTACCATCAATGATCGTAGATATGTCGAAAGTAATTTTAATTGATCGTTACAGCTAGCAATTGAAGCTGAGAGAGTGAGTGAAACTCTCATCAGGTTTCAAAAAATATCTTCTCCATACGAGCAACATGCGAGCTTATAAAATTCAGAAATTCCAAAGAAGATCAATATTTAATTCTATTCTATTTAACCTAATTCGTTGAAGAATTCTATTCCGTTGAAACAGTATTATGAAATTTACCCAAATTTTTACAATTTTCTTCAAGGTCGCTGTCAACTTCATCCTTGTTATAAATTTTCAATATTTAGTAACAATCCATATTTGATATAAGGGTCATTTAATCGTGAACATATTTCTTATTGGAGATTATCAAGAATTGTCTTCATAACGCGAGAAATTTCACTTTCGGCGGAAAAACCAACATCTCCAACAAATTCTCTGAGTAGTTTGCTGCGTTTATCACACGTTGTATCAATATCCCATTTTAACAGATTGACCTCTTTACAGAGTTTGTCCCGAATTTCGGATAGTTCAGTCGCTAATTATTCAAGATCATGAAACGCTTATCTAAAATTTAATCCAGGACCTTGTAATCTGAGCTGTACCTACACGATCAATTCTCCTTAAGATTTCAAATCAGAAATGAACTAAAATCATGAAATTAAAAGTAAGTCTATTTTATAATGCATGGAATTGTAGCTTCACTTCTGGGGTCACTTGTAGTGGTATCTTCTGTCAGTTTTTCTAATAGTTCTACTATATTCTCTAGCTCATCGACAATATCCCTAACCGCTTATATTCTGGCGCCCCATTGTGTTACAGATTCACGTTTGACAGTTTTTTTCACGGCATTTTTTTATTTTTCCTTTGTGACGAAAACAAACATATGTTTTCAATTATTCCAAAGTATGTCACAACGATTGAGTCTTGTTTAGCTGCAGTAACTTCTACTTAATCCAGCAATTTTTTTGTTTTGCTAACCATTTGGCGCCCCTGTATGAGTAGCGCCCGGGGCATGATGCCCCCTCTTGCCCCCCCCCTCGCTACGCCACTGGGTGGCAAAGGGTATTTTTAGTGCCAATTCTTTTACCTTTCTTCATCAAATGCAGAAAGTTTTACTTTTCCGTACGAGATTGCTGTTGCCCGAACGACGCGTCGAAAATATATATTGTATTCTCGATTGTATTTCAACATACAAAACATTCCATGAAAATCCATAATACACATGAATTCTACATGTCGTCACCTTGGTACTCTCATCGTTGACGTTCGATGCATGCATAGGGACATATGATGATTCAGTTTATTCTTTAACGAAAGTGTGCGGGAAAAACCCCTGCTAATACTTTCCCGCACTAGTGCGGGAAAGTGACACTTTCTAAACTAAAATGATTACGGGAAAGTGGGTACGGGACGCTCGGTCGTGAAAAAATTATATTTCGATCACTTCCAAGATATAAGTGTGAAGATATAAGCCAAGTTGATATTCATTTATAATATATTTTCAAATATCAAAGACTTCTGCCTTCACCGGAAATGGTATCAACTTTCTCATTTCTGTATATACATCCTATATATTATGACTTTTTTGGATATATCTTCAAATGCCACTTTCACTTTATGTTGATTCCTATGGTCATCTATAGCCGTTTTCGAGTAATTCACTGTCTTTTTGAGAAAAAATTATAAATTGCGGCTTGTAGATCACTGAAGATACAATGAAAGCGTAATGCATTCTTGAAATGGGTTTCCGAAAAGATATTGAAATCACTCTGTAAAGAACATAAGCTTTTGATAAACTGATATAAAATGACACTGGCGTCGCTACACGGGGGGGGGGGGGGGTTAATGGGGGTAAGTACCCCCCCCCAGGAAAATATTCACTTTCGAAAAATAAACTATACATGACAATTTCCTTGTCCTGAAATTTTTTACCCGCCCCCAAAAAAAAATTCTAGCGACACCTTCGTAAAATGAGAGTAGGAATTCGAAAATAGCCAAAAATTCGATTTTTTTCAAATGAAAACAGAATTTGTTTCACTCAAAGGTCAATTTGCAAGGGAAAAATAAGTGGAGTTTTTCAAGAGTGTCCTATATGCCTATATATATTTATGAAAAAAATCAGAGATATTCTTATGAAAGAGCGAGCATTGATCATTTACAATACCTCACTTACAATATTATGTTATTAGGTACTGAATATCTCGAAAATGGTACATTTTAGATAAAGGGAACCCTTAAACGACTCCACTTACGGTAACCCATTTCAACAACAGATCTGAGAAAATTCGTTGCGCCTTCGTTGAATCAGTCTTCTACGAGGGTGGGGTGAAAAGTATCCGGCCTGACCAAGTAAAATGATGTTTTCAAAAAAAAGTTTTCTTTATTTTTCAACATAATCTCCACCAACACTGATTCCTCAAAACCGTCCCTCGATTAAGTTATACCAGTTTCAAACGTAGATTAGTCAAGCTCCTCAAAATACTGATTTACAGCTTCTATAACTCCGATAACGGCGATAACAAGCCATTTTTTTGAGGTTAGGGAACAGGTAGTAGTCGCCGGGGTAGGTCTGGAGGAAAGGAGGACGCAGCATATATTCGATTTTCAATTTGTGAATTTTGGACTTGTCAACAATCGACGAATACGCTGTTGCGTTATCGTAAGGAAATAAAATTTTTTCATCAATAAATGATGTCGTTTAATTTGCACCTCGTGCTCCAAACGTTGCAATAACTCTTCGTAGTATTGACCAATTAAAGTATCACCCTTTTCAAGTAATCAATGTATATGATTTCGAACCCATTGTTTTGACTGTTTCTTATTATCAGGAAAGTAGTGGTGAACTCAAGTGTCATCAACAGCTATGATTAAACGCAAAAATACGTCTGGATTTCGCTTATACAGTGCCAAATTGTCGATAGAAATGGTTTTTCGAATAAATTTTTGGTCGAGCATTAGCAAACAGCTTTTCCATGCGCAAATGGTTTTGAAAATATTTGGCATACATTCAGATAATATCCTACAGGTCTCAGCTATGTCATACAATTTTAACCTGCGGTCTTCTAACACTATTTGATGGGTTTTCTCAATCTTTTCTGAAGTTGTGACCTCAACGGGCTGCCCTCAGCAATATTCGACAGAGGTGTCCACACGACCCATTTTACATTCAAAAATCCACTGCTTAATAGTTGAATATGACGGGGAGAAGTCTCCTAGTATTGAATCCCTTCCTTCTTTCGGTATAAAACCTTTCAAATAGAAGTATTTGATGACAGCACGTTTTTTCAATTTTTTCATTTTCACGAAAACAACGGAAGCGTCCCGCGTAATGTCCACTCAAATGCAAGAGAACGTAGCGATTGCGCTGAAATTTTACATACAAGCTGAGTAGGAGCGGTACTGTAGAAAACCGCTCCAGAAGTAGATTTAGTGAAGCCATATCTTGGTCAGGCCGGAAACTTTTCACTCCACTCTCGTACAAGCCTCATTTTGTAATTGTCTTTAAAAAAACAGTGGATAACTCGAAAACGGCTCTAGATGGCCATAGGAAATCAAACATAAAATGAATGTGGCATCCAAAGATATATCCGAAAAAGTCATAATATACAGCTGTGTTGCATTAGAAATAAAAAAGTTGATACCATTTTCAGGGTAAACGGGAGTCATTGATATTCAAAAATATATCATGAATGAATACCTCTATATTTTCACCCAAAATTTGAAGTGATCGAATGATTATTTCTACATAATCTTCTAATGGGCACTCCCGGTGGGACACGCTGTGTAGGTATATATTTCTTGGAAAAAATTACCCTATCCCCCAAAAATTCACCCTAAGACCGCCCATGAAAAAAAAAAACCTCTGGTGTTTTTTTCGAAAATCGTGCGCCGAATCAAACATATTGAGAAAACCGTTATTGTTAAGTGTGTCTTTTACAGTTTAATATGTTCACATAAACCCTACAAAAAGCCGAATCAATCCGTTGTTCTATTTTACTCGATCGAGTTTTTGAAATGTTTAAGGATCCCGTTTGTTGCTCTGAGAATCGCATTGCCTTTAGGACAGGAGATTTTCCCAGCTTTTCCACAATTTTATTGCAGATGTTGCTCAATATTGAAAAAAAATATAGAAAAAAGTTCAAAAATTATTTTTATTAATTTTTTTTTCGGGAAATTCATAAATCCAACGACCAATTATTCATTTTCAATGTAATTTTTGATACTGATCTTCGTCAATTAAACAAAAGTTAATACTCCTAACTGAATTTCGTCCTTTTTCACTCGCTTTGCGGAGATTGCTTTTGTATACATAGGGAATCGCTTAATTAAACATTTTTTTTTTCAAAACCCTAATGTTTTAAATATAAATACACACAGTTCGCTTTGGATAACGCTAATGCCCGTGGTAATTATTTCTTTAATTTTTCAAAATTTTCAACATTTTGAAAAGTGAAAGCATTATCTGCAATAAAATTCTGGAATTAGTTCGGAAAAATTTTTTTTCACCAACAATAATTTTGTGACACTGATTACACACGTTCAGACAAATAACCAGAAAGACATTCAAAGAGTTATCGTCACTTTCCGCTTGTCCTTCGAATGAAAACGCCATTATTGACAACGCCCTCAATTCCAGATGTGATGGGGATGAGTTGATAATTCCTGCTATTCCCCAGGAAAAAAATTACTGACTCAATGCTTGTGTTGCGACACATTGTAGACATATCCGATCTTTTAACCTATTTCACCCAAGTGGGTCGTAGATGATGCAGTTAATTGATCCTTCATTGACTTTAAAGATTTTTGGCATAGTGATGATTTGTCTTGTTTCCATTCTACTGTTTCGATTTTAGCACGAAGAAATTAATTTCCTCCGAGAAAATAAAAAATCAAATTTTTTCAACCTCTGGTTGATTTTGGCGCCAACTTAAGCTAGCGCCCCGCTTGCCCCTCCGCCTTATATCCGTGCCTGATCATGATATTTGTATGAAGACAATATTTTCCCATACAAAGTGTAAGGTTTTCTTGGTGTTTTTTTCGACATCAAGCACAGCACACAAGCATCAAGCACACAAGTTCAGCGGAAGCGGCTGGTCCCTGCACCACTGGGAGGAAATGTCCAGATCATGTTGTGAAATTGCTGAACAATTTTCTGCGTCGTTGTAAAATTTGGTATCGTTCGCAAACTGGGAACAGGAAGACTCTAGAAGAAGTGGTTAACAGAAACACAATCGTTCCCGAGACCGATCCCTGAGGCACACCGCTGATGGCGGTCGTGGTAGCGAGATACCATCTTATACACGCACTTAAATTTCCTTTCGCTAAGAAAGGCTCTAATCTACAACAGTAGGTTACCTCTAATACCCGGATGTTTAAGTTTGGATAGGGGTATTTTTATGATTACTCGGTCAAAGGCCTTAGACAAATCTAACGGCCGGTTTCCGAAAAGCCGATCAAACCGAATGTCAACTGACACAACGTTCAACTTCACAGCGATGTCAAATCAATTTGGGTTGCTGAAAGGATGTTCAGGGCAAAATTAACTAATCTCTGATCATTATGATTTGACATGAGGTTACCCTGTTTGGAGGCTATCGAACCACAGAATCTGCAGAAATAAACAATATTATCTGATCGAACAGGTTAGAATTTTGAATTTCTCATTTTCATATTTTGAATTTAGTATTCAGTTTGCGATTATTTCGAGTTTCTTTTATTCAAAATGAGTTCATGTGATCGAAATTTCATAGAAGGAGAAAGGTGCAGACACTCAGATCTAGTTCAGAAGTAAGTATTAGTAAAATCGTTAATAATTTCTCTATACATAGTTCAGGGCACTTGAAACATTTCGATTAACAATAGTATAATATAACATGTTCGCGAGCATGTTCGTATACATTTAATAGAGTGCATATTTTTTTCAGTTAGAAAACAAGTCGACGTATATCAATTGCAGAACAAGATGAAAAATGGGTAATCCTAATCACAAGGGAAATCAACAATGCCGCTGAAGTACCAAGAACTCAAAAGAAACTTCACATTGCCCAGCTAAATTCAAAAAGGCCAAATGTTGCAGATGAAAGAGATAAACATCATATATCACAAGGATAAAACTGCCGTGTTAATTGAAAAGGGCGTATCTGCAGAAAAGCACTTTTGAGGTATTCGACTTTAAAGACAATTTTAATTCAATTAAAATTGTTGATGGCATAAATGAAAGTCTTTAAAGTCAAATATCTCAAGAGTGCTGTTTTGCAGATACGCCCTTTTCAATTAACACGGCAGAAAAGGTCTTTGGTATCAGCCAATACGTCAACAGACTCATGGTAGTCAACACATCCAGACTCGGAGGGATTTCGGATCAAGAGAACGGATACTATGGTGTTCAGAAATGACCGAACGTTTTGGAACCTCTTCGCACTTACCAACGAGACTAGCTCAGACTCGTAATTCTTTTTTGCCTGGTTGATGGCGCTCGATAAAACATTCGAATACGATCGATGCACTGCTATCCAAAAATGAATTCAGATAACCTTGTGTTACAAAATATGAATAATTTTGTGAATAAAGCCGCTATGTTTGTGCAAGATGGTCGCGGGAGACACTTATATGACGAATTCAGGTAAAATACGGAATATTCATTCACATAGAGAGTAAAATCGATCTGAGATCTGAATTGATTGTCATATATCGATGGTCTAGTACACAAATGTTGTAAGTGCTTAGTACACTAACATGATAATCGGGACATGCATATTATTGTGCATACTCATGTTAGTGATGTATTTACATTTTTTTATCCCAGCGTCATCTTCAGGATGTGTTAAATACTTAACAAATCTAGTCCATTTGTGGTAAGTACACAAATAACTCAAAACAAACATTCTCTCATTTACAACATTTGTGTACTAGACCATCGATATTTAGTGCGGTTTTCAAAGGGTCATATTCATATTTGTATTCATTCTGACCTTGTTGATAGTTGATAGTTTAAAAGGGGTTCCAGTCCACTGCGACCTTATGGTCTATTTTGCCCCCTGACAAAGCTTTACAGCTCGCCTTCCAGTCCCAGGGATCTTATGAAATCAAAATCTCGGAAGGCTTCAGTGATGCTAATTCCTCACTCCTACAGGTCTCTTGACCAAAGCATTGTTTCATTTACGAAGGTGGTTGTGCACACCAAGAGATTGAATTAAATTAATAAATTTGAGTACTTCGGTGTGAAATGGTTTATTTGTCGAAAACCGAGCGCTTTCGGCCTAATTAAAAGGCCATCTTCAGGGTTTTCCCGTCCAACGGGAAAACCCTGAAGATGGCCTTTTAATTAGGCCGAAAGCGCTCGGTTTTCGACAAATAAACCATTTCACACCGAAGTACTCAAATTTATTAATTTAATTCATTGTTTCATTTGGCTTACAATGCCAAAGCATTCTGTGACTAGGTGAATAGGACATTCTTCCTCCTCGTCAGTGTCCGATACGCCTATTCTCAGCAAGTGCTTTCTGAGGCGACAATGCCCTGTAAGAAAGCCAGTGAGGAGGTGTAGTTAGTTTTTACTGAGATCCAAATATCTCTTGGATCTTGCAGTTTCAAAATTCCGAAGGAACTTTTTGGAGTGATCCAACCCTGGGAGATTCTGCCAGAGTGTTTCTCTTTCAGTTTTCTCCTTCTCCAGAAACTCTTTCTTATAGGTACATTTTCCTATACCACAAAAAGGTTCTGGGCCAGTGAGTGGTTTCTGAGCACCCTCTCTGGCAAGTTTGTTGGCCTCTTCGTTACCTGTGATTCCCGAATGACCAGGAACCCAGATCAAAGAGACCTTATTTTTCTTGCCTACCTCATTGAGTTTGATCCGGCATTCCCATGTCGACTTTGAGTCGATGACATAGGAGTTCAGTGCTTTAATAGCAGCTTGACTATCTGAGTGAATAGCTATATCGCGATTCTGATAGTTTCTCTCTAGATTAATGTCTAGACATCTTTCGACTGCTAATATTTCTGCTTGCAGAACACTCACACAGGAATCTAACGATAGGGCACACTTGGCTCTGGCCCCGTGAAACCCAGCGCCAGTTCCCGTGTTGGTTTTAAAACCATCTGTATACTATTTAACAGTATTTTCTTTGAAATTTTGGTCGGTGTATTTCCGCTCCCATTTCTCTTTTTTGCATAGCATCGTCCTGAAGTTTTTCTCAGTACTTACTTTTTTGACCATTACATCACTAGGAAGGTTCGAAGATGAGATGTAGTTACTCAAAAAGCTCCAGACTCTCTGACACCTAATTCTCTGATTGCCTGCGCCTTCTCTAGATATTCTGAGGATGGCCTCATGGGCCATCCTGTCAATCACCAGATGTAGGGGTGTGAGATCCGTTATGATCTCAATTGCTCTGGTTGGGCACGTTCTCATGGCCCCCGTGATGCACACACAGGCAAGCCGCTGTGCTTTATCGAGCATTTTCCTGGTACTTGTCTGACTTGCTTTAGCAAACCAGACTACTATCCCATATGTGATTATAGGTCTCACAATCATGACGTACATCCATCGCAGTATTTTTGGGTTACAACCCCAATCCCTGCCGCATAGACACCTGCACGCCATAAGAGAGTTAATAGCTCTACTTGTAGCATTACATATATGTCTATTCCACAGAAGCTTAGACTGTCCAGGGTAATTCCCAGATATTTAACTTCAGACTTCCACTCCAGGATATTTCCGTTCAATGATAACGATTTCAGGGCTAGAAGTTTTCTTTTCCGAGTGAACGGAATAACTCTGTGGTCTTGGTTAGGTTAATATTCAGCCCTACTGACAAGCACCGTTGCTCAATGATTCCAAGGCCATTCTGCAGTAAATCGCAGAGGGCGCCTTCGAATTTGCCTCTAACTATAAGAAATATGTCATCAGCATAGCCCACACAGTCGAAGTCTAACAGCGTGAGCCTGTGTAGTAGTTCATCCACTACAAGGCTCCACAATAGGGGAGATAGCACCACACCCTGAGGTGTACCCCGAGTAGCCTTAATACCGACGGATTTGTCGCCCATCGATGCTTGAGCAACTTTGGTAGTTAATACCTCAAACATCCATTTTACCATAGTTCCATTCACTCCTCGCCGTTCAAGTGCATCTCTGTTGTATTGTCAAAGGCCCTTGCTGCCCTTGTTACAGAATTCAGACTATTCTGAAACTATATTTTCATTTGCTTGAACATAATCGTTCCATAATCGATAGTTTCTATTTGATAGTATTCTTTTCGCCATCGTTGTAGCACACAGCAGATTTATAGTTTTTTCATTTTCTTGTTTTGCTCTTTTTCTTCTTGTGTGAATGCTATCTGAATTTTTTTCAATATTAGATACATCTCTTTTAGGAGATGTATTTGAAATGTTTCTGATATCCTTCCACCTTGATTTCGAGTCCTGCCGGGTAAATGACATTTTTCCTCCAATTGGAGATAGGAAACAGATGAATTCTATTGAAAGATTTTTTGTTTTATCGAAAAAATTTTATTCCTGTTTTCCACTATTTCAACTTGCGATAGAACTGCAACTGCTACTTTCAACGAAATTATGATTGATTGAAACAGAACCAAAACTGAAGAATCAAATTTTAGGTATTGTCCAAATTCAAATTCCACCGTAAATAGGACAGAATTATCAGAACCATAGATCGATTTATATCATAATTTCATTATTATTAGTAGGTCTATGTTGGATGAATTTCGACATGATGGCAAGTCATCCGTTCGAAATGAACGGATCGAAGATTTTCTATTAAGTTAACACACGACAGACTAGATGGCGCTAAAACCATGTGTACTGAGTTTGTCGATGCAGATTTCTGACTTTGTCAGGCCCAGAATATAACATTCTGAGCGACAAAGCAAAAGCAGTGCTCTTTTTCGTTGTGCTCAGAATTTTATTTTTCACTCAGACTCAACTCAATCCACATTAAATAAAATACGCCGTTGTATTTGCTATATTTTATCGGAGATGAATACATTCAGAAATAACTTACAGTATCAGAACAATTTGAATTAAACTCTTTATTCAAGAAAAACATAATTATTATGTACAGAATAATCAGAACAACAAATGAAGAAGTACGTTATAGAGGTGTTCACGATGATATCCGATCCCTTTCAACGACATACCTGCATCGCATACTGGATCTGGTATGATAGCTTGGAATAAGAATAATTTCCTTTATTTAGGATTCAGAATGATTTCTTCATGATACAATATTCAAATCGAATAATGAGTGGACAAAAAGACATCAAGAAATAATAACATAACAACTTATTAGTGCAAATTATTTCCCTAGTAGCCTACCGGATATTCAGCAATAAATGTTAAATTAAATTCATTGATAAAAATTGAAATAAGTATTATCATCATCATCCAGCCTTCCGCGCCCAAAGTTGAACATAGGCCTTCCCGAAATAACGCCAGTTGTGTCTGTTCTCTTACCTCCAGTTGCCAGCGATTCTTTTGACATCGTCTGTCCAACGTGTAGGTGGTCTACCTCTACTCCTTTTGTTGGCTTGTGGTCTCTATTCTACCATCTTTCTAGTGCTACGTATACCAATAAGTATTTTGGCTAATAAATCAAAAAGTTGCGCCCACTTCGGTAGTAAAAATTGAAAATATTGATAGACTTCTCAAAAACATAATGTTCAATGACAATGCTCTCAGTGAAGAGTTGTATCTTGAACAATCAAATGGAAAATTATTTGATGAAGGAAAAATGGCAAGAGGGATGGAAATATGTGATTGGAGAACACAGATATCAGTCGTAAGGAACAGTTATTATAAACTTTAGTCAACAGCAACGTTTCGAGAAACAATTCTTCTCTTCTTCAGGCTTATGAATAATTGTTAGTAATCATAGAATTGTATCAAAATATCCCACTCTTGTTTGATGGCATTGCGCCATATGTACTTGTTTCTTATCGAATAAAGTCAGTATGTTGCGAATAGCCAACGAGTTTTAATAGGTTATGGGCCTCTCGAGTTTATCAGTTATTTTTTTGAAATAGATAAATTGTGCTTGTTGATTCGCGGAAACATGAACTCGAACTATATCGCTAGTGTGCCGAAATTAAAAGGCAGGGAGAATTACGATGAGTGGTGTTTTGCGGCTGAAAATTTACTGGTCTTGGATGGAATGGACAAGTACATCAGACCACCGGACGGTTTCGAAGTCAAGCCAGCAGAAGATGCCAAAACCAAGGCAAAGTTAATACTAACAATTGATCCAGCTTTGTACGTGCATATTAAAAACACCGAAAGTTCGAAGGCATTATGGATCAAGTTAAAGACCATGTTTGATGACTCCGGCTTTTCGAGGAAGATAACCCTACTTCGGCATTTGATTTCTATAAGATTAGATAGTTGTGACTCCATGGCTACCTATGTCACACAGATCGTCGAAACAGCTCAAAGGTTGAATGGCACAGGATTTACAATAACCGACGAATGGGTGGGATCATTATTGTTAGCAGGTTTGTCTGATCGTTATTCTCCAATGATAATGGCAATAGAACATTCGGGAATTCCGATAACTGCTGACGTCATCAAATCAAAATTACTTGACATGGAAATCACCAATAACTCTGAAGTTGGCGGTACTGCCTTCGTTGCAAGAAACAAAAATAATGTTGGCAACACTAGGCCGAAGAAAGTGATAGTTCCAGGTGCATCTACGTCAAACAAGAAGATGACAGTTACAGATTCAATAACAAAAGAAATCGTTTGTTATAAATGTAAAGGCAGCGGACATTATCGGAACCAGTGCCCATTATTGAAGAGGAACGCCAATAAATGTGTTTTCAACGTTGTTTTCATTAACGGAAAGTTCAACAAGACGGAATGGTACGTTGACAGTGGTGCAAGTGCGCATATGACTGTAAACAAAGATTGGATTGAAAACATTAATCTTTCGCCGTGTTTACCGGAAATCGTCGTTGCTAACGAATCAAAGGTGTCGGTTGATTGCTCCGGAGATGTAGAAATCGTTTCAGATTTGAAATTTCGAATAACGGTCAAAAATGTGTTATGCGTACCTGGTTTGACAACGAACTTGTTATCAGTTAGCGAGCTCATCAGGAACGGCAACAACGTCGTATTTAAAGAAAAACATTGTTATATTCATAACAGAAATAATGTTTTAGTTGCGATGGCTGATTTAACTGATGGTGTTTACAAATTGAGGTTAGATTCGCAGAGTTACATGTTGGCAGCTCCTGCAGTAAGCGGACTATTATGGCACAGAAGGCTAGCTCATATCAATTGTCAAGATATGAACAAAATGAAAAATGGAATCGTAGATGGCTTGTCATATGATGGTTCGTTCGAGGTTACAAAAACAAAATGTACCACTTGTTGTGAGGGGAAACAGATGAGGTTGCCTTTCTCTCATGTTGGTGAACGAAGTACAGAAACATGCCATCGTATACACAGTGATTTGTGTGGACCTATGGAGGTGAAATCCCTTAATGGAAATAGATATTTCATGCTATTTGTAGATGATTATAGCAGAATGACTTTTATCTATTTTCTCAAACAGAAAAGTGAAGCCTTGAGCAGATTCAAAGAGTTTAAATCTATGATAGAAAACCAACAAGGGAAGAAAATTAAGATCTTTCACACTGATAATGGATTGGAATACTGTAGTAAAGAATTTGAAAATTTTTTGAAACTATGTGGAATTATTCACCAGAAAACTAACAGTTATACACCTGAACAAAATGGTGTCTGTGAGAGAGCTAATCGCACAGTGGTTGAAAAGGGCAAATGCCTTCTGTATGATGCAAATTTGGACAAAAGATTTTGGGCGGAAGCAGCAAATACAGCTGTTTATTTGAAAAATAGGTCCATTGTATCAGGAGTACCAAAGACCCCTTATGAACTGTGGCATGGGTCAAAACCCGACCTTAGTCACATCAGATTATTTGGAAGCAAGGTGATGGTACATGTTCCCAAGGAGAAACGCCTCAAGTGGGATAAGAAGGCCACTCAGCACATCTTAGTTGGATATGGAGAGGATGTGAAGGGATATAGATTGTATAATCCTACCAAAAATACCATCATCACCAGCAGAGATGTCATCGTGATGGAAGGCGAGACAAGTGATATAACAACCAGTGAAGAAGCTATATGGATACCAGATGACAAGACAGCACACCATAGTGAAGAAACACCAGAGAGAAGCATGGAGGAGAAGAGCAGCGATTCAGTGGGGGCATCCTATGTTCCAGAGGTAGAAGGTCAAAATGACAGCTCTTCAGATTCTTCAGTATATGGTGACGGTGAAGACACACTTCATGAATCTCCACCAGGTGAGATGCAGGTGCAAGAGGTCCAGACAACATCAGTTCCAGAGCCAGAGCCTTGTGTTAAAACAAAACGCCAAAGAAAACAGCCTGAGCGTTTTGGCTATAACAACTTGTGTTTATCCAGTACTGTTCCAGCATCTGAGGAGATCTCAATCTCGGAGGCTATGGAGGGGCCTGAGAAGGAGCAGTGGAGGCGTGCCATGGCTGATGAATTGCAGTCATTCGAAGACAATGATGCGTGGGAACTTGTGAAAAACCCTGGTGATGTAACTATAGTGAAGTGCCGCTGGGTGTTTGTGAAAAAGTTCGACATGGACAATAATGTGCGATATCGGGCGAGACTTGTGGCGAAAGGCTTTACGCAAAAGCCAGGTGTAGATTATGATCGTACTTTTTCGCCTGTAATTCGTCATTCCACTCTAAGACTATTATTTGCTCTTAGTGTTAAAATGAAAATGAGCATAACTCATTTAGATGTTACTACTGCTTTTCTAAATGGTTTTCTGAAAGAGAATATATACATGTCAATACCTGAAGGTTTTGCAAACAAGGGTGGGGAAAATGTCTTGAAATTGAAACGTGCTATTTATGGATTAAAGCAGTCATCCCTGGCATGGTATGAGAGAGTAAAGAAATGTCTTTTTGAATTAGGTTTTAGCAATAGTCAATATGAACCATGCTTGTTTGCAAAGACTAAGGATAATGTAAGGATTATCATTGGTTTATATGTAGACGATTTCTTGATTTTTTCAAACAATGATAAAGAAACTGAAAAATTGAAAAATATATTATCATCACAGTTCAAATTGAAAGATTTGGGTCCTGTTCGGCAGTATCTAGGAATGAGAATAAGTGTAAACGAAGAGAAAAATGTTATAACTATTGATCAAACGCAGTACATTGAACAATTAATTGAAAAATTCCAGATGTCTGATTGTAAACCTCAAAGCACTCCTATTGAACCAAGATTGAATATTGAAAAATGTACAGAATGTTTACCTAATGTTCCTTATCAAAAACTCATTGGTAGTTTGATGTATCTGGCAGTCTTAACAAGGCCAGATATAGCCTATGCTGTGAGCTATCTCAGCCAATTCAATACTTGTTATAATATGAATTGTTATAATTATGCGAAACGAGTATTGAGATACTTGAAATTTACTAAAAACTATTGTTTGAAGTATTCTAATGATTCTCTGAATTTACAAGGTTTTGTAGATAGTGATTGGGCATCTGATACCTTAGACAGGAAGTCCTATACAGGATTCTGTTTTGTAATGTCAGGGTCTGCAATTTCCTGGCAAAGTCGCAAACAAAGGACAGTTAGTCTGTCAAGTACCGAATCTGAATATGCAGCTATGTCAGAAGCTTCTAGAGAGGCTGTTTATCTGAGAAATTTAATTCATGAGATTACAGGAAATTTCAATGTAATTAATTTGCACTGTGATAATCAAAGCGCCATAAAATTAGCATCTAGTCAACAGTGTCATAACAGGTCAAAACATATAGATGTGCGTTATCATTATATTAGAAATGTCATTGAAGATGGAATAATAAAAATTAAATATATTCCAACTGCAGAAATGCCTGCTGACATCCTGACAAAGGGTTTGCCTCATTTAAAACATTTTAAGTTTATGAATATGCTGGGTATTCTGAATGCATGATATTTTGTTTATTTTGATAAGTGGGGGTGTTAGTAATCATAGAATTGTATCAAAATATCCCACTCTTGTTTGATGGCATTGCGCCATATGTACTTGTTTCTTATCGAATAAAGTCAGTATGTTGCGAATAGCCAACGAGTTTTAATAATAATGATCTAAAAATCATCTGAATGATTCAAACTCGTTAAAAATAATAGTATTAAATATAAAATATGAAGGTTCATCTCGAGTTTTCAAATCAACTTGACGTATAGGTAGATATGGGTTCACAATACACAATACCTACACAATTGTGAACCCATATCTAACTCGTAATTACTGGCTGTAGCAGAGCAATTGAGAAGGGGCAATTCTGGTAGTGAACGTGGATATCCATCTTGAATAAAAATAAGTTAAGACGAAATAGAGTGAGTCCACACGAATTTAAAACCTTAATTTTTTTGCAGCAACACGAGCCTCCTTGAATAGTATTTTATTTTGCATTGTTAGGTGTTCACTAATAAAAAGACCCTCAGATATTCCCTCCACGCCGAGACCAAGTGCGGCACTCGAACTTGTACGCCGAGCGGCCTTATATGCAGTTAGAAAATTGTCTCTAGTTATTTTGGACATGAATCGCACAATTATGTTCTTAGGTTTATTCTTAATTTTTGTAGGAACTCTGGTAATGTGGTCGAAGGAGAAGGAATCGATCGGTATCCTCAGATGAGCTCCTATCTATCCTTACAATTTCGACTAAGTTTTCGTTTGATTTTTCAGGTATATTCTGTATTTCCAAGTTATTGGAGCGACTAAACTGTTCCAAATAATTGATCTTCATATTCAGAGTTCACACTTCCTTTTTTAGTTCTGTATTCTCAGTCTCGAGTTTAGTCATCCGCTACAAAACGCCATTAAATTTATTTAGTTTCATCTCGAAGTCGCTGATTTTTCCGAGCAGAAATTGACCGACCGCTGTAGACTCCGTATCTCCGACCTCCGACGTCAACTGGGCAATGGAACCAGACTCAATGGATTCATCATCATCAATGCGGTGCGGTCCTTACCATCCTCCGCCGCCGCCTCTTGAATGATTCGTGTTCGAGGATGCCCGCTGCTCGCGTATCCCTCTGAACGCGCTCTACACGACGCACACCTCCAACTCGCCCCCGCCAATTCCCTGATAAGTGATAACTGAGAATTCGATATATCACTGCACCGATTGTTTGCGTGATGATGATCATGTTGAAGGATTTGTGAGCGTATGAATTGAAAATGTTATCCAATTCGATGATTGCTATCTGAATTTATCTCTGACTACGCCCTAACACTAGAGGAATTTGAATCAACCTTTTTCTGATAATAATTTCAAACAATGATAAAACATTTTATCATCGAAATTCTGAATATAAAAAAATATGCGAATCCAAAAAACCTGTTTTTGCAGTCCAGACTACACTAACTACCATGAAATCCTCCTTCAGAATAAAAAATATAAAAATAGCAAGAAAATATGTCAGATTATCTTCAAGTGAAGTCCACCTTTGCTTTGATAAAAGCTGAGGGAAAATCACCTACCTTCAAAAAACCCTACAAATATATGTCCCCTCCTCGTTTTCATGAAAAATATTCCTTATCCTGCGAACGGCATTCTATGCACGTTGTTTTCAGCGAAGCCACTCGGAAACACTACATTTCTACACGTGTTTCAGATTGAATGGACGGATGGATTAACATCACGACTGCACATCACAAACGTCCACTTATCGGACTCCGGAAACTATTCCTGTGTGCCCACTACTGCAGCTGCGACAAGTGTGAACGTTCATGTAATTAATGGTAAGTATCGACTAAATCAATCGGTTTGTTTATCTAGAACTCACCCTGGGTTGTTGCGGCCTGAAATCGATTAAATAAGGATTATGTGGTTAGGGTGTCAGTAAAGGGTTAGATTAAAAATTATTTGGAAGTAGTTGATATTCATAAAAGTATAAAATTATACATAGAGAAATCAAATGCAATATATATATATATATATATATATATATATATATATATATATATATATATATATATATATATATATATATATATATATATATACAGGGTGAGTCGGGAGGAACGGACCAAACTTCAGGTGTGTATTCTGCAGGTCGAAATAATTTAAAAAAACTCATATGTTGTTATGCGATTCTCATTTGTTTTCAAACTATAGGGTAATTAGAATATTTCAAATAAATGAATTTTTTTTTAGTTTATCGCTTCTTATCACAAATGCTGTAGGTGCTGACTTATTTTTTTGCGAAATGAGTTAAAAGCATTACTGGAGGACGTTCTTTGAACATCCGAATGCAAATGAATTATCAGCACGATGGAGCTCCCGCGCATTTCGCTCGTCAGGTCAAACAATATTCAGATCAAGAGTTTCGCGGACGATGGATTGGTCGCGGTGGTCCTATTAGTTGGCCTCCAAGATCTCCAAACCTCACACCACTGGACTATTGTTTGTGGGGCTGGTTCAAGAACGAGGTATACAAAGTAAAAGTTAACACTCGGGATGCCCTAATTCGACGCATTAGAAATGCGGCATTGCTTATTAAAGAAAGACACGAATCAATAAGAAAAGCAACAAGAGCCCATCGCAGAGGAAGTCGAATGTGTTTGGAGGTTAATGGCGGGATTTTTGAGCATTTATTGAAATAACGCTAATGTAGAAAATGTTGTTTTTTTATGAGGCTATAGTTTGAAAACAAATGAAAATCGGATAACAACATATGAGTTTTTTTAAATTATTTCGACCTGCAGAATACATACCTGAAGTTTGGTCCATTCCTCCCGACTCACCCTGTATATATATATATATATATATATATATATATATATATATATATATATATATATATATATATATAATTGATGAGCGACCTCTTAATATTATTATTTGAAGCTGATATTTTCATAGAGGTCTCTTTTCGATACCCCCCTAATTATCTTCAGGGTATCGAAAAGAGACCTCTATGAAAATATCAGCTTCAAATAATAATATTTAGAGGTCGCTCATCAATTATTTCTATTTTCCCTACTATATATATATACAGGGTGTACCAAGTTCGACGGCCAATTCTGAATACATTCGTACTCAAATCGTTGCATTCGTCGAAATACTTTCCAAAATATCGAGAAAACCCTAAAGAAAAAGAAAGAAAAGAGTATTCGGTATTATGTTTGTTATTCCTAATCTAGATACCTTAAGCACAAACCGTTTTCACATTTTTGAAGTCGAAGAGTGTGGAAATATTGTACATTTTTAGAATTTTGAATAACTCATCACAGGGTGTTCCGAATGTTGGGTCAAAATTTGGGATCAAGATTTGACCATAACTTTCGTTTTTCAAAATAGAACCCCATTTTTTTATGATTGCGTTGGATTGTACGAAAAAAAATGATGATAATGTTCTAACATGTTAATGCTCCTAAAATTGATAATTCTTGAGTTATTTAGGATTTTCTGATTTTATGTCGTACGTAGCGTCAAATTCATTTAATCTGTTTTATATCAACTATGACCTTGGTCATAGAAGATGAATTATTCCAATAACTCACTAGTGACATGTTGAAACATTATCATCATTTTTTTTCGTACAATCCAACGCAATCATAAAAAAATAGGGTTCTAATTTGAAAAACGAAAGTTAAGGGCCAATCTTGATCCCAATTTTTGACCCAACATTTGGAACACCCTGTGATGAGTTTCTCAAAAATCTAAAAATGTACAATATTTCCACAGTCTTTGACTTCAAAAATGTGAAAACGGTTTGTGCTTGAGGTATCTAGATTAGGAATAACAAACATAATACCGAATACTCTTTTCTCTCTTTTTCTTCAGATTTTTCTCGATATTTTGGAAAGTATTTCGGCGAATGCAACGACTTGACTACGAATGTATTAAGAATTGCACACTCTGTCAAATTCGAAAACAAAAAAACAGAAAAAAAAAATTTTGAAAATTTTTTTTTCGCTCCCTGTATAACTGAAAGTGGTCAGGCTCTAAGAATATTTTAGCTCGGTAGATAATGTCAAACAATATCATAATCCCAATTTTCAGATTTCAAATAAGTCTAGTTCTCCAGAAACGCCTAATAGGCCGTCGAACTTGGTACACCCTGTATATATATAATATATATATATATATGGAAAAGATTTAACGGACATAACCCTCTGAAACGAAAATGAACCGTAGACAGCTGTTTCGGGCTTTCGGCCCTCATCAGTACGGTGAAAAGTTGGAAATTGAAATCACATAACGGATTATTATTTATCCTTATATTGTGTATATATATATATATATATATTCTTATGAAAAAGAGAGCTAAAATAATACAATAAATGTTGAAACAAAAAGTACCTAAGCTGAGGTAAAAAAAGAACGGGGTATCATAACATTCTTCGTATGATACTATAGAATCATACGATACTATCATCACTAGTATCATACGATACTATACAGCCAGGGGAAAAAAACCTCAGCCGAAAAAACCTGTCTCCCCGTAAAAAAAATAACATAAAATATTAAATATCAGGAAAATCTTGAAAGACATCAGTGTGGGATCATCTTCATGTTATCCGTCGATGGGCTCGGATAAACAGATTCTTCCCAAAACGGCTCGCAATTCTTAATCTGAAATGAAAAAAGACAAAAGCAGAAAAGAAACCGATTATTCAGAATAAATCAAATGCATTTTAGAAATGCATTTGCTACTTTAAAAAACATCAACATTCAGATTTTTCGGCCAAATAATGTTCGGTGGTTTATAAATATTCATGACAGAAATGTCACAAAATTTGAAAGAAATGAAACAAACTCCATCAATTTCCCCTTTCCGAATCTGTTGAAAATTACGAACTTGATAATTTTTTAACATAACAAGCTTAACTTGTAAGAAATCAATTAATACATAACTTTCAACTGTCCTCTTTCGCGAGGATTTCTTCTGTTGCCGTGTGGGTTTCTTGCAGAAGAATCACTTCAATACCATGTTCATCAGCTAATTTGGAGACGTAATCACAGTTGTCTTTCGAAATTCCTTTGATATTCAAATTCAAAATCCACAAATTCTTGCTCTCTGGTCGTGAGGGTTTTTTCAAACCGGATACGACCTACTAATAGCAGGGAAAAAGTTTCTTTTTTCAATAAAAAATTCCTAGAGCAGAAATCAATAGACGGACTTCATTGAGTAATACATTTTCGTGTAGACAATCAGATACTCTACAAAAATGACCCTCACGATATTTCGGTAAAACGTCCCCTTCAAAAGTTATTCGATTCAATGCTAATAATATTGAGGTATTTTTGAAGAAAAAAATTATTCAAAAAAATCGATTCTGTTTGTTTTCACGAAAGTCTATTTCTAATTATCTTCAGGGTATCGAAAAAAGGCGTCTGTGAAGATATTAGCTTTGAATATTAATATTTAGAGGTTGCTCAGCGATTACTACTATTTCCGCTGTTGATAGCAGGAAAAAAAAAATTTTTTCAATAAAAAAGTTGTTCGAACTTTTTCTTCAAAAATACCTCTCTATTAATAACTTATATTGAGGTATTTTGGAAAAAAATATTCAAATAAGTGGTTTTATCGAGATATCGTATTGAACATTTTCGTAGAGTATCTAGTTCCCTACACCAAAATTATCATACAGTGAAATCCATCTATTGGTCCGTGAACAGAAAATTTTTTATTGAAAAAAGATTTTTTTCCTGATATCAGCAGCGAAAATAGAAACTATCGATGAGCGATCTCTAAATATTAATATTCAAAGCTAATATATTCACAGACGGCTTTTGTCTATGCCCTGAAGATGAAAAGAAGGCGGGTTGCGTGAAAACAAGTGAAGTCGATTTTTTTGAATAATTTTTTCTTAAAAAATACCTCAATATTAGCATCGAATCGAATAACTTTTGAAGCTATCGTTTCATCGAAATATCGTAAGGGACATATTTGTAGAGTATCTGATTGCCTACACGAAAATGTATCACACAAAGAAATCCGCCTATTGGTTTGAGTTCTAGGAATTTTTTATTGAAAAAAGAAATTTTTCCTCTGCTATTAGTGGGCAAAATAGAAATAATTGATGAGCGACCTCTAAATGTTATTATTTAGAGCTGATATTTTTACAAAGGTCTTTTTTCGATACCCTGAAGATAATTCAGGAGGGGTTTCTTGAAAACAAAAAAGGTCGATTTTTTTGAATCAGGGTCGGTTTCACAAAACTTTAATTGTGTGATTAAAAAACCTTACGTGAATCGAATCACTCGTTTTAAAATTTCGACGAATCGCGGTGGCTCCAATTAGTTTAACGGTACAAACAAAGTTTTTTGAAACCGACCCTTAGTCTAATATATATATAAATATATATATAAAAAATATATATATATATATATATATATATATATATATATATATTTATAAAGTTGCCTTCATCATAGACTTCTCGGTGCCCCTGGACCAGAACAGGAGTAGGCAAAGCCTACTCCGAGAAAATCACTAAATATCAAGCTTTAGCTAGACAGATGAGAGACATGTGGCACCTGAACAAAATGGACATAAAGCCGTTAATAATAACTTGCAACGGACTAGTGCATAAAAAAACATCAGAACACCTGAGAGAATTGAACCTGCCTCCCAACGCCATCTTGTGGATGCAGAAGGCTGTAATCCTGGGGACAGTAAATATTGTGCGACATGTTGTCTTCCCGCATTAACGTTTATATCGGGTTAACCTTGGCGCTTCCGCGCCCGGTTCATTCGATACCATCGCCCACATCAGTGTGAAAAAAAAAAAAATATATATATATATATATATATATATATATATATATATATATATATATATATATATATTCTTTTGAATAAGAGAGCTGAAATAAATGTTGAAACAAAAAGAACCTAAGCTGAGGTAAAAAAAGGAACGGGGTACCATAACATTCTTCGTATGATACTATAGTATCATACGATACTATCATCACTTGTATCATACGATACTATAGAGCCAGGGGAAAAAACCTCAAAATAAAGCAAATACATCCATTTGTCATAATAGGTCATTGTTCATTCCCTAAATTTCCTATTCTTTAAGGGTGGTTGGACTATTGCCAATCACTTTATCCCCAAATTCCCCATTTCTGTTCCAGAGAATCTGGCCTCCACGTTATCATTGTAAATGGGTTTGTTGAACACAACAATGGAAATTAAGAGAAAACTAACGGATTTAAGCAATTGCACATAGGCCACTTTTAGAAGTATTTCACTTCCCAATTCGAATAAAAATTAATCAACCTCTAGCCAAGTGACTAAAAAGAAATATGGAAACTAGAATTTCTCAACTTCTTGACAAATTTGACAATTTTCTGGTAACAGGAGGTGCTCAAATCATCCAATAGATTTGGTTCACTAATGAACACTAAAATAATTTCCAGAAGCCCCTTTGTGCGCTTACTAAAAGCCAAAGACTAGGGGACATTTTCCACGCTGATGGAATGTTGGATCAACTCCAATTGAAGTTGAAGGTGTAGACAGAACGATCGAAGAGAACAAACTTGCGTAGCCTCAAAGAAGTAGCAGTGATCATTGGTCTTTGAGGACTAGAAAATTTTTCCATAAATCTCCCACCTCATCTGTTTTTCTAGGCGTTTCCAGCGAAACACTTTTTCTTCTTCTTTTCCTTAGTTTCAAAGTGTCATTTCAGCTATATGCTTTTTTATCAGTCTTTCTAACGGAAATTCCAAGTATTCTTTATTACATCTTGGCCTCGTTTATTCGTTTTTTCATCTTTATGTCATTATTTCCGAAATAGTTTTTTCTGATCTGTTTATGGCTGATGTACTATGGGATACCAAGAGCCTACTCTTGTTACTGCGTTTAAAGTAGTTTGGAGTCATTTCTTTCTACAGCTCTCTATGTTATGTCAGATAGCTGTGGTATATGTTTTGCTGGATATTAGCACTGTACTTATTATCCGGATCTTATTTTCCATTGACAGTTTGCTTCCTCCGTTGAGGAGGGTGCAATCTGATCTGTGATCCCAAGATATTTCGCTTACTCATTCCATGCGACTTGTTGGCCGTTTATCGTATTTCTTCTTGTTGTTCGGTTGGACTCTTAGATCAAAAAATTATAGCAACGGTTTTATTACCGTTCACCTTAAATCTTCACCATTTTCATGATATTCAGGTTGCGTCAACACTAGTGCACTATCGGTTGAGAACTCTCAGATTAGGAGAATGATTCAAGCCCTCGTTGTCCAAACTAGAGTATGCATAATATATCATATTGAGAATTTACGAAACATTTTGATTTCAAAATATATCGACATAGTATTTGACGTAGACCTTATTTTCCGACAAACTTAATGGTTATGATGATTTCAACGAGTTATATCTTGAAAATCGTTGGTAAAAATGTATTTGTCAAGTTTTCCAATAGTTTTTCGTATCACACTACAGGTGCTCCAAAGTACACTGCGATTTTTCGAATATGACTTTCAATCACTCTTTTAGATAGCATGGCTTGAACTTTTTTTATCTATTGGAATCTATAATGGCTGATTTTCATCAAAATACTGTATTCCTAAACTGAATAGTTTCTAGAATTTTTCGGATTCCTTGTGTTTCGCGGAGCCTCGCTTTCCATTCCTGCATTTTGTGCCAAAGAAACACGTACTGATCCCTGATGGGGACATCAATAGGCCTTCAAGATTTTCCCGGCCTCTCGATGGTGTTATTTTAAAAACTAAGTATCTCCGGATACATTCAACGACGATGGAACATACTCGAAGCCGAAACACTTGTCAAACGACCATAAATAGACGAGTTCACATTCATATTAGTAGTTCGTTTATTTGTGGGATAAGACTTTGCCGCTGAAAAATTCGTGAACATACTTATACCAACATAAACAGGGAAAACCTAGCAAAGAAGAATCTTTTAAGTGGTGTAAACGGGTGTTAATCTCGAAAACTTTTGTGTCTACAGAGGCAGTTCTGGCATCATAATATTGTAAAAAATTTAGTCCACTTTGAAAACGCTATGAAGAAGTTTCATCAAAAACTAGTCCTTGTATTCCACGCTCAAGATCACAAACTTGGATTAATCATTGGCCAACATCGTAAACAATTCTGCAAAATCTTAGTTACGGGATTTGACAGATGCTACCCCATACTTTCAGACGACTGAGTACAAGGGAATCCGTCAGATAATGATGGTCAAAGTATGATTTGTCAGTGTCGAGTAAACAATACTGACTATTTCCTCGTCTTATTTTCCACCAATCAGAAACGAACAATGAGGAATGTTCACAGGTATGCAAAATCGATCGAAACTTCGTCACAGTATAACCTATATGTATATGAAATCACTAGTTTTTGTTTCAGTCGAAAAGACCTAGTAGTTCGGATTTTACAACCCCGTGAATAAACAATTCCTCGCGGCGATGTGACGTCATACTACATTCGCAAATCACACTCCGTGAGAGAAAGGCCCTTATATTGGACCCGGCTACGTACTGAACCTCGCAAATCGTTGAATGTAAAGTGACGTCACACGGATCCATCTAACTCATGTTTATAACTCGATATCTCGGGCGCTATTTGAAGTATTCAAATAATTTTTGGACACAATATTTTCATTTTCTACGGAGAACAGGAATATGTAGAAATTGAAAAATGTGAACATTCCTCATTGTGAATTACAAATGTTTTCTAGATGGAAAAACTGTATGGCAGCAGATGTCAGCAGTATTTTCCCCGAGGAAAAATTTGACAGTTGTTGTCAAAGTAATACCTTTTCTTGATGCTTGCAGAATAATCTGTTTTTCATGAAATAGTCTTGTGAAATACTATTCGGGCTACTAATTTTTCCTATGAAAAAAATCGACAAAACACAATGCAAAGTAAAATTTTTTAACCAAAAGCATTCGTGTAGCTGCAAAAATCTTCGTCTTCGACTCGGATTTTCGTTGCCACCAAAGCTAATGCTCCTTTTTACAATATTACTTAGCAACGTATTTATTCGATTTTTTTTCGGAAAAATTACATGCCCTTATGATATTACGAACGGAAAAAAATATAATAAACCATTTAAACAACATTCCTGACACGTATATAAGGAAGAACGTTGTGGAGAATTTGAAGGGTCATATTTGTGTTACAGACATGGTGACTCCCAGGACTACAACCCCAGACTGTACTCAGTACTGGAAAGCCGTTGAGGGGAGGCAAAGGGCACTTTTTCCTCATAATGGTTTGCTGTTTTAGTCAGGGTTAAAATCCTACTGAATAAGTTTTTTTTTTTTTTGTATCCCACTACTCACATATGAAAATCTGATATTCGAAACTATTCAGACAATCGTGCTAAAAGCATCAAAACCGGACGGTATTTCACCACATATTTCAGTTGTTGATACATTTGGCAGGACGGTCAAATTCGCGGCAATATGAACGGATTGAAAAAAAAACGAAGTCTGTGACCAGCATTATTTTTTGTTCGAGTCATCACCGAACATTTCATCCAAGAAAAAGCACGGACTGAATGACAACGACGTGAATAACGGATATTGATTGGGATTACTAGTAGGCTACTTGAAGAAAGTGAACAAAATACCTAATTCAGATTTCAAGTTTCGAGCCAGATTGAAGTGGTAAACCAGTACGAGAAGAAAGTACCCTCCACCACCACTCCACGGCATTCCAACACTCAATACAGCCCTCTTTTGTAATGGGGATAGTCTCGGGAGTCACCCTGTGTAATTCAAATGATAGCGTATTCTTACAGATGTGCCTGAAAAAACTATGCATCGAAGGGTTAGGGAGTTGAAGGTAGAGTTAAAATACCTTCTTAACACCGTCAACCTTATGCAATTTAAATGCACGGAAATCTTGAAATCACCCTTAAACAATAACCTAACTAAAAAATTCAAAAAGTTTTTCAATCCGCGTTCCTCAAGAATGTGTTCGAATGGACCACCTATTTTAACCCTGAAGACCTCAGAGAACCTGAAAAAAGTTCAGACAAGCAAGCAAAATTACGCTAAAAAATTGCCAAAAATATCCTTTCGAAAATTGTTGCACAACTGCGAGTATATCTGCAGATTGCAGAGAAATAAATATTCACGTAGAATGCATCGCAACCATGAAGCTAATTCATTTCCTTCAAGAAGTCGGAAGCCAATGAAATTTATGATACAGTCTTAAGCGTAAAATATTAACCAAGAGTCCTATGTAAAATCTAATTGAGCAAGCATGGTCTGTATTCTAGTCTTGGGTAAAAGCAGAAGCGGCTGAACAACTGACTTTCATTTTAACTATATAGAATATAGGGTGTCCCAGCGGGAGTGCCCATTAGAAGTTTATGGAGAAATAATAATTCGATCATTTCTAAATTTTGTTTGAAGATATAAGCCAAAAAGACCTTCATTCATGATATATTTTTGAATATCAATGACTTCCGTTTTCACCGGAAGTGGTATCAACTTTCTTATTTCAAAAGGAACACCCTATATATTATGACTTTGTCGTATAGACCTTCGAATGCCACATTAATTTTATGTATCACACCCCATAGCCATCTAGAGCCGTTTTCGAGTTATTCACTGTTTTTCGAAAAAATTTACAAATTGTGGCTTGTAGAACACTGAGAATTCAAGGAAAGCGCAACGCACAATATCAGATCTCTTTTTTTGAAATGGGTTACTGACAAGATATTCAACATAAGTCTGTAGAGAAAATAACGTTTTGATGTAATGGGAAGTAAAACGAGGGTGTCAAAGTTGAAAGCCAAAAACTCGATTTTTTCAAATGGAAACCATATTTTTCTCACTCAAATATCAATTTGTGAGGTAAAAATAGGTAGAGTTTATTGAGAGTTCCCTATATTCAAAATGTACCATTTTCGAGATATTCAGGAAAAACTGTTAGAGTGTCAAAGTTTGTATTCCATAAAAGGCAGAAATTCGATTTTTCTTAATGGAAACCGTATTTTTTTTTCTCTCCCATTTCAATTTGTGAGGAAGAAATAAGAAGAGTCTTTTAAGAGTTCCCTATTTCTAAAATGTACCATTTTCGAGATATTCAGAAATAACTGTTAGCAACGAGCATTTATTATTGTAATACATCTTTCCTTGTTGCTTATGTTTCTGCGCAACCAAGGGATTTTTTTGTATTAACTGCCAGACAATATATATACATGTGTTTTCTTCTGCAGTCGCGAATAAATGATTACAATTATAATATGTGAGGTATCAATTATGATCTATGTTCACCCTTTCATAAGATTATGTATGACTTTATTCAAAATAATCCAGGTTTGTTCCAACTGAAGAATTTATCGTGCAATGTTTTGGCAGAATTCTGTTTCAGAATGAATAAAGAAATTCACCAACCAAGAAATATTGAGAAGGTGCGAAAAATGTTTGGAAGTAGGTGGACGAAATTTTCAAAATGTGTTATGATTCAATTTTCTATTCTGATATATCAATAAAAGTGCGGGGAGTTTCATGACTTGTTTCATAAGTTTTGCATCACAATTTAAAATAACTCCTTATTTTCATTATGAGCAGTAAAAAAATTAGTGGTCATTTTCTTTGAACAATGAAATTAGTTTTGAGGAATATCAACAACAGAAGCATATTCTGAATGAAGTCAAAGATTTTTATTTATGAAAGGGCGAACATAGATCATATTATAATAATATTAGGCTCGTAGCAGTTATTTCCGAATATCTCGAAAATGATACATTTTAGATATAGGGAATCCTAAATAGACTCCACTTATTTTCACCCCACAAATTCATATGTGAGTGAAAAAAATACGGTTTCCATTTGAAAAAATCGAGTTTTTGGCTTTTTTTGAACTCCAACTATGACACTCTCATTTTACCTCCCAGTATATCAAAACGTTATTTTCTGTACAGAGTGACGTCGAATATCTTTTCGGTAACCCATTTCAAAAAACAGATTTGAGATTGTGCGTTGCGCTTTCATTGAATTTTCAGTGTTCTACAAGCCTCAATTTGAATTTTTTTTTCACAAAACTGTGAATAACTCGAAAACTGCTCCAGATGGCTGTAGGGAGTGATTCATAAAATGAATGGGGCATTCGAAGATATACAAGGTGTTTCATTTGAAATAAGAAAGTTAATACCTTTTCCGGTTGAAGCGGAAGTCATTGATATTTGAAAATATATCACAAATGAAGGTCCACTTGGCTTATATATCCACACAAAATTTTGAATTGATCGAATAATTAATTCTCCATAAACTTCTAATGGGCACTCCCGGTGGGACACCCTGTATATATAGTGCTGATCATGACAAGATAAATGTTCGAAATTCCTTACATAGATTATTTCCAAAGATTTATTCCAGCTGCATTGGATATAGATGATAACATTTTTAAATTTATTATTTAAAACACGTTGAGGGTTTCAAAACATAAATATACCGATACTTTTCATTACTTCTACATAGAAAAACTATGCAAGATAAAACTTTGTCTAATTGCATTTTATGTAATGTCAATTTTGAACTTCAATAGGTTTAATTAGAAACATCATAACCATATTATTTGTCGGACAAATTGTCTAACGTCATTACGGACGAAGGATTTTGAAATCAAAATTTCATTTAGATTTAGAATACGATATAAAAATCGTGCATTCTCATTTTAAAATTAAGGGTGGTCATAAATTAGTTCGGGTCAGAAAAACAAAAATGTTTTCTTCATTAACCACCACATTTCACTGATTTGAATACTGTCTGACTTTTTTCGTTTAACACAAATTAGTACCTATTTTCCAGATGATTTTAATTTGGGGATGGGCTTTCTTCACAGGCGAACCAATAAAGGTAATTTATTTATTTATTTATTTGAACAGGAACCCCAACAGGAAACTCAATACTAGAGGTTCACAAATTTTTAATTTAATTAAAATAACAAAATATATGTGGTTTCTTAACATGTAACAAAATTAATATTTACAAAGTTGACAATGTTTGGTGTTTAGTTCGATTCAAAGTACAGTCTCGATAATGTAGTATACAGGGTGATTCACAAGTCGTTAGACGTAGTCTATTGGTGAATGCAGGACATCTAGACCTTTCGGAATAATTGGTTGTTTTGTGTTCTAAGATCATTAGTTGCGGAGATATAGGGTGTCTCATAAACATTGTCCCAAATTTGCGATAGCTATAACTCTGGAATGCAACTTCCGATTTCAATGAAATTTTGTGGGTTTGTTCGCTTTAGGAAGCTGTTTCAAACAGTTTATGAAATATACAAATGTTGTGGGCAATACTCATTTTTCTTTCAAGCCCCAAAATCTATATTTTTTACATTTCTCACAGATATTTCGTTATTGCCATAAAAAACTCCATAAGTTATTCTAAGAAATTCAATTTTCACTTTGCATGGCACACTCGTCACAAGAGAAGAGGAACTGGACGAGGACGAATTAATGCTTTCTGAAAGTTTTTCGAATTGCGGGTCTGTTTTTATTCCTTTGGTGATAATATTCATTGTGTTTCGCCCAAACTTTGAAGTATTCTGAATTCTATTCAAGTCTTTTTATTTTGAAAACTTACTTTGCACTGGGTGGCCGTGAAAAAGTAATTAAAACATGCTCTATAGAGCTGAGAATTTTTTTGGAATAACATTGTGAATTAAGGTTCAAATGAAGTAAACACTCTTGGAAAATGTAATATGTGAGCAAAGATACTGAAAAACATTAAATAACACATTCATCAAGAAATATTTTTCAGTTATTGAATATTTGTGTTAATTGATTTCGAGAGAATATGTTTCAAAATATAGCTGTCAAAATCAGTTAGTCACTCCAATTTTCATTCAAAATGAGAACTATGGCTCAGATTCACACCAATTGTGAATATTTCGATTTGAGATTTGTGTATGGTTCATGCAATGGCAATTTCAGAGCGAGACTATCATCAGAGATTTCTCAATAAAACAATACCTGATAAATGAACGTTCGCAAATGTGAGTAATCACCTGCGACAACATGGAATATTCCCTCACGTAACCACGTAATGAGCGTCCGTAAATCAGCGAGTTAAAAAACAAGAAATTTTGGATACGTCAGCTCTAAATCCAACAAGTGCCAGAAGAATAAAAAATGCTTTGGATATCATCCATACTAAAGGCTTCCGAACTTTTGAACAATAAAAATTTAATTAATTTCATTATCAAGACGTCTGAAATCAAAACAAGGAGATGAAGAACTCAGGAGAAGTTTCTATCTCTCATTCTTTTCACTGATAAGTCCATATTCACGAGAGATTAACTGAGTTTCGACTTTATCGAAAGAATTAAATTTAATACATATTTCTGTTATGAAGCGAATTCTCTCACGAATTTCATTTTCAAATCATTTTTATCAAAATTCAATATATAATTTCAAAAGATTCCGGAGCTGGGTTTTCCTTACTTTTAATCACTTCAGTGCAAACTGAGGTTTCAAAATAAAAAAAAGACTTGAACAGAATTCAAAATACTTCGAACAGGACCGCATTTCGAAAAACTTACATAAAGCATTAATTCGTCCGGTTCCTATTCTCTTGTGACAAGAGTAAAAAGTAAAAATTGAATTCCCTAGATCAACTTATGTTGTTTTTCACGTCAATAACGAAATTTCCGACAGGAATGTAAAGAATATAGATTTTGGGGCCTGAAGGAAAAATCATGATATTCTGAGTACTGCCTTGAAAATATGGATATTTCATTGTTTGAAACAGCTTCCTGAAGTAAACAACATTTGATCGAAATCGGAAGTTGCATTCCAGAGTTATAGCTAACGCAAATTTGGTCCAACGTTCATGAACCACCCCGTATCTTCGAAACTAATGTTCTTAGGACACAAAACAACCAACTATTATGAAAGGCCTAGATTTACCATTAGGCTATGGCCAACGACTCGTGTAACACCCTGTATATTGTGTCAAAACAGACCATTATCATGGTTGCCCCAAATTTCGGAACTTTGAAATTGGAGGAAGTAGAAAATATACGAAAAACCTTCAAATTAATAAGAGTCAATAACTCGGAAAGGCATTGAAGAATGAACGGACGAGAAAGATAAAGAGTTGCTAGTTACGGAGCTTTCCGTCGAATTTCAGGTTGATAGACGGGACTTTCTCCTCTTTTTAATAGTTTCAATGTCGCCCTAAATGACGGACCTTTCTCCTAAATCTTCACTCGGAATATGGAAATTAGAAGAGATGTATGGAAATGTTGATCTGTTGAGCATTAGAAATGTTATTAGAGAGAATCTTTTTTTATCAAAATAGGATATAGTTGGAATTCACTTAATTCCTTTTGGACGATACGGAATTCGAATTAAAAAATCAAAGTCTTTTCATCAACTTCAATGTATCTCAATGGGTTAGTTAAATGATTGCGGGTGATAGTTGGGAAACGAATGATCTCGTTAGCCACATTTGGGTCTAAAGTGAATGAACCTCATAAGAATTCGAATATTCGAAGTGAAATGATCATTTCACTCTGAATATTGTATCGTCACTAGGGACATAGTTATGTAGTAAATATAAAAAAAAGAAATAAGCATATATCACTTAACTTGTTCGAGGCTCCCAAATGACAGTTTTCAGGTTTTGGTATATACTCGTTCAAAGCATTTTACTCTACTACTGATATCTACTCAGAAGTGTCATCCTACGGTGCAGAAAATATTATCGTTAAAAACTGCAAACAGCATATTGTATCGGAAAAAAACCTGGAACACGCTCAAAATAAAAAAATATTATCTTTAATCTGATCACGTTTCTCTCATGCTGAGGAACAAAAAGAAATTTGGAATTTATAATGAATACACTAATCTCAAAATTCGAGCAGACCCAACTATGAACCAAAGAGAGTATCGCCGACAAATTTGGAGCGATTTTAAAGCTCGACAAAACAATGATGAGCAAAATATTTTTGTGGGCTTTACTAATGGTGTTCCCATAATACGTGAAAAAAACCGGTCAGTTCATCCAGTGGGCGAAATTTAATCCTGGATACAGATATATTTTTCTAGAATGTACTGGCTAGCGAACACAAAATTATTGCAGTTTCCGAAACGTGGTTGAGGGATGGCGTATTGAATTCAGAACTTTTTCCAGTGAATTATGTCGTATATCGCAGGGATAGATCATACGATGTCAGAGGGGGTGGTGTTTTACTTGCTATAGACAGTGATTGTTACGTATCTGAACTTGGCGACGTTGAATGTCCTTTGCAATCTATTGATTTTCTTTGTGTTAGAATAATTGTTTCAGCAAATGTGTCAGTTCATTTAATATTGTTGTATATTCCTCCTGAGACAAATTATGTGAAATATGATGAACTATTTGAATTTTTGGAAAGCTTCGATAACATTGATAATGCTGTTGTGTTCGGCGATTTCAATATTTCTGAATTGCAGAACTTTTACGAAACTAACGAGTAGTCTAATTTAGTTCTCAGATACAATTCATTTGTACGCTTCTGTAATTTCGCCCAAAAAAATTTCATCAAAAACAGTAATGACAGGTTGCTGGATCTGGTGCTGGCCCCTGAATATTTGAGATGTGAGGTGCTTCGAGACTTTGATCCGTTGGTCAGAGTTGAGTCGCATCATCCGAGCCTTTCTGTGAGCTTGAAAGTCGATTATCAATCCGAAGTGTGGTTTTTCTCCTATGTTGAACGGTTCAATTTTCGCAAACTTGAGAATCAAAAATTTCAGGAACTATTCGGTGAAGTGGATTGGGACTTTCTGACTACAGCTTCTACTGGTGATAAAGCTTGTGAATAGTTCAAAGCGAAGATCCAGGACAAATTCTCCGAGTGCTGTCCGCTTAAAACTCGTAACGCTGGCAAGTTTCCATCCTGGTACACAAAAGATCTTATAATCCAAATAAAAAGAAAAAATCATTACCGTCGAATGTATAATAAAAGAAGATCATTATTTTATCTTGAACGTTTCCGAACGATGAAAAAAATTGGTTAAGAGGGGTATATGTTCTGCTTACTCCGAGTTCGTAAAAAGATCCGAAGATAGTTTGGTGACTAATCCACGGGATTTTTGGTCGTATTTGAATTCTAAAAATAATAAAACCCGTATTCCTGAAATTATGTTTAGTGGTGATGATAAGTTCAATACCTGAAAAGCAATTGTCGATGCTTTTGCGGATCACTTCAATAGTGTATATGAGAGCTCGGGGAGTGATGGATCGAATGTCAGTGCTAGTGAACAGGAAGACTATGCGATAGATCCTTCTAAATATCTGCATATTAAAGAAATTACAGACGTACAGATACTCCAAGCTGCCGGTAATCTTAAAAATAAGCTGAGTTGTGGTCCTGACAATGTTTCTCCTAGTTTAGTCAAAAAGCATATAACTTTGTTCTGTCATCCATTGTTACTTATTTATAACTTTCATAAGAATATATATACAGGGTGGGATAAAGTATGGAACCAAGTAAATATCTTTTAAACGAAAAGAACGATATTTATGAAAATTTGCAGGTAAATGCAATGGAACAAAAAGCATCTGATGTACATTTTTTTGATAATAATATACTTCCGGTTTAACCGGAAATGCCATCAACTCCTTTAATTTAAATGGAACACCCTATATATTTTTACAGACTTTGAAAGAGCTTGTTTTTTTGAATTCATACATACTGAGTTTAGTGTGAAAAAATTTGTAAAAACGAGGAATAAAGCACTTTAACCAACCTCCTTTGGGTTTTTTGCATTAGAGCAAAAAACTATTTAGATAAACTAATTGATGTTGTTTGTATGCATAATAATAAATAAACAAGTACTGTTTAGTACGTCTTTTGTTCTTCAAGTGTCAAATTCTAATTGACGGAAATAAATTGAACAATTTAGAATGGTTCAATTAAGTGAAATAGAGCGTATTGAAATTTTAATGATGATCGGTTATGGTGATCGTGTTAGAACTCATGAAGAAGTGTGTCATATTTTTAATAATTTGCATCCGGAGAGAAATCCTATATCACGCTCAAAAGTAACTAAAACATTACAACGTTTTAATACTACTGGGATGGTAAAGAATTTGCTAAAACCTGGAAGACCACGGACTGCAACGAACGAAACTGTTAAACAAAATATTGCAATCGATTTAGAAGAATCACCTCGAACTTCCACCACAAATTTGGCACTAAACCATGGTATCAGTCGACGTTCTGTAGGAAAGATATTGAAAAGTGAAAAGTATCATCCGTATAAGGTACAGTTGGTTCAAAAATTGTCATACGATGATTTTGACCGACGCCTGGAATTTTGCGAACGGCTAATGAACATCTGTAATGTCGACGAAAATTTTGCTTCTAGCATAGTTTGTTCCGATGAGGCAACTTTTTGTTTAAATGGAACAGTTAATCGCCACAACTCAGGGTATTGGTCAAAAGAGAATCCTCATTGGATTCAAGAATTTGTTAATAGGATGGCATATTGTCAGCAAGTAAACGGCGAGCATTTCGAACATTTAAAGTAATTTTGTTTCTCATTATTCTAAAATAATGAAATGTACATCTATTGTACTACTAACAGTGAGTTATTCTTCGTTTTTACAATTTTTTTTACACTGTATGAATTCAAAATAACAAGCTCTTTCAAAATCTGTAAAAATATATAGGGTGTCCCATTTAAATTAAAGAAGTTCATGGCATTTCCGGTTAAACCGGAAGTATATTGCTATCAAAAAAATGTTCATCAGATGCGTTTTGTTCCATTGCACTTACCTGCAAATTTTCATAAATATCGTTCTTTTCGTTTAAAAGATATTTACTTGATTCCATACTTTATCCCAACCCTGTATATACTTATTTATAACTTAATTTTAAGAACCAAACTGTTGCCTACAATGTGGAAAACCTGACGTGTTTGCCCAGTATTCAAATCAGGCAAAGCTGCGGATGTCAGAAACTACAGACCCATCGCACTTATATCTGTGTTATTTGAGATTATTCTCTTCAATCTGATCTATTAGCATGTGCACAGCAGCGGTCACGAATCTCTCTGTTCCTTCACTCAATACGTTTCGGGCTCACTGGATAATCGTGGGCAGGTTGATGTGGTTTACGCTGATTTCAGCAAGGCGTTCGATAGAGTATCCCATAGGCAACTCTTGCAAAAGTTGGCTAGGTTCGGTATTTCTGTTGACCTTCGGGTCCTCTTGAGATCTTATCTGGATGGCAGACGGTTGCATGTCGAATATGAGGGAGTGAAATCTTTTTATTTTATAGCCTGCTCTGGTGTTCCAGAGGGTTCCAATCTGGGGCCTCTACTATTCCTCCTTTTCATCTACGACGTTTGTAGTTGTTTGGTATCTTTGAGGCTTCTTTTCGCAGATGATCTCAAGTTCTTCAGGGAGGTTGTCAACAAAGCTGATTGTCATATCCTGCAGGACGATATTCGGCGCTTGTCTGAATGGTGTTTTTCTAACAAATTACCCTTGAATATTGAGAAATGTAAAGTTATGAGTTACTCGAGAAAACTGCCCCCTATTGAATTCGACAATAAGGTTGAGGGTAAAACTTTGAAAAGGGTCATTGAAACTAGGGACTTGGGTGTTTTGTTCAACCGCAAGCTCTCGTTCAGTTCTCATATTGAAACCATCATTTGCACTGCCAATAAGTCTCTAGGTTTTGTCTTGCGCAATTGCAAAGAATTCTCGAATTTTAAAGCTCCACAATCGGTGTATTTCTGCTTAGTGCGTAGCAAACTTGAGTACTGTAATGTGGTATGGAATCCATATCACCATAAATACATATCAGCATTAGAGTCTGTTCAGAGGAAATTTTTGAAGTTTCTGTACAGCGTTTGTCCTGTTCATCCCGATCATCACTCTTTGCTAAACGAGTATAACTTCTCGAGTTTGAGGAAAAGAAGGGAAATTGCCGATGCTGTTTTTGGATATAAATTGATCAACAACCTAATTGACTCAGCATCGTTACTTGCTCACTTGGAGTTCAACGTGCCTCGATTTGCTTCAAGATCGAACATAACGTTCAGAATTAGTATCCCGAGTTCGCAGCACCATTTCCACAGTCCTGTTATGTCGGTGTGCAGAAGCTTAAACAATATCCCTTCAGTTGATATTTTTTTTCTGTCCATTGGAGAGTTTAGAAGACAATTGTATTGTCTGATCAAAAATGGATTTTAATTTTTTTTTCTGCCGACGGCGATTTTACTCTGTTTATCTTTACTAGATAGTTTATTTTTTGTATTACTTACACCTATAATTAGGCATGTGCCTGTTGGATGTAATATATTTAAATAAATAAATAAATAATTCTATTTCAATAGAATTCCTCTAAATCTGACGCTTGTCTGATCTGTATGGAAATTGATCAACTGGTACCTTGCCAACCTTGCAGCTCGATAAGCATGCTCGGAGTTGAATATAACTGAATCACATTAACAAGGCTGCACTTATCTACCGCCGCTGAAGAAGTAGTGATATAATATACAGTGGATTTCATTTCAAAGAAAACTATCCTCCTCACAAAAATAAAAGAACACTTCAATAATTATATAAAAGGGAGAGTGCTTTTGCACATGCATAGACTTTGTTCCCCTCCTCCCTATGGTCACCCTTCCCAATTGTTCGCCCTATACGTTATTGCATTATTTGATGCTGCTCTACAAAAGAATTACAAAAAGCATGAGTGGAAAGTCCATCAGTTGGGAGTTATGGATCATTCCAGTTTATTAATAGTAACATTTCAGTTAGTAAAAATGGAGCAAAGCGATATTGAATTATTTCGAAAGGCTCAAATTGATTTCCATTGGTTCCCATACCATACAAAGATACATTTGAGCTTCAAATGAGTTCGAACATATACAGGGTGTTTGGTAATTCGACGTAATCCTTCAGAGGATATGTACTAGACGTCATTTGCAGCAAATTACGTCGAATAAAGCAAATCTATGGTTAAAAAGATAATATGGCGATTTTTCAACTTTCTTTAAATTTTGTGCTTCGTCATCGAAAATAATTAATTTTGTGAAAACTACTCGACTGTAAATATTCTATGATTTTTTTTAAGCTGGAGGAATGGTTTTCATTTCTTTCGAAAAATTATTTACTAAAACTCTGGACAACCCAAAATAAAAAGGGTCACAAATGGCTGCCAATGTTTTTGTCATAAAATTTTGATGAAAGAATCAAGAATTACTCGAAAAAAGTATGATGAACTTGATGTTCAAATGTAAGGAAAAACTTCCTCGTTCCAACATGTTTCCAAAAAGGTACATCCGTGAATAATTCCTTCCTGCTATCAAAAAATATGGCCGGAAAACCAAGCAGGTATCAGACTTTTTCAAGTTGTTCAGATATCCTCTACTCGTATTTCACTCTTGATTCGTAAGCGGGCCATGGTTCGATCACTTTCGGCAGTCATAATAGTTGACATGACGCGTCAGATTAAATTACCAAGCTGTAATTTGCGTGTGACGATCAGAAAAGTAAATTTATTTTGAATAATGATTAGAAGACGTACCGCTGACAGTACGATCATGAATTATTTTTTGTCCATCTTGCTCCACCAAAACTTGAATGAATAGGATGAAAAATGAGACTCTAATGAGGATCAGCACAAACATCCGTATATTGAACATGAACGTAGAAAAAAAACAAACAAAATTAAAGATCCTGCTCAAATTGTCTTCTCGATTTTTCATGCATGCACGTAGTTACGGCTCACTCCTAAAATTGTTAGCTGCGTTGAGAAGTTATTCTTTACGTACTGAGCAACCGTCAAAATTCGCCCACTTAATTCGTCAGTCTTCCCTTTCGAGTAATTCTCGATTCCTTCATCAAAATTTTATGACAAAAATAGTTGCAGCCATTCATGAACCTTTTTATATCTCGGGTTGTCTTAATTTTTGGTAAATACTTTTTGCAAGAAATGATAACCATCTCTCCAGATTTCAAAAAAGTATTCATTCAATATTTAGAGTCAAGGAGTTTTTACAAAAATAATTATTTTCGATGACGAATCACAAAATTTCAAAAAAAAATTGAAAAATCGCCATATATTCGTAACCATATAGATTTTCGGACCATGTTTGACTCGACGTAATTTGCTGCAATTGACGTTTAGTACATCCCCTCTGAAGGATCACGTCGACGTCGAATTATCAAATACCCTGTATATCATCTATATACGCTGACTGAGTGGCATGAATTTTTGCCTTTTCACTATAAATTTTTGCAATCCTCTTGTAGAGGAGAGTACAACAATGCAATAGCGTTGGGTAGTACACGTTTTAAAATTGAGTTTGTAAGAGGAGCCTTACTTTTGTATTTAAGCGGTACAGTGTACCACTTCCAATGAGGCGAGGCATTCCGGGCGTTCATGACGCGATAGGCAGTCGAGACAAAATTTGTTCCACTACATACTGTGTCGCGCGCAGCTGGACCGATAAAAAGGGGGATAATATCGTTAGAGTTGAAGCGCTCATTGTAGAACAAACTTCCTGCATATTCGGTCGGTGAGAACGGTCAAAGAAGCGACCTCTAAAAAACAATCCTAATTTTGTTATGAGGAATAACCACAAATCCGGTGATTTATGACAAGACACACTAGTAAAAAGGGGAGATGGAAGTACCTTCTATGAATATGAAAGCAATTAACTATAGGGTCACTGCATTTTTATTACTTCAGTTGGGGCGTTTGCCAAAACATATCTGATTATCAGATCGCTCGGTTTGCGCTCTCGCTCCGGCCCAGATGTGGCTTCTCAACACAAGTGCTGCAGTTCCGTTCTAGTCCCTAAATCTGAATTGAGTGACATGATGGTCGAGTGGTCGAGAGTTGAGAATGTCGACAGTCTTCGGCCTATCGATCCGATGTGTTTGCCGAGACTACCTGGGTCCTGGGTGTCTCTCGCGTCTCGAGTCTTTCGGCTCTCGGCTCACCGATGCGTAGACGCTTAAGGCCGATTCTCACTACACGTGCCAGGCACGGTCCAGTCACAGTCAAGTCACGATCGCAATTTTTATAATGCATTCACACTGTCCGGTCAAAGACGATATTAGTACGGTCGAAATCTCCAGACAGTCATGTTTTCGCGAAATACATTAATGAAAATAGCCATTGTTTTGGATGAGGAAGAACAAATCTCACTTCCCAAAGCTCGACGATATTGGGTGCATCCTATCCTAAGGCAGCGCGAGAGAAAAGGAGAGTTTTCTACTCTATATAAAGAGTTGATTGATGATGAAACAAAATTCCACAGATATTTTAGGATGTCCCCTAACGAATTTCACCAATTACATGAAATTTTAAAAAGTGATTTGACCAAGCAGAACACCACGTTTCGGGAGTCTATTTCCTCTTTGGAGAAACTTGCTGTTTGTCTAAGGTGAGTAACTACATTAAGAAAATGTTCGTTCACTTCATTACCGGAGTATTTCTAAATTGAATAAATTCGGGGTTGTGTCAATTGAATAATGAAGTTTTAAAAGTGGTTGTGTAATTGAAAATAAATTTATTTTGGTATATTAATGTTTAACACCAGAAAACATATAGTGTTTGTCAAACTCAACACTCATCTTAACTTAAAAGTAATACCTAATACATGGAAATATGAAATATAATATTAAGGGGAAAAAGTTTCCAAGAATGAGGCGGCAGACGAAGCAACACTATCTGGTGGCGTTTCTTGTACTGATGATGCAGCAGAAGATGGTCGGGTTGAAATACTGGGGGATGTTGCAAAATATGATTGGTGTTGAATGGATGTAGTAGGTGGAATTGCAATACTATGTGAGAATTGTTGTTGAGTGAGCTGATGGTAGGTAGGTACTGATGACACCACAGAAGACGGTCGGGTTGTACTGTGGGATGGAGCAAAATCTGAATGGTGTTGAGTGGATCTGGAGGGTGGAATTGCAATGCCATCTGTAAATTGTTGTTGTGGAGTGATCTGGTAGTTTGTAGGTTGATTACAATATTGATCCATGTATTTGGCTTCAATTTCCGTGACAATTTGGAAAATTTTTTGTTTGGCCAAAAATTTATCATAGGGATTGAATTTTTTCACAGTCATTCTGATGGAATCAAAAAACACGTCCATTTCAGATTTGGGTTCTTCCTTTTTCAATTTCTTCTCCTCCTCTAGGATGTGCTTCATTAGAGTACTGGAAGCAGTTTCTGTAGCAGCAACAGGGATTTTCCTTTTTCGTAACACCGAACTGGATGCTTTTGCTATTTGTGGCGTAGATTTGTGTACGCGTATCATTTTCATCTTCTTCATCCGCAATAAATGAAGGATCTTCATTTTCGCCTGTTACTGAGGTTATTCTCACTTTGTCTTTCATGTAAGCTCTGAGAAACTCCATATGATCTTCGTATTTCCACTTCGTTTGGAAAGAGGCGGCCTGTCCGGTCTTTGTTTTTTGACCCCTGATGTGTTTTGGAAATTGCGCACGAAGCGATTCCCATCTTTGTTTGCATTTTCGGGGATCTAAAAAAAAATGTACATTGTTGAGACATATCTTATGCATGTCGTACCTATGAGATAATAGCAAATGCAAAATCGTACAATAATAACCTAAATATGGAGAAATAGTAATGAGTAGTACAAAATTTTTATTGTTCAGCTAATATTCGATTGCAACTTTTAATAGTATATGTCAGGTTGTTCTATTCACTCTTTTCTCTTTTTTTTTGACTTAAACATAAGTGTTTGTAATGATTCATTATTGATATATGGTAAAATTATATTTGTTTTAGATTTCTTGCAACCCGTGATTCATTCCAGACCATCTCATTTAGTTACCGCCTTGGTCATTCCACTGTTCATGCAATTGTACAAGAAGTGTGCAATGCAGTAATCCGTAAATTATTGGCTGTATGCATACCAACACCGCGTAGAAAAGACTGGGAGAAGATTGCTGAACAGTTTTGGACTACATGGAATTTCCCCAATTGTCTTGGGGCACTGGATGGCAAACATATAGAAAAAACAGCTCCTTCTAACAGCGGATCGAACTATTTCAATTATAAAAAAACCTTTTCGGTAGTACTACTAGCATTGGTCGATGCTGATTATAAATTCATAGCGGTAGATATTGGCTCTTATGGGAAAAACAGTGATGGTGGTTTTTTTCTACATCGAGATTGGGGAAATCATTGAATAATGGCACTTTGGACATTCCGGACTGTAAAAACTTACCTGGAACGAATATTGAAGCACCGTACGTTATTGTTGGCGACTCAGCATTTCCCTTAAAAGCAAATTTATTGAGACCGTATCCAGAGTTACAAGTTCAAGGAGATGTGGAAAAACGAATTTTCAATTACCGTCTTTGTCGTGCTAGGCGTGTTGTAGAAAATGCCTTTGGTATTTCAGCACAAAGATTTAGACTGTATTTTAGAAAAATTAACTCGAAACCCAATTATATAGAAAATATTATCCTAACCACATGTATTTTGCATAATTTTTTGCGCAACGGTACTTCAGTTTTGTCAGAAAGCTCGTCTTCAAGTGAACAGAATCAACCTATTTTTATGGCATTGCCTGGTATTGGTAACAATGCCCGACTAGAGGCATTTCAAGTCAGAGAAAAATTTACTGCCTTCTTCAACTCTGAAGTGGGTTCGGTGGCATGGCAAAATGATAAAATATAACATATAATGTGTAATATTGTACGTAGCTATTTAATAATAAATTCAAAAATTTGTTTATATGCTTACCTGTTTTTAATGTTTGCCCTATTTCATCCCACAATTTGTTTTTGTGGGGTGTATCCATATATTTTCTGTGGGACATATCGTATAATTCCTCATGTTCTCGAACCAATTCAATCATTTGCTCGTCCATTTTGCATGCGACTTGACCGGCGATCGCCGTTTCGTCATTAACACTGAACAGGCATGGTCAAGTCCGCCACGTGCGCAACGGTCTTTGATCGCCCCAGAAATGATCGTCACGATACTAGACCGCGGCTTGTCTTAACCGTCCCGTCCAATGTGAATTAAAGCATTGTTTTACATTGAATGTGATTCCAACGGTTTTGACTTGACCGTGACTGGACCGTGCCTGGCACGTGTAGTGAGAATCGGCCTTTAGTGGGACATTCGAATTGAGGTGATACAGTTTTGTAAAGTGAGCCGCTCTTACATTTCTGCGTCGTGTCCGGGACACATGAACCGCCTCTCACAAGAGTTACCCAACACTACAATGCAATGATATATTTGTATAGGGTGTTCTATTTACAAAATGGAAGCGATGAGCTGAGATAAGGGGGAGAGAATGAAAGTTATAACGTCTACATATGAACGAAAAAGCGTCCCCCCGCTTTATATTTTTTACTTGTATTTTACTTTTTTCATGAAATAAGTGATGCCTGATTAAAATCTTCTGTATATCACACAATCTGAATTTTGAATACCTATTATCTGTCTGACCGATATTTTCATTTAACTATTTCTATAATATATAGATCCAATGAAATTTGATTTTTACTATTGACATGTTTTTGTTACAGGAGAGCATCCAGCAGCGATGCAGCATGGAAACAAGAATACAGCCCCCCTATCATCTTTACATTGCACCCTTGTATATAGTATCTCTGTCTTCATAATAAAACACATCAGATGAAACATCTTGTATATAAGACTTTCATTTACCATACTCACAACTTATATGAAATCTTGGTTGATTGCGAGTCACGCCACTGACTCGAATACGCAGTGAAAATACACAGTCTTTGAATTGTCCAAAGGTTGCACTAAATTGCAATTTGATGTTCTCGGATTGAGATCGCGAGATTGAAATAAGTATACGGAAACTTTGTGTTATGAATATGAAAACTTTGAATTAAATCAAACTATCGGAAACGAAATAAACTTGTTGAAAATGGTGGTAGCAGATGCTTCGTGAGTCGAATTTTCTCTCTTACTGACTAAGAAGGAATAAATGTGTTGATAAAAATGAAATATGCGTCGACTCAAGAAAACCTACAGCTGGTAACATATGGTACATATCACGAATTTGAATTCGAGCGGAAGAATTAATTTATTTTTGATTTCAAATTATGAAAGGAAACAATGATACTTTATTTAATATTATGAAATTATTTTCCGTTCACTTGGCGTGAACAATCCGCCCACTTAAAATTAACCTAATTTTACATGACAAATATTATACAAAAAAAATGTTAATATTAGAATGAATATTTTAAATATTTAGCGGGACTAATTTCGCTACAGCTCTAGTGTAAGTACCGGTTGCCGTCTTAACTGACGCAACTCGAGAAATACGGTCGGGTCCGGGAAACAATTCAATGATTCGGCCAATGGGCCAAGATGCCGGATTTGGATCTACTCCCTTAATAAGGACTACGTCGCCAATAGCTGGGCAAGCTTTATCCACATGCCATTTGTTGCGTTGCATTATCGTATGCAAATACTCTTGAGACCACTTTTTCCAAAACTGTCGAAACAACTTTTGTTGATGTTCCCATCTACTTACGGGAGTATGATTGTCGCAATGCGAGATATCCGGTGGAGACAATAAGGGAGCACCGATCAAAAAATGACCAGGTGTCAAGAAATCGCTCGATTCAGAAGGGTCTGAAGAAAGAGGACATATTGGTCGACTATTTAATACAGCCTCGATACGAGAAAATAGAGTAGCTAATTCTTCAAAGGTAAACGCGACAGAACCAAGCTGCTTAGTGAATAAGCGTTTCGCCGATTTTACCCCGGCTTCCCATATTCCACCGAAATGGGGCGAATACGGTGGAATGAATTTCCATCTGATGGATTTATTGGAAAGACTGTCACATATGTCCAAATTGTTCTGCTTCAAGAAATTTGAAACCTCAGAGTGATATCGCGAAGCTCCAACGAAATTACGACCATTATCTGACCAGATTTCCTGAGGAAGTCCTCTTCGAGCAATGAATCGGTTTAAAGTCGACAGGAAAGCCTCTACAGAAAGAGAAGACACCAACTCTAAATGAACAGCCTTGGTGGCTAGACAGACAAACAACGCTAAGTATGCCTTCAACATGGTTGGCTTTCTAGAGTTATTTGATCTATACAAGAATGGTCCAGCAAAGTCAACACCCACTTTACTAAAAGGCCGTGATACGTTTACTCTCACTGAAGGCAAAGGGGCCATTTGAGGCTGATAAGTAGTGCCTCTAAATCTTGCGCAAGTGGGACAATTCCTGACACACTCTCTTACGAGACCTCTTAAGGACAATATCCAATATTGTTGACGAATTAAACTCATGGTGGTATTAGGACCAGAGTGCAAAGAAATTAAATGGAAATGGATACAGATTAAACGACTAAGCGCGGATCTTTTCGGTAAAAGAATTGGATGCTTGGCTTCTTGGGGCAATGAAGAAAATTGAAGCCTTCCGCCCACTCTGATCAATCCAAGTGAATCAATATAGGGAGTTAATGTTCTCAAAGATCTACTGATAGATCTTTTTCCTTTCAAATCCCGATGAAGATTTGAAAAATGACTTTGCTGAGTTATCAATATCATTGTATGAAGAGAGGCTTTTTTCTTCTGGATCAATCGGGCCAGACAATTTAGCTTGAAAATTCAATTTCGAACTACAATTGTGAATGAATCTCCGAATATAAGCAAAAATTTTCTTGACTTTATTCAAACTTGTAAAGCGTTCTATAATTTCCAATGTGTTACCAGGAACTGGAGCAGCGGCGGCTATATTGATATTGGTTTTCAGTTCGGGGACGACACACTTAGGGGAATAACGAAAAGGTTCTGGCCAATCAGAAAAAGGCCTTTTCAAAAATTCCGGACCTTGCAACCAAAATTGAAACATTTTTGTTTCCACGAACTGCTGAGGCGCCACACCTCTAGAAGGTAAATCGGCGGGATTCCTTTCAGTTTCAATGTGATGCCAAGAGGCATTGGGGACACACTCTCCTATTGCTACGACCCGATTAGCAATGAAAGTTTTGAGAAGATGAGGTGATGAGTTGATCCAGGAGAGGACTATTTCGGAGTCGGAAAATAAATGGATTCCAGAAATTGATATAGGGGTATTAATTTTCAAAATATCCGCCACTAACTTGGCTAATAATAATGCCGCGGATAACTCTAATCTGGGGATAGATAATGTTTTCAGAGGGGCTACCTTAGTTTTAGAAGCCAATAGATGAGCTGAAATGAAGTTGCCCTCTATGACAGAAATATAAACGGCGGCGGCATACGCCTTTTCAGACGCATCGCAGAAACCTGCCAATCTTATTTGACATTCTCGGGAGAGAACTACTTTTCGTGGAATAGTTACCTCGGAGACGAGTGATATCCGATCAATAATTTTGAACCATTCGTTTCGAAGAATGGCGGGAACATACTCATCCCAACTTAACTTCTCAAGCCACAATTTTTGTATGAGAATTTTCATACAAACAACTATAGGAGCTAAGAAACCAATGGGATCGAAGATGCGTGCGATGTAAGACAAAATTGATCTTTTTGTTGGCTCTTCATTGAATGTAATGACGTTAAAACTGAATTTGTCGGTTGTAGGAAGCCAATTCAAACCCAAAATTCTGAGTCCCAACTGATCATCGTCAAAGTTCAATTTGGATTCGATGTGATTTGAAGGTATTCCCTTCAAAACTTCAGGACGACTGCTCGACCATTTTTTCAATGAAAAACCGCCCTTTTCCAATAAGCTTTGGAGTTCGTGACGCAATTCAACTGCTTGTTGAATATCGAAAGCTCCAGTTATAATATCATCTACGTATATATCATTGGGAATAACTGGATGCTTTTGGGTAATTTTTGCCCTCGTCATTAACTAACTGATTGAGTACTCGGATTGCCAAATATGCCGATGGTTTTAAGCCGTACGTAACGGTATTTAATTCGAATTCAGATACCGGTTGATTAGGGGAAGCACGCCAATATATATGCTGATATTTTCGATCAGAAGGATTCAATAAAATTTGCCTATACATCTTTTCGATGTCAGCACAAATGGCAACCGGGTACAACCTGAAACATATCAGGATGTTTTTTATGTCCTTTTGAAGTTTAGGACCGCTGAGCAGACGATCATTCAACGACTTACCGAACGAATCAGAATCCGAGGCATTAAAAACAACTCTGAATTTTGTCGTTGAACTTGATTCTTTTCGAACTACATGATGAGGTATGACGTAGTTATTGTGAACTTTCGCAAGAGACATATGGTTTAAGTCCAGGTATTCTGACATAAAATTTTTGTAAGCATCAAACGAATCTTGACTTTTTAGAAGTCTCTTCTCCAGTGACAAGAAAGATCGGAATGACCTATTGGAATTATAACCGAGTTCTGAACATTCTTCCTCGCGTTTGAAAGGTAAAGAAACAATATACCGGCCGCTTTCATCGCGGGAATGAGTCTCTTGAAAATGCTTCTCTACATATTCGTCGGTTGGATTCAACACTTGAGCTTCGGCAACTTCTTCCAACGACCAAAATTTCTGAAACGCATCATGAAGAGCACATTCAGTGAGCAACATCGAATTGGAGGTAGAAATTATTCTATCTGTGTTTATAGGACCGATAATAGCCCAGCCGAAAAATGTATCGACTGCTGTCGGGAAGCCAGTGGATGACAAACGACCATTCCTATCGAATACCACTGAATACGTGTCGGCTCCTAATAACATATCCACAGGATGCGACAAATGAAAATCTCTGTCAGCTAAATCTAAATGTTCGAAGTGTTCAATAACTTCGGACGACAAGGACGTAGAAGGTAAGCTATTGGTTATGTGGGGTAATACGACAGCCTGCAACTCTAGGACATTTGAATTTGATATTGGGTATAATTTACATTCTACCATACCCAATGTCCTAGTCTTAGATTTACCGATACCAGAAACATGAACAGCTGCTGGATTGACTTTCAGACCTAATCTATTGACCAAATGTTCAGTGATCGCGGAGACTTGGGAACCTGGATCCAGAACAGCTCTGACGGAAACCATCGAACCATCTACTGCTTCAATTCTTGCCTGAACAGTACCTAAGAGAACTTGCTTGGCGGTGGCTACCTTCTTATTTAAATGACAAGAATTGACTACATTGTCGCCAGAAGTTTGGGCGTCGCACTTGACACCTTCCTCACTGACTGAAGCAACGAGTGAACCACGAGTATGTTCACCTGATTTGGGGAAGACATGACCGCCAAAACTAGAAACACTTTCGGTGTGTAAACTGGTGTGATGACGATTAGAGCCACAGAACTTACATGAATTCTTTGACGAACAATCCTTAATATTATGTAGACCTAAACAATTGAAACAGCGTTTCGAACTTTTCAAAAATCAAGCTTAGCTTGTCGTGACATACTGGTGTATTGTGAACAGGTGAATAATGGATGCGAGTCATTACATTTCGGACAACGAAATTTTCGAAGATTTGGGTTTCTGCGAGATTCGTCCGTAGTTCGAGTTTGAGAAGTGGAATCAGAATTAGCTATGAACATATTGTGCGTTTTAGGCTTAACTGGATTAGCCTGACGGGAAGTACTTGGTTTGGACGTGGTCTTGGAAGAGTTTTGCTCATAAAATTCATGTGCCTGAAGTTGCTGGGTAACGAAATCCATTAAAGTTTTGTACTCTGGAATTTCAGACGTACCTAATTGATTTTCAAATAATCTCCTCGTATGAGTATCGACGTTCCGTAACGCCAACGAAAATAGTAAAAAATCAGTTAAGTCTTTGATCTGTAATGCTTTGATAGCATTGACAGCTGTCTGATGACAATTCAAAAACTCCTTCAGATTGGCAGCCGAGCTATTATGGAAAGGTTTGAAATTCAAGATTTCATTCAAATACATAGTTGCAAGAAGCCTAGGATTTTGAAATCGATTCTGCAATGCTTCATAAGCTAAATTATAGTTAGCATTTGACAATTGTAAACCCGATATTACAGCGAGGGCGTCATTCCTCAAATATGACTTCAAGAGTTGAAATTTCTGAATGGGTGCTAAACTTTGGTTCTCATGTACCAACGAGTTGAACAGCTGAAAGAATTCTGGCCATTCTGAACTGTCGCCAGCAAATGTTCTAATATTAATTTTTGGGAGTAAAAGAGGTGAATCGGAATTAAACTGGGAATTTTGCGAATTAATTAAAGAGGTTGAAGATGATTCTTGGCGTTTTAAAGATAAAAATAAGGCTCTGATTTGAGTAACTACGCCACTGAATGCTAATTCTGCGCTATTCGTGTCGACACGTTGTTCCGCGGAAAGAGTAAAATTCAACTCCATTATTTCCTCCTGTATCTCCTGAAATCTCGATTCATAAGCAAGAATTTTTTCCTGATACGCTTCCAGTTCAAATAACCTTGAAAGATCGAAATGCTTCACTAGATCCCAAATCCCGGTAACAAACGAAAAAACATTAGCTCTCTTGTCAACTAATTTGTTCAGAGCAGCGTTGCCAGTGTCAGTTTTCGGTGCCATCTTCGTTTATATTAATACAAAGAAACTGGAAACGAACGCAAGCAAAAAAGGATTGTTTTCAATCCGATTGATGAACTGAATTGAAACAGATGTTGAAAACTTGAAATCGAAATACGCGGGCTTACCAGCTGTAGGCGATGTTGCCAGACGTTGATGAATGTCTGGTGAAAGGGAAATCTTTCACAGAGGGTGAGTATTATACATAATGAAGGAATTTCGAATATTCTTTCTGATTTATTAATCGAAGAGCGCAAATAATCCGGCTCGAAGGACCAAATAATGTGTTGGGGTTGGTTCAAAAATGTGAAAATTAGATGGATTCAGAATAGTTGAAATTTCCGGAAAATTAAGAAATTTGAAATTTATCAAAATTAAACAAAATTGATGAGCTATTGGACTGTAGTTTGTAGAATTAAAATTAGGAAACAATGTCCCAACACAATACGAAGTGGATAAGTGAACAAGTCGAAAATAATAAATTCTTACCTTCTCCAGCAGAGGGTAGTTGTTAAGGATCTTGATGTATTGACCACCACAATGAACAGATTGATTGAGCTCAACAACCGAACACAGGGCAGGGCGTCTGATCCTGAAGCTGTCGTACTGAGAAGACTTCTTCACTTATCCTTGTGACCGTTTGCGAGTCACGCCACTGACTCGAATACGCAGTGAAAATACACAGTCTTTGAATTGTCCAAAGGTTGCACTAAATTGCAATTTGATGTTCTCGGATTGAGATCGCGAGATTGAAATAAGTATACGGAAACTTTGTGTTATGAATATGAAAACTTTGAATTAAATCCAACTATCGAAAACGAAATAAACTTGTTGAAAATGGTGGTAGCAGATGCTTCGTGAGTCGAATTTTCTCTCTTACTGACTAAGAAGGAATAAATGTGTTGATAAAAATGAAATATGCGTCGACTCAAGAAAACCTACAGCTGGTAACATATGGTACATATCACGAATTTGAATTCGAGCGGAAGAATTAATTTATTTTTGATTTCAAATTATGAAAGGAAACAATGATACTTTATTTAATATTATGAAATTATTTTCCGTTCACTTGGCGTGAACACGTTTTATATTGGAAAAATGTTTTTTTTTTCAAAAGTGTGAAAATTTTCCATTTTTCGACGTATGATATCTATGAAACTACTCGATCAAAATATGAGGTCATGGTATTCTTTAGAAGCAGAATTTCATGCTGAACACTTTTGAATAACACAAAAGTTTCGATAAAGTGCTTAGTTCAGGAGCTATTCGAGGAAAACCTAAAATAGTCCGAAAATTTCGAGGTTTTTCGAACGCCACGACATACGCTCCACTAGGAAATTGGGGCAAAACTCAAACTCATCATATTAGAGGCCTAAATAAATGATTAAAACAATTTCCAGAACTCCACCAATTATTTCCTGGCAAAAGTCTTATTTGCTTGGTCTATTGGCACAAAACAATCAGTCAGAGATATAAATAATAAAAATACAAGAAAAAGAACATCAACAAAAATAGATACCTCAAACTGAATAAAACGAATCCACATGTCCAAAAGGGGACTACAGATTTTAAAACAAACAACAATCAATCTCAAAAGGAGATAAAACATAGGTACAATCGAAAAACAAAAATTTTAAAATCAAGGAACAGTGGACAGAGCCACACACTTGGAATCAGAAAAAAAACCTACATCGATATTTGGTCTTATTTGTCAGAAAAAAATATTTGGTGAGAAAAGAGTGGGAACGATTGAAACAGAATTCAATTTTTTTTGTTGTTGTTCTTTTTCTTGTATTTTCATGATTTATTTTTCTTATTGTTTTAAGCTCTATAAGTAAGGCAATTGTATCACTCACACTTTCTTTGCAGAGCCTTTGAAGAATGTTTCAAATAAACCGAAACGTCGGCAGTTATTAAATTGGTTTTTGTTCAATTTCGACCTGAAACCTATCAAAGCCTCCTTCTTTTGAAATATAATAGATATAATAGAAGAGGTACTGACAAGTATGTTAAGCTCTAATTCTACTCCGAATTTTGACCACCAAAAATATTAACAGTTTTTCATTAATAGCTCAAATTATGATGATGAATAATAGCATCAATCATTCTGAAAATAAGAGCAGATATTTTCTACAATCGATATCCAAAATAGGCATCTGCTCTCAAATTTGACTACGCAAACGTCATCTTTTCAGAGAAATGTCACTTTGTCGCTTATAACTTATAAGCGACCGATAGTTAAATTTTATATATTTGGTGTAAGGGTCTGAGCTTCCCTCAAATTAAGCGTCCGAATTTCGTCGCTCAACTCCAATTATCTACGGTTACATGATTAGTATTAGAATAAGTAAAATATCTAAGGAAATTTGCAATTTGGAAATTAAATGAAGATCAAGATTTTGACAAAAGTTTTGAAATTTATCATCAATCAGCTTCAATTTTCGCATAAAATAAAATATGAAAGCAAGTCGAAAATCAAAATGTTAACAAAATATTTCAGCGATGTCATAGAAGAATATTACATTGTCTCATTTTTCCAAAATTTTTCATTATTATATTAAAAATTCGAAGAAAAAGCTGAAGAACATGTCAGTAGCTTGGATTACCAAAAAGCGTTCGATTTTGTCGGCTTCTCGAGATACTAAAAATGTATAGGGTCAATGATGAGGTGATACACTTACTCAAATACCTAATGTCACCTCTCTGTAGTGGGGCAACAAATCAAACTCCTACACATCAAAAGAAATAATGACCAAAAGGTAGGCCGAAAAGGCGTAATGAGGTCGACGAAGCTATGCAAAACAGAGGGGACTGGAGGATGGAGACCCTGTATATTTCTTAAATATATCATTTACCATAAATATGAGGTGCCTCCTCCAACGTTAATTCTAGTCTTAAAGAAAAAAAATAGATATCGAGAAATGTTTTTATTTTTATCTTCCATAATAGCAAGGGAGCCCAAGCGGGGATTTCGGGATTTACTCAGGCGCGGCAGATTAATATACAGGGGGATTCCTTATACCATGTTGAGTACCTCTACCAAATATGAGGGCCATATATTTGGCCGAATAAAGAATCAGATTAGTAAAAAAAATTGATGATCGGACATTTTCGAATGCGTCAGATTCAGATAATGTGGGTTAATTACTTGCTGAAAAGTGTATGTACCAAAGGGAAAAAAATCATCGTCTGGACATTCTCAGGCGTGGCTAAATTTTTTTTTATTTTGAAGGAAATAACTCGAGTATTACGAAAAACATATAATCTGACAATTTGTTGAAGGCGAAGTATCAGAAATTCGTCGAGAAAGTTCAACGCGCGCATCTGCATAATGTCAGTAGATATGCAGCACCGGTCCGAGCCCAATTTCGACCATTTTTACATGTAAATTCCCATAAGGAATTCTAAGGTCCAAAGTAGCAAAAAACGTATGTTTTCAAAATTTCTTCTAAGTCCCGTTCAAGGTCATACGCTAAAAGAGGTTGGAGAGTTGATTAGAGGAAGAATGGAGCGCAGGAAGAGATTGATTTTAGCACTGGCGTCGATACGAGGGGGTAATGGGGGGTGATTATCCCCCTTCCCCCTCTACCAGGAAAATACTGACTTTTAAACAAAAGTTGTACAATCACTACATATTATCATGACAATATACTATATCCCAAATTTTTTAGCCTAAACGATCCCACTACACCACCCCCCCCCTCCCCCCTTAACGGGTAGGTGAAATGAAATCATAGAACCAAGTAAAAACATTTATTGCTTTTCACATATGATTACGTAATAATAAAACAGGTTCATTACATTTTTAATAATTTTCATAATATTGGAATCTTTTTCTTAGGTTCATCATATTCTTCATTTTTCATCAATTTTCGGTTCATCCAGAGAATAATGCCCCCATGGTAATGTTTCAAATGTTCCAGACACTAAATATCTCTTATCATCTTCTGGACTCAGGGCTATCTTTTGTTGTGTTATTGAATAAACATTATGTTCCTTTGTTTGAATCAAATTCTGTGAAACAGTTTTATGTCTCCAGGTTTGCAAACATTCTATGTAGTCTTCAAAACAGATCTTGTTCTTTACAACTGATTTTTTAACACCTTTCGCCTTCTTCGTGATGCCATAATTTTGAACCATAGATTCAATCTCATCCGAATCGTATTCGTCCCTCTCCCATTGACCTCTTTTTACATTTAATTCATCATCAGCTATCGAGTTTTTCACAACGTATAATTTTGATCTAAGACCTACATAATCGGTTATGGGAACACCATTGTTCTGGTCCTTCATCATTCCCAATACCTTCTTGTTCACGCGAGGAATATCATAGCAATTATTCTCGGGGTAATCGGATGTATCGAAGTGTTTGTGACAATCCTGCCTCATTATTTGGTAAGGATCTTCAAAGACCTCATAAATGAGCGAATCAGTATCAGTATACAGTACGATACAGTTGTCACCAAAGTTATTTTTCATATAGTTATAGTGAAAATCATAAATTGTAGTTTTTGCCAAATCCAAAATGCTCATTCCAACATAAATTGGTTTATTCAAGAAAACTTCTAGTTTTCGGAGTTCGACAGCTACCAAGTTCTCATTAAATATAACACATTTCTTAAATTCTGGTTTTGCAATATAAGCTTCCGCTCCATATCGACCTTTCCATGTCGTCAGAAGATGTACATTAACTCTCTTTCTAATATTTTCCATAGTTTTTCCTATAACAATGAGAAAGCATGTTTGAGTTTATGAAGTGCAAAGCAATAACTTCTAAATAAGATATCATATTGAATAAAACTCACCAAAGACAGCATTATTCATCAACTTGAAGAGATTTTTCTCGAACTCATTCTTAGCTTCTTTCCTCAAGTTGGTATTTAGATCAATATAAGACTTAAGCCATGCCGACTGCTGGAATGTCAGGACACGATGTATTTTTGTGAGAACCAATCCATTTCTCAAAGCCTGCTTTAGATTTCGGTAATGAATGATATACTTCTTCTTCGGATGTAATGTGGCCATAAGTTTCGCATTTTGTTGAGAAGAATAACAGGGTGTTCGAGTTTTAGAATTATAATGTTCAGAACAGAATGGTAGATCTTTATGTTTGTCATGTAATTCCCTAGGATATTCGAGGTCAACTTCCAAAATATATCCTTGTGGAGCATCATCAGGAATTTGAGTTACATCCATATTAGTATCAGCCCATTTAAAACTTATGGTAAATATTGTGACATTGACCATCCGTATTGGTTATTAATATCGAAGTACATCAAGTAATTTTCAGGTTGCGTTTTATTATAATTAGGAAGATACCTGTTATTTGCATGAGCTCGTCGTTTACTACAAACTTGACTCAACCCTCCTCGTATTCCTCGTTCAATAAACAAAAACATGTCAATATCCGTGAGAAGTTCCAAGTCCTGTTTAGTATATTTTAACATAGCATCCCACGTATATCCTGGTAAAGTGAAATAATGAGCCGGATCTAATCCATAAGTTTTATGACAACTTGTTCGAAATTCTTCACAGACATCAGCCAACAATAAAATATCAGTTTTCATGTAAAGATCTGAATATTCCCCCAGATTTTGACACTGAAATGTTCTCCACACGAGTTGCGCTCTCTCATATCTTCTTCGCGGGCATTTTTTATCCTCTAATTTATTATAAAATGCTTCAATAGGGGGTAAAGATGTTTCATAAAAACGATCGTTAGAATCAATGTAATCATATGGCATTATCCCTTTTTTTGTGAGAAGATTGAGATGTTCTTCAGATTCCTTAATAAATTGTGATTTCAAGTTCGGAAACTCTTCTAAATATGAAGATAATTGATCCAGTGAGGAAGCCATGAATCGAAAACTATCAACGAATCGGAAATTGATAGAATATTCATCATAATGTTTAGTAAAGCTGATATATTTCTCTTTTGTTATAGGTAACAAATCGATTTTTCCTTTCATACTCGTGGCTATATCTTCTATAACAAAATTAGCGAAATATCCACTCAGGTTGTGAAATACTACTGGGATCATGTGACTATCCTTATAGTTGATATTACACCCCTCATGTGCTGCTCCACGATAATTAGTTTCCGCTAAAAGGTGGTTGTGATCTCGAACTTTTTTATCTTCAGCTTTAAACATTTCTTCACAAATATGACAGCGAGTAGCCTTCTGGAATTCAACCTCCTGTTTTGACGTCATATCGATATTGTAGGGACATAGGAAAACAGTCTCTACATCTTCAGCAAACTGAGTAAGCTCATCAGCAAACCATTTCATGCAATTGGGACCTCGAAAGGAGCGGTAGAAACTCAGAGTATCATCATATGAACACTTCACATAGTATCCCACAGCTGCAGATTTGTGCTCTTGATGGTTGTTTCTCGTATTATTAGACTTCAGGATACTCTCCAGATCAGCATAAATAATAAAAGGCACCTTCTCCTTGTTTTTATGATTTCTGAAGTTGAGTGTATTGTTTCCTACTTCAGGCATTTTTATAGCTGTTTCATTCATGTTTCCACAATCCTCCGAATGACTCATTAGTTTTCCTTCTGATCGGAAATAACGTAGACATCTATCACAAATGAATTTCTTATGCTTTTCTTTGCTTAATTGGTTCGATACAAGTCGTGACAAATTTTTGATCCATACATAATGATATCTAACAGGAGTATCATCTTCCGTATAGCGATCTTGCACTAGAAGTAGATTGACATGTCTTTCCATATTGTTTTTAGTTAGGTAAGTTGGTAAGGTGTTGAAATTTTCTTCTTTCTTTAGAATATAGACGTTGATGGATATTTGGTTTTGTTTTTCAAAGTTAGGTATCTGTTTCATTATCATGGGAAACTGAATACCTTTCAACTTCAATACTTTAGAATAATGGGGATACTTGGTGGTTCGTTGAGGATTTTTCTCGATAGGGTACAGAGCAGACGTAACGGCCCATGCAAAGCATGCATCATCGTCATTTCTCACGTTAATACAAGCTTCTTTTCGTTTAATTTCAGCGGGAAGTTCAATGTATGAAGATCCAAGTTGGGGGGTGAATTTATTTATATTCACCGCTAGATTCATCACATTCGCCAGAGCCCATCCAGAATCTCTTTCTTGGAATTCTTCAAAATATTTAAGAAGAGGTACTGAGACATTTCTATTGAACCATTCAGTAATGTTTGTATCTCGGTATATAGGCGAATTGGATGTTGTGAAATATTTATACTCCTTCTGCATTTTATTGGCCGTCGTGATCTGAAACTCTTCACGAAACACCATATTTACTTTGACAGCTTCACTGATTTTCAAAGTGTTTTGAATTCTACGTCGAAAAATTGATTCACAGTCCATTAGAAAATTTTTAGGATCCTTATGCTTCAGGTTGCTTATGATACCCGTTCTTATGCGACTATTGAATGCTGAAGCAGAGTCATCCCAATGGATTCTGTCTCGGGCTGTCTCTTTCCTACATGCATATCCAGCTCCTTTATGATAATTCAGTTTCAATTGTGCTCGATATGTTTTGATATGGTTCAAAGTATTCAATAATTTCTGCTTCTCTCCAATTGTATGAGAATTTCTCAATCTATTTTTCAGTCGCCTTATAGCAATGGTACAATCCTTGAGGCCGTCCTTAACTGATGAGTTATCTTGGGAAAACTTCAAGTAGTATAGAAGAGCTTTGATCCTCTCAACTAAAGCAGCTAATGACACCATATTGACTGCTCGGTTGAAAAACTGTAAATGAAAGATGGGATTGTAGTTTTTCTGTTCATTAAAAATTGGGTGAATTCTGTCAATATAATTATACAAAATTCGTTTGAGTACTGACATCTATTGGAATATATCAATATCAAAACAAATTTTTACATCATCGAAATATAAAATGTGGATATAACAGATACACAACATATTTCCATTGTTAATAGATCTCCTTCGAAAACTGCAGGATTTATAATTGTGGAATCTGTAGGAAATAATTCGGTCAATCAAATAACTTGAGCAGACATCTCAATGTGTAGACAGTATAAAAAAAGATATTCTGAAGATACATCTAGAAAAATACATTTTTTAGTGGAACAACTACGAGAGGCTGGTGTTACTTAACAAGATGTCAGTATCAGATTGATATTATATGTATGAATTATACTTTTCTAATAAATATTGAAACATAATTTTTTTCGTATTCAATTAAAAATAAATCTACCCATAATATTTTCATCTAATAAAAAAAAATATGTTGAGATCAAACCTTTCATGCAACATTCTCTTTACGAACAATCAGGAATAGGAGACTATATCTTCAAAACTGGGGATTAAAAAAAAAATAACTGTCCATGGTATTTTTCTATCAAAAATAATATTTAAAAAATAACTAGAATTTCTCAACTTTCGTAGAGGTATATCTCTATCGACATTATGTCATAAGTAATAAAAATCTTCTTTTCAAGCATTCATCGTTTTTTCATTCGAAAATTTCACAAGTCCACATTTTTTCAAATGCTTATATCTCCAAAGTCTGGACAAATTTAGTTCTTGATGAGTAACACATATCCAACAGGATGTTGAAATTTCAAAATCATTTATATATCCATATTTTTGATTTTATAATATACCATTATACAGTTCCATGAACTACATCGAATCATACTTAGTTCTGATTTTTTCTGCAAATCATACGTTTTAATAATAAAATTTTTATTACCCCTTCCCCTGTTGTGGAGTCTACATATATTTGACAGGATGTTGAAGTTTCAAAATCATATATAAATTTTTTTCACCACAACTCCTTCTCCATCATCACTGTTCTAATCAATTCACAATATCAGATCATATAATTCTCGAAACTGACTCAAATTATTCTAAATTAATCGTTCTTTCTCCAAGTGCCGTCCCCGAAATCTTTCATTCTACGAGAATAATTCATCCAAAATAGTTCCTCCTTGACCACCTTTGTGGAGTTCAAACATTATTTGAAAACATGTTAATAATATAAAATAATATCTCATCGTTAACCATACCCCGCACCCCTCCATTCTAATTAGTTCATAATAATCATATATGTTATCTTGATCTAACCAGGATCAAGTTATATATTTTACACATAAATTATTCATAGCATTCATAATCTAAAGTTGTGATAAACAATCAAAAAATAATGTTTCGAAAAGCACACACCTTACACATATAACAATTCTTCAACTAGACAGTTGAAGAATTGTTATTAGACAATAAGATAACAAAATTCCAACATCATATTTTAAATATAAAAAATCTTACTTACTCGGAACCGAATCAACCACAATTTCGATAGAAAAGCTATTAACCGAGAATCTAGCGAACGAATAATAGAACGCTGCATACATCCTGTATTTGTATAACTAGCGAGATGACGTCATTACGAATAAGTAATAGAACAAACGGATAATTTACAAACAATGAAATCGACCTGATGACCTGTCTATCAAGCCCTTCCAAACCTCAGCGAAAGGAGGAAAAGAGATTTCTCTCTTTTCCTTCTCATTTTTTAATTTGCTTTCACTGAGGTTTGGAAGGGCTTGATAGACAGGTCATCAGGTCGATTTCATTGTTTGTAAATTATCCGTTTGTTCTATTACTTATTCGTAATGACGTCATCTCGCTAGTTATACAAATACAGGATGTATGCAGCGTTCTATTATTCGTTCGCTAGATTCTCGGTTAATAGCTTTTCTATCGAAATTGTGGTTGATTCGGTTCTGAGTAAGTAAGATTTTTTATATTTAAAATATGATGTTGGAATGTTGTTATCTTATTGTCTAATAACAATTCTTCAACTGTCTAGTTGAAGAATTGTTATATGTGTAAGGTGTGTGCTTTTCGAAACATTATTTTTTGATTGTTTATCATAACTTTAGATTATGAATGTTATGAATAATTTATGTGTAAAATATATAACTTGATCCTGGTTAGATCAAGATAACATATATGATTATTATGAACTAATTAGAATGGAGGGGTGCGGGGTATGGTTAACGATGAGATATTATTTTATATTATTAACATGTTTTCAAATGATGTTTGAACTCCACAAAGGTGGTCAAGGAGGAACTATTTTGGATGAATTATTCTCGTAGAATGAAAGATTTCGGGGACGGCACTTGGAGAAAGAACGATTAATTTAGAATAATTTGAGTCAGTTTCGAGAATTATATGATCTGATATTGTGAATTGATTAGAACAGTGATGATGGAGAAGGAGTTGTGGTGAAAAAAATTTATATATGATTTTGAAACTTCAACATCCTGTCAAATATATGTAGACTCCACAACAGGGGAAGGGGTAATAAAAATTTTATTATTAAAACGTATGGTTTGCAGAAAAAATCAGAACTAAGTATGATTCGATGTAGTTCATGGAACTGTATAATGGTATATTATAAAATCAAAAATATGGATATATAAATGATTTTGAAATTTCAACATCCTGTTGGATATGTGTTACTCATCAAGAACTAAATTTGTCCAGACTTTGGAGATATAAGCATTTGAAAAAATGTGGACTTGTGAAATTTTCGAATGAAAAAACGATGAATGCTTGAAAAGAAGATTTTTATTACTTATGACATAATGTCGATAGAGATATACCTCTACGAAAGTTGAGAAATTCTAGTTATTTTTTAAATATTATTTTTGATAGAAAAATACCATGGACAGTTATTTTTTTTTTAATCCCAGTTTTGAAGATATAGTCTCCTATTCCTGATTGTTCGTAAAGAGAATGTTGCATGAAAGGTTTGATCTCAACATATTTTTTTTTATTAGATGAAAATATTATGGGTAGATTTATTTTTAATTGAATACGAAAAAAATTATGTTTCAATATTTATTAGAGAGGTATAATTCATACATATAATATCAATCTGATACTAACATCTTGTTAAGTAACACCAGCCTCTCGTTGTTGTTCCACTAAAAAATGTATTTTTCTAGATGTATCTTCAGAATATCTTTTTTTATACAGTCTACACATTGAGATGTCTGCTCAAGTTATTTGATTGACCGAATTATTTCCTACAGATTCCACAATTATAAATCCTGCAGTTTTCGAAGGAGATCTATTAACAATGGAAATATGTTGTGTATCTGTTATATCCACATTTTATATTTCGATGATGTAAAAATTTGTTTTGATATTGATATATTCCAATAGATGTCAGTACTCAAACGAATTTTGTATAATTATATTGACAGAATTCACCCAATTTTAATCAACAGAAAAACTATAATCCCATCTTTCATTTACAGTTTTTCAACCGAGCAGTCAATATGGTGTCATTAGCTGCTTTAGTTGAGAGGATCAAAGCTCTTCTATACTACTTGAAGTTTTCCCAAGATAACTCATCAGTTAAGGACGGCCTCAAGGATTGTACCATTGCTATAAGGCGATTGAAGAATAGATTGAGAAATTCTCATACAATTGGAGAGAAGCAGAAATTATTGAATACTTTGAACCATATCAAAACATATCGAGCACAATTGAAACTGAATTATCATAAAGGAGCTGGATATGCATGTAGAAAAGAGACAGCCTGAGACAGAATCCATTGGGATGACTCTGCTTCAGCATTCAATAGTCGCATAAGAACGGGTATCATAAGCAACCTGAAGCATAAGGATCCTAAAAATTTTCTAATGGACTGTGAATCAATTTTTCGACGTAGAATTCAAAACACTTTGAAAATCAGTGAAGCTGTCAAAGTAAATATGGTGTTTTGTGGAGAGTTTCAGATCACGACGGCCAATAAAATGCAGAAGGAGTATGAATATTTCACAACATCCAATTCGCCTATATACCGAGATACAAACATTACTGAATGGTTCAATGGAAATGTCTCAGTACCTCTTCTTAAAGATTTTGAAGAATTCCAAGAAAGAGATTCTGGATGGGCTCTAGCGAATGTGATGAATCTAGCAGTGAATATAAATAAATTCACCCCCCAACTTGGATCTTCATACATTGAACTTCCCGCTGAAATTAAACGAAAAGAAGCTTGTATTAACGTGAGAAATGACGATGATGCATGCTTTGCATGGGCCGTTACGTCTGCTCTGTATCCTATCGAGAAAAATCCTCAACGAACCACCAAGTATCCCCATTATTCTAAAGTATTGAAGTTGAAAGGTATTCAGTTTCCCATGACAATGAAACAGATACCTAACTTTGAAAAACAAAACCAAATATCCATCAACTTCTATATTCTAAAGAAAGAAGAAAATTTCAACACCTTACCAACTTACCTAACTAAAAACAATATGGAAAGACATGTCAATCTACTTCTAGTGCAAGATCGCTATACGGAAGATGATACTCCTGTTAGATATCATTATGTATGGATCAAAAATTTGTCACGACTTGTATCGAACCAATTAAGCAAAGAAAAGCGTAAGAAATTCATTTGTGATAGATGTCTACGTTATTTCCGATCAGAAGGAAAACTAATGAGTCATTCGGAGGATTGTGGAAACATGAATGAAACAGCTATAAAAATGCCTGAAGTAGGAAACAATACACTCAACTTCAGAAATCATAAAAACAAGGAGAAGGTGCCTTTTATTATTTATGCTGATCTGGAGAGTATCCTGAAGTCTAATAATACGAGAAACAACCATCAAGAGCACAAATCTGCAGCTGTGGGATACTATGTGAAGTGTTCATATGATGATACTCTGAGTTTCTACCGCTCCTTTCGAGGTCCCAATTGCATGAAATGGTTTGCTGATGAGCTTACTCAGTTTGCTGAAGATGTAGAGACTGTTTTCCTATGTCCCTACAATATCGATATGACGTCAAAACAGGAGGTTGAATTCCAGAAGGCTACTCGCTGTCATATTTGTGAAGAAATGTTTAAAGCTGAAGATAAAAAAGTTCGAGATCACAACCACCTTTTAGCGGAAACTAATTATCGTGGAGCAGCACATGAGGGGTGTAATATCAACTATAAGGATAGTCACATGATCCCAGTAGTATTTCACAACCTGAGTGGATATTTCGCTAATTTTGTTATAGAAGATATAGCCACGAGTATGAAAGGAAAAATCGATTTGTTACCTATAACAAAAGAGAAATATATCAGCTTTACTAAACATTATGATGAATATTCTATCAATTTCCGATTCGTTGATAGTTTTCGATTCATGGCTTCCTCACTGGATCAATTATCTTCATATTTAGAAGAGTTTCCGAACTTGAAATCACAATTTATTAAGGAATCTGAAGAACATCTCAATCTTCTCACAAAAAAAGGGATAATGCCATATGATTACATTGATTCTAACGATCGTTTTTATGAAACATCTTTACCCCCTATTGAAGCATTTTATAATAAATTAGAGGATAAAAAATGCCCGCGAAGAAGATATGAGAGAGCGCAACTCGTGTGGAGAACATTTCAGTGTCAAAATCTGGGGGAATATTCAGATCTTTACATGAAAACTGATATTTTATTGTTGGCTGATGTCTGTGAAGAATTTCGAACAAGTTGTCATAAAACTTATGGATTAGATCCGGCTCATTATTTCACTTTACCAGGATATACGTGGGATGCTATGTTAAAATATACTAAACAGGACTTGGAACTTCTCACGGATATTGACATGTTTTTGTTTATTGAACGAGGAATACGAGGAGGGTTGAGTCAAGTTTGTAGTAAACGACGAGCTCATGCAAATAACAGGTATCTTCCTAATTATAATAAAACGCAACCTGAAAATTACTTGATGTACTTCGATATTAATAACCAATACGGATGGTCAATGTCACAATATTTACCATAAGTTTTAAATGGGCTGATACTAATATGGATGTAACTCAAATTCCTGATGATGCTCCACAAGGATATATTTTGGAAGTTGACCTCGAATATCCTAGGGAATTACATGACAAACATAAAGATCTACCATTCTGTTCTGAACATTATAATTCTAAAACTCGAACACCCTGTTATTCTTCTCAACAAAATGCGAAACTTATGGCCACATTACATCCGAAGAAGAAGTATATCATTCATTACCGAAATCTAAAGCAGGCTTTGAGAAATGGATTGGTTCTCACAAAAATACATCGTGTCCTGACATTCCAGCAGTCGGCATGGCTTAAGTCTTATATTGATCTAAATACCAACTTGAGGAAAGAAGCTAAGAATGAGTTCGAGAAAAATCTCTTCAAGTTGATGAATAATGCTGTCTTTGGTGAGTTTTATTCAATATGATATCTTATTTAGAAGTTATTGCTTTGCACTTCATAAACTCAAACATGCTTTCTCATTGTTATAGGAAAAACTATGGAAAATATTAGAAAGAGAGTTAATGTACATCTTCTGACGACATGGAAAGGTCGATATGGAGCGGAAGCTTATATTGCAAAACCAGAATTTAAGAAATGTGTTATATTTAATGAGAACTTGGTAGCTGTCGAACTCCGAAAACTAGAAGTTTTCTTGAATAAACCAATTTATGTTGGAATGAGCATTTTGGATTTGGCAAAAACTACAATTTATGATTTTCACTATAACTATATGAAAAATAACTTTGGTGACAACTGTATCGTACTGTATACTGATACTGATTCGCTCATTTATGAGGTCTTTGAAGATCCTTACAAAATAATGAGGCAGGATTGTCACAAACACTTCGATACATCCGATTACCCCGAGAATAATTGCTATGATATTCCTCGCGTGAACAAGAAGGTATTGGGAATGATGAAGGACCAGAACAATGGTGTTCCCATAACCGATTATGTAGGTCTTAGATCAAAATTATACGTTGTGAAAAACTCGATAGCTGATGATGAATTAAATGTAAAAAGAGGTCAATGGGAGAGGGACGAATACGATTCGGATGAGATTGAATCTATGGTTCAAAATTATGGCATCACGAAGAAGGCGAAAGGTGTTAAAAAATCAGTTGTAAAGAACAAGATCTGTTTTGAAGACTACATAGAATGTTTGCAAACCTGGAGACATAAAACTGTTTCACAGAATTTGATTCAAACAAAGGAACATAATGTTTATTCAATAACACAACAAAAGATAGCCCTGAGTCCAGAAGATGATAAGAGATATTTAGTGTCTGGAACATTTGAAACATTACCATGGGGGCATTATTCTCTGGATGAACCGAAAATTGATGAAAAATGAAGAATATGATGAACCTAAGAAAAAGATTCCAATATTATGAAAATTATTAAAAATGTAATGAACCTGTTTTATTATTACGTAATCATATGTGAAAAGCAATAAATGTTTTTACTTGGTTCTATGATTTCATTTCACCTACCCGTTAAGGGGGGAGGGGGGGTGGTGTAGTGGGATCGTTGAGGCTAAAAAATTTGGGATATAGTATATTGTCATGATAATATGTAGTGATTGTACAACTTTTGTTTAAAAGTCAGTATTTTCCTGGTAGAGGGGGAGGGGGGGTAATCACCCCCCATTACCCCCTCGTATCGACGCCAGTGCTAAAATCAATCTCTCCCTACGCTCCATTCTTCCTCTAATCAACTCTCCAACCTCTTTTACTGTATGACCTTGAACGGGACTTAGAAGAAATTTTGAAAGCATACGTTTTTTGCTACTTTGGACCTTAGAATTCCTTATGGGAATTTACATGTAAAAATGGTCGAAATTGGGCTCGGACCGGTGCTGCATATCTACTAATGTCATTTTGACAATTTTCGGAATATCTCGTAATTTTTGGTTCCACCTAATATTCCGATTTTTTTGTGTTATATGATGTTTGGTTTATCGTTAGGAGATCATTTCATTTCATTAGTGTCTTGTAGCGGTCTCCAAAAATCTGAAGTTCCAAAAAATCGGGTTAGGGGTTTGAAACACCCTCACAAGGCAGATTTCAAGAATTTTGAATTTGAATTACGTTGAATAGTGATTACGTTCCGAAATTAGGCAACGAACATTGTGTTGGGGTGATTCTGCTCCAAGAGACACACGGCAACAGAGAAATATCTTCGTGAAAGATGACAATTGAGGTGTTATGCATGACCATAGTTGTCGAGACCATAAAATACTAAAATGTCTTATATTTCAAAAAAGTCAAAGTCTGATAATAAAATTCGTCAGGTTGCAACTTCAAAACATCACCACTGGTTTGCGTCACATCCGAATCGTCAGATTATTGAATGAGAGACTTTTTCAAGGTCCAATTTACATCCCACTAGAAAATCTGACGCGCCCGAGAAAAACCTTTTTTTTCATTTTCAATCCTCACCTACGCCCAACCCTACCAGTCAAATGGTCAGATTACACATACATGCGTTACATATATGCAACGTTAGCCGTAGCCGTTGAAGGGATAACTTCTTGTGAAATTAATTCCGTGGCCCTTCCTCATATGAATGCGAATATAGTCGAAGGCCGAAGTCGACCCGAAGGGATTGATCAAGAATGAGCATAGCAGAGAACTCCAGCATCCCATGGCTGAAATCTTATTGTTTTCTAGTCCGTGAATACATACCTATGGGTTACGCTATCAGCGGAAGCAAACGGGAAAGCAGCCTCCTTTAGTGCACGTACACGTACGGTGAAATAGTGTAGCGCCACGTTAGTTAAATGTGATTCGAGATTTTTACGTTAGTTCATTTCATAAGGTTTTCAAACTGCTATAAAACTCACTACTTTATTTCTCAGATCAGTCAACAAAAACGGTCTTTCTTGAAGAAACGCAGTTCAAATATCCAACAAACAGACACTCGTGATCTTCACCTTAAAAGCCAGAAGATGCTAAAAAATTTCGATAAAGACAAGTGTGAAAGATCATTTTTGACAAACAGAGGTAGATCATTTCAAATAATTTGGCCAGAGTGACGTCATGCGCCGACATGAACGAAAATGAGATTCCTTAAGAACACACCTCAATCAAGAATTGGATTTGTGTCGAATGTTCATCATTAGAAATAACCTCAAAAGTGGAAATTCCGATGGAGCATTCATTTATAATTAACCCAGCCTCCAATATTGGATTGATTGATGGCATTCAGGATATTTTTGTTAAATCTCTCAATGAATTATTTGTTCCTTTGATTTAGAGCTTGAAACATGAAGTTCGGGGTCTCCGTAAGGAGGTTAGGTACTGATTTGAAGATTGAGAATGCTAAACTTCTGAAATGCTTCGAAAATGGAGAATTCAAACAGACATCTAATCTTCTAATCTTAATTCAAAGAAACATTCAGAACTTTTCCGTCCACATCGTCAGGCAATACCTGAAAAGATCTCTTCAGAATCTACTTCCAAGTTCCAAGGTAAATCAAATTCAAGAATCACAGCAACAAACATCTACCGAGCCTAACATCAGCTCTGTCCAAGCGACCAGCTTCGGACAAGGATAATTCTCTACAGACAACAACAATTAGAACAACTTCTCACTCTAACAAAAGTATAATCAAGAAAACAACGAATTCAAACACAATATCGGGAAAAATCAATTCACATGATGAAGATGAATTCACTACAGTTAAGCGGAAAAAATCTAGACGTATGGATAGAAGTATTGTTGGGCGCAGAAAAGGAGATGAGATGTTAATTAAGGGAATACCTAAATATGGTTACTTACATGTTTGCAAGCTTGATCCAACACTAAAAGCCGAAACATTATCAGAATATCTTAACAAGAACGGTTTTACAAGGATTATATGTGAAAAACTAGAATCATTGAGACCCAAAGAATACTCTTCCTTCAAGTTAACTGTACCTGCACAAGAGTTTGAGAACGTCAAGAATCCTGATCTATGGCCCGAAGGTAGTAGAATAAATCATTTTTTATTCCGTCTGAACAAAATCAAAGCATCGGAACCGAAAATGAACAGTGTAGAGTTTTGCATCAAAACGTTCAATCATTAAGAAATTGAATATTCAGGTTAGAACAGTATGTAAACAATCTTGACGCATGTTTCTTTGCAGTCACAGAGCATTGGCAAAGTGACTCTGAACTCGATGCACTTCATATGCGCCTGGCCACCATGGTGGATGCGCCATAGATTGTAATAATGAAATATCTTGTAAAGAACGTTCAGATTTTGTCAAACTCAGTGTTCCATATGTTTTTGAGTGCTCTGCTATTGAAGCTTATATTTGTTCGGAAAAATACTCAATTGTTTCAATATATCGTCCGAATACCTATCCTCGTTGTGACATCAGTTTATTCTTTGAGAGGGTGGAATTCAGTGACGGCTCGTCAGGGCAGGCAGGGTCGGCCGGGCTGACCCAAAAAATAATTATAAAAATTTAATTCATTCAAACTTATTCTGAATGACCGATTTCGATATTCAAATTCCCTCGATAGGTATAAATTTCCACTTAGAACAGGAAAATATACCTTACTTCGATTAAACCATTCTACCCGACTTGCATAGTCGATTCACTCATCTTTCAATTATTATACTACGCGGGAACTACCCCGGTGCGGCCCGCCGTACTAGGCACGCTATGTAACAAATACGACTGTGATAATCACTACTTTTTTGTTTTTTTATATCCTTTACTTTTATTTTATATTCATATATTTATGAGGACTGTTTCCCATATTTTTTAACACCTATTTAATGTTGATAATCGAATATTTTATCATTTCGTTTTTTTCCAAGTGTTTATTTTCATTTTAATATTTTATTCATTTGAGAACTTTTTTTATTGGGTGTTTTATATCCATTACTTCTATTCCATATTTATATCTTCATAAGGACTGTTTTCCTTTGTTGATTACATATCCTTTAATATCATTTCAATTTTGATAATTGCATATTTTATTATTTCTGTTTTTTTCCGAGAGTTTATTTTTATTTTCAGTTTTCATTCATTTGAGAACTTGGTTGTATTGGGTTATAATAGGGCTATTATAGGCGAGGTTTCCCAACATGCATTTTCGATTTGGCTTTTCCTCTGAAAAAGATTGGAGTAAGCAATTTTAATAAAAGATATTGTGATCAATCTACTCAAGTGACAGAGATTAGAAAACGAATGGAATACCTCTATACCGTGTCTCTTTTTCGCCCAGAATTCACTAATCTCTATAAACAGACTAAAAATCTGTATGATACTATTCTTGTAAAAAATAAAAAAGAACTAATTGAAAATCGTATAAATCAATCTAATAATAAAAGTAAAACTGTTTGGCAGATCGTGAATGAGGTAACTGGTAGGAAAAACAAAAAGTCGGAAAATTTAATGAATACTGATGATCCCCATGCATTGTGTAATGCATTCAACAAATATTTCATTGATATTTCTTCAACTACAACAGTGCTAAGGCCTAACCCCACATCAGATATTCGTCCTATCTGTCGCAACCCTAAGACATTTTTCCTTTTTAAGATCACACCAGATGAAGTTATTAGCACAGTAAATAAAATGAAAAATAAGAACTCTTTTGGATACGATGGTATACCAATATCAGTGATCAAGAGATCTATTAATTTCATTGCTGAACCTTTAGCATATATTATTTATATGTCTTTCAAGGAAGGCATTTTTCCTAGGTCTCTGAAAACAGCTTTAGTTAAACCCCTGTTCAAAAAAGGTTGCAACAATGATCTTCGTAATTATCGTCCGATAAGTTTGTTGACTTCTTTCACAAAGATTTTCGAAAAAATAATAGTGAATAGGCTCCTAAGTTTTTTTCATATACATCATATATTCTCGAGGTGTCAGCACGGTTATTTGAAATCTAAAAGTACCGAGACTGCCGTCTTTCATCTAATTCGCTCTGGTCTTCGTGCATTGGAAGATGGAAGTTCCAACCGGTCTTTTCATAGATTTCTCCAAAGCATTTGATTGCGTCATTCATGATGATTTGATAAATAAATTAAATCTGTATGACATAAGAGATAGGCAACTGGACTTCATGAGGAGTTTTTTACAGGATCGTCGTCAAAGGGTTTGCTTGGAAATTGACGGTGTTGAATATATGTCGTTGGATGCAGAAGTGAAGATGGGCGTACCTCAAGGAGGTATTTTCGGTCCATTTCTGTTTCTCATTTATATAAATGACCTACCAGAAAACATTTTATCGGGAGGTGAACTTCATCCTGTCGGGGATATAACATCTGTGGACAGCATACCTACGAATAGGGAATGGGAATTGCGAGGGGATCTTCCGGCGCACGATGATGGACATTTTAGTCGGGAGGTGGTCATATTTGTGGATGATACTAATCTACTGGTGGCGGCTTCTAGTATATCGGATGTTATTGGTGTTGCTGAGAGGGGTTTTCTTGATGTTCTCAATTGGTGTCATTCAAATAAAATAGCGATTAATTCAAATAAAACACAATGTGTTGTTTTCGGTACGTCACATTCTAGAATAATTAAACCTGAGGGTATAATTCTTTCTGGGGAAAGTGTGAAAGTTTCCACCAGCACTAATTTCTTGGTTTGCTCATGGATCATGAGCTGAGTTGGTCGGAACACATAAACTCTTTGCAGGGTAGATTAAACTCCGTTCTCTACACTCTCCGTGTTTTGGCGATTCAGTCAGACTCTGAATTACTAAGGACGGTTTATTTCGCCAATTTTCATTCACTCATGTCCTATGGAATCGTAGCGTGGGGTAACAGTTCGGACTTCGGGAGAATTTTTGTAGTCCAAAAAAGAGCAGTTAGAACCATGCTCGGTTTATCTGGGAAGACATCCTGTCGCGGACATTTTAAGAGCAATGGAATTCTCACTTCAGCCGGTACTTACATTTTCAGATGTCTGCTTTTCTTCAGGGGAAATTATGATCTTTTCCAGGCATATGAGAGTACCAATAGAACAAGACGCATCCACCCGTTTCACTTCCCCAAGTTTTCACTAACACTAACCCAGAAGAATATGGAATACATGTGCTTAAAACTATTCGATAAACTTCCAAAAACCTACCAAATACTCAAGCAGAGTTTATTCAAAACTCAAATCAGAAAACTTCTAATAGACCTTGAACCATACACAGTTAATGATTACTTAAATTTGAATTTTAAGATCTGAGCGTTCTGCGCTTTAATGTTTTGGTGTGGTGACGTATTTCATTTTCAATGTATTTTTTTGATTATTGAAATAAATGATATTATTATTATTATTATTCCACCATGGATAATACCATACAGGATGGGCCATCCATAACTTTCCACCCCGAATTTTAAGCTTTGGGAGCGAAAAAAACGCCCGGCTAGGTCAAACAAAGGGTGTTCAAATTAGTTTGATATCACTACCCATGTAGCTACAAGCCCTAACAGCTCTCATTTTTGAATAGAGAAAAAGGATCGAGCAGCACCTTGTTGGAAAGGCAATTCAATTTACTGCATGGGTGTATTTTTTTTTCATCGCTTTATTATTGTACAGAGTGACTCAGTATTCCATCAATAACTTTCACACGCCGAATTTGGATCTTTGAGATGGAAAAAAAACGATCGGACGGGTCAAAAAATGAATTCGATATCACTACCCCTCTAGCCGCTACCACTTCAAGAAATATAAAATGCAATGGAGGCGGCTCTGAATCAAAGATTCACAGTAAGTGTTTAGATTCAATTGCAAGGGTGATTCTCATCGATGAAGAAAACTTCATGTGTCGGGGATGTTCCGATGCAGCAAGGAAAAATCAGTCATGTCTGCAAACTTTTTCGGCTGGTTATGACACCGTAAATGAGAGCATTCTGAAGAAGGAAATCAAATGCTTGAATAGAGAAAAATATATTCTGGAGAAATATATTTCTGAATTAAAATTCTCGAATAATTTGATGAAGTTGAAACAGAATTTGGGTGTATCTGTTCCAACACCAGTTTCTGATAAGTTCTTATCAATCAAGAAATCATATGCATCAGCTGTAAAAACGAATGAGGATTCCCATGTTTTGTTGGTGAAATCGACTAATAAAAATGTAAACAATGCTGAAATTGAAAGTGAAATCAAGACAAAAGTTAAACCAATTTCTAATAATGTGCACATGTTGGGAACTGAAAGGGTGAGAGATGGTATTCTGATTAATTGCAGTGATGAGGATTCTCTTGGGAAGTTAAAACTTAAAATTGATAAGGAAACAAATGGTTCGTTCGTAGAAAACTGAATCCTCCTTTAATTGTTCACAATGTAGATTAATTTTCTTTAGCAAATAGCGATTTCCTATCTGAAATGATCAAGGTGAATGACCTGAATTGTTCCTTGAAAGATATTAAATTAATAACGAAAATGAAACATAGAGATAAATTCAATATTGTTTTAGAAACGAATCATAGTTTGTTCAAAAATATTATTGATAAAGGTTTTCTGTATTTGGGTTGGTCGAGATGTTTCGTGAAAGAGCATTTCAGTTTAGTAAAATGTTTTAAATTTGGAAGTTCGGTCATTATAAAAAAGATTGTAAAAATTCTACATCGGTATGCCCTAATTGCTCGGGGACACATGAAAAGAAATTTTGTGACTCTACTGAAATGATGTGTATGTCGTAGGCTCATTATAATATCAGTCTTATTATAATAAGCCTAGGCTTTTTCAATATGACTAGGCGTATTGTAAAACAACCAAAGTAAGTGAAAATCTGACAATATGACTGATATTTTCAGACGTATTATAATACGCTTGACGCCTTCTGACAGCCGGTTTCCGGAACGCCGATCAAACCGTATGTCAACTGACACAACGTTCAATTTGACATCGATGTCAAATCAATTTGGGTTGCTGAAAGGATGTTTAGGGCCAAATTAACTAATCTCTGATCATTATGATTTGACATGAGGTTACCCTGTTTGGAGGCTATCGAACCACAGAATCTACTAAAATAAACAATATAATCTGATCAAACAGGTTAGAATTTTGAACTTCTCATTTTCATATTTTGAATTTAGTATTCAGTTTGCGATTATTTCGAGTTTGTTTTATTCAAAATGAGTCAAGTGGCCGAAATTTCATCGAAGGAGAAAGGTGCAGACACTCGGATCTAGTTCAGAAGTAAGTATATGTAAAATTGTTAATAATTTCTCCATACATAGTTTAAGGCAAACATTTCGATAAACAATAGTATAATATAACATGTTCGCGAGCATGTTCGTATACATTTAATAGAGTACATATTTTTTTTCAGTTAGAAAACAAGTCGACGAACGAAGTATATCAAAACAAAACGAAAAACAAAATGAAAAATGGGTAATCCTAATTACAAGAGAAATCAACAATGCCGCTGAAGTGCCAAGAACTCAAAAGAAACTTCACACTGCCCAGCTAAATTCAAAAAGGGCAAATGTTGCAAATGAAAAGGAGTACGTAAACTAATTTTGTTCGGATAACTAAAAAACATACCTTTATTCATATTATGAATTTCTAACCAATTTTAGAGTACCTTTAGTAGAAATTTTATCCATCAGAATTTCCATTAGAATCTGAATAAACTTTGCAATACTCAATTTAAAAATTTTCATAAAGCAATGCATCGAACATGACCCACCCATCTAATACAACACAGTAAAAGGCTCCTTCACCTCATTTTATATTTAATTCCAGGTTAAGAAATATCTGCAGACAGGGAAAATGACTCAAATAACGATCCAGGAACATCTCAAAAAAAAACTATTTAGATGTAAATTCAGTGGATATTATTTTTATTGTGGTTGAAAGACTTCGGTCAATGGCCTTTTGACTCCGCCCTGCTTGAGTTGATAAATATGGTGAAGGAATTGAAAAAGGACAAAAACATTGATAAGGTTTTTATGCAATAGTTAATTCTCTGGATTAAAATAGTACAATAAGCCACAGTTACTACTATTACTGATCTTTATTTTTAGGAAGATGTCCTAGCAACAGGTAGCGGTTTGTACCAACTATGGCTGAGTACAAACAGTAGGTGCAAAAATGTTGGCTGTATCAGGGGAGCATATGTAGCCTTTGGTCAACAAGTACGACAGCTCTTTGAGCTACTATAATATTGGTATTTGCATATAATCAAACTGATTATACTCATATTATGATCCTCATTTTATAATTTCCTAGTTTCAATTGCTTTAAATCTATTTAAGATGGCATTGATGCAGACTTACAAACACGAGTGCAGTGTCGTGATAATGAAGTTATACGACATCGACCACCTTTTTTCTTCTCGACAAATGGCTACAATTAAGCGAACAAAGTCCTGAAGGAAGAAATAAAAAAGCTTTTTTATTGAAGGGAACTGAAGAATGCCTATACTGAGGAAGAAAAACTAAGTTACAAGAAAAGTAGCTTGTTTTGAAAAAAACACATTTCAATATACATAGAAATTAAAATCAAACAAAAAGAATATTATAATCTTTTCAATAAATAAATGTTACAATATTGGTGATCACAAAGCGCTTGTGTTGATTTATGATGGTGATGATGGTCCTCCTCCGGTTAGGAGTATCCCAAGGTTTTTTCGCGACGTATCTGGTGACAATCTCGAGAGTCTCTCTTTGTTGACGACTGGAAATGTTTTTGATACTATATATAGTATAACCGATGTGGACAAAGCTTTTGAGTCATTTTTTAAAACTTTAACATCTTTACTCGATTCAACATGTCCAATCAAAAGAACCCGCTCCGCAGAACATCAGCGTCCCGGTTGGATTTCAAAGGATATTAGAAGGGCTAGTGATGAATTAAAAAATCTTCATTGGGTATGTCAAAACTTGAAAACTGAGGAATCAAGAAATCGATACTCAATAGCTAAAAAGCAGTACTCTAGGAATTTGAAATCTGCTAAGTATAACTTTTTTGTAGCCGCTCTTGAACAGTCTCCTAATAAAAATAAAACTATTTGGGATTTGGTCAGAGGAGAGATGGGTGGTGCCTCCTCTGATAGAGTTTGCTTGAATGTGGACAATCGGGTTATTTCTGATCCGGAGGAGGTGGCAGAAATTTTCGGGAAATACTTTTCGAGCATTGCGTCATCCAGTATTGCTGATCATTATGGTGATAGGAAATCTTCCTCTTGTACAACGCAACAACTTACAGACAATAATTTTTTCTTTCTACCAGTTGTTGCCCATGAAGTTTTAAGCGTTATTAAAAATCTTAGGAATGGAAAGAGTTGTGGAAAAGACATGATCTCGGTAAAAATTTTGAAGGCTATTGCCCACAGTATATCAAACTGCTTGGCACATCTCGTAAATATTTCTGTCACCTCTGGAAGGTTTCCCCCTATTTTGAAAATCGCTAAGGTAATTCCGGTGCACAAGAAGAAAAACGCTACTGGCGACTTAACTAATTATAGACCAATATCCATATTGAGTTCTATCTCTAAAGTAATGGAAAAACTCGTGTACGACAGGATGTTAAGTTACCTGAACAAATTTTCCTCGATCACGGATTGTCAACACGGTTTTAGGGCGGGTAGGTCGACGGAGACTGCAGCGTACCAGTTCGCTGAATTTGTTTATACTTCTTTAGATGACGGCGTATATGTAGCCGGATTATTTTTTTATTTGTCCCGTGCTTTCGACTGCCTTAATATCAATTTCATTCTCGAAAAGCTTTACAACCTTGGCTTCAGGGGAGTATTCCTGGACTGGATACGAAGTTTTTTGGTTGATCGACATATTTTCGTACGGGTGGGTCAACGGGACTCTGATGAATATCCTTTAGAGATGGGCGTGCCTCAGGGATCGGTTTTAGGGCCGCTGTTATTCCTACTTTTTATAAATGATTTGCCAGATTATATAAGAAATTTTATTGTAATCTACATATCCAACATACTGATGATAATGTTTGCCGACGATGTGTCATTCATGGTGACTGCGTCTAGTCTAACTGAACTTAAGTCGCGTTGTGAGCTGCTGGCGGAGTTTTTCTCCGACTGGTGTTATAAAAATGTTCTCATATTGAATGTTAACAAGACTGATCTCATTCATTTCCGAGTACGTGACAATAGCGAACGGCTCGTTCTCAATCTCACTCATGGAAGATTGGAGTCATCAGATGGAGTGAGATTCTTGGGTCTGCACGTAGATGGGAGTTTAACCTGGCAGAATCACACAGAATTTGTCTGCAAGCGCTTAAGTAGTGCATTTTATGCCCTAAAACGTCTCAGAACATCATTTCCTTTACAGTCAATAGTGGGTATGTACTATTCACTTGCTTATTCCCATATGAGTTATAACACCATGCTTTGGGGTGCTTCCTCGGGCAGTAGTTGCGTTTTTGTTGTCCAGAAGAGGATTATTCGTTTGATGTTTGGTCTGAAACCCCAGGAGTCCTGTAAACCTGTTTTTATTAGTCATAATATATTGTGCTTTCCATGTATTTATATTCTAAATTGTCTGCTCTTTACCAAAAAGAATATACATACTCATAAAAAGTGTTCTCAATTTCATGAATATGATACGAGGCACAAAGAAATAATAAGCATTCCTGCACATAGAACAGCTAAATTTGAGCAGTCACCTATATTCAGTGGCATTAAATTGTACAATCACTTGCCCAACAGACTTAAAATGTTGGAATTTTTAGCATTTAAAAAGGAGATTAAAAAGATTTTACTGGAGAAATGTTTTTACAGTAAGACTGAATACTTGGAGGCTGCTCTTGTGTAAAAGTTGTTTAATTTGTTTCTTATTATAGTGTGGGGGCATTTTGTATTTTGTGTGATTCTTTCTATTATATTTTTAATTTGTTTTCCTACCTTAATTTTGTTAGTTTCTTAGTTATCGTAACTCTTGACTCTGCCTATACATGTATAATGTCTAAAAGGATTCAATAAATTTATTATTATTATTATTATTATTATATCATTGTTTGGTATATTTAAAATATGATAATGAATACCCTTGTTAAATCCTTCAAGTTACCACAATATTTCAATCTCTACTCAATCATAAATTGTTTACGAGTATGAAATTATTTTAATAGGTTTTTTTGATATTTTTCTGTGTATCAATGAAATCAGTATTGAACATTAATTTATTTCAACTTTCATCACACATCAAGATGTTAATTCACACTGCATTTCTACTTCCTTATATTGTATCGTGGTGGATTTTCTTGGCTTCCGTTGGAGTCCACTACTACCTCAGTTATTAATGATTATACATACGAGTGAGTTAACACAGTGGATTTTCTCACCAATATGTTTTCATCATCTTTTACAATTATATCCTATATTTTCAAGGTCGCATCACAAATGGCCTGAACATTTGGAAAAAATTTTCCCTTCCTATTTTGGAAGCTCATCTTGTGACAAACCGAGATTATTTTAATATGTGTACATTCGAGAGCTCCAATAACATTGGATAATGAATGAATATAATTCAGATTAATTCCTATTCCGTTATTCCTGTGTTCATTGCAAGAACATGTTTTAAATCCCTGTCCTTCTTCTTAGGGAAGTTACTTTATTATCTGGAATATCTATATTCTTATATCTTTGGCAATCATCTGTCGAAATGTTTAACAGACCATGGGTGGTACCAATTTGGTAAACATCATTGGAGACTTTTACTATGGTTTCTGTGATATTTTTGGAATCCAGAGGTCCTTTTTCTACTTTAGGAACTTCAATAGCTACTGTTTGATCAACCTCAAGAGGTTTCAATTTCTTACGTTCAGCATTTTTGCTGCAGCTCTTTTCTTGCTCTCTACATATTCTTTTCTTTGGTTCTCAACTATTTCTTCATTTTGGCTTAGATCTGTGACATTGTCTGGAGTTCTTGATAATAATTTATTATTTTCTAGTGATGTATCTGCAGAGCAAGCATATTCAGATATAGTGTTATTTAGAACTGTTTCCAGATCGTCTTCAGTATTCAAGTTTTGACAATTTAAGTGGGCAAATTAGTAGAGTAGTAAGTCATAACAACAACAGATAGAGAGCCTCAGTCGAATTACAATACGACGAGTATAACCTCTGTCAGAATCTGGGAAAATCGCGCGCTTTTAAGTTTTGACAATAAGCCGAATAACCATGCAGGCGTATTGCGCCTTGAATGGCCAGTCAAATTGTGAGATCGTTCATTATTTCGGTGATAATGCGATATGCCAAGTCGAATTGAAAAAGCCTAGGCGTATTATAATATGACTGAGTTTATAAAAAGACTACGACATATACATGTCGTAGTCTTTGACTGGCCATTCAGGGCGTATTATAATACGCCTGCATGGTTATTCGGCTTATTGTCAAAACTTAAAAGCGCGCGATTTCCCCAGATTGTGACAGAGGTTATACTCGTCGTATTGTAATTCGACTGAGGCTCTCTATCTGTTGTTGTTGTGACTTACTACTCTACTAATTTGCCCACTGAAATTGTCAAAACTTGAATACTGAAGATGATCTGGAAACAGTTCTAAATAACACTATATTATAATATAAATTATTATCAAGAAGTCCAGATAATGTCACAGATGCAATCTAAGCCAAAATGAAGAAATAGCCGAGAACGAAAGAAGAGAATATGTAGAGGGCAAGAAAAGAAATGCAGCAAAAATGCTGAACGTAAGAAATTGAAACCTCTTGAGGTTGATCAAACAGTAGCTATTGAAGTTCTTAAAGTAGATGGATTCCAAAAATTTCACAGAAACCATAGTAAAAGTCTCCGATGATGTTTACCAAATTGGTACCACCCATGGTCTGTTAAACATCTCGAGAGATGAAATTACTGATTGCCAAAGGTATAAGAATATTGATATTCCAGATAATCAAGAAATTTCCCTAAGAGAAGCTTTAAGATTATTCACAAAATTCGAAGGACAAGGATTCAAAAAATGTTCTTGCAAACCAAGCAAGTCACAGTATCGAAATAATAAAGGTTTATGTTTTAAATCCCATATCAAATGCACAAGTAAATGTCATAAGAGTAATCCATGTTGTAATAAATAATCCAAATCTAAAATTATCTATTTATTTCTGTCTCTAAATCTATTTCCATAATCTGCCTGATACACTTCCAGACGTATCATAGTACGACGTATTTCATACAGTCAAATTCTAAAAACAATCGCGTACAGGTTCTTTCGAACAAAAAGACTAAGAAGGCGTCAAGCGTATTATAATACGTCTGAAAATATCAGTCATATTGTCAGATTTTCACTTGCTTTGGTTGTTTTACAATACGCCTAGTCATATTGAAAAAGCCTAGGCTTATTTTAATAAGACTGATATTATAATGACATATATATTGTATAGATTGTAATTCTCGTTTGAAAACTAAATACGATATACGTCATAGTGCCAATAGTACTGAATGTCCCTATTATACTTCGGAGGAGGAAATAAAAACTCATCTGAACGAAATTTTCCGGAAGATCCTTCGTTGTCGAGGCACTACCAATTCGAAGCAATGCAAGGAGTATGTCCTTCAAAGTCGGAGGGGATATGGATTTGAAGGACAGCTATGTAACGTTTGAATTTACCGCCGTGGATCTCGTGAGTTCCCGACCACTTTGGATCCCGACATACGAAGTAGTGCGCGACCAGCGAATTAGTCGAATTCGTACCGCTCCAGAGACAAGACCGTTATTTCACAGCTCTGACGTTGTGTCGAGAAAAGCAGTAAATTGTTCCTTTGTTCTAGATTGAAATAGTTAGCTTTGTGATCGATAAGATTTAACATGATTCAATGTTGACAATATTTTCTGTTTCTCTCCGATTGATTTAGTATTTCTAAGTCTTTTTGTCAAACGTCTGATGGCAATAGCACATTTTTTTAATTCTTCATCTGATGAAGAATTATCTGGAGAAATTCTGAAGTAGCAGAGGAGAGCTGCGATCTTTTCAATGAATGCAGCTAAGGATAACATATTGCCTGGTCAGGTAACAAGCTGTAAACAAGAATAGGATATAGATCTTCTATTTATTCGAAATGAGAAGGAATCTTTGAGTATTATAAAACAAGATTATGATGAGTAGAGACATCTTTTGGGATATATCAATATGAAAACAAATGCTTACATCATTGAAGGATAAAAAAATAGATATAATGGATTCAAAGTGGAAATATAACAAGTTTCCATTATAATTAGATTTCCTTCGAAAACAGAACGATGTATACTTATGGAATCTGAAGGATACAATTCAATCAACCAAAAAACTGGAGCAGACATCTCAATATATAAAAAAAAAATTACTTCACTCGTCTAGTGTGCGGAAGAAAATTCACTACGAATGATACTTTGAAAACACACTTTATCAAGAAACGTGTTGCATGAAGATATAATAAATTATTGTAATTCACATTATTCCATGAAACCGTTAATTCCTTCCCAAGTTATAATATATTTTGAATGAAAAATTAATACATTACTTTATCAAGAAACATAACCGATTCATGATCAGGTCAATATTGAACCTCTGAGGGGACACTGTGAAAAAATCTATCAGAAATATAATTGTGATAGACCAAAGGATATAGAACAAAATTATTTAACATCGAATACTAGATATCCTCCTGAAGTTAGTAGTGATAAACATGTTCCCGAAATTAATGATGAGTTGTTTACACTGTATAGAAAAAGATATTCTGAAGATACATCTAGAATAAGTCATTTTTCAGTGGAACAACTACGAGAGGCTGGTGTGACTTATCAAGATATTAGTATCAGATTGATATTATATGTATGAATTATACTTTTCTAATAAATATTGAAACATATTTTTTTTTTCGTATTCAATTAAAAATAAATCTACCCATAATATTTTCATCTAATGAAAAAAAATATGTTGAGGTCAAACCTTTCGTGCAACATTCTCTTTACAAACAATCAGGAATAGGGGACTATATCTTCAAAACAGAGAATCAAAACACAATAACTGTCCATGGTATTTTTCTATCGAAAATATTTAAAAAAAAACTATAATTTCTCAACTTTCGTAGAGGTGTATCTCTATCGACATTATGTCATAAGTAATAAAAATCTTCTTCTCAAGCATTCATCGTTTTTTCATTCGAAAATTTCACAAGTCCACATTTTTTTCAAATGCTTATATCTCCAAAGTCTGGACAAATTTAGCTCTTGATGAGTAACACATATCCAACAGGATGTTGAAATTTCAAAATCATTTATCCATATTTTTGATTTTATAATATACCATTATACAGTTCCATAAACTACATCGAATCATACTAAGTTCAGATTTTTTCTGCAAATCATACGTTTCAATAATAAATTTTTTTATTACCCCTTCACCTGTTGTGGAGTCTACATATATTTGACAGGATGTTGAAGTTTCAAAATCATATATAAATTTTTTTTTCACCACAACTCCTTCTCCATCATCGCTGTTCTAATTAATTCATAATATCAGATCATATAATTCTCGAAACTGACTCAAATTATTCTAAATTAATCGTTTTTTCTCCAAGTGCCGTCCCCGAAATCTTTCATTCTATGAGAATAATTCATCCAAAATAGTTCCTCCTTGACCACCTTTGTGGAGTTCAAACATTATTTGAAAACATGTTAATAATATAAAATAATATCTCATCGTTAACCATACCCCGCACCCCTCCATTCTAATTAGTTCATAATAATCACATATGTTATCTTGATATAACCAGGATCAAGTTATATATTTTACACATAAATTATTCATAACATTCATAATCTAAAGTTGTGGTAAACAATCAAAAAATACACACCTTACACATATAACAATTCTTCAACTAGACAGTTGAAGAATTGTTATTAGACAATAAAATAACAACATTCCAACATCATATTTTAAATATAAAAAGTCTTACTCACTCAGAACCGAATCAACCACAATTTCGATAGAAAAGCTATTAACCGAGAATCTAGCGAACGAATAATAGAACGCTGCATACATCCTGTATTTGTATACCTAGCGAGGTGACGTCATTACGAATAAGTAATAGAACAAACGGATAATTTACAAACAATGAAATCGACCTGATGACCTGTCTATCAAGCCCTTCTAAACCTTTCGACAGGGAATAAATATTTTCTCAATATTTTCAAATGAAGAGAAACAGAAAAATCGATAAGAGTTGTCATGAATGAATGAATGTTGACAACATTTTCTGTTTCTCTTCATTTGAAAATATTGAGAAAATATTTATTCCCTGTCGAAAGGTTTGGAAGGGCTTGATAGACAGGTCATCAGGTCGATTTCATTGTTTGTAAATTATCCGTTTGTTCTATTACTTATTCGTAATGACGTCATCTCGCTAGGTATACAAATACAGGATGTATACAGCGTTCTATTAGGTCTAACGCACACGACCGACAATCGGTGAGCTACAATTTTGTCGGTCGAAATGCAGAACACGTATGTGAATGCACCAACGCACACGAACTACTTTTAGTCGTACCACCTACAAAACTGTCGGAGCGCGCTCCATTTGATTTTATTCGTAGATTGTCGTCCGTCTGCGTTAACCAGGGCCGCCGCCAGGGCCGGCAAACCGGGCAGTCTGCCGGGGCGGCAAATTTTAGGGGCGGCAAAATCAGTTTCGTCATACTAGATTTTTTTCCTTCGAAATCGAAAACCGGCCTGTTATTGAACGTGAAAGCGAAAACACAACCAAACTCAGGGGCGGCTTTTTGAGCCATGTCAACCAAATATATCACACGTGTACACAAATAACCAGATAAAAATGCAATTAAACCAATACAAGAGTAATACTGGCAGAACTCATGAATAAAAATCCCTGTCAGGTTGTAAATTTCCCCAACGCCTCAGCAGCCTCACGAGTTTATTATCAAGACGGTCGGTCGGTCCCTTTGATGAACATCTGGGACTGTAAAGTTTTTGGGAGGGTTTCTAGGATAATTCAGTAATGATTCTTATTTTCAGTTTGCCTATCGGAAATCTAAATTGTGATATTCGGGAGGGGTTTATAATACTCGAGAAATAAGGGTTAGTACTCAGTGTCGTGTGTCGTCACAATATTCAATATTTTTGCTAACCTATGTGGTGCTACATAATAGAAATCTTTTATCTTTCTTCGGAGTTGTGATTTTCGAACTGAATTACCCTACAAAATTGAAGGTGAGTTCTATAATTCTGTATTTTTTTACCGTCGGATTTCACATTTAAACGATAATAAGTATAATACTGGCAGAACTCATGAATAAAAATCCCTGTCAGGTTGTAAATTTCCCCAACGCCTCAGCAGCCTCACGAGTTTATTATCAAGACGGTCGGTCGGTCCCTTTGATGAACATCTGGGACTGTAAAGTTTTTGGGAGGGTTTCTAGGATAATTCAGTAATGATTCTTATTTTCAGTTTGCCTATCGGAAATCTAAATTGTGATATTCGGGAGGGGTTTATAATACTCGAGAAATAAGGGTTAGTACTCAGTGTCGTGTGTCGTCACAATATTCAATATTTTTGCTAACCTATGTGGTGCTACATAATAGAAATCTTTTATCTTTCTTCGGAGTTGTGATTTTCGAACTGAATTACCCTACAAAATTGAAGGTGAGTTCTATAATTCTGTATTTTTTTACCGTCGGATTTCACATTTAAACGATAATAAGTATAAAGCGCTCTTTGCTTATTAACAGTGATGCAGGTGATTTTTTTTGAGTCTTTCATCCATCGCCTCAGATACGCATATTATTCATAAAACCATACAGCGTCGTTTCAATAATTCGAAAAGGCGCCTTTAAATGAGTTGGAAATATGCCTCGCTGAAATTTGAGGCAGATTAGAATTCTTTATTTATTGGATAATGGTCATAGTAAAAGAATATTATTATAATAATATTCATTATTATAATAATCATTATTAGATACATGTACTTAAGATATATATTGACCTCTTTTCATTTACTTAATCAAATGTTAGAGTTTAAGAACATGGCAACACGTAATAAATGTCAGAAGGTCAAATCACAGAACGAAAACAGTAAGAATAACATGTACCTTAATGTGATCCGGATATCATCGTCTAGAATTTTCCTTGCACACGAGATCTGTGTTGCCTTGGAATAAAGAATTAGTAATAATGAAAATCCAAGGCGCTCAAATTTTTTTCCTTTAACATCAGCTCATTTAGTTTCGTACACTAAAAGCAGAGAGCGTTTTCATTATTTCTCGATATTTTGTATGTGAATACATTTTAGAATTCCACATTTTTATTTAACATATCGTATACAAATGCATTTTTACTCGAATCGATTAATTTATTTTATTATTATTATGATACCTTAACGTCTGATTGAAAATTTTTACATACGCATTTATATTTATCGGTATCGTGTATCGTAGAAACTGTCGTATAATGATTTTATTAAAAATGGAATAGTATATTCTAAAACAAGTTGCAGAATGAGCTCCTATTCCAACACGAATGCGAAGTTCGAAAACGAGCGACGAAGGAGCGAGTTTTCGATAGCATGAGTGTTGGAATTGCCTTCTGCAACGAGGATTAGACGGTATTTTCCTCGGTATTTTCTCTATTTCAGTCAATATTCGTGAAATACTCTCGAAATTCAAATGAAAATTCTGATTAGTGACTTTTGTATTGTATCTTGGCAGTTGGTGTGACATACGAAATTTGACAGATCACGGAATTTGAATTGATTTAATTCGAAACTTGATTCGATCGGAGGTCAGTACTGACAACCATAAAACGAAAAATAGAACTGAAAACAATGCTGTAATGAGTTTCATTACAGCACTACTTTTAGTACTGTAATGAACTCATTACGATACTGAAATAGAGAAAATACTTTTGGGATACTTTTGGCGAGAGAAGCTTTTGAAAGTTGAAAATGAAAAATTTTCTACGATCAACAATGGCCCAAGATAGATTATCTGATCTAGCCATTATTTCCATTGAACATGAGATAGTCAATATTCTCGATATATCTCAAAGAATTCATGACTTTTGCGAGATGAAGGAGAGAAGGAAGAAATTTATTTGAGTTCAAACATTCTAGTCTGATGGTTCTAGTTCACTTTTATACATGCGATGGCCGGTATATATGTTTTTTTTTTTTTATTTTTCATTTACTATAATTTTTGTATAATACATATTCATAGTTATATTTTCTTCGTTTCTGAATTTTTTTGCCCCTTGATCAAATTGTGAAAGAGTTTGTTATGAGTCCCAAACTCAATATATCACAGCAAGTTGGCGAAATATAATTTTCCGGGGGCGGCAAAATTTTATTTTGCCGGGGCGGCAAAATGTCTGGCGGCGGCCCTGGCGTTAACCTCCTACAAAATAGTCGTTCACCGACAATCGTTCGTGTGCGTTAGACCTTATTCTCGGTTAATAGCTTTTCTATCGAAATTTTGGTTGATTCGGTTCTGAGTAAGTAAGACTTTTTATATTTAAAATATGATGTTGGAATGTTGTTATTTTATTGTCTAATAACAATTCTTCAACTGTCTAGTTGAAGAATTGTTATATGTGTAAGGTGTGTGCTTTTCGAAACATTATTTTTTGATTGTTTACCACAACTTTAGATTATGAATGTTATGAATAATTTATGTGTGAAATATATAACTTGATCCTGGTTATATCAAGATAACATATGTGATTATTATGAACTAATTAGAATGGAGGGGTGCGGGGTATGGTTAACGATGAGATATTATTTTATATTATTAACATGTTTCCAAATAATGTTTGAACTCCACAAAGGTGGTCAAGGAGGAACTATTTTGGATGAATTATTCTCATAGAATGAAAGATTTCGGGGACGGCACTTGGAGAAAAAACGATTAATTTAGAATAATTTGAGTCAGTTTCGAGAATTATATGATCTGATATTGTGAATTAATTAGAACAGCGATGATGGAGAAGGAGTTGTGGTGAAAAAAAAATTTATATATGATTTTGAAACTTCAACATCCTGTCAAATATATGTAGACTCCACAACAGGTGAAGGGGTAATAAAAAAATTTATTATTGAAACGTATGATTTGCAGAAAAAATCAGAACTTAGTATGATTCGATGTAGTTTATGGAACTGTATAATGGTATATTATAAAATAAAAAATATGGATAAATGATTTTGAAATTTCAACATCCTGTTGGATATGTGTTACTCATCAAGAGCTAAATTTGTCCAGACTTTGGAGATATAAGGATTTGAAAAAATGTGGACTTGTGAAATTTTCGAAAGAAAAAACGATGAATGCTTGAGAAGAAGATTTTTATTACTTATGACATAATGTCGATAGAGATACACCTCTACGAAAGTTGAGAAATTATAGTTTTTTTTTTTTAACTATTTTTGATAGAAAAATACCATGGACAGTTATTGTGTTTTTATTCTCTGTTTTGAAGATATAGTCCCCTATTCCTGATTGTTTGTAAAGAGAATGTTGCACGAAAGGTTTGACCTCAACATATTTTTTTTCATTAGATGAAAATATTATGGGTAGATTTATTTTTAATTGAATACGAAAAAAAAATATGTTTCAATATTTATTAGAAAAGTATAATTCATACATATAATATCAATCTGATACTAATATCTTGATAAGTCACACCAGCCTCTCGTAGTTGTTCCACTAAAAAATGACTTATTCTAGATGTATCTTCAGAATATCTTTTTCTATACAGTGTAAACAACTCATCATTAATTTCGGGAACATGTTTATCACTACTAACTTCAGGAGGATATCTAGTATTCGATGTTAAATAATTTTGTTCTATATCCTTTGGTCTATCACAATTATATTTCTGATAGATTTTTTCACAGTGTCCCCTCAGAGGTTCAATATTGACCTGATCATGAATCGGTTATGTTTCTTGATAAAGTAATGTATTAATTTTTCATTCAAAATATATTATAACTTGGGAAGGAATTAACGGTTTCATGGAATAATGTGAATTTCAATAATTTATTATATCTTCATGCAACACGTTTCTTGATAAAGTGTGTTTTCAAAGTATCATTTGTAGTGAATTTTCTTCCGCACACTAGACGAGTGAAGTAATTTTTTTTTTATATATTGAGATGTCTGCTCCAGTTTTTTGGTTGATTGAATTGTATCCTTCAGATTCCATAAGTATACATCGTTCTGTTTTCGAAGGAAATCTAATTATAATGAAAACTTGTTATATTTCCACTTTGAATCCATTATATCTATTTTATATCCTTCAATGATGTAAGCATTTGTTTTCATATTGATATATCCCAAAAGATGTCTCTACTCATCATAATCTTGTTTTATAATACTCAAAGATTCCTTCTCATTTCGAATAAATAGAAGATCTATATCCTATTCTTGTTTACAGCTTGTTACCTGACCAGGGAATATGTTATCCTTAGCTGCATTCATTGAAAAGATCGCAGCTCTCCTCTGCTACTTCAGAATTTCTCCAGATAATTCTTCATCAGATGAAGAATTAAAAAAATGTGCTATTCATCAGACGTTTGACAAAAAGACTTAGAAATACTATATCAATCGGAGAGAAACAGAAAATATTGTCAACATTGAATCATGTTAAATCTTATCGATCACAATTGAAATCGAGACATCGGAAAGGTGGTGAATATTCTAGAAGAAATGAGACAGCTTGGAACAGAGTGCAATGGAATGATTCTATATCAGCATTCGATAAACGCATAAGAACAGGAGTGATTACTAATTTGAAGCATAAGGATCCTAAGAAATTCTTGGTGGACTGCGAATCCATTTTTCGACGTAGAATTCAAAACACTCTGAAAATCCATAAAGCTGTCAAAGTAAATATGGTTTTTTGTGGGGAGTTTGGTATCATGAAAGCGGTCAAGCTTCAAAAGGAATACAAATACTTCACAACTTCAAATTCACCGTTATATCGAGATACAAATATCACTGAATGGTTCAATAATAATGTATTGAGTCCTTTCTTGAAGGACCTCGAGGAATTCTGGATGGGCTTTGATGAATGTGATAAATCTAGGAATTAATATAAATAAATTCACCCCTCAAGTTGGATCTTCATACATAGAACTTCCTCCTGAAATAAAACGTAAAGAGGCTTGCATTAACGTGAGAAATGACGATGATGCTTGTTTTGCATGGGCTGTGATTTCTGCTCTGTATCCTGTTGAGAAACACCCTCAACGAATTACCAAATATCCTCATTATTCCAAAGTTTTGAAGTTGAAAGGTATACAGTTCCCCATGACAATGAAACAGATACCCAACTTTGAAAAACAAAACCTGATATCGATCAACGTCTATGTTCTGGAGAAAGAAAAAAATTTCATGACTTTACCAACCTACCTAACTCAAAACAAGATGGAAAGACATGTCAACCTACTTCTAGTGCAAGATCGCTATACGGAAGATGATACTCCTGTTAGATATCATTATGGATGGATCAAAAATTTATCACGACTTGTTTCCAGTCAGTTGAGTAGAGAACATGGCCAAAAGTTTATATGTGATAGATGTCTGCGTTATTTTCGATCAGAAGATAAACTAAAAAATCATTCGGAGGATTGTGGAAACATGAATGAAGCAGCTATAAAAATGCCTGAAGTAGGAAACAATACACTCAAGTTCAAGAATAATAAAAACAAGGAGAAGGTACCTTTCATTATTTATGCAGATCTGGAGAGCATTCTGAAACCGGCTAATACCAAAAACAACTATCAAGAACACAAATCTGCAGCTGTGGGATACTATGTAAAGTGTTCATATGACGACACTTTGAGTTTCTACCGCTCCTATCGGGTTCCGAATTGCATGAAATGGTTTGCTGATGAGTTGAATCAGTTTGCCGAGGATGTAGAGACTGTTTTCTTGTGTCCCTATGATATCGATATGACGCTAAAACAGGAGGTTGAATTCCAGAAGGCTACTCACTGTCATATGTGTGAAGAAATGTTCAAACCTGAGAATAAAAAAGTGCGAGATCACAACCACCTTTTAACAGAAACTAATTATCGCGGAGCAGCACATGAGGGGTGTAATATCAACTATAAGGATAGTCACATGATTCCAGTAGTATTTCACAACCTGAGTGGATATGACGCTAATTTTGTTATAGAAGATATAGCCACGAGAATGGAAGGAAAAATCGATTTGTTACCTATTACAAAAGAGAAATATATCAGCTTTACTAAACACTACAATGAATATTGTATCAATTTCAGATTCGTTGATAGTTTTCGATTCATGGCTTCCTCACTGGATCAACTATCTTCATATTTAGAAGAGTTTCCGAACTTGAAGTCACAATTTCTCATGGAAACTGAAGAACATCTCAATCTTCTCACAAAAAAGGGGGTAATGCCATATGATTACATCGATTCTATAGATCGTTTCTATGAAACATCTTTACCTCCGATTGAAGCATTCTATAATAAATTAGAGGGTAAGAAGTGTCCACGAAGAAGATATGAGAGAGCACATCTTGTGTGGAAAACATTTCGGTGTCAAAATCTGGGCGAATATTCAGATCTTTACATGAAAACTGATATTCTCTTGTTGGCTGATGTCTTTCGAACAAGCTGTCATGAAACTTATGGTTTAGATCCAGGTCATTATTTCACCTTACCAGGATATACGTGGGATGCAATGTTGAAACATACAAAACAGGACTTGGAACTTCTCACGGATATTGATATGTTTTTATTTGTTGAACGAGGAATAAGAGGAGGGTTGAGTCAAGTTTGTGGTAAACGACTAGCTCATGCAAATAATAAGTACCTTCCTAATTATGATCTAACTAAACCTGAAAATTACTTGATGTACTTCGATATTAATAATCAATATGGATGGGCAATGTCACAATATTTACCATACGGAAGTTTTCAATGGGCTGATACCAATATGGATGTAACTCAAATTCCTGATGATGGTCCACAGGGGTATATTTTGGAAGTTGATCTTGAATATCCTAGGGAATTACACGACAAACATAAAGATCTACCGTTCTGTTCTGAACATTATAATTCGAAAACTCAAGCACCCTGTTATTCTTCTCAACAAAATGCGAAACTTATGGCTACATTACATCCGAACAAGAAGTACATCATCCATTACCGAAATCTGAAACAGGCTTTGAGAAATGGATTGGTTCTCACAAAAATACATCGAGTTCTGACATTCAAGCAGTCGGCATGGCTTAAGTCTTATATTGATCTAAATACCAACTTGAGGAAAGAAGCTAAGAATGAGTTCGAGAAAAATCTCTTCAAGTTGATGAATAATGCTGTCTTTGGTGAGATTTATTCAATATGATATCTCATTTAGAAGTTAAACTCATACATACTTTCTCATTGTTACAGGAAAAACTATGGAAAACATCAGAAAGAGAGTTAATGTACATCTTCTGACGACATGGGAAGGTCGATATGGAGCGGAAGCTTATATTGCAAAACCGGAATTTAAGAATTGTGTTATATTCAATGAGAATTTGGTAACTGTGGAACTCCGAAAACTAGAAGTTTTTCTGAATAAACCGATTTATGTTGGAATGAGCATTTTGGATTTGGCAAAAACTACAATTTATGATTTCCACTATAACTATATGAAAAATACCTTCAGCGACAACTGTATCGTACTGTATACTGATACCGACTCGCTCATTTATGAGATCTTTGAAGATCCTTACAAAATAATGAAACAAGATTGTCACAAATACTTCGATACATCCGATTACCCTGAAGATAATTGTTTTGATATACCTCGCGTGAACAAGAAGGTATTGGGAATGATGAAGGACGAAAACAATGGTGTTCCTATAACCGATTATGTAGGTCTTAGATCGAAATTATACGTTGTGAAGAACTCGATAGCTGATGATGAATTAAATGTAAAAAGATCTCAATGGGAGAGGGACGAATATGATTCCGATGAAATTGACTCTATGGTTCAGAATTATGGCAAATATATTGCCATAACGAAATATAATGATTGAATGACTTTTGTTTAAATGTTAGTATTTTTCTGGAAGGGGGAGGGGGTATATACCCCCCTTACCACCTCGTATCGACGCCAGTGCTACAAACTACTATCCTACAATCAATCAACTTCTCACACTCCGACCAATCACTATCCCACCAATCGACTCCCCAACCTCTGCTACTGGATGACCTTGAACGCTACGAAAAGGAACGAAAAAGTTCAGAATGGACCTTAGAATCTCTTATGGGAATTTACATGTAAAAATGGTCGGAATTGGGCTCAAACTCTTGCTGCATATCTACTTACACATTGTTTTGAATCAAATGAAATATGTTTTAATCCATTTTAATCCCTTTATATTTTTATTGGAAATGATTGTGTAAAATCAACTTCAATACAATAATTATGAAATTGAGAACATTTCAAAAATTTGTTCACATATTAGAGAATTATTATAACAATTTCAAGAACTTATTCATAGAGTGAACTCTCGATAAATCGAACATCGATAAATCAAACAGTTGTTCTGGGCTCGATTCATACATATCTTACCCAGTGTATTTTAACCTGAATGAGTCTAGAGAATCTAGTAGATGAGTAGAACTGCTGGAAGGGTCGTCAAGAGAACCACCACCTCTATAAGTCGTTCTTCTGACCACCATTGCCGCTATGAGTTGAACTTTTTGATCTAATGAATGAGACCGAAGAAAATTCGGTTCGCAAACAAATTATCCAGAACTATATATTTTTGCCCCGGAACCTCTATCCATTTGACAAGACTGAAAATGAAAAGCAATGAACAAGACAGTTACATGATACGAATTTCAATTACATTTCCATTCTCTTCGGTTATGAAAAGAATGCACATTCAAGATCATTCTTTCTATTATTTCTGCAATTTGTCACCATGCATTTTGAATGTCGGCCAGTTTCTAACACAAATTTTATTACAGAAAAACACACAAACCAAGATTATGAAGTGAGCTAGGTGCTACTCTTGTAGATTTCGAGTTATTTCAGTGGAAAATACGTGGGATAATACAATCATCATTCAGCAAAAATATGTATTCAAGTATTTCTTTCAAAAATGACAACAGACTACTAATAATCTCTATATAATCTATGCCTCATGGACCCTAATTAAATATTTTAACCATAACCCAATTACTTTTGAAAAACAGATGTCGCTGACATCACTGTAGTCGCTTCGTTTCCCATCTTTATACTCTATAATCTTTGGTTATCGCTTCTTGATGGCGCCTGCCGGAATCAAGTGTTCCTGTGTTGCCATTTAATGGCAGGAGATTATTACCTAGATATGGGGAAAATGCTCTAACATATAAATCAACTAAAAATTATACAAACCCTTATGAAACTCTCGGCATGAAATTTTGAACGCCACAACTCTTTAAATTATTATGTCTTATTGTTGTTCTGCCAGTGGCAACTGCTTCTACAGAGCGATGTTGAAATTTTTTTCATTAGAAATACAACTGGACAAGCGCGATTGAGTAATACGCCAAAAAGGATTTATAAAATCATAGTATGAGAATATATTTATAGATATAATATATATATATATATAGATATATATATATATATATATATATATATATATATATGGATTCGTAGTGCGTTGTGACCTCCGTTAAGTTCAATGGGCGACCTGACCTCCGGGTGAAGGAGTGGTGTGATTGAAATTTTTTTTGTCAATAGCTTTAGAGGGGAAGGCAAAAAATATAGGGACCTTGAGAGGGGAAAAGATTTTGCTCGAAAAAATTTTTTTCATATGAGACAGACCTTGCTACCTCCGCTTATATTTTGTATGGGTCGTGCGCTGTGTCCTCCTGCAACGATGCCAGATTTTCGGAGGACAGAAGGTAAATTAGTTCGGAATAATCATATATGGAATGCAGCTGTTCTTTCAACACATGTTTGGAAAGATAAGTGCTTTACGCTGCTCATTCCGGAGCATCGGAATAAATGAAGAAACATCGTCTTGTGCCTGACAAAGGCTTCGTGAACTAATGGTCCCTATACACGGCTATGAAATAGAACGAGAGGTTTCTCAAAGTTTCAAGCATTATAAATCGAGATACTTTTTACAGAAAAAAACAAATTCTATTGAATTGGGAAACATGCAACTGAATGTTGAAAAGATGAAGAAAAGTTAATTACTCACAACATTGCTGGGATTAATCATAATTGAACCTTTTTAGCCAAAACAAATATTATACGTTATATTAAATTATAAAAAACCATTAGATAAAGTTCAGTTTTCTATTCCTTCAATGCACGTTTGGAAAATTTTCGATGTTTCCGCCCTCCCAAAAATTTGGTTTCGTCTCGTTGCTGGACATCTTTAACGATATTCAATGAAGAATATTATACCTCTGAAGAACAATAATGCTTTCGGAGTATAATATGAAAGTCTATGTTTTCGTTAGTTTGTTTATTTGTCTTCACAGAAATCGGGAAGCAAATGTCCGGTTTGATTGTGGAATTGTGGAATATACTCAACGAGGAAATGGGCAAATATAGAATTTTCATGAACAAGTTGTTATATGAACCATTTGATTCATGGCTTTTACGGACGACGCTGGATGAACTACAAGAGATAGTGGAACTCGAAAGGGACATTTTTGTAGTGTAAGAAAATTTATACATAAAAGTCCGCGACTAGATATGTCTAACTCTCATCGGGGATAACCCTCGATAACCAATTTTAACATATTCAATTCAATCCAAATCAATGTTCAATTTGAAGGGACCTTTTGACTGGTATGGAAAGAATTAAAATTTAAATAAATATTACTGTTATCATTCCTTATGAAAAATGCTTTTCAAAGCATAGTTTCCTGAAGAATATTTCCCGAGATATGACGAGAAGCTGAAATAAAAATTTAGACAAGAAATAAAATTTACGATCTATCGTAACGAAGCGTTCAACGCTTCATTTGATTGATTCTAACAAATCATTTGATAACTTGATATTGTTTCAAGTTTTATCCATCATTGAGGTTTAAGATTTTTTTATATTGATAATAATTGTAATTATTTTTTGATTTAATTTTTCATATTGAGATTTTTTGATTTTCTGTTCTCACGTTCATCTGATGCACAATATCTGCAAGTTGAAGCATCTAATGAAAAGTAGCATAATATAGTGTACGTGTACAGGGTTAATATTGGTCGTAAAAAAAAGTTTAAATGAGCAAAATTGACGTACCTATTTTTCATGGGCATTCAGAATTCAGTACTAGGAAATGCAGTTTTCGTAAACCTAAAAATTTGTTCTAAACTATTGTTTTCTAAATGGAACAGTACGTGATCAGGCATTCAAAGTTTTGTGAATCCCACCTTGAAAGTGGTTTTCCGTCTATGATCACTTCAAATGAAAAAGGTACCTCTTATTTTTTAAATTCGCAATATGATTAAATTAAAATTGATATGATGAATAGTGAGTAGTAAGGACCTCTTGAAATATTGACCTTTGAAATTAGCATTTTTAGTGTACCAGGGGCGGACTAGGTTGTACATTTGAAGCTTACATTATCCCTGTATTATAAGGGATACCTTATCATACGAATGATTTGAATACCTTGAATATTAAGCTCAGGAAAAGGTACTCTTGTTCATTGTCGATAAAATGAACCGTTCTCGAAAAACAAAATATCAAGAGAACCTAGTCTGCCTCTGGTAAACTAAAGGAGCTCGTTTAAATTGAGTGTTTTAAGATGTCCTAACTACTGTTCATTATAACAAAGTAGCTCCAACCCGCGGCTCCGCTCGCGTATTATTTCAATTCAAAACAGTACTGATTGGTCCACAACCACACATTCATAACTCGTATCGAAGCAGAGACATGCACTTGACTACGTGACAAAGCGATCTCGATTAGATTCAACAATTTCTTGCATAAATTCGCATTCGTTCAACCTGCTGTAACTTTTAAGGTATCCATTAGAAAACTAAACGGTAAGAGAACATAGTCAGAGACAATTTTGTAGTGTTCGAAAAATTCTATATGAAAGACCACGACGGCATATGTCCAAATGCTGAGGACAACCAACGATAATCATTTTTTACATTTTCAATTCAATTCAGAATAATGTTCAATTTGAAGAGGACTCCCGACTGGCATGGAATGAATTCTTATAAAAATGAATGTGATTGTTATCTGCTCAACACTTGGTGAAACATCTTTGGTCAATTGGAAAAATAAAAACACAAGACTACGTTCACAATATTTTAATAAATTAAACATCGTCGACATCTTTCGGGTTTTATCCCATTCTCAAGACTGAAAAGTAAACGCATAAGTCAAAGAAATAAACATCGAACAACAGATGTTAAAACCGGAGATAAGCGGAAATCTAATTGATCGTTCACAATTGGTTGTTTATATTTTGAAGCAGAAAATATTTCCAAAATTTCTAGAAGATCTAGGCGTCTGCTTTTTTCACCTTCATGCAATATTCTTGTTTTATTAAAATCTATGAAATGGTTACAAGTGATACAATGATCAGAAAAACCAGTTGTTAATTTGTTTTGAGGAATTGACTTTCTATGTTCATCAACCCTTATCTTAAGAGAACGATCAGTCTGACCTATGTAAAAAGCTGGGCATTCGTCACAAAAAATTTTATAGACACCACTTTTTTCAAAAGTTGTTTAACTATCCTTTCCATTACAAAACATTGATTTTAAGTTTTTCTTGTTGGTACATACAATGTCAATTTTATTTCGTCTTAATCTACTACAAATATTGTCGCTTATTTGTGGGATATAGTTTATATAAGCAAATTTATCAATACAGTTATTAATTTGGGTGGGGTATATACTTGATAATAGTTTTTGATATTGTTTTCTGTCAATTAATTTATCTATAATATTGGGAGAGAAACCATTGTTCAATGCCAATGTCCTTAACACTTCCACTTCTTTTTCGAAATTAGCTGTTGAAAGTGGTATTGATATTAGACGGTGTACCAGGGAATGAAAAGCTGACATTTTTATTTTATATGGATGTGAACTACTATTATGGATGAGTATGTCTGAATAAGTAGGTTTTCTATACACATCAAATTCCATATGATCTTCTACTATTTTTATCTGAATGTCTAAAAAGTTTAACGACTTATTTTCATTTTCCATTTCCAATGTGAACTGGACCGACACAAAAAAAGAGTTCATCAGTTGGAAAAACAATTCAAGCTCAAAATCTGAGCCAGTCCAAATACAAAACACGTCATCTACATATCTTCTCCAGTATAGTACAAATTCAGTCACATTGTTATTAATTGACGAGAATATTTTCTTTTCCAAATGTGTCATGAATACTTCGCTTAAAAGAGGAGATAAAGGAGAACCCATTGGTAGACCATCCAACTGTTGATAGAATTTTCCATTGAACTTGAAATAACTCTGTTCAAGACACAACTGCAAAAGTTTATTTGTTCCATCTATCAATTCTGCACTGAGGGAAAAATTATTATGAAGCTGTTCGTTGATTAAATTTTCAACTTCTGTATGAGGTATTGATGGGAATAAATTTACTACATCGAACGAAATTAACCTAGCATTCGGAGGGATTTTCAGTGACTTTAATTCATCTGTAAGTTGGATTGTGTTTTTGATGGAGTAAATTGGTTCATGTTGAATCATTTTTGGTAAAATAGAATTCAGATATCTACAGAGTTTTGAAGCTGGTGCATGAGTATAGGAAACAATGGGTCTCATAGGACAATTCTTTTTATGGATTTTAGGTAGAGCATATAATTGCGGTATTCTTGGATTCATTATCGTCAAAGGAAAAGTTATTTCAGATAATACGTTTGGGCAATTTTTGATATACTTTTTGAGTGAATTTTGGAATTTCGATGTTGGGTCAACTCTCAGTTCTCGGAAGTTATCAGAGTTCAACAATAATTCTGTTTTTTGTAAATAATCAGTCTTGTTCAAAATTGTATCTGTATTGCCTTTGTCAGCTTCTGTAATTATCAGATCATTCTCAGAGGCTTTCTTTTTGATTTGTTTCAAAATTTAGAGAGTAATTTCAAGTTCAATGGAAAATTCTATCTACAGTTAGATGGTCTACCAATGGGTTCTCCTTTATCTCCTCTTTTAAGCGAAGTATTCATGACACATTAGCAAAAGAAAATATTCTCGTCAATTAATAACAATGTGACTGAATTTGTACTATACTGGAGACGATATGTGGATGACGTGTTTTGTATTTGGACTTGCTCAGATTTTGAGCTTGAATTGTTTTTCCAACTGATTAACTCTTTGTATATGTCGGTCCAGTGCACATTGGAAATGGAAAATGAAAATAAGTCGTTAAACTTTTTGGACATTCAGATAAAAATAGTAGAAGATCATATGGAATTTGATGTGTATAGAAAACCTACTTTTTCAGACATCCTCATCCATAATAGTAGTTCACATCCATATAAAATAAAAATGTCAGCTTTTCATTCCCTGGTACACCGTCTAATATCAACACCACTTTCAACAGCTAATTTCGAAAAAGAAGTGGAAGTGTTAAGGACATTGGCATTGAACAATGGTTTCTCTATCAATATTATAGATAAATTAATTGACAGAAAACAATATCAAAAACTATTATCAAGTATATACCCCACCCAAATTAATAACTGTATTGATAAATTTGCTTATATAAACTATATCCCACAAATAAGCGACAATATTTGTAGTAGATTAAGACGAAATAAAATTGACATTGTATGTACCAACTAGAAAAACTTAAAATCAATGTTTTGTAATGGAAAGGATAGTTAGACAACTTTTGAAAAAAGTGGTGTCTATGAAATTTTTTGTGACGAATGCCCAGCTTTTTACATAGGTCAGATTGGTCGTTCCCTTGAGATAAGGGTTGATGAACATAAAAAGTCAATTCTTCAAAACAAATTAACATTTGGTTTTTCTGATCATTGTATCACTTGTAACCATTTCATAGATTTTAATAAAACAAGAATATTGCATGAAGGGGAAAAAAGCAGACGCCTAGATCTTCTAGAAATTTTGGAAATATTTTCTGCTTCAAAATATAAACAACCAATTGTGAACGATCAATTAGATTTCCGCTTATCTCCGGTTTTAACATCTGTTGTTCGATGTTTATTTCTTTGACTTATGCGTTTACTTTTCAGTCTTGAGAATGGGATAAAACCCGAAAGATGTCGGCGATGTTTAATTTATTAAAATATTGTGAACGTAGTCTTGTGTTTTTATTTTTTCAATTGACCAAAGATGTTTCACCAAGTGTTGAGCAGATAACAATCACATTCATTTTTATAAGAATTCATTCCATGCCAGTCGGGAGTCCTCTTCAAATTGAACATTATTCTGAATTGAATTGAAAATGTAAAAAATGATTATCGTTGGTTGTCCTCAGCATTTGGACATATGCCGTCGTGGTCTTTCATATAGAATTTTTCGAACACTACAAAATTGTCTCTGACTATGTTCTCTATCCCTTATAGTTTACAAAGCGTCCGCACTGAAAGCCTGATAAAAACGACTTTTTCATGAAAGCTCAATATTTTTTCTCATTTCTTCGTGACATAGGAATGTGAACCCTACATGAAAACCCCCCAAAATATATTTTCTATATTATAGTGAAAGTTTCAACGGACATTCACATTTATATTAGTATATGGATAGATTTTCTTCAAATCATACTGGGTAGTTTAGAATTTATTCCAGTAAACTAGTTTTTCAGTGGCTTCATTTGGGAGGCCGTATATCCGTAGGGGGATCCGCTAGGAGAAAAAAATTATGGGAATATGTCATATTATTTTTTCAAACTATACATGATACGAATGATGTAAAAAAAAGAATAACGTTAGCAAACAAAAATTTTTCCCGCGAAATGTTGAATTTCAATATTCACAAAAATGAGCTGCGACATTCAAACAATGGAAAATCCGAGAGGAAATCACTCCTTCCCATACAACCGTTCACAAAATACATTGGGACTTCTTCTATATTCCCGAAATTCAAATGTCACCGCAATGACATCTCGATGACCTTGGCTGTTCCAACGGGCCAAAATTCAAAATCTGTTATAACGTGCATTCAAAAAAATTCGGTGTCAAGTAGGCTACTTGGAAAAAATGGCACGTTGGGTTGGGCTCGTTGGGATATTTTACTCCAGTATTTTCTGACGAAATGCACAGGGTATTTTTTATGGGAGAAGTTTTTTTTTGACAGGTAGTAGAACTCATCAAAATCAATCATTCAAACTTCCATATTGCTCACCTGTTATGAATCAATGCCGCGTTTTTAGAAAGTTGAACATCAAATAAAATACTCACTCGACTTTTTTGCGATCTGTTCGACGCACTTAAATTTTTAGTAAAAATGTAGAATTACTGAGAGAAATAGTTAATTCCAAAGTGGAGACAGAAAAATTTCTTTGTTAAACAAAAATTCACAAATCCAGCTATAAAACTCATCTAAATTGTTTTCATGAATTGGTCGTAATAATCATTGTTCGATAAAATTGAATTCATCATCGAATTCGATCAATTTGAATCATATCAACAGGTCACTATTGGAATAAATCTGCAGCATATTTCAAAACTGATGTTCGAACATAATCAATATAGAAGAAGTTTCAATACGTTCAAGTCAGATTTGGACTTGGCATTTCTCACATTTGCGGGTAACTCTGGTTCAAATAAATTGGGAAGAGTGAATATTCAAAATGTTTTCATGTTGATGAGGTCTATTACCTGTCAATACAAAGCGTTACATTTGAAGACACCGTATGTATTCAGATTGATTAGAGAAAAGGATTGTATCTAATTTAATAATTTAGATTTCATCAAACAAATGTTCATATTTTACATCTATATTGGGGACAAGCTATATTCCCCTTATAGATACGTAAAAAGCTTTCATTTTCTTTCAGTTATGCGTGGATGGTACAAAATGAATACGTTGGACGATGGAAAACAAGCATATATGAATTCCCTCATAGGACGAAGTTAAAGCTTGTCTTCCTAATGCATCACACCATTCCACTTGAAAAAGCGATAAAATAACCTTTGAGATATGCCACCTGTTGACATCTGCTCTGAGGGTGTACCAATACACATTGTTGCCTTGCCATTTACGGAGGAGGATACGTCTTTCGAGTCTCTCAGAGTTATTCATCCATATATGGCGCAGCACACTAGCGCCCGTGATATATACCCGAACTAAAAGATTGTTCAGTACATAAACAGGGTGCCTTGTGACCTCAAAACGATTTTTTGATATGTTGATCCTTGAGTCATCCTGATTCCAACAAGCTAAAAAACAAGGCGATACGTTGTCACCTCCGAAATCGGAGGTGACAGCGTTATATATGAGGTCAGAGCGTAAAACGAGTTTCTGTTTTGGAGGTGAAAATGACCCTTTATAACTATATATATATATATAGATATATATATATATATATATATATATACAGGATGATTTTTTTAAGTGTTTCATTAGAAGTTTTCGGGGAAGGAATTTTAATACAAATTCCAGATTTTGCATTTTGCATTGTTGTTTTATACCACATGATCTTGAGTTGTAAAATATTTTCAAGCAAAATCTACTTCCGGTTCTACCGGAAACGAATGTGAACTTCGTTATTTCAAATGTAACACCCTTTATAGTTAGACATATTTTTATTCTTCGTTCAATTCTACACTAATTTCAGGTATAATATGCCCAACCTCATAAGCGATTGTTGAGTTATAGCCCAATTGTCAAATTATTCGTCATAAAGATTGTCACAAATAAGTGTTTATATCTTCAAAATCTCTCATTGTAAATTTTTTTTTCCGCAACAGTGGAATAAAATAGTTGTTGTTGCTGCTATAACTTATGAGGAAATTTCATACAGGGTGTCCGAAACAAAGCTTCAAAGTGAGCCTTAATTAAACTATGAAATCTCCGTTTTTTCAAATGGCAACCATATAATTTTGTTCTTATAATCGATTGCTCGTCAAAAACTAGTTAGAGTATGCCGAACATTTCATGCCTTCAAAATCAGTAGTTTTGCCGTTATTGAATTAAATTCAATTTCACGACCAGACAGGTTTCAGTCGAATTAATTGGTACGCTCGTTTTTTTAGTAGGCTATGGTAGGAACTGTCATTCTCACCTTTATTCATAATGATCACATAAACAAAAAAAATTTCAATTCAAAACTTCCACATCAATTCTCTTAACAACCAACGAAAATTAAATAAATGCTATTCAAATAAATTTTCAAATTTATTAATTCTTCTACGACCACCTACTGTAAGGTGTTCAGGTAATAATTCTCGCATCAGTGCAACCCGCACCCTAACTTCAATTTTGTTCCTTGAATGACTGCTATTTTTATAAACCTCCCCATAGATAAAAATGAAAGAACGTCAGGTCTGGAGAACGAGAGGGCTAATCTGATGGACTATTCAATCTGATATTTTGATACATTCACCTTGAATGAAGAACATATTTTATACATCACTGTTAACGAAATTCCGATTCTGCATAGTCCCCGATTAATCAAACAACAAGTATTACGAAGTATAATTCTTAACAATGCATTATAAATGAATTGATGTATTTACTTTTGACAAAGCCTACTTGAAAATTATCTGAACAAATCCATTTCTAGATTAAGAAACCTGACTTTATTCCTGAATTTCGAATTTTATTCAATAACGGCAAAACTATTGTATTTAAAGGCATGAAATTTTAGACATACTCTAACTAGTTTTTGACAAGCAATCGATTAGAAGAACAAAATTATATGGTTGCTATTTGAAAAAAAGGGGATTTCATAGTTTTATCAAGGCTCACTTTGAAGCTTTGTTTCGGACACCCTGTATGAAATTTTCTCATAAGTTATAGCAGCAACAGCAACAGCGCACTTTATTTTATTTCACTGTTGCGAAAAAAAAATTTTACAATGAGAGATTTTGAAGATATAAACACTAATTTGTGACAATCTTTCTGACGAATAATTTTTCAATTGGGCTATAACTCAACAATCCCTTGTGAGTAGAACTGAACGAAGAATTAAAATATGTCTAAATATACAGGGTGTTACATTTGAAATAACGAAGTTCACATTCGTTTCCGGTAGAACCGGAAGTAGATTTTGCTTGAAAATATTTTACAACTAAAGATCATGTAGTCTAAAACAACAATGCAAAATCTGGAATTTGTATTAAAATTCCTTCTCCGAAAACTTCTAATGAAACACTTAAAAAAATCATCCTGTATATATATATATATATATATATATATATATATATATAATATAATATATAAAATATATATTAGACTGATTCAAAAAAATCGACTTTCTTTGTTTTCACGAAACCCCCCCCCTAATTATCCTCAGGTTATCGAAAAAAGACCTCTGTGAAAATATCAGCTCCAAATAATAACAGAATCGATTTTTTTGAATAATTTTTTTCTTTAAAAATACCTCAATATTAGCATCGAAACGAATATCTTCTGAAGCGGCCGTTTTATTGAAATATGTAGAAGGACATCACGATTATCGGAACGGCTCTTCGGAGGAAGGATTTCCAAACACAAACTCCAACCTGAAAATAAAAAAAGACAGAACAGCAAGAGAAATATATATATATATATATATATATATACCGTACTGATGAGGGCCGAAAGCCCGAAACAGCTGTCTACGGTTCATTTTCGTTTCAGAGGGTTATGTCCGTTAAATCTTTTCCATATATATATAATATATATATATATATATATATATATATATATATATATATTAGCGAGGATCCTACAGCTTCTGCCACATCTCGCATTTCGATCTCCATACTATTTTTTGCAGACGATCAAGTAATAGTTGCAAATTGTGAAGAAGATGCAGATTACATGCTCAGAAAACTTAAGGATGAGTATGAAAAGTGGGGAATGAAGATGAATATGACGAAAACTCAATACATGAAGATTGGTGAGGAGGATGAAGACCCGGATTTGAAATAAGAATGTTAAATAAATGTGAACAATATAAATACCTGGGCAGTATAATTTCAAACGAAGGAACAACAAAAAGGGATGTTAAACACAAAATTCAACAAGGTCAGAAAACTGTTAAGATACTACATTCACTTCTTTGGTCTAATAAAATCTCTTTAAAGAACTAATTAACCTTGTACAAATCGGAGTGTTGGCAAATGACCAAGAAAATAAAAAGAAAAGATAGATACCGTTGAAATGGATTATTTGAGGAGGTCATGTCCCAGCAAACACGTTACATCGCCTGACACTTTTGTGGAGTTACATTTTCAACATAAAATAAAATCTTCATTGTGATGTCGCATATGCGTCCAAAACCTAGTAATTTTGTGATATCGCTTTGTTAACGAAATGTGGAAGAAAAATTCTCGACATTTTGACGATGAATAAAGATATCTCAAATGTGATTCCCATGCGATGCAAATATTCGTTCGTATTGTGACTCATAGCCAAAGAGTGTTGAGTTACTCAGTGTTGTTATCTCAGGGGAAGCAAAATATGCTAGTTTTGCGTTTCGAAAATGCCAAAAATATGCTTTTTCATTTGGGAAAGTGCCGAAAAAATGCTGGTTATTCATTGATATTTTTTTCTATAGCTATTTCTGAAATATAAATTTTCTTCGACTCAACTTTTGAATGTGACTGAATATTGGGGTTGTGAGTTATCAGATTTCAAAATATTCCTAGGTCCTGGGTTAAATTTTCATTTTTTTATTGTAAGAACTGTTTTTCTCAAACTTGAATGAATTGAAATACGTATGGTTGTTGTGGTATAGATATTAATAAAATATGTTATATCTTAATATTCCCAAATGGATATGCACATTACTGGAAACTTCTGAATGCGGAAGAATACTCGAAGATATGCTCCATAATATGCTATATGCTTAACGCCAAAAATATACGCTATACATGAATCAAATATGCCAAATTTAGCATTAAAAATGCTGAATTTGCACCCGAGTAAGGAATTCTTCGATCTTCAACTGTAGAGAAACTACCACATCTGGGTTTTATTGCCCCTAATTACATTAGGCCGGGATATTTTTCTCTCGAGATAAGAACCCGAAAAGGGGGGTGGGTTTACGTCGTACAGATTCAACGTATAACAATTTTTAGACTTGAGTTTTTTCTTTCGGATCCATTCCATCATTTTGTGACTAGTGTTCGATTCGAGAAGTTCGCTGTTCGTTCGATCCGATATTCAAATTTTTTGGTTTTCTGCAATTTGAGTGCATTAATTGGTAAGTAAATTTTTTTAGTTATTGTTGTAAACTAAATATTTTGATATTTCATTCTACATATAATAATCGTATAATGAAGTTTTTATATGTGTGTTGGCGCAGAACTTTTTGATTTAGAAAAAAAATTTTTCTTCTGAGAATTGTTTTGATTTTTGCCGTTGAATTTATTATTTTCATTTGGTTCTGAAGATATTTAAAATTGAGTTCCAGTTTACTTGTATGAAATAATGCTGCACATGTACATTGTATCCCAAATAGCTCAATTTTGGCTCTCTTTTTGTGAAAACCATCACTAGAAACCATTTCACGATATCTTCATTTTTTTATAATTTCAATTTATTATCGGTTTCAATCATCTGGAATTCAAATTAATGAGAAGTGATTCAACATTGAAGAATAGATTGGTAAGAAATTCAATGCGAAATTCACAAAAACACAATTGAAGCATTCGAATGAATTTAAATTTTGGTTTTTGGGAAAGTTAGTATACTTGAAAGAAACTAGTCCTTTGAATTCTCCACTGGTCTAATTTTTCTAAATATGATGTGATATCGGTATAGATTTCTTAGTAATTCATATCTTTTTTTATATCACCATAATTGGAAAGCCTAGTTTTTAACTAATTATTATATCTTTAGTTAAACTGCTTTGATATCTGATCTTATTTGGATTTTTGATGTCTTATAATTTCTAAAACTAATGTTCACCTTATCCAAATTCAACATTTTTCAGTACAAAACTTATGAGGCCGTTGGGGGTAACGGCAGCAAAAATTTCGTGGTGAGATGCCTCAAAAGGACTTTCACCGACGAAACTGCCGAACTTTCTTCATGGACGGGCCAGAGGTCAAATTATAAAATTGCTGAAAGTCCCGTTATGAAGATTTTATTCAGTGAGTATTTGATATGAGTTTTTTTTTTATTGATTTGAGGTGTAGCCGCTATAATGTAAAACACAACCTTTGCAGTTATTCAAATAATTCTTGTAAATTTGTTGTCCAGAAATTTTTCAATGACTTACGGCGGGTTTCACAAAGCTTTGATTGTACCATTTAACAACCTTACGTAAATTCGAACCAATCGAATCACTCGTTTTGAAGTTTTAACGAATCGCGGTGGCTCCAATTAATTTAACGCTACAATCGAAGTTTTGTGGAACCGACCCTAAGACACCTATACGAATAAAATTTAAAAACGTTGGCAATTATATTTTTATCTTCTCATCAATTAAAATATGTTGAACCAATAAATTGAATAGTTGAACGTAATTGTTCAAATTACTCAACTTGATATTGAAAAAAAAAATATTTTAACTTATACTTTCATTCTTTTCAGATGTGGTGAGGAAGAATACAGGCATTTCGGAAAAGACTTCGAAATATATGTACAGGAATGGCTGCGACATGCCAGGCAGAGAAAAGAAAGACAGATGTAGAAACTTACTACATAGTATAAACTCAAACCTATTTTGCATCTTTTTTTGTTTACTTTTTTCCATTTTTTTGTTTTTATTTTATTCTTTCTTAATGTTATTAATCATTATAGTTTTTTTTGTTCGAATAGATTTTTTCATTATCCTCATGCAGTCAATGATTTAATCTAAAATATATGTAAATTTATTATTGGTAAATTTGCAAATCTTCTGATTGGGCGAAATGAATATTGGAATTGAAAATTTCGAATAACGTCACATATATAAAGTAATAAAATCCAAATTGAATAACAATATTTCACCTGCATTAAAAATGGTTTGATATTTATCACAAAAAACCTCTCATTAGTCAACGCAATGAGTATAACAAAATATGTCTCAAATGCGATAAGAAATGGCTTCCTATTTGAAGATATCTTTTAGAATCACATCAAAATTCCTATGCGACGTCGAAAAGAAATAAAGAAAAGTGGTCTCAAAATCAACTCGCATGAGCGTCTCAAATGTGACAAGAAATGGAGTATCGTTTGTGACCAGTTTTGCGATCGCATATTCAATTACTCATTGTTTCGAAATGCGTACTTGATGTGGAGGACATTTGGATGCATATGCGAGCGCGTGGAGAGGTAAACAGTACATCGCATAAGAGTTACATTTGCATCGCCGTGTTTGCTGGGGTCGAATATCCAGAATTGAACATATAACGAATGATGAAATAAGACGAAGGACAAATAGAATACTAAGAACATCCGAAAGAATAGAAACCCGACCGTTGATATGATATGGTGACGGGCAACGAATGGAGGATAATAGATGGCCGAAACGAGCCATCCAGTACAATATAAACAGAAAACAAAAACGAGGAAGACCTGCTACAACTTGGTTGAAGAATGTTTTTGAAATTATGAGGGATAGAACAATTCATGAGGATGATTGGATAAATCGACAAGAATTCAATTTTATACTTCATCAAATTGATCTAAAATTTTCAACCCATTGCAAAAATGAATTTGATACAAATGAGGTAATAGATCATTTCGTTTAACGGATGAATGGTCAATAACAGTTTTTTTTTTAACTGAAGATATGAACAAATTGGTCAATATCAGCCATCGTATAATAATAAGGATTTGTTTAAAAAATTCAAAGTATCAGTAAAAATATTGTTTAAAATGATATTTTCATTCTGATGCGCCTGCCTCACCACTTCCTTTACCTCCATGGTAAAGCCGCCATTGTTCAACATGCTAGCACAGACAGAATCGGAAATACTGACCAAAGTTGAGATCGCCCAAATTTAAATTTTGGCCTATAACTCGAAAACAAAAGAAGATGGCGGAATGCAGTTGATGACATTATCAGTTTCTCTAAAAAAAGACCACCGTAATGTGTCATTAATTTTCCTCCATCTTTTCGATTAAGAAATTGCAGTTAAGGTATCAGCATTTTGCGTTTCACTATTTGGATATGTAACATTTTTTTATGGATACGTGAGATATTGTGATATAAAAAATGTAATGAAACAATATTGTATGCAAATAAAACGGCTACAGGGATCTCATTCATTTATTTTGTTTTTTTACAGGGACTTGTGACAATGCCGAATAAATACTAAATACTAGCGGCGCATTGGCAGAGTGAGATATACCAATTTTTCTCAGGTACGCTTACCGAAGCTATTATAGACATTGAAAAAAATCGTTCAACCTACAGAGGAGACTCCCAAAAATAAACCTACTGAAATATACTTTCCAAAAAAAATGAAAAATATAAAAATATCTGACCACGAAGAAAATATAATTATTGGTGCAATTATATCAGCAAGTGACTAGTGATTGGTGTTTTCCGTAAGAAAATGCATATATACAAGATCTTAAAAAAATAAAGACTTATTCCAGTTAGTAAAGCGTTATTAATTTCAAATTTTTTTAATATTTGTAGAAATATCTTCATAAACAAGTTATTATTTACTTTATTTTCACAAAAATATCACCAAATAATCAATGTTTTTATGTTTTGCATTCGAGTGCATTATTTTATCTTTCGTTTAGCAGAGGGTTATCATTCACTTTCCCTACCAAATTTCAACTATATAATGAAGAAGTATAATTTCTTTGAACTGTGAACCGTTCCATACAAGGGTGGATTTACAGGGGGTTTCAAACAATTTCATACAATAATTTTAAATCCGTGATTTCTCAAATATTGTCAATATATTAGCAATAAAAACTGATTTTTTGATGTATACTATTATATAATGATATATACTATTCATACTAATCATGGGCGGTCCCAGGAGGGGTCAGGGGGATCATGACCCTGCCCAAAATCTTAAAATTGCATTGCTTATAATGAGCTCTTTGTGCAAATACACGTGTTTTCGATCAAAAAACTGTAGACCCATAGCGGTGACCTCCCCCAAAATGTAAGGCTAGGACCGCCCTCGATACTAATCAATAGTCTAAAAACCATTTGAACATGTTTGAACCATTTTTTTTAAAAGAAAATAAGTCCCTCTTTTCAAGATATGACGAGTCATATTAAAAAATCTTCCCAAGTCAGCCGAAAATACGGTATATTTATCGTGAATAAATCCCTAATGAAAATAATTGGTGACCCCTATTGTAATCCTTAATTTCTCAATGATTTCACGTTTCACCCCACATATGAAGTTTCACATTTACAGAGGGCGTAATCTACCATTGAATAACCTCTAAAGAATGTCCACAGATGACAGTTTCCATAATATGTACTCTGTAGTCTTTTGAATAACCTATTCCTCGCCTAGAAATTTGAAGTTGAAGTTATAGGTCAAGGTCATCCCCGGCAGAAGTTCTTAAGAGTACTTTTCTATTCTGATAAGAGTAGAAGGTTGAAGGAAGTGGGGCCAAAGTGGAAGTATCATGATGTGGAAAGATTATATGAGCAGGTACTTTCTTCTTTTCATTCATATTTGGGTTGTGTTAAAACCCAGAAGCATTGTCAATGATTCGACTGCAGGGCAAAACTAAAATTTATCGAACATGTTTGGCAGAATCACTTTTGTGCCTACACTTGTGTATAACATGGTGATGGAGAAGTGTTCAGCTAGAAAGTGGTATAATAGAATCGATGAAAATGTCATTCTAGGAGCTTTGCCATTTCCCAAGCTAACAAAACAGGTGAGAATGTCTCAATTCCAAAATGTCCTGTATTATTGGAGAATTTCCACAGGATCGTTTAATTATTCCTGATCCCATTCAAATGTTTCTATAATAGCTTTTTCTATTTATATTAACTCAATGACTTCTATGTAGAAATGGAGTGAAATCCAAGTAGCATTTAAATTTCATGTTTTATGTTTTGTATGATGTACGTAATTCAACATGTACATTTATTTTTCATCCGATGTTCAATATTCATTATTACATATTTTTCATAGATTTCCTTTCATCGCGCATTCCACGAATACCCCAATTTATAAGTTGTTTGTGAAATATCCATTGACATCACAATGTTTTTTTTGTGAACTTAAAATCAGTGAAATATTTTTTTTTAGTTAACTGAACATGAAAATGTCAAAGCTGTCATTTCTATGAATGAAGATTATGAACTTTGGTTTGCCAACGACAGAAAGGTAATGATTTCAAATCATATCGTCGGTCCAATACCACTGTCAAGAATGTGCTTTTTGCCTATGTGCAGTATGTCTCAATTATATTCATAGTATCAAAGCCAAAATCGCGAAAGAGTTTGCTTATCCCCTCTGCTACTTCTAGCTTAGAGCCACAAAATAAAATCTCCAGTTTATAGCACTGTATTCAATTTTTAAAACGCAGTTTTCTTGTAACATCAATAAAGCACATTCGTGACTTTGGCATTGGATCGATGATATATGTATATTAAAATCAAGTAGAAATTAAGGCGTCACTGAAATTGTCAAGGTTGTATTTATTGTTGTGCTTTGAATTTTCTATTGATTCTGTTTGATTTTTTGTATTCTATATTCATTAGTTTCAAATTAGTTGATGTTTTCTCAAAAAGGAGGTACAAGACAAAAAATTTCTTATGCTAGTTGCTATCCATTCATTCTGTAATTTCACAAAAGCTTTCTTCGACACGACTTCGTAAGTTTGAATCTAGTGCCAAAATGCAGAAAAATTTGACGTCCTGATATCTGAAATTTTTTAAATAGCCATTAAAATTCTGAACAAACCAACAAATTCTTAAGGAAGTTTCTTGCTGAATTGTATCAAAAATTTTGGAAAATATGATGATACTTCAGTTGAGATGAAATAGATCGTGGGTTTAACTTTTTTTTTTCATTTCATATGAATGAGATGCTATATGGAAGAATATTGGACTTCTCTATCTAATGTTATTATTTCTCCTTTATACAGGGTGTCCCAGAAGTCGACGTCAAGCCGAAATCGGGTAACAGGCTGAGTCATTATTATTATTATTATTATCATGAACAGGGGTCGTTGTGGCTTCATTCAGCCTTCCGGGAACTTCGACCGCAAGGATCTTTTGTTCTTTACCCAACTCGTTCATTTAAATCCCAAGGAGGCCATCAATGGTGTTGATGAACCCAGCGACCTCCTTAGGAGCCTTGGCGGTTATTTCATGTGGATCCAGAACCGACTTCCCCATGTGAATGGTTCTTAGTTCCGCCAGTTCTGGACACTTGCATACCATGTGTTCAGCCGTTTCCTTCTCTGATCCACATAGCCTGCAGGTTTCATCTGCTGACTTTCCCATGCGATACAAATGATATTTATATCGACAGTGTCACGTCAGCAGACCCACCATTACTCAAAGCTCAGCTCGTGGCAGCTTTATGAGCTTCCTGGTGTAGGTCGACGAGAATTCCACAAATCTCTTGGCTTGCGCAAGTCTGGGAGTATTTCTCCAGAGCGTTATTTTGTTTGCCGCTTCCCATTGTTGGACCGCTTTCTTGTATTGGTCTATTCCAAGCCCACAGAAAGGTTCAGGTCCAACAGGCTTCAGCCTTGAAGCCTTCTTCGCCAGTTCGTCGGCTGTTTCATTTCCCTCAATACCACAATGGCTGAGTCATAGTGGTCATAAGAAAAATATTTTAAAGAATCTAAGTTGTGTATTTTTCAAATTATATTCCATGTTGTGTTGTATCGTATTGTTCCAGAAAATACACAACCTGTGATGATTCTCGAACTCCTGGTGCTACAATTTTTCACTTTTTCAAATTTCATTTTTCCCATGTTATCCCGGCTACGTAGACTTCTGTGGCACCCTGTATAATTAAATTTTTTATATAATTAATTTTTCTTTCATATAATTTATTTTTCTTCAAAGAATCAATTCCAATGCTTGTCTTTGCAGTCATAGATACAAGCTGCAAAGAGCAAACAATATAGAAACTCAAAGAGAGTATTCCTGATCGGAGTGCCATTTGGAATTTCTTACCTTTTTTTTCGGTGTATTCTTGTTCAATGTATTCAGAACAGGTACACAAAGTGCTTGATAGAATAATACTGAAATTTTTTTTGGTTATATCATGTTTTGTGTTTTATCTTGTTCATCAATATCTATTTTCTTTTTCGGTAATTATAAAATATAGCTATTTTAATTTACATTTGTTTTTATTTTTTTGTGAGTTCATATTTTTCTTCACAAATATTATCAATTGAGTAATTGAATTGTATGCATTTCAGAGGTGGAATGAATTAGGAATAGATTTCTTACAATTGTCAACAGCAGATATTTTTGACACCCCATCACAAAAAAAATTAATTACTGGTGTAGCTTTCATCAATAAATATATCGATAGAAATGATGGCTCAACAGTATATGTCCACTGCAAAGCTGGAAGAACCAGAAGTGCAACACTAGTTGGATGCTATTTGATGAAGGTATGTGTCATGTATAATTGTTTCGGTAATCTTGTACTAGCAGGATGTAAGAAATTGAAAACCAATTTGAGCAGGCTCAACTTTGAATTTTGCATTTTTTAGAGTTTTCTTTATGAATAAATCTCATCAGAATTTATAATTCTAACAATCACATTTATTTTTCAATAAAAATTATTATTTTTATTTTTCTATTTAAAAAGGGCTGTCTTATAGCCCTTTGGTAATTGTCATTGGTAATTCCTATACACAAGAAAGGCGATACTTCATCAGTTGGAAATTATAGACCGATTTCCCTGCTGAGTGTCATTTCGAAAATTATGGAAAAAGTTGTGGTTCGTAGATTGAGCAAATTCATGGACAAACATGACATTATTGTGAGCGAACAACATGGTTTCAGATCAGAACATTCCACTGAAACGGCCGTCACCGAGTTTGTACAGCACGTACACAATTTATTAGATCGAAAAGAATATGTCCTCGCTTTGTTTTTCGACCTGTCTCGCGCTTTTGACTGCCTAGACTTCAAGTTTATATTAGATAAGATTCGGACACTTGGACCTAGAGGTGAAATGGAAGAGTGGATAGCGTCATATTTTCAAGGACGCAGTATAGTAGTTAAAATTAAGGATAAGTATTCTAAGAATTATAATATCGACTCTGGTGTCATTCAGGGTAGCAACACCGGATCGTTACTATTTTTACTGTTTGTAAACGATCTTCCTAGACATATTACTTTAGGACGCGTGTTTTTGTATGCGGATGATACTTCTATAGTAATATCGGCAGCAACAAAAGAAGAACTTAACATCAAAGCAAGCAGTGTAGTACACGAGTTCAGCCAGTGGTGTCTCAGGAATAAATTGATGTTAAACCGTTCAAAAACCGTCTGCCTCAATTTTCATAAGAACTCTAATACAAAAGCTGAAAATCTCCAAGTGAAAATAGATAATGAACACCTTATAAGTCCTGTAAAAACTATCAAATTCCTAGGAGTTTTACTAGATGAGAAACTCAAATGGGGAGATCATATCGAAGAAGTCTGCAAAAAAATGAACAGTGGATAGTATGCTCTGCTGAATCTCAGACATACATTGAATAAAGAGGGGCTAATGAGCGCGTATTATTCATTAGTATACTCTAGAATGAGTTATAATGTTATTGCCTACGGAGCCGCAACTGAAAGCAAAAGAGTATTTGTCTCACAAAAAAGGATTATTCGCCTAATGTTTGACTTGCACCCTTTGGACTCTTGCCGACCAATATTCAAAGAACAAAAAATTCTCACGTTTACTTGTATATATTTATTGAAGGTACTCTGCTATGTGTATAAGAATTGTGGACAATTTGAGAGTGGGCGATAGCCATTTCTATGACACCAGACATGCTAAACAATTGAAACTGTCCAAATTTAATTATCATGCTTACAAGAAAACACCAGTGTATGCAGGGTGTTGTTTCTTCAATATGTTGCCCCTTGAGTTGAGAAATGCCGGCTCTCTCACGTTGTTCAAGAGACAATTGATTAGTGTGCTTAGGGAAAATGTATTTTATGACATTACAGAATTTAAAAATTTCAGTAATGATTGAGGTTTTGAAATATTTGGAAGTATATGTTTATTTTTCAATTAATCCTATGACCTGTCCAATACAAATTTTTTTTGTCTCGATGGATTAATAAATGCTTATTATTATTATTATTTAAGTCAAACAGGAGGCCCGTATTATATCACAGGCCACCTTAAAATCTTTTGTCAATGCGCATGAGTAAATGTCAAAAATAAGGAAAACTTTATCTAAGGAAGGCCTCTATTTGCGTTCGGATAACTATCTATTATATGATCCAAATGCCTAAATATTCATAGGATTTGGCAACATTGATGCTACAATACAGGGTCGCCTCAAGATTACACGCTGAAAGTACAATATAACCAAAATTTTTAACAATATTGAGTAATATGCGTAATTATTTCTTATGGCAACTAAATTATTGTTAAATCGATTGAACAATTTATATCATACATTTTACTTTTTTTAGAGGTGGGGTTGGACACCAGATGAGGCTGCAGATTTTATGCAATTCAAAAGACCACATATCCTTTTACATTCCCCACAATGGGAAGCTCTGAAGTTATATCATAAGGAACAAGTATTAAAAGGCAGTGAAAATAGATAGGAAGAATTTAAGCCCTAGAAAAGCGAAAGTAGGATAGATCTTTCATGTATCAAATCATTCTTTGCAAAATCTTATGAAGGCTTGTCTGTTTCCAATATTTCACATATGGAAGCAACTTGAATATGTTATATGGAGGGATGAAGAAACCCTAAATACTTCAACCATGGTTGCTGCATAGACAGAGAAAAAAGAGGTTTATCTAACCATTTCCTTAGTAAATCTAGACATACATAGTTATCACTTAACATACCTAATTTGGTGACAATAATTCATGTTTTCCTATCTAAGTAGCAGAAACTATTTTGTTAATTAGATTAAGCTGTCAAACATATTTTAATTGCTAAATCAGTTTTGTAAATCTACATAGATCAAGATAATTAAAATATGATATTTGTCATATTCTACTCAGAGAAAACTCAGAAATCCTAGAAAATTACTCTTAGCCATGTAAGATGTGTTATTATCAAGAAACAATGATCTAATAAGTGAGTAAATGACAATATCAATAGATAGTTAAAGCACAATAGCAAAGAATTCGATATATAAATTCAGTTTTATACAATATTCCTAATTTGTTTAATAAAATCAATTTATTCTCAATTGTTCTTTTAGTTTCTACTGGGACTTGGAATTTCAGAGATGAAGTTACTCGAATATTTGTTTGACCTATTCGAATTTAATTGAATAAATTCAAATATTCGAATGTATATGAATATTTGTTTTGTTATACATAAACATCTGCAATTATAAGGAGATTAAATGAGAAAAAATTCACACATGTCTGTTTATCTATAGATATCCAATATTTAGAAATCACAAATTTTCTGAAATGAAATATGATAATTGTAAGAAGTAAAAGACTGTATTGAAATAAACGACTCTTGGAAAGTTCGTTTGTTGAATTGAGCAAGTTGAATATTTGAACAAATTTAATTTGTGATTCAATTGAAATATATCCAATAATGTCAGTACCTATTTTTTTGTGCCTTCTTCTGAATCTGTTCGAACCTAGATCTGGTAAATTTTTTCATTTATTCACATTCCTACTTTCTATTCTATTCGAAGATTGCTGATGCCTTTTACTAATAGCAACCATCACAGCTAGGGGAATCCCTTTCGTTTAGCCTATTTTCTCCACATGTGTTACACAGTTGCACATTCTAACACGAACTGACCATTGAAATGATACTAATATTCAAATGATTTCACTAATAAGAATATTGGAATAATTTGTATATTTGAGTAATTCGAATATATCTGATGACAGAGAATTCGAATATGATTCCGAGCCCTAGTTTCTATATAACTGGAGTTGCACACCAAAGAACACTCGTACTCCTATTATGTGTCATTCGTTATTTATACTAACATTTGTCAATTTTATGTTCAAAAAGAAACATTAAGGAAGGAAAGGAGCATTTACATTATTTTTGTTGAACGGAGTTGTATGTGCATATCAGTTATTGAGTAGGTATCAATTGACCGAAAAGTCAGTGCACTGAAGATTCATTCCTTCGAAAATTGAATGAACAGAGGAGTCAGTGGACTGAAAATGACGCCCACTTTCTTCTGAGTGGCCATCTGGCCGGAGTGCAATTATCTCTCTTCTCCATCTTCCCTTTCATTGACGTTGCGGGATGTTAGGCAACTAACTTTACAAAACGTGTTGATATAATTATGGCATAAACCATGAAAAATATGACAATTTCATTCATTCCAACTTCCACAGCCAGTGCGGTTTGTTGTAAACATAACCTTTAAAATTTACTCAATTTTGAAAACAATGTTGATGAATCAAGTCAAGTGACCTCAATATAATCCTACTACCTAGTCCTTCTATCCTACTAACATTATAAATGCAAAAGTTTGTGAGGATGTGAAGATGATTGTTACTCTTTCACGTCAGAACTACCGAACGGATTCAGATGAAGCACGGCCTACTAAATCTAACAGGCCGGAAGGTTAGACGTTGCCGTTGTTACGAGTAGCGTGTCTAGTGGTACGCGTAGATATAGACAGTATACGTTTTTCTTGTGCAATTCGCACTGTTTTCGATATAATTTCGAATTTATTTCAATTCACAATGTAATAAAGAACTGTAGGGAGGAAAACAAAACAGCATTTCGTTTATTTGCGAATAATTTCTCAATATTTTATCGCAAATAATCCAGAACTCACCACGAGGAGGTAGCTGTGTTATTGAGTTCCACAAAATTACAATCAGAATGAAAATTATTTTACTTTCTGAAGCGGATAAAATAGGTGGATGAATATCAGAAGAGGAAAAAAAATATTATTTCGCTATCGAAAATGATTCAATTCTGAACATATTTTTTTTGAACATAAAATAAATCCTATAATAAAGTCTGAATAAATAAAAACAATTCTGATAACTGACGACTAAAAGTTAGTAATTTACTGTCGGAAGGAGTAGTTCTTAGGATTCTATCACTAACCATTATAGAATAATTATTAAGGAAGATATTACTCAAAATTTTGGGACCTAGAGGTAAAATGGAAGAGTGGATAGCGTCATATTTTCAAGGACGCAGTATAGTAGTTAAAATTAAGGATAAGTATTCTAAGAATTATAATATCGACTCTGGTGTCATTCAGGGTAGCAACACCGGATCGTTACTATTTTTACTGTTTGTAAACGATCTTCCTAGACATATTACTTTAGGACGCGTGTTTTTGTATGCGGATGATACTTCTATAGTAATATCGGCAGCAACAAAAGAAGAACTTAACATCAAAGCAAGCAGTGTAGTACACGAGTTCAGCCAGTGGTGTCTCAGGAATAAATTGATGTTAAACCGTTCAAAAACCGTCTGCCTCAATTTTCATAAGAACTCTAATACAAAAGCTGAAAATCTCCAAGTGAAAATAGATAATGAACACCTTATAAGTCCTGTAAAAACTATCAAATTCCTAGGAGTTTTACTAGATGAGAACCTCAAATGGGGAGATCATATCGAAGAAGTCTGCAAAAAAATGAACAGTGGATAGTATGCTCTGCTGAATCTCAGACATACATTGAATAAAGAGGGGCTAATGAGCGCGTATTATTCATTAGTATACTCTAGAATGAGTTATAATGTTATTGCCTACGGAGCCGCAACTGAAAGCAAAAGAGTATTTGTCTCACAAAAAAAGGATTATTCGCCTAATGTTTGACTTGCACCCTTTGGACTCTTGCCGACCAATATTCAAAGAAAAAAAAATTCTCACGTTTACTTGTATATATTTATTGAAGGTACTCTGCTATGTGTATAAGAATTGTGGACAATTTGAGAGTGGGCGATAGCCATTTCTATGACACCAGACATGCTAAACAATTGAAACTGTCCAAATTTAATTATCATGCTTACAAGAAAACACCAGTGTATGCAGGGTGTTGTTTCTTCAATATGTTGCCCCTTGAGTTGAGAAATGCCGGCTCTCTCACGTTGTTCAAGAGACAATTGATTAGTGTGCTTAGGGAAAATGTATTTTATGACATTACAGAATTTAAAAATTTCAGTAATGTTTGAGGTTTTGAAATATTTGGAAGTATATGTTTATTTTTCAATTAATCCTATGACCTGTCCAATACAAATTTTATTTGTCTCGATGGATTAATAAATGCTTATTATTATTATTATTTAAGTCAAACAGGAGGCCCGTATTATATCACAGGCCACCTTAAAATCTTTTGTCAATGCGCATGAGTAAATGTCAAAAATAAGGAAAACTTTATCTAAGGAAGGCCTCTATTTGCGTTCGGATAACTATCTATTATATGATCCAAATGCCTAAATATTCATAGGATTTGGCAACATTGATGCTACAATACAGGGTCGCCTCAAGATTACACGCTGAAAGTACAATATAACCAAAATTTTTAACAATATTGAGTAATATGCGTAATTATTTCTTATGGCAACTAAATTATTGTTAAATCGATTGAACAATTTATATCATACATTTTACTTTTTTTAGAGGTGGGGTTGGACACCAGATGAGGCTGTAGATTTTATGCAATACGCCGCATTAGTGATGACGTCACAAATTTCTGTTCTATGGTCTGGGTTCCAAACAAACTTCATTTACAGGGGATTTAGTGAGGGCGAATAATTCTTTTGCGTTTGTAGAATATCTGAAAGTATTTTTGACTTGAAGAAACTTGTTGTGTGAATCGAATCATCATCCCAATTAGATTAAAGTGAGTATATTTGTTAATTCATTGTTTAATTTCGAATAACACGAGGAAATCTACTCGGATAGAGGTTATGTTATTTCAAGCAGTTTATTTGTACTTAATTATTTTATGTAACTTTAATCGTTTTTCTATTTATTAGATGGCCGAAAAGAGAGTTATATCTATGACAACAATATTTTCATTTTTCGAAGGAAATATGAATCTTTTTCAAAGAGGCGAAAACTCCTACTGTAGTGGAAATGTAGTTCGAGTTATATACGACTCAGAGGTACAGCCAACTCTTCTTAAAGGAGAGGTGAAAACAAGTATGAAAAACAGATGCTATTCAATTGAGGTAAGATGTTATTCAGATCAATTTGCACAAAATGAATATTAATAATTACTTTCAATTACTCCATGATTGATTGCATTTCATTCAAGTATTATTTATGGGAAATTTTTTTTATAGATATCTCTAGACGTAGAACATGGTATTGTTGCTGCATCACGCTCATGTCCTAGAGGTCAGGCAAAATGCCACCATATGGCAGCAGTATGTATTTTTGGCCATCACAACATCAGTGTGACTGACAAAGCATGTACATGAAATGCACCAAAAAGACAAGCAGAAGACAAATCAACTCCAAATATATAATATAAATAAAATAAATATAATATAATAAATAGATATATAATATATAAAAATAAATATATATAATAATTTATCTCAATATTTTCCAACAATCTATATAGAGCGTGAAAATTTTTGAATGAAGGGATCCCCGTAAACAACTGGCACAAGTTATTATCCTTCTCAATAACTCTATAACTGAACGCTGTTTGGGCAGCATTTTCTAGTTCAGCAATCCGCTTCTTCAAAAAATAATTCTCCGTCTGAAGTATTGCTATCGATGGAGATGTTGAGATGTCTGATGTCTGAATTTGATTTTTGCACTGTTCATCTGAAACTCTGTAAATGCAAGATTATTAGAACATGCTAGAAAAAAATATTTCAAATGCAAATATACCGTTCATCTGGATCCACTGATTCTGAAGTTACCGTGCAGGTAACCGTAACAGGTTTCCTCCTTCTTTCAGGAGAAGTGAAACGCATTCGTTTATTCGCATTGTGTGCGAATAATGTCGGTAGGTTTTCTTTTTTTCCATCAACAAAATGGCATGAACACAAGCGTGCATGTTCTCCTGCCTCTATATCCCGCCTGCAAAATCAAATGTAAAAATAAAGGGTTTCTTGTAAATGAATGAACCTACCTAACAAATTTTAACCGTTGACTTCGTAGCTTTGAATCCTTAGGAAACTTGAAAAATTTACACGATTCCTTTTCACTGTAATGTTTACAGTCAGGAGCCCAACACATGACCATCTGAAATGAAAGTATGAAATTCGTCAATTAAATGAAAATTTTCACATCTGAAACGATACTATGAAAATGATGTATGAAGATATGGATTTTTATACAAAATTCATTGATAATTTCTATAAAGCCTTCGATTAATAATGAAAATAGACTAAAAATCCATATTTTGAGGTTAGGATGTTATAATAAATATGAATTTTTTCGGCTTGTTATAAGTGTAAATGAAATATTATTGGTATCAAGATATAGCACTTTGCAACAATTATTTGAATACTTACTTTGAAACTCTTAATTTGATCAACTTAATAAAATATAGATGACAATATGCTAAAACACCCACTAAAATCGCTTTGTTTGGAACCCAGACCATAGAACAGAAATTTGTGACGTCACACTAATGCGGCGTATTCAAAAGACAACATATCCTTTTACATTCCCCACAATGGGAAGCTCTGAAGTTATATCATAAGGAACAAATATTAAAAGGCAGTGAAAATAGATAGGAAGAATTTAAGCCCTAGAAAAGCGAAAGTAGGATAGATCTTTCATGTATCAAATCATTCTTTGCAAAATCTTATGAAGGCTTGTCTGTTTCCAATATTTCACATATGGAAGCAACTTGAATATGTTATATGGAGGGATGAAGAAACCCTAAATACTTCAACCATGGTTGCTGCATAGACAGAGAAAAAAGAGGTTTATCCATAGATATAGATTAACTAGATGGGCCCTGTCAGATGTAAACAGAGGCAAAAATGAAGAAAAGATCTCAGTGTTTACATTCCCCCCCCCCTGCTGTTTATAAACATTAACCTAACCTAGGGTATTTCTGTTATTTTCAAGATATTTGCGCTAGTATTCGTGATCCTAAGTTTTAATGTGCCTTATATTGATATTGAAGTTCATTTACTTCAGAAAAATGTCGAAATATTGTATTATTTGCAAGACATGTGAAAAACATTATTATTTATAAACAGCAACAAACAACAAAGGTGAGTACAGTGGCGTCAGTTGATTATGGGTAGTGGGTAGAAATTTCGTATTGTATTGATATTTGTTGTATGTTAGATCATACGATAAAAAAATAGGTATCAATAAGAATTTTTCCACATAGATCAAAGCAGTTTTCTTCATTATGACCAGAAACAAAGTATCTTGATATTAGCTCTTTGTCGAGTTGGCATAGAGGAGTAAAGAATTTTTTAAAGTCAATTTTCTATTTCAGATCGCCAACATCTTTAATTTCAACTGATCCTGATATTCAAAATGAACATTCAGAGATAAGGTAGAGTCCCAAATATTGAACTCGAGAAAGTACTTCTCATACTTTCACAGCATCAGAGACTGAGAAGGCTATGATGAATGTTAGTGCTGACTTTCCTTCACAGAGGTAACTGTTCTATTTCTATTAAGATATTAGAAACACACTCATTTATTCATACTTAATTCACAACTCTTTCATTATGAATTAGCACGAGATTGATTCCACCTCTATTTGTATACGGTTTATGACCTCGTGTTCTTGGGTATCATGAAATGACACTTAATTATTAAATGCAACATTTACTTCCAAGATGAATGAGAAATATTGAATCAGAAAAGGAACATAAAAAAATAATGTGATTCTTTTGCAGATCACCAGCTTCTTCTATTACTTTCACAGCATCAGAGGCAGAAAAGGGATGAATATCTGAGCTGACCCTCCACAGAGGTAATTTGATGAAGCTCAAGTCATCTGTAATGAGCTTGAAATGCTTACAATTATTGTTAGTTGACGAGATACATTCAAAACTCAAAATTAGAGAGATGTATGGAAATTTGACGAAGGCCTCAATGTTCGAGATCAATTATGCGAGCAAGGTGAAAAATCATTGAGGCTTATGAATTCAAGTGTGAATTTGTTTTCAAATAATTACAGTGTTGTGAAACTAATGATAATAAGGACGATGATTGATTTGCCTGGAGACATTTTTCAAAATTTTGCCAAATGGATATTGCAATATACCAATATTATAATGGATTGAATATGTACAATGCATTGCCAATATGTATTGTATATGAGGTGTACTGATGATTTGAATCAGTTCATGAGACTGATAATAAGTGAGATTAGAAGTAGATAAGGAGCATATGATGATGAAACTTTATTTTGATGTTTATATTCTAAACTTTGTAGCTCAAAGTTAATAAAATGTTTACTACCACTACTACCTATTCTAGAAGAAGAACATATAATGTATGTTCATGTATCTCTTTATCTGATTATGTGAATTGAATTTTTGATTAATTTAATATTTTTTCTATTTATTTTTTTTGAAACTGTGCTTTGTTTGAGCTCGTGAAGGGGCACTTGCATACAAGATATAGTCTTAGGTAATGGCCTCTTTTTATGCTATTCATGATTTCCTGAATATACTTGTAATTATTATGTAACAGCTTAATGAATAAATTTGATTGATCATCAGTATGGATGAAAAATTGGTGGAACTGACATCCTGTCTAACATCCACTATTCTTTCCAACTATAAATTAAATTGCTGGTTTTTGAATTCAATAAATTCCTTTCGAAAACTGTTTTTTTTAGTTTATGCATTATATCCATGGGCCTCGTCTTAACAATAAACATTCAGGTGAGATTCATGGTGTATTTGTCGATAGAAAAACAGACTTCACCAATCTACCTGAAATCTTCAATCTGAAATGGGAAAAGACAAGAGCAGAAAAAAACAAATTATAATGAATAAAATTGTTTTCAAATTAACCAACCATTGCAGAAATGGAAAAGATAATGATCTGAACAAAAATTAAATTCAATGTCTTATGTACAAATCAGGTTTTCTTCTGATTTTAGAATATTTTTCAATGAACATAAATATACGTCAAACATTTTTCCTTAATCGATCAAAGCTCTTATTGAAAAATAATTATTCATCTCACAGAAGAGAATATTTTCAATACTACAGTTCAAATAAAAAAAAATATTCGAAGACTTTCGATTTGGTCACACTAAGATGATACACGAATACCATTTGTTGCAATGAACTGAAACCACCTAATGTGATTCTAACAGTGTTAAATTTTCTCATAGACTTCAAAATATATCTACACTATTTCGAAATATAGGTATACCACTTCCACAGGACCTTACGTTCTCATTAGAAATTATGTAATTTTTTAATTCTTAAAAAGTGTCTGAACTACATTAATTTACTTCAAGAGATATGAAATCGTATAATATTCCAATCATTTTCTCTCATTTTGTAAACCTATAATTATTTAGATAATGTACCGTCGCTAATAACCATAGGGTGGAACCGATTTATTTCTTAAAAAAAAATCCTTTTGATCTCTGTTCATGAAGTTATATTTATTTCGTTTAAGTACCCCTAAAAAATGCACGACACTGCCGTTTGTTTATATCATGTTTACATCGACCTGTCAAAATTCAAAACAAAAACAAACTTCGCTTTGTATATCTGATCTTCAATTTCATTCTATTGATATCGCCCTCAGGGCCTATCTATGTAAATATATATATCTATGGGTTTATCTAACCATTTCCTTAGTAAATCTAGACATACATAGTTATCACTTAACATACCTAATTTGGTGACAATAATTCATGTTTTCCTATCTAAGTAGCAGAAACTATTTTGTTAATTAGATTAAGCTGTCAAACATATTTTAATTGCTAAATCAGTTTTGTAAATCTACATAGATCAAGATAATTAAAATATGATATTTGTCATATTCTACTCAGAGAAAACTCAGAAATCCTAGAAAATTACTCTTAGCCATGTAAGATGTGTTATTATCAAGAAACAATGATCTAATAAGTGAGTAAATGACAATATCAATAGATAGTTAAAGCACAATAGCAAAGAATTCGATATATAAATTCAGTTTTATACAATATTCCTAATTTGTTTAATAAAATCAATTTATTCTCAATTGTTCTTTTAGTTTCTACTGGGACTTGGAATTTCAGAGATGAAGTTACTCGAATATTTGTTTGACCTATTCGAATTTAATTGAATAAATTCAAATATTCGAATGTATATGAATATTTGTTTTGTTATACATAAACATCTGCAATTATAAGGAGATTGAATGAGAAAAAATTCACACATGTCTGTTTATCTATAGATATCCAATATTTAGAAATCACAAATTTTCTGAAATGAAATATGATAATTGTAAGAAGTAAAAGACTGTATTGAAATAAACGACTCTTGGAAAGTTCGTTTGTTGAATTGAGCAAGTTGAATATTTGAACAAATTTAATTTGTGATTCAATTGAAATATATCCAATAATGTCAGTACCTATTTTTTTGTGCCTTCTTCTGAATCTGTTCGAACCTAGATCTGGTAAATTTTTTCATTTATTCACATTCCTACTTTCTATTCTATTCGAAGATTGCTGATGCCTTTTACTAATAGCAACCATCACAGCTAGGGGAATCCCTTTCGTTTAGCCTATTTTCTCCACATGTGTTACACAGTTGCACATTCTAACACGAACTGACCATTGAAATGATACTAATATTCAAATGATTTCACTAATAAGAATATTGGAATAATTTGTATATTTGAGTAATTCGAATATATCTGATGACAGAGAATTCGAATATGATTCCGAGCCCTAGTTTCTATATAACTGGAGTTGCACACCAAAGAACACTCGTACTCCTATTATGTGTCATTCGTTATTTATACTAACATTTGTCAATTTTATGTTCAAAAAGAAACATTAAGGAAGGAAAGGAGCATTTACATTATTTTTGTTGAACGGAGTTGTATGTGCATATCAGTTATTGAGTGAACAGAGGAGTCAGTGGACTGAAAATGACGCCCACTTTCTTCTGAGTGGCCATCTGGCCGGAGTGCAATTATCTCTCTTCTCCATCTTCCCTTTCATTGACGTTGCGGGATGTTAGGCAACTAACTTTACAAAACGTGTTGATATAATTATGGCATAAACCATGAAAAATATGACAATTTCATTCATTCCAACTTTCACAGCCAGTGCGGTTTGTTGTAAACATAACCTTTAAAATTTACTCAATTTTGAAAACAATGTTGATGAATCAAGTCAAGTGACCTCAATATAATCCTACTACCTAGTCCTTCTATCCTACTAACATTATAAATGCAAAAGTTTGTGAGGATGTGAAGATGATTGTTACTCTTTCACGTCAGAACTACCGAACGGATTCAGATGAAGCACGGCCTACTAAATCTAACAGGCCGGAAGGTTAGACGTTGCCGTTGTTACGAGTAGCGTGTCTAGTGGTACGCGTAGATATAGACAGTATACGTTTTTCTTGTGCAATTCGCACTGTTTTCGATATAATTTCGAATTTATTTCAATTCACAATGTAATAAAGAACTGTAGGGAGGAAAACAAAACAGCATTTCGTTTATTTGCGAATAATTTCTCAATATTTTATCGCAAATAATCCAGAACTCACCACGAGGAGGTAGCTGTGTTATTGAGTTCCACAAAATTACAATCAGAATGAAAATTATTTTACTTTCTGAAGCGGATAAAATAGGTGGATGAATATCAGAAGAGGAAAAAAAATATTATTTCGCTATCGAAAATGATTCAATTCTGAACATATTTTTTTTGAACATAAAATAAATCCTATAATAAAGTCTGAATAAATAAAAACAATTCTGATAACTGACGACTAAAAGTTAGTAATTTACTGTCGGAAGGAGCAGTTCTTAGGATTCTATCACTAACCATTATAGAATAATTATTAAGGAAGATATTACTCAAAATTTTAGGAAATTTGTTCAAGATAATTTCAGAAACCTGCTGACATAGTGAACATTAAATTTGTCGTGATAAATATCTCAAGTAAATAAACATTTCAAAACGTCTCTCTGAAATTTATATTGTAGAATTGAGCAGTGTCCTTTTCTTCAACGTTGGAAAAGAAGTGAGAAATTGCCTTGTCTTTGAAATGACCACCAAAGTCTGAAAATGAATCGATCTGATCTTGTTTGTCGCAATCGATGTAAGCATAATCATAATGGACAACTAATTTTTGTCTCCATACCTCAGGATCAGTTCTTTTTGGAGTAATTGAAGACGTCATGTAACTCAGTTGATTTGGAAAAATTGAAGGAAATGCATCATCAGTAGTTAATTTAGGAATTTTTCGCGGTATATTTATAACTGAACGACTGAACCTTAGGCGGTTGGATAAGAGTTATTTTTCAAAATATGGGAATCTCCAAAATGTTTTATACAAACTAAATTGTCTTCGTTGATTTTAAAACTACTTTCTCTATGAATTGCGTTAAGCCATTTTCTAACTTCTAAATACTAACACCTTCTTTTCTCATTAGTGGACTTATAGTTGCTTTTGCAATCGGGGCAGAGTACTCAAATCTAAGATTTCCAAATGAAATTTTAATAAATATTAAAATGAAAAACCTCCCTGTTGATTATTCCTTCCAGATATGAACACTTAAAGTCGAAAAATTCAATGATGAACCGATACACACTGATCTTGCAACTGCAACACTTATCTTCACTTTCTTTGTTGATTAAAAAACCAATCACACGCACACAGCGAAAAAACACAAACCTCTTTACACGCTTCCCTGTCGAATTTTGGATACGCTTTTACTCTCACACCTTCCGACCTTCCTCACAGAACTGAAACCTGCAACTGGCGTGTAACACCTCGAGCTCAATAGGCAACGTCGCGTTTTAAGGCAACATTCTGGCCTGTTAAATATCGTAGGCCGCGGATGAAGCTTCACATCAATATGTTTATCTATCCGAATAACATAATTTATAAAAATTTTGTGGTATTTCAGCATTAAACAATGAGAAAATATCAAGCGAGTAGAAAGAATGCCTGCTTCTCAGAGCTATAAGTGCCATTCGTCAAAATACATACGTCGTGAATCATCCATGTTATTCTTACGGTGATATGCAAAAATGACCCTTAGCCTCGATCGATTCTGGCAACTGGGTGAAACTATGAAATATCGAAGTACATCAACCAAGCTATTATCAGCTGGGATATAGGCTTCTTCAAGATTTTTCGTGTTTCAGGATGATATTGGAATAATAATTAATAATAATAACAATAAAGTCTGTGTCTGACTTCCATGCTAAGCACATGTGCTTCTATCGTAGTATCGAATTAAATCAAAGTCCCAACTGAAAGTGAACCAATTGACATCTGCTAAACATAATTATGGAAAATTGAAAGTTATTTTTCGGCTAACGCTGCAGATTTTGAGGATTTCTACCTTTCTGAAATGTCTCAGATCAGCGGCACCACTTCCTATGTGTCTTCAGAAGGAGAATAAAAAGATTCACAAGGAAATGCATCTAAGAAAAAACGAAAGAAGAGAACTATAAAAACCACCTCAGCAAAGAAGAAAAATGAAAGTAAATCTCGGGAAATCATATGCAAACAACCACAATAATTATTAATAGAAGGAATTAAATCAAACGAAAATATTCCTGTACATATGGAAATACATAACACGGATAATGTAGCATCAACATCTGCCGCAGGATCAACACAAAAAACAACAGATAACCAACAACAAATCAAGATTAACCCAACAAAAAATATAAATAAATACTTCTCACTTTCTCACCAAAAATGAACGAAATAAAATACACAGAATACTTATTTCACATCATTCCTGAAAGTAATGAAATGGACAGAATCCAAATGGCGATCATTTGGAACTCCAAATATCCGAATTCAGAAGATGTTATCCTGAAAACCAAATTAGGATTTCTTTTGAAGTCAAAAATAATGACAAAACCAAACTGGAACAATCCATAAATGAATTGAAATCAGAAAAAAAAATATCAAGCTACAAAGAAATCAAAAGCAGAAGCCCGAGAGAAAAGAACCACAGAAAACTTATTCAGTGGTTTTTTCGTCAGTAGAAAAGAACATCAAACACGAAGAAAAAAGTCAACGCCTTACTTCATTGGGAATACAACATAAAAGAATCATATCAAGAATAACCAGTAATCCAACGGGATATATACGAATCATAACAGGTGAAATAAATGCGTTTGAGACACTACTAAACAATGGAATATTTTATATGAATCGTCACTACATGGTGTTCCCCAGTAAAGCATCGGAGCCAACACCCGTCCCCTGTAGCAAATGCTTGCAATTTGACCATATAACCGAAAATTGCAAAAGTTCACCAAGATGCTCAAAATGTCAGGTAGCCCACAAAATGTCCCAATGCAAGTCCACCAATACACCAAAGTGCACGGCTTGCAATGCTGAGGATCATTTAGCATGGTCCATAAAATGTCCCAACCATCCAAGGAAACCAATCGAAGGCATCCCAAATGTTAACAACCAAACCAGAGAAATTGAAGAACTTTCGAAGAAAATGCATAGAATACATTCCCCCATAACAATACATGATGATATAGTTAATACATATTGTCGCAAACTCAACAAACCAAAAAACACCAACAGGAATGAACTCTTACTCAAGATCAAGAAGAGGTTTATAAGTCAATACAATATAGTGTATATTCGTGTTCTGTGCAATATAGATACAGCAGTGGTGTTTACAGGGAACAGATTTTACGTTCTGATGTTTGATTTGGAGGACCCCGAAGAAACTTCCCCAACTGAACCAGTCAACGGCAAGAACAACAGTCAAGATCGCGTCGACAATTAAATTTCTATACAACAACATGAAAAGCTATATTCCAAAAAAACACTTAATCAACCATTTTATAGAAAATAACAACATTTCATGTACAATGGTTGTTGAGGCGAAATTAAAAAGTTCGGACAATACACAATATCGAAATTGGACAAAATCTCAAAAGATTGGTCACCAAATACTAAATACAAGGGGTGGCAGCCTGGTACAGTGTCATCCTAGCATAAGATGTGGAAAAGCTAATGCACCAGTAATCAACAATCCGATGAACGCAGTAACCCATTTCACTCTTCCATTGAAAGGTGAGAAATTGCACATTTTCCTTGTATACATCCACCATACATCTAAAATAGAAGAGAGTATTTTTTTTAAATGCGACCCTTTGCAAATATGCTATCATAGTAGGAGACTTTAACGTAAATAAAGCTGAGAACCAACAATTCACCAATGCTGAAACTCCACCAACATTTTTAATGAATGTGAACGAAGGTAGTACTCCTGTGGCCCCATTCTGCAATTTTCGTTATCATAGCGAACGAAGTCGAAGACGAAACTAATCGAAATTTACGCAGTATTCTGTAACCGCATTCGCGTTATCGTTTCGTCATCGTTACGCTCTTGATTTCGTTTTCGGAGTTTACCGAGTACGTACGAAGAAACGTTGCATATCAGTAGTCATTTGAACTATTGGGATGTTTTGAAGGTTTCTTAATAACATTTTCTGTAGTTTACATTGTTGATCATAGACAACTTTTGACACTTTATTTGTTCGTACCTCATATTTATTTTGGTTTAATTTCAAGAAAGTATCTAAAATTCAACATGTTTTCGATGCTTTTGATTATCGATAATGAAATCGAAAGGAGAGCTCGTCTAACTCTAACAAGAGAGGAGAATAGATTTCTTCGGGATAGAAGTGATCCATTTGGCTTGACCAATGAAAGGTTCAAAGACTTATTTCGTTTATCGAAACAATTAGTGTGGATTTTATTTGATGAACTGAAACCTTTCATGGATAATGCATGTAGGAGAACCAGGCTACGATTTAAAAAAAGAATACTGATAGCTCTGAGATTTTTCGCTAGCGGCAATTACCAACGCGGTATTGGGCAAGAATATTTACTTGCAGTCAGTCAACCGATGGTCAGTCGATGTGTTAATGAAGTGACCAAATTGATAAATGAGGTATTCCAACAAAAAATTAAATTCCCTAATGATTCGGAGAAGGCTCAAAATAAGATGAAGTTTTATGATAAATGTGGGATACCAGGAATTATAGGAGCAATCGACTGTACGCACATCAAAATCTTGATGCCATCAGAAGAAGAACATTCTTTCTTGAACAGGAAAGGATATCATTCGATTAATGTGCAGTTGATCTGTGATTCCGAACTCCTAATATTAAACGCAAATGCTCGATTTCCTGGAAGTTGTCACGATTCATTTATATGGCGACAATCAGCAATCAAGAATCACCTAGAAAATCAACATCAAAGAGCATAAATAGCTGGTTATTAGGAGATTCTGGATATCCTTTGGAACCATGGTTGATGACTCCTGTACAAGGTGCTGCCCAAAATTCACCTGAAGCTCGCTTCAATCTGGCCCATGCTTCAGGACGTAATTGTATTGAAAGGACAAATGGTCTTTTGAAAACACGATTTAGGTGCCTGCTTTCTGAAAGAGGGCTCCGGTATTCCCCTCAAAATGCTGTAGGAATCATATATGCATGTTGCATTTTACACAACATGTGCATCTAGGAGGGGTGGCATTCCATGAGGAGGAATTTCGAATTGAAGATATAAATGAAGGACATAGTTTTATACCAATATCACGAGAAGGAATTCAAATTCGCAATTCTCTTATTCGTCGATATTTTCATTAGCATTTGAAATATTTATTTCTTGTAGTTTCTTCATTAAATAAAAAAATAAATAATGGATTTTCATCATCAGTGAAGGTACGCGCAGATCGAAACGGGACTGCGGGAGCGAGTAAGAAACTTGTGAGGAATGGAAGTCGAGCCCTAAAGCAGTAGAGATTCTTCATCCGAATAACTGTTTTTTTCACACATAATTTTAGACCCCTACAAATTATCGTGTGGTGCTACAATCGCGTTTGTGTGGATGCTATGCAAGATGTCCGTTGTCCGTTGCCGCATCTAACGCTTCGCTCCCATTTCTTCTCCCGCAGTCCCGCATCGGTCTGCGCAATTATATATAGACTGCTGTGTGTTATACTTCAACACTATCTTAATATTTCTGAAACAAAAATCAAAGTAGACGCACTGTAACTTTGGATATTTTTTAGTTAAAACTAGAATTTTTTTTTTCAATTATGTAAAGATTCATTCATTTGTTTTTATTTTGTAATAATTCCACAAGTCGCATATTCACTTCTGCTAGAAGTTTGGTACTCTCTGCCAGAGTTCCAATATTTCTAGAAATTTCTTTCATGCTCTCTAAAGTTTCTGCATGAATTTTTTGCAAACTGATATTTTCATAGTTCTCATTTTCCCTCCTTCTTTTCTTGTTGCGGCATTTGATTGGCCCATCCTCTGTCAATGTTCTCTTTTCTCCAGATCCACTGGTGGAGAATTTTTTTTTGCTAATTCTGGAGTTCTTTGCATTTTAGTGAAAATTTCTTTAGGGTTTTCTCTCCCAGTCTCTGAAACAATGACAATATATTGGAAATGAATCTAATGTCACTTGATGAAAATAAATTATTATTATTAAAAAAAAAATATTCAGATTTTTTTCACTCACAATTCCACTTTCTTCCTCCCTTATTCCTGAAAGTGGTGGTGGAGACAACGGAGCATTTTTTTCCGATGACGTAGTCGGTACATCGTTAGGAATCTATAACAAAGAAATTTAGGATTTAATATTAATGAAAGATGATAACGAAATGGATATTATAACACTTACAATATTCAGATTAATACTTTTTAACTTACAATTCCACCTTCAACCTCTGTAATTCCTTGTATTGATTTGGTGCCAATTATGGACAACAACCTCGACTCATTTTCGTTTAAAAAACAAGTTGGGCTACCTCCACCTGTCTGTGAGAGCCCCTTTCTGATGGAGGCTGCTTTGGCTTTTACTTTCGACCTCCAATCCGCTACAGCCTTGAACCAAGTTTTGGTAAATTGAACAATTATATGACCATTCATTAGAAATATGTTTACTATTTGACTTCAATATATTAAATGTAATATAGTAGTTAGTAAATATTTTATATGGAACTTGAAATAGAACTTTCAACTACCTTTTGCCATTTTTCGACCGTTTTTTTTTGGTATCCCATGCTATTTAATATTTTGCAAACTTCTACCCATTTTTCGTCGAACAATTTTTTTCCATTGAAGGAACTGAATTTCCTGGTCAAAATTTCTGGATTTGCTTGGGCATAATCCAAAAATGCTGACCACTGCAGCGGATTTGTCTTCGTTCTTCTGTCCGATTCCATTCTAAAATTCAAAAAATCACAACATATAACAATGATTGTAGAGTGGTACTGTTGAAGTTCACATAGAAAATATTGTTTCAAACTTACTTTCAGAACTTTATTTAAATGTTGAACACCACGAGAAGTTTTTTCGCCACTATAAAAGTCTTCGATACAACTGACAGAGATTAATTAAATTTCTGACAGTTGAGTTTATCATGAGGTGAAAATCAACCAATAGGGCAAACACGGCATTTGCCGAATCGCGCTACAAAATTGCAAACCGATCAAAACTATCGTTTCGACACGTTTTCGTTTCGTTTTGCTCTTACAGAATTTCACCACAGATCTCATATTGTATTCGAACACAATAAAGCAGACTATTAAAAAAATAGAATTAATCCCTGATTTGGGCTCAGATCACATGGCAATTTTAATTGAGGTTGACCTGAATATTGAAGCTACAGAAGAGCAGAACAAGATTATACCTAATTACAGCAAGTGCAATATGGAAAATGTAAATAAAGAAATGGGAGAATTCATTGAATCAAATAAACAAGTACTTATGAACGAAGAATATGTGGTAAAATTCAACAATCTGAAAGTATAAGAAAAAACACACCCACGATCTCAAGACATCCATATATTCACGAACTCCCACCATATATAATTAAAATGATAAAATATAAAAGAACTAATGCATAAAATGAAAAAACAATTACTGTGCTGAAATCAGTATAAAAATACCTTTCAAATGAGGTATCACTCACCCCATCTTCCCTATTCAAAAATTGGGGGTGAGGGTTGTAGTAGCAAGGGTTGAAGCGCTATGCGTCCGTATCCTACATCTTAAGTTGTCCCCCTCGAAACAGAAATCGACCTGTCCGAGCATTTCTATCGAAAAAATTTATTTCGTCTGTAATCTCGTCTGTTTCGTTTTCAAATGGCCACCCTGTATTTCGAGAACTAATGCATAAAATGAAAAAACAATTACTGTGCTGAAATCAGTATAAAAATACCTTTCAAATGAGGTATCACTCACTCCATCTTCCCTATTCAAAAATTGGGGGTGAGGGTTGTAGTAGCAAGGGTTGAAGCGCTATGCGTCCGTAACCTACATCTTAAGTTGTCCCGTTCGAAACAGAAAGCGACCTGTCCGAGCATTTCTATCGAAAAAATTTATTTCGTTTGTAATCTCGTCTGTTTCGTTTTCAAATGGCCACCCTGTATAAGACCATATGTAGACCCTTGATTGAGTATGCACACCCATTATACGCTAACTACAAATCTAGAGCAATAAAAAACTTACAAGTTGCAGAGACAACAGCCCTAAGAAAAATAACAAAGAATGCGTCACCCAAATACTGTTCTCCATAATCCTCCAAATCAACTTTTATATGAAGAGACAGGAATCGAACCAATGAATGAAAGAATCAAGAGACTAAACAAGAAATTTCATGAATAGTTTGAGGCTTTCACCACCGGATATACTGGTATAAAAAGAGTCTTCCGGGCTTTTTGGCCGTGGACCATTAGCCTACAACTTCGGTAGGCATCTTCAGAGGATTCTCGGTCTAAGGTTGTAGCTCGAAAGCTGAATTTCTGGCACTGACGTGTTCGAACCGGAAGCGACATCTGCGCGCCGGTTTATGGCGGGAAAAAGTGGCGCGTCTACGTGCGCGATGCTGATTATCCCATCGCTCCCGCTTCGTATCGGCTTGATCATCAATGACTGTTTCGAGCAGGGAGTGTTTCTGGAAAAGTTGAAAATTGCTTTGGTAACACCAATACTAAAGAAAGGAGATTCAGATGTACATGAAAACTATAGACCAATATCCATCCTACTAGTTTTATCTAAGGTTTTTGAGACTGGCTTGAAAAACCGTCGGATAGAATTCCTTGAGAAAAATGATTTACTGCATCATTCCCAACATGGTTTCAGACGCCGACGCTCAACTGTCACGGCAATGATCGATGTGCTCGATCAGATTATTGATGGATATAACAGTGGACACAACATAGATTTCTCAAAAGCGGAGATTATTTCCAATATCAAAAGTTACCATCCCAGGCTGAACATGGAAGCCATTGAAATTTATAAACACAAAAATAACATAAACCGAAAAGAAGGGACCCCTTTCTTGCATAGCGCCTGGTTACCGACCTTAGAAAAAACAAAGATCAAGCCGATACGAAGCGGGAGCGATGGGCCAATCAGCATCGCGCACGTAGACGCGCCACTTTTTCCCGCCATAAACCAGCTCGCAGTGGACCGTTCTTGAACCACTATAACCGATTTCAAGCGAATAACCAGTAATGACCGCAGTTATCTACGGTCCTGCCTGCGGTTATCTACGGTTATAGTCTTTATTTATTTATTTATTTGTTTTTACGGACTTGCCATTTTACATTATAATAAGAGAAAATATAATTCAAAACATGATATCAAAAATAAACATAAATTTCTCAGAGCTCCAGTAGACTAATTCTCATCTATTAATCAAATCCTGAGATTCGAAATATCTCTTTAGTGCAAAAATTGATGTAGAGAATATATCTAAGTCACAACCATTCGCTGAACGAATTGCTCTATCGATTGGACCATTCATTGTGTAGTTGGTAGGATTGAACCTCACATGAAACGTTTCTCTGGATCTCAATGGTGTTGGCTTGCAGTTTAGTTTTATTCGATGCAGTAGGTATTCACTATCGACAAAATTGTTCAGGAGTTTGTAAACAAACATTATATCGAAGTTTTCTCGCCTTGCCTCAAGTGATCTTAAATTCAGTCTCTTTTGGACAATTTCGTAATTCTCCGTTGTTAACGGGAGATCTAGCTTGAAGGCTATCCATTTCAGAAATTTTTTCTGAACTCGCTCTATACTCTGTTTATGTACGGCATAAGCCGGGGACCAGACGATGGTGGAATATTCGAGAATACTTCTGACATTGCTGCAGTAAACTGTCTTCAAAGCATCTAAACTGTTGAAATGTTTCATATTTCTTTTTATGAATCCGAGCATTTTGAACGCTCTGTTCGTTACGTGTTGTATTTGATGTATGAAGTTCATTTTCGAATCGAAATGAATTCCCAGATCTCTAACAGTTGACGATTGTCTCAAAGTAATCTGGTTCATTTTGTATTCAAACAGATGTGGGGATTTTAATCTATGAAATCTCATCACCTGACATTTTTCTATGTTGAATTCCATATCATTTGTCGAGCTCCATTCTATGATAGCATTCAAATCCATTTGTAACAATTCACAGTCGCCTAATGATGTTATTTGACGAAAAAGTTTGAAGTCATCTGCGAAAAGTAGATATGAACTGAACTTGATTGCTTTCCCCACATCATTGATGAAAAGTAGAAATAAGAACCCTGATACAGGCGAACCTTGAAGTATGCCAGATTCCATAATGAATTCTACTGAACATATACCTGATATAAGCACTTTTAATTTTATGTCTTTTATTCGATCAGCAAACCAATCTAGTAATGGGGAGTCGATCCCTAGTGCTTTAAGTTTACGAATGAGCAACCATTGAGCAACTGAATCGAATGCCTTATTGAAATCTGTATATATAGTGTCAATTTGTTTGCCATTTTTCATGGATTCTAGTATAGTATTCGAATATGTCAAAAGGTTGGTTGTGACTGATCTTTTTGGAATGAATCCATGCTGCTCGTCTATAAATATATGTTTGAAGCATGGTGAAATTTTATTCACCAGCAAGGTGTCGAGCAATTTTGGTAGGTATGATGATTTGCAAATTGGCCTATAATTCTTGATGTTGTTCTTATTACCGGACTTGAATTTCGGGATTATAAAATTGAGTTTCCATTTGGTAGGAAACCGTCCCGAGTGTAGAGACAGGTTGAAGAGGTCACACAATGGAGATGCCAATTCCGCTCGACATCGTTTCAGAAAGATGGAAGGAATCTCATCTGGTCCTCCGTCATTTTTTTCTGGGAGCAAGCAAAGACAGTTGAGAACTTCTTCGACGGAAAGTACACAATTATTTAAGTGGACGTATTTGTCGTATTGTATGTCAATATCTCTGGGATTGGATGGTTTATAAACCCTCGCAAAATTTCTTCGAAATAGTTCGGCTATTTCCCGTGTATCACTGCATTTTTCTTCATTCAAGTACATAGCGTTTGGAAGAGTGTTATTTTCTTTCAAGTCATTAATATATTTCCAGAAAAACTTTGGGTTGTCGCTTATAGACTCTTCTACTGATTTTATATAGTTTTTGTAGCAAGTTTCAGATTCTTTTTTGCATTCCCTTCTGATTCTAACAAATTCGTTATAGTCTTTTTTCCGTTGATTGAGTTTAAATTTCTTATGAGTTGCCTTTTTAAGGGATATTAGTTTTTTAAAATTTGATGAAAACCAATGTGGATATGTATTTTGAGTTTTCACTCTTCTCGGTACATACTTATTAATGATCTCGAATATAACACTATAAAACCGATCTGTACTTTTCTCTATTTCATCGGAGATAATCGTATTACATTCTATGTTAGCTAAGCTTTCAATAATGTGGTCAAAATTTGCCGTCTTGAAATCGTAATAGAAAAGAGCTGGAAGATCTTCGTTAAATTCGGTTTCGCTTGATAATTTGATGTCAAAGTTTAAGGCAGGGTGGTGAGGATCGCATCTTATCAATTCATCAGGTGATTGTGTAACATGGATATTTTCGTATGAAACAAATATCAGATCTAATAGCGCATTATTTATATTCCTTATTGTATTTATTTGGTTTAAACTGAGAAGTGCTGTTGTATTACTCACAAGAAATTGCGGCCTCGTCATATAAAAACTGTTTGCATCAGATGCGTCCCAACATTCGCCCGATATGTTAAAGTCTCCACAGCATATCAGATTTATACTGTCATATTTATCAACTAATATTTCGAGTTCATTCAAGTAAGTTTCATATAGTGTATCGTTACTGCCGGGCGGAAAATAAACATTAGACAAAATGAAAAATTCGGATTTCACTTTCATCCGCACAAAAATTTGTTCGATGTTAGAATCGATCGAAATTGAGTGAGATATAAAATTTGACTTAACGGCTATTAAGACACCACCTCCAATTTTTTTAGTACTCGTGTTACTGTCTCGGCCTTTTCTATAGATATTATAGTTGTTCATGCCTAGTTCAGCATCACCAAAATCCAGGGAAAGCCACGTTTCGGTTAAAAAGATCACATCATAGTCAATATTAGATACTGCAAGTGACAGCTCGTTTAACTTAGTGCGTAATCCTCTAACATTTTGGTAATAGCAAGTTAGGGTTGAAGGTATATGTTCTATTATTGGTGGTTGGAGGGTGTCAACAACTAAATGCTCAGTTTTGGATTGATTGTACATTTCGAAATAATCTTACTCTTACTCCATCAGGCCATGCTCCCGGTTGAAGAAGCTCCTCAAGTGTCAGATCGCTGCTACCGAATTTAAAGGATTTCTTGGGCGTTTTGGCCTTTAAATCAAAGCATAAGATATCTTTATTAGGCCATTGCTCCTCTGCATATGATCTGATATTTACAGCTGTTGTATCTGCTTGTAAACCGCCAATCCATATCCAGTTTCGTCCTTTTGGAGCTGGTTTAAGTAAGTTGTTTGGGGTTCCAGTGCCTTTCACTAAGTTGCTTCTCTTCTTTTTAGCGTTTTGTACTACTGTGAATGGTTCTTCTTCTATCGGTTGGGCATCTATAGTTGAGTTAAATTTTTCTAGCAATGTTTTATTGTTGGTTTTCTCTGTAAAGTTCGTCTTCTTCACTGTTTTTTCTTTTGCTTTTTCTGAATTCCCATGAGTCTTTTTCTTTAACTCACCGGATTTCAAATTTTGCTCATCATGATGCCCTCTTTTATTGGTTTCATAATAATCTTTTGAAGATAAAAGGCGGACCAGATCGATGTTGGATTCTTTCAGTGATTTTACCTCAGCTCTTAGATCAAGAAAGGTTTTTTGTATTGTTGTCACAATGGTTTCTGTATGATCTTTCATTTCTTGATTAGATGGTGAAGTATTTTCTTTAACTTCCGAGCTGCTATCATTTTCTGGGAGGAGTTTCATCTCTATTCTTTCAACACAGTTGTCGCAGAAGAAGTAGACATTTTTGGACTCAATGATTGCTTTGTAAAGAGAATCTTTCATTCTTGTACATTGTGGATGATATTCTGATTTACAGAAGTCGCATTTGATCATCTTAGTGTTGACGATAAAATTATCTTGACAGGTACCACAGGAACTGGACATCTCGTTGCAGTCTGCGTGTATGATATCCTTTTAATTCGGAAATTTCAGGCAGAATGATAAGAAAGTAGTTTACCAACCTATGTTGTCGCTGGTTCTCACTTATATGAAATTACAACAATTGTTTCAACTAAATACACTTTGTTGTCTTAATAGTGTGATTTGATCGATATTTGATCGGATCGGCAAATTTTGAAGCTTTCCGTTGATGTAACTTCCAACAAAGTAACTCAAGTTAATTGTGCACAATCGGCGTTTACAAGGAGGCGAACAAAACCGTGTGCTATCGCTACAGAAGACAATACATAGTCTTCAGGGATATTCCTTGTAAAATGATTATAACCTACAATGACCGAAGTCGCTTGAATGCAGTTGGTCCTAGTTGGTAATTACCAATGAAGACCAGGTTATTCGCTTGAAATCGGTTTATATCTTCATTCTGATGGATGCGTATAGTCGCTCGCCGGAAATACACCTAGTCAAAAATATGACAGTACAGACTTTAATCCCGTTACTGAGAAAAATTTTCAGTACTTTCGGTTTACCATCGGTCATAATAATAATGCAACCACATTCACGTCTTTTTAATTCAAAACTTCTTGAAGGAAAACAACATTTTCCATTAAATATCGCCACCATATCATCCTGCAACCAATGGACTTGCAGAAAGATATGTTCAGTCTTTTAAGAATGTGATAAAAACATTAGGACACACTGAAAATGACGTTGAGAAAAACTTATCAAATTTTCTAATGAATTACAGAAAAATACCTCATTCTGTAACTGGCGTTAGTCCTTCCAACCTAATGTTCGGTAGAAATATAAGAACCAAACTGGATTTATTATTACCACCGGGAAATATTTCAAAATCAATTAGCACGGACATTGATGAAAATTCAAGGAGGGAGAGAGAGTTATGACTAGAGAATATTTGCAATCCAATGAATGGGAGTTCGGTATTATTGAAAGAGTGCTTGGAAATTTAATTTATTTAGTTCGACTAGATGATTCACGAATTTGGAAACGGCATGTTGACCAGATACGTTCGATAGTTCAGGGTAGGCCATTAATGATTAGCCATACACCATCCAACACTTCTCTGGATCCTGTTTTGATTTCAACAGAATCAGCTCGAAATTCAGAGATAAATTTAGAAAATTCAAGTAAGAAAAATGCTGAGGAGAATGAAGAGTCAAAACAGACTTTGAATATAACTAACTCGGAAACTAAAGCCCCTCAAACAGAAGTACCAAAACAGTTGCCTGCCCCAGATCAAGGGCGGATATAGCTTTTTTCCGTGGGGGGTAATAACCATTGAGAACGAATAACTAGAGACTTCCGGTTTTTTGAGCTTGAAAGGTATTTGCTTACCATTGCTATTTTCAATTTTTTTTCAACAGGCTGTACTCTAGTTTTTGAAATTATTGGTTAACAATGCTTCAGAGTACCGGTTGCCATGCAATCATCGGATAAAGCACGAAGGAAAAATTTTAATTTTTTTGCTCTACGCTCACAGAGAATTTTTTCTAGCTAGACCGATGAAAATGTCGCACAACCTGTTCATTCAGCTATAATTTGCTTTTAACGAGATATTCAGTTTTGAATGCAAAAGGATCTTCTTTCACTCAACTGCTGATATGTCTGGAAATATTGGTCGCCTAGCAAGCCGAAAAGTGATTTGTTTTTCTACAGAAAATTTTCTACAAAAATCTGTTTTGTTCAATTAGAAAGAAATTTTTTCTCACCTGTCACATAAAGGTGGAAATAGAGCACAAAAATGTCATTTTGCCATTTTTTGGTTAATGGACTGTATCATCTTCAATTTCGGGAAGAAAGCTTGGGTTATAAAAAAAATTGGCAAGCTGATGTTCCCTAAAGTCCTCCCCAAATCGATAGATCGATCAGTTCAGTGGTTTTCTTGGACCGATTGATTGAACATTTGAAAAAATTAATAGAACAAGGTTCTTTTTCCCCTGAACTTGACCTATTCTTTTTGAATCTGTTTCTTTACCGAATGAATCGAAAGGTTTTCAAAAAAACAGTTTTTTAAAACGTGGTGTCAGAAAACGGAAAAATTCTGTATCTCATTATTTCGCTTAACGAGTAACGTGGACAAATTAGGAGAATCAACTTCATTCCAAGATTTTTTTCTGAGGAAAATGGAGATATCCTGTGTTCATAGCTCCGCTCCAGTGGAGGTGAATACGAAATAGTCTCTTGTTTTTTTTTTCAATTAAAATTTTCTTAAAATTTTAATTTTATTTTCAGAACGACATTTAATGAAATTCTTCGAACAAATTTTGGTAATGAATTATTCAAAAAAAATTGAGCGAGAAGTGAAGAAATAATGTAATTATTAATTGATTAAGAAAATTAGGTCAAGTTTAATGAACAAAAACCTTGTTACCTTATTTTTTTTTCAAAATTTCTATCAATAGGTTCAAGAAAACTGATGAACCGACCGATTTACCAGTTTGGGGGAGACTTCAGGGAATATCAGGCTGTAAAATCTTGTCATAACCTAAGCTTTTCCGCCGATATTGGCGAAGATTCAGTCCATTAAACAAAAAATGGTAAAATGGCATTTTTTGTTCTTTTCCCACGTTTATGTGACAGGTAAAAAAAATTGTTTTAAATTGAACAAAACAGATTTTTGTAGAAAAAGAAATCGCCTTTCGGCTTGCTTGGCGATCAGTAGTCCCGGAGATATCGGCAGTTGAGTGAAAAAGAATCATTTTGCATTCAAAACCGGATTTCTCAAAAACAAATGGTTATATCTGAAAGTTATGAAAAGCAAATTAGAGCTGAATAAGTAGGTTATGTAACATTTGCATCGGTGAAGCACGAGAAAGTTTTTCCATGCGCGTAGAGGAAAAAAAATTCGAAAAATTGTGAAAATTTTTTCTTCGTGCTTTTTCCGATGATTGCATGACTACCGGTTTTTTTTTATTTTTTATTGGATCATTTTTCACTGAGATACAGCCTGTTGAAAATCACCAAAAATTGTCGAATATTTTTCTGTTCTTTTTATTGTTGCTCGAAGTATATATTGACAATATTTGAGAAATTACGAATTTTAAATTATTATATGAAATTTTTTATGTGCATCACGTTGCGAAGGTACCGTTTTTTCAGGTTTTCGATACTCATGGGGGGGTAATAGAATCACTTAATATTTTAACATTATTTAACAAATAGCAGTCACTAACTAAATTTTTGAAACATAGATGAATTCAAAATAGTAATCATCGAAATGAATACCATTTTCAATTCCCAGGCTCAGAGATCTTTTATCATGAGGTTGGAGAAATGATATTAGACTTTGTCACTGAGATGAGAGATATACCGGTTTCGGCCTTGTTGGGCCTCATCAGTATCCCGCACATCTCAGGACAAAATCTTCATAAAAAACTTCAGAATTTTAGCAATTGGTTGTGAAGTAATGAGTAAAATATTACAAAGTACTAAGGTGGTGACATCCAATTGCGTCAAAATGAAGTTTCACATCTCCAATCAAATGCAAAAAAAGAAATCTGTACTTCCTCTTTCACTGAATGAGATTTTAGCAGTGGCTCTATTCAGGGCCCGCTTGCTAGTTTCTCAAAGTGATGGAAACGCCCAATTCTTTTTGTGACTGTGAAGCCTGATGTTTTTAAGAGAAAGAAAATTCTTTGCCTTTACGAAGGCACATCGAGAACATTTTTGAAACATAGATGAATTCAAAATAGTAATCATCGAAATGAATACCATTTTCAATTCCCAGGCTCAGAGATCTTTTATCATGAGGTTGGAGAAATGATATTAGACTTTGTCACTGAGATGAGAGATATACTGGTTTCGGCCTTGTTGGGCCTCATCAGTATCCCGCACATCTCAGGACAAAATCTTCATTAAAAACTTCAGAATTTATAGCAATTGGTTGTGAAGTAATGAGTAAAATATTACAAAGTACTAAGGTGGTGACATCCAATTGCGTCAAAATGAAGTTTCACATCTCCAATCAAATGCAAAAAAAGAAATCTGTACTTCCTCTTTCACTGAATGAGATTTTAGCAAGCGGGCCCTGAAAAGAGCCACTGCTAAAATCTCATTCAGTGAAAGAGGAAGTACAGATTTCTTTTTTTGCATTTGATTGGAGATGTGAAACTTCATTTTGACGCAATTGGATGTCACCACCTTAGTACTTTGTAATATTTTACTCATTACTTCACAACCAATTGCTATAAATTCTGAAGTTTTTTATGAAGATTTTGTCCTGAGGTGTGCGGGATACTGATGAGGCCCAACAAGGCCGAAACCGGTATATCTCTCATCTCAGTGACAAAGTCTAATATCATTTCTCCAACCTCATGATAAAAGATCTCTGAGCCTGGGAATTGAAAATGGTATTCATTTCGATGATTACTATTTTGAATTCATCTATATTTCAAAAATGTTCTCGATGTGCCTTCGTAAAGGCAAAGAATTTTCTTTTTCTTAAAAACATCAGGCTTCACAGTCACAAAAAAAATTGGGCGTTTCCATCACTTTGAGAAACTAGCAAGCGGGCCCTAAATAGAGCCACTGCTAAAATCTCATTCAGTGAAAGAGGAAGTACAGATTTCTTTTTTTGCATTTGATTGGAGATGTGAAACTTCATTTTGACGCAATTGGATGTCACCACCTTAGTACTTTGTAATATTTTACTCATTACTTCACAACCAATTGCTATAAATTCTGAAGTTTTTTATGAAGATTTTGTCAGAGACAACAATGAGACGGTCAACTCCTTCACTAAATTTGTCCGATTCAGGCTTTGTCACCCGTCCTTGTCTATATCATCCAGATCACCTTTCTTTGTTCTATTTCTCATGCCCTAAAAGTAGAGGCGCTGCTTACGCTTTTCTTGGCGTTGCCAGATTTGAAAATATATACTGCCATTGGCAGAAAATAAACTAGCTCTATCTCCGTTCTTCTATTGCGAAAGTGAAATTCTATCATCATCAGTCCACGTGCATTTAAACCATTGTGGCAACACGAAATATATTCCGGGTTGCTATAGCGACACTGACTGTAAACACTTTTGAAGTTTGTGAGTGATTGTCTATTACAAATTATTTTTCAAAAATGGTTAAATGTTATATATGTGGAGCCGGAGAGGATGAAGTAAAAAAGATGCATCGTTTCCCAACAAACATAAATAAGTAAGTTGGCAAAATTCATATGAAGGATTGAGCTTTGAATACAATCGTGTTTTTTATTTTTTCAGGTCGAAAATCTGGCAAGAGCAACTAGGGATGAAATTTATGGGAGAAAATCTCCGAAATCATAGAATATGCTCAAACCATTTTACTCCAGAGTCATACATAGATGCAATAAATTATAGACTCCTCAGAGATGCAGTTCCAATGCGGTTCTTCAATGAACCAGTTCCATCGACTTCTGCAATGCCAGAAGAATGCGAAGAAAACACATTCATTACATCTGAAAGTAGTGATGTTGTGCCAGTCCACTCAGATAGCCAACATGTCCTTTCATCAGGTATGTTCTAAATGTATAATATAAATAATTTATTCAGTTAAATTTCTTTCTGTTATTCCATCAAATTTGAAGTTAATTTTGTTTTTATTTGCAGCGGTATTCTCGCATAACGCACAGATTCATCAGACACCCAAACAAAAAGGCAGAATTTTTAGGAACATAGATAATTTATGCATTAGTAACACTTCACCAAGAAAGAAGAAATTGGTGAAGATCATTCAGCAAAGAGAAGACCACTTACGAAAGCTCAAAAAGCAGTGTAGGGAAAAGTCTAGGACTTTGAGGAGTGTTTTAGAAATGTCTGAAAGCCCAGAGGTTCAGAGTTTGTATGAGAGCATGTCTAAAACAACCTATAACTTCATGATTTCGCAATTGAGATGTGCCAAAGTAAAGGGTACAAGAGGCAGAAGATGGACCCTAGACGACAAAGTTATGTCGCTATTATTACTAAAAAAAAGTCCCAGATGTTATAAGTTGCTGAGGTCTTTTGTAGCCCTTCCTTCACGAAACACCGTTTTGGGCTTGCTCAAAAATGTGCCGCTGAATCCTGGCATAAATAGAATTATTTTTGAACACATTAATGAGAATATCAAAGATGATATTGATCGTTGTTGCGTGTTGCTCTTCGATGAAATGGACATTAAAGAACACCTTTATTATGATAAGGGTCAGAAGAAAATAATCGGATTTGAGGATTTTGGTAAAGGAAGAAGTGGAAAAAGGACCGCTAGAAAAGTTCTAGTTTTTATGGTGGTTGGACTAAACCGAAAATGGAAGCAACCCCTAGCCAATTTCTTTACGCACAAAAGTTGCACTTCAGAAATTCTCAGAAATTGTCTGTTTGAAGTTATCACAGCTGCTACAGATGTAGCGAAATTGGACATTGTTGGCACCATTTGTGATATGGGTGTGAACAATGTGAAATGCCTCAAAGAATTAGGTGTGACAACTAATAAACCTTATTTTATATATGAAGGCAAACAAATTTTCACTATCTATGATCCCCCTCATTTATTGAAAAGAACGTATGCTTTATTCAGAAAATATAACATATTACTGGATGTTAAGATAGGAGAAAGCATCACAACCATGGAGGCCAAATTTTCAATGTACTTTGGGCGTATGAACATGACGAGGCATCTCCTTATGTCTTCAGGGTACTTTTCAGGTTGAAAGATCATTTTTTCGACCCGATCATGAAGTATGCCATGAAGGTCCACATTGCTGCACAAGTAATGAGTAGATCTGTTGCAGCATATTTGTACTCCATGATCAGAAATGGTAAGATTAATTCCAATTCAACTTTACTCTTTTTTCATCATGTATTAACTTTTAGGAGTTATAGAACAGGAGTATATTGGTACTGCCGCATTCCTGATGGATGTAGATACACTCTTTGATAGCTTCAACGGGCACACCAACGATTCAGGAAAGGAGTTGAATTGCAACATCGTTGAAAACTCTCCGCATATTGAATATTGGCCTAAAGCTATTCAGATGGTGAAAAATTGGAAATTTAAACGGTTTTCAAAAAGCGGACAGTTGTTGCAAAGTAAACCACCATCTCAAATGGGTTGGTTAATATCTCTTAGGGCTATCAGGGGAATATGGGGATCTGTGCATTCTGAAGGATTGACGAAATTGAGTCCAAGATCTCTGAATCAAGACCCCTTGGAGAATTTATTTGGATGCATTCGATCTGGATCAGGATGCAACGATAATCCTTCTGCTTTTCAATTTGTTGGTAGCTTGAAAGCACAAATTTTAAATAATTTAATTTATACAACCACTCACACTAACTGTGAGATGGACAATAGTGTTTTACTCAGTAATTTGAAATCATTCCTGGGAATAGAAGAATATAATGAAGGTGAAGCTGAAGTGCTTGAAACCCCAGAGATGGCAACAGAGGAGACAGTGTGTCGACTTGAAGAAGATGTAAGTAAATAGGGGTTGCTTATGTTGCCGGGTTCATTTTAAAAGGCATCTATAAAAAAATAACCTGTTTGGAGTGTTCCTCTCTGTTGTCATCAGATGAGTTAGAGACACACAACATGTATATCTGGTATCTGGTGCAAGGAATGGTCAGATGATAGTAGAAAATTGAATTATCCGAGTACTTTATTCACCATATCCATTGGTCAAGGTATAAATTCTCTGGAGAATTTCATGAGGAAAAACTCTGTCATTTCTGACCTTCCAAATCATGCCTATAAATTCATTCATAATATCATAATGATATTGATTTAACATGGATGAAATGTGGACAACATCATGAGGAGGTGCAACATATCACAGTACAAAGTATTGTGAATATTGGAATACCCTGGTGGGTTAAGAGACAGAATCAGAGATTAAAAAATCTCCGAAATGAAAAAATTCAATCAAAAAAGTTGAAGAAACTAAAGAATATATGAAGGTTATTATTATAGGTATTTTGTGTTATATTTGTATATGTTACTTGTTTAATGTTTTACTTGTTGTTATTAATTTACTTGTTTAATGTGTTACTTGTTGTTTCATACGCAGATTGAGTTTATTGAAAATTTCAATAAATCAATCATTTATAAGTATTTTTGTTTTTTTCTCACGCAACCATTTTGAAAGCGAAATTTTTTTCCAAAAATTGACATGGCAATAATTTTAGCTTTTATTTTATGGTTGCGCGAAATCACTCCAATATTTCTTAACGTAAAAACAATAATAAAACAGAAATGAATAATTTGAGATTCCCGCGCTAAACGCCCGAAAAAGCGGCCCTGGCGCCATCTACATATAGGTCCCATGCTGCAAGACAAGGATGCAAAAGTTCGGATGAAATTTAGTGGGGAGTTGTGCGTCTCATTTGTTGTCTCTGATTTTGTCCTGAGATGTGCGGGATACTGATGAGGCCCAACAAGGCCGAAACCGGTATATCTCTCATCTCAGTGACAAAGTCTAATATCATTTCTCCAACCTCATGATAAAAGATCTCTGAGCCTGGGAATTGAAAATGATATTCATTTCGATGATTACTATTTTGAATTCATCTATGTTTCAAAAATGTTCTCGATTTGCCTTCGTAAAGGCAAAGAATTTTCTTTTTCCCACTAACTAAATGTTCCATTGCACCTGAATCTAAATACCAATGTACAAAAATCTGCATTACCTGTTTTGGTCACTTGTTGAAGCAGCATTTACCTGTCCTGATTTTTGTTCCATCTATTTCGACCTTTTCCTGCATTCAGCCTTCTTATGTCCAGTTTTGTTGCAGAAGTAGCACTTGTAAGGGAATGCTTCCTGGTTGGCCCCTTTTCCTGAACTTCCACTTTGTTTTCCATTTGATTGTTTGTCATGTTTTCTTCCTGAGTTGGTCATGAAAACAGCTGATGAATGGCCTCCTTCTTTGGATCCTGTTGACATTGCAGAGCTTCGCCTTCTCATCGAGCAGTCTTTCTTCTACAGTAGCAAGTGTAATGATTGTTTCGTTGACTAAGGATATAGTTTCCAATGAGCTAATAACCGTTTGATACTCGTTAGACGAAACAGACTGAAATAGCTGAAGAATACATTCTCTTTCGCTTATTTGACCTCCAGCTGATTTATATTCCCTTATTAGATGATCGAATTGTAGAAAATGTTCAGATAGACTTCCTGTTGATTTTTTTCGGAATGATTCTATTTGTCTTTTAACTCGATTTTGAGCTACTTCTCAAACATGTCATATGCAGTTGTTTTGCCCTGCAAATACTATAGACGTGAATCAGATACTTTGGAAACAATTCTTCTCTTGCATGCTTTATCTTCTTTGATTATCTGGTTATTTCGAGGATTTGTCACGGTAGCTTCTGTTCCTGTGCTTGGTACAGTTTCCAACTTCAGAGGTTGTTTTACATAATTCAGGAGATCTAATTCGTCTAATAGAATTTCCATACGAAACTTCCAGCTTTGATAATTACTGCCATCAAAAAGTGGAACCTTGTACTTTTCTTCTGAATTAGCCATAATGATGGAGCACGTTTTCCTTTTATCTTAGCTTCTGAGTTAACTTGTACCAATTGCAGATTCTGAGCACATAACCTGATGAAATTATACTCTGTCAATTTACATAATATATATAACTTTGTAGTTGTATTTTTGGTTCTTCAATAATTGTAGATATATTTCTTTCACAAGAAATGAAATTGATTCTAAATGAACTTAATGATAAAGTATAACATAAACATCTCATTTGGTGAACTTTAATCATCACTGCAGAAATCACAATAAAAATTTTGGTTTTTAAGATCATCATATGATTGCCCTATTAATTTTGTACAATTTAGGTGAAACCATCTCGTGCAAGTGTCACAGCCCACATTCCTTTCCTCTTCTTCCTCCGCATCAGTGTCCAATTCATCATCACAAACACCACAACTTTGTTTTTTTCAACCACTTCGACTTCTTCTTGAGTTCTTCTATGAGTTTCTTCTGAGGTCTTTGGTTTCCTCATGTTCTTTAATAATTTTTCCGTCTTTCTCTTTTCCGATTGTTTCCTTTTCCTCTTCTTCATATTTTCTTTTTCTTCTTTTTTTTCCTTATCAATATAATAAGACATCCAAGCCTCTGTAGATATTACGCTGGTTGATGGTCCAGAATTGGGTTTTTTAGATTTTTCCATGGGTTTTGGATACTTCAAATGTTCTTTAAAGTAATCAATTTTTTTGTGAGTCAAGCTGGATTCGCATAGATCCTGCCTCCTTGTGAGGTTATCATCATTCTCACATGTTAATATTTTCTCAGAGATATCAATGGCACAATAATTTGTTACTGCATCTGACTCTAACTGGCTTTCTACATCTATGTGCCCTCCAATTGTAATTTCGAATGCATTATTATTATTATCTTCATCGATTTCGATATCGTTACTGAGTATATTTTGGTTATCATAAGTAAAGGGTAATTCTGCATCATTTTGTGTTCCGGCTCTTAGTAAATCAATTTGGAAAATCTTAACATTAGGTTTACTCAGTTCGGGATCTGATACTTGAATCATAGTAATCCGTCACTATTAATTTTATATTCGGAAATTACAGTGTTCTCATCTCCATCTATCATTTTCGATTATCCCTCACTGGTTTCAATACCTATTACTTTTTTCCGATATTTTGAGTTCTTTAGAATCCAGTCCACATCTCCAACTCTTTCGAGAAGATTTGACATAAAAGCAGCCAAAACTTTATAGATGTTCTGGAATTCTGGAAATCAGCAGAGGACAACTCTGAGACTTGTTGTAGCTCTTGTTCACCCGGGTAAATATTCTTCTCGAGCATATTTTGCACACATTTGGTATAATCCACCGCCTGTGGATTGAAAGGAAATAATCCACAGCGTTTGAATCCCATTTTGATGTGATTCGACACATCCGGATAAAACAAGGCTTGTTGGAAAATTGGTGCAACTTCTATTTTGGAAAGGGTTTTATCTAGATTTTCACACTGCCACTTTCTATCAGCCTGTTGCCAATATACTTTCAGTAGCTTGAACACAGCCACATCAGCAGGCTGCATAATATGGGTCGCATTGGGTGGTAATGCGTACAAAATAATTCTATTGTCGTCGCAGAACTGACTCAGGTCAATGGACATGTGTGACCTATGTTGGACAAGAAATAAAACAGGTTTTTCAAGATTCTGGCCTAAAATCCATTTGTTGAGCCCATGAGCAACATATTCGAAGAAAATATCTGAGCGCATCCACCTACCGTCTGATTTACCTAGAATCCAATCAAGTGGCATACTCTCAATAATGGCTTAACCTAGGGGATACACCACACACGGAGGACACAACGTTCCATCGGCTGAAAAGGTTACAAGAACCGTTATGTTATCCTTTTCGTTCCCTTTCTTCACTTCCAATAAGTTTCTATATCCTCTCAAACCCAACACCTTCCCTGACTTCAGGCATAAATTGAAGCCACTTTCATCGCCATTGAATATTCTCGTTGGGCATGAGAGAATATCGCTAGCGCCTATATTCTCCAAATAAATTTACAGCTCTCTGAACCAAGATTTTATTCGTTCTCCTGTTATTCTAGCACGCGACATATCTAGTGATTCTGGAATCCCAAGGGAAATTTCTGGATGCCCGCGCATGAAAGATGAATACCATTTTTGGCCAGGTCTTCCATCTTTGAACGGCGTTTTTATTTTTTCATCCAAAACGATTTTTTGTACTGTAGAAATCAGCTCTTGTTTTTTATGGGAAATCCGCATTTTGCTAACTGGATTACCCAATTGCATATTTTTTTTTCATTTTCTGAAGTTAAATCCATATTTAACTTCCGGATCCATATCCGGACCCATCTTTCGACGTTTATCGACAGTCCTTCCCTTGATCCGGTCCTGCAAGGCTGTATGCCGTAATCACGGGAGGTTTGCCTTATTGTGGCTCCATTTCTGACTGCTTCAACTGCCTATCGCATACTCTCCTCAGAGTATCAGTGGAACTTCCTTTTGGATTGATTCGGCATTGTCTTGTGGCGAATTTCTTTAAGTCCGGCTAAAACGAAGTCGACGAAATCACCGAAAAATCTTCAAGTCCAGCTGGAACGAAAACCCTAATTCGTTAAAATCCGACTTGAGCAGATCCGACGAAGTCACGCCTTTTCTAGGTCAAAAAATTCGCATCCCTAATAGGTGAAGACAAACAGGCATAAACACTCCAAGAAAACAGATACAAATCTTTTTTCTTCGAGACTTCGAACCCAGCGACTTCGACGAGATATCGACACTTTCGCTCTCAACGCAGAAACATCTGTTTTACCGCTTCGACCAGATTTCTTCAACAACGGCCACCTGCGACTCGAATATTTCCAACAACCAACATTCACAGCCGCTAAAACAACGACGATCCAGCCTGAAAAATTCCATCTTTTGGGACTTTCAAATCCATTACTAATTATCGACTCGCCTTCGCCGTGTAGAATTCATATATTCTACAAAAATCAGTCTTTTCAGACTGAAAAATGTTAAACCTCTCAACCGTCGTCGCCGTCCTACAAAACCATTACTTTCTGCCGCAACGATTTATAAATCAGTCTTTTCAGTCTAATAAGTTTTAACCAACTTCAAAATTTGTTTTTGTTAAATAAATTATTAAAACGTTCTACGTCTTTTCCTGGAATCCTAACCCATCCTCCACAGTCTAAAATTGATAATTTCGAATTTATAATTAAAAAATGTTGCCGAGATTGGTTCAGAATCTTTAGGCCGAGTACTGGCGCAATGAGCCCTTGAGGCCAATCTCAGTAGTCGGCTTTCAAGTTTGATGTCAAAAGGTGCGTACAGACATGCTCCGAATGCCGTACCGCACCACGTCGCGTACCTAAGTGTGGACGGCGGGGTGCAACAGCGTAGCGCACATCGCCGCGATCACAGTGTAGATATTGGCGAACTTTTGTTGATCGCGTTGATGTACGCGACGTGGTGCGGTACGCCATTCGGAGCATGTATGTACGCACCTTTATATTTTGGGTTTCATTGACTGCACCCATGGCCGACTACTGATATATATATATGAAGCTCGGCCAAGTGTTTCACGGTGTTGATGTGAACGAGCCCGTTAGAACTGATGATAAGTGGAAATATCTCGATCTTCCTGAGTTTCCATAAACTTTTCAATTCTCTGCTCAGATTTCTATAACTCTCGATTTTTGTTGCGTATGTTTGAGCCATGTTGTGATCAAGGGGCACCGCGAAATCCACTATCACTGCCTTCTTTTCTTGTCTATTCCATAGAACCATGTCCGGTCGTTTGTGCTCTACCGGTCGATCTGTCGTGAAAGGGAAGTCCCAGTAGAGTTTGGCTCGACTGTTTTCTACTACTGCTTGGGATGTGTATATATGATGTGGCACGAAGTTCTCAGATAATCCCCACTTTACCGCAATCATCTGGTGCACCACACTATATATATATTTGAAACATAGATGAATTCAAAATAGTAATCATCGAAATGAATACCATCAAAGATTATAGAGTTAGAAAGATAGGAAACTCCCTTACATCTGTGGTACTAAAATCCGACTACGATTTTTGGCTAGTTTCTTACTTGTGACACCTAGATGGCGCTGAAAACATAATTCAGTACAGAAAACTATTTTAATTAATTCGAATTATACTTCTCATAAATTTCCATTGAGTATTCCTTGTCGAGCTTTTAAAGAAACATCCTGATCGATAAAACAAAAGCAGAGCTCCGTTTTTTTTATCAGGATGATATTTTCCATCTACATATTGTTTTGAATCAAATGAAATACGCTTCTGGATTCTTTATATTTTTATTTGAAATGATTGTGTAAAATCAACTAGAATTCGATAATTATGAAATTGAGAACATTTCGAAAATTCGTTCACAAATTAGTGAATTATTATAACAATTTCAAGAGTTTATTCATACAGTGAACTCTCGATAAATCGAACATCGATAAGTCAAACAGTTGTTCTGGACCCGATTCATACATATCTTACCCAGTGTATTTTCACCTCAATGAGTCTAGAGGGTCTAGTAGATGAGTCGAACTGCTGGAAGGGTCGTCAAGAGAACCACCACCTCTATAAGTCGTTCTTCTGACCACCATTGCCTCTATGAGTGGAACTTTTTGATCTAATGCATTAGACCGAAGAAAATTCGGTTCGCAAACAAATTATCCAGAACAATATATTTTTGCCCCGAAACCTCTATCTATTTGACAACACTGAAAATAAAAAGCAATGAACAAGACAGTTACATGATACGAGTTTCAAAACTTACATTTCCATTCTCTTCGGTAGTGAAAAGAATGCACATTCAAGATTATTCTTTCTATTATTTCTGCAATTAATCACCATGCATTTCGAATGTCGGCCAGTTTTTAAAACAAAATTTATAACAGGAAAACACACAAACCAAGATTATGGAGTGAGCTAGGTGGTACTCTTGTAGATTTCGAGTTATTTCAGTGGAAAATACGCGAGAAAATATAATCATCATTCAGCAAGAATATTTATTCAAGTATTTCTTTCAAAAATGACAACAGCCTAGTAACAATCTCTGTATAATCTATGCCAAATGGACCCTAATTAAATATTTTAACCATAGACCGATTACTTTTGAAAAACAGATGTCGCTGACATCACTGTAGTCGCTTCGTTTCCCATCTTTATACCTATAATCTTTAGGTTTGTTCGCTTGGGAGTTCTCTGTGTAACCTGGGTTCAGAGAGAACCGGGTTCTAGAATTCAGAGAACTGTCATAAATTGTTCCGTCACGCGAACTGTCAGGAACAAGTGATTTCACTAATGTCAAAATTTTTCCATCATAAGAAAATTAGTCGTGTTGCTACTGAAAAATGTACTAAAATTATCATGGAAAATATAAATCTAAATGAAGAAGGAATTAGTTTAATCTCAAAGATGGGTACAATCATTCATGATCTAGTTTATTCTTCTTCAGATGAAGAAGAAGAGTTAAATTTTTTTAAGTTCGGGGATATGGAAGAGGAGCAAGGTAGAAATATAATATTTATATTCCCTCCAATTATTGGGGGTGCAACCGGAACCGAACATAAATACTGATTTCGGTCGATCCGGCTTCTCTACCGCAATTTTGTTATTGGCCGAATTTCACTCGGTTTCGTCAAGATTTTTTCAGCGAAAAAATGAAAGAAACTAAATATAAAAATCTTCTATAAAAGAGGCATTCGTTACAATAATCACAGGATAAAGAATAACAATCTGTTTTCATTTCAACACTCTTGTCAATTAATAAAAAATTTAGAATAATCACAATTTTTCCAACAACTTCGGAGTCCCATCTCAAGAACGAATCCCGCTCTGAAATGGGTTCTTGAAGATTTTTATGACTTTCACGTATATTTTCAGGACTGGGTTTCAGCTTGCGATCCTAAGGCATTATGATTCGGCGTATAAATCCGCGGTCCGGTCCGGTCGGCCAATACAAGGCGGTACAAGAAATTCTATCCGGTTAAAAAGTATCGTTTCGTTGCACCCCTAAATATAATTGATCTTTTCTTTCATAAAATAATTTTTTTTCTCTTATCTCACAGAACTCGGTGCTGTGTTTCTACAAAATGCTGATGCATTTGAAGCAAAACATATCCCCAAAATCAATGATTATATAGAAAAAGTTGTTTCTTTATATTCGGGAGACCAGTTTACAATGCATTTTCGAATAAAGAAAGGAATGTTCGAGGAGCTTGTGATAAAATTTCAAAACTCTAACATTTTTCAAACACTTTTGGGACATGGTGAAATGGAAGCAATAAGTCCAGAAAGGCATCTTTTGGCCTTTTTGTGGTTTGCTGGCCATCAAACAGCGTCCTATAGAGATGTGGCTGATCGGTTCAACCTCAGTTTGGCTGGTCTCTACGACCTTATAAATAGAGTGACGGATTTTTTTATATCAATAAGTGAATCGGTTATTTGCGCTCCAAATGTTGAGAGGAAACAACAAACAAAAAATTATTATTCAGAAGCAAAAAAATTTCCAGGTGTCATTGCTTCAATTGATGCAACCGATATACGTATTGATAGGCCAAAAGAAGATTCAGATTCATACATTAACAGAAAGCGATTTTTTTCAATCAAATTACAAGGACTGGTTGATGAAAGGAGAAAGTTTGTAGATGTTGTTGTTGGCTGGCCAGGATCGGTGCATGACGCAAGAATTTTTGCAAACTCTCATACAAAGGAGTTTATACAAAATTTATGTGATCCAGGAGAATATGTGTTGGGGGATAGTGCCTATCCTTGCCAGCCATTTCTCTTAACACCTTATCGAGACAATGGCCACTTGACTCGTCCACAGAAGAATTTCAATAAATCACTAATAGTCCAAGAGCTAGTGAACCTTTTGACTAACGGTTTGTCTGTAAGGCTAGAAATTTTTATAGCGATAGTTCCTAGCATGCTGAGGACGGAAATCATCGCCTGGCACCCCTCATCCCTGCACGTCATCAAGATCTATATCTTTGAAAGTGTTAAAAAAATTAAAAAAATAAACTTTTTCCTGTGAGCTTGAAACTTTCATACGATTTTGTTCGTTCATTGTGAAGTTCAAAAAAAAATTGACAGGCGATTTCGACGAGCACAAGTACCTGTCAGGCGACTCGAAAAGGGTGTAAAATACGAACAAAAATGAACTTTTTTATGTAAGGCTGAAATTTATATATGTGTTCGTCTGAGGGAATGAAAAAATAAGTTTTATTATTAATCTTCATCATCATCTGATATGTTATCATTAATTTTTCATCATATAGTACAGTCGTTTCAAGCGTAGTACACTGTGTCTTAAATTGGTTGAGACTGCATCATATCTCAGCTATTATTGAAAATAGAGTCATGCGGTTTTCGAGACCCTTTGTCACTTTTTTGTAAAATTTTTAAATCCACAAACAGAAATATTCCATCTTCTTTTGTTTCTGGAATACAGTGCGAAAATGAAAATGTTCACTTTTTGAAGATGTTATTATTTCTCGGGCCCTGTATGAGAAAAAAAAGTATGAAAATGTTTATTATCATGTTTTTACGTAGAAGTCAGTGGCGTAGCTTAAAATTTTTATCTAATAAATGTTTTTAAGATATAGCTCAAACTTGAAATATTTCAAATGGAACACCTCGTATGTTTTAACGTCAAATCTTCTTTTTTTCTGAATACATCGATGTATCACAACCTTACCTTTAATAAATTTGAGCGTCAACCATCCGAAAAATGTATACAGTCGTCGCTCGATAATCCAGCGCTTGCCAATCCGGTACGCTCGGTAGTCCGGCACTTTGGGACCCAGATAACCCGCTCTATAATCCGGCATTTTATACAGCTGAACGCCGGATCACCGAGAGTAGTTTTTCCCGCTCGGCAGTCCGGACCTAACCTCGACAGTGATGTCACGTATTTGTTTTCTCTTGTTTCATAGCGTCCCTTGACAAAATAGCGGTCTTATTTTGCGAAAGTTGGATAGTAGTGAAAATCATATGAAGTTAGCTTTTTTTTCCTGTACAAATTCGATAATCCGGCATTTCCGATAAACCGGCATCAAGCGCCTACTGTATTTCTGTTTGTTTTTTTTAAAGTAAGACATGAATTCTTCCACACATGCATCAAAAAACCATTTTTCAGTTGATATTTTGAAATTATGTTCAAAATAGGATAAAATAAATGGGTTTAGATCACATGGCTTTTTGAAAAAGTAATGATTAAATGCTTGTGAATATTGATTAAATGCGTGGGATATTTTTTTCAATTGAAATTTATTGAAGCATAGGTCGTGATACAGTTTGACGTTAAAATAAACATGGTGTTCCATATGAAAAATTTCATTCCGTTCCAATTCAATCTCAAAAATAATGCTTTGAAAAAATGTTTAGCTACGCCACTGACTTCTACGTAAAAATATCATTATAAGAAGTTGTAATTTTTTTTCTTTCTTATGCAGAGCCCGAGAAATAATAACATCTTCAAAAAGTGAACATTATCATTTTCGCACTGTATTCCAGAAACAAAAGAAGATGGAATATTTTTGTTTGTGGATTTAAAAGTTTTACAAAAAAGTGACACAGGGTTTCGAAAACCGCATGACTCTATTTTCAATAATAGCTGAGATATAATGCAGTCTCAACCAATTTAAAACACAGTGTACTACGCTTGAAACGACTGTACTATATGATGAAAAATTAATGATAACATATTAGATGATGATGAAGATTAATAATAAAACTTATTTTTTCATTCCCTCAGACGAACACACATATAAATTTCAGCCTTACATAAAAAAGTTCATTTTTGTTCGTATTTTACACCCTTTTCGAGTCGCCTGGCAGGTACTTGTGCTCGTCGAAATCGCCTGTCAATTTTTTTTTGAACTTCACAATGAACGAACAAAATCGTATGAAAGTTTCAAGCTTACAGGAACAAGTTTATTTTTTTAATTTTTTTAACACTTTCAAAGATATAGATCTTGATGACGTGCGGGGATGAGGGGTGCCAGGCGATGATTTCCGTCCTCAGCATGCTAGGAACTATCGCTATAAAAATTTCTATCCTTACAGGCAAACCGTTACTCAAAAGGTTCACTAGCTCTCGTACTATAAGTTCCTGTAGGGTGTCAGTGGAAAATTGCTTCGGCATTTTAAAGCAGAGGTTTAGGCAACTCTACTTTTTGAGGCTGAGAGATAAAAGAAGAATGGTTAGATTCATTTACGCTTGCTGCGTTTTACACAACCTGGCAAATGAAGACGACCTTAATAATTTTGAGCCTCCTGAAGATGATAATGTGCCTGACTCTGGTGCACCTTCCATTTTTTCATTTGAAAACGACGATGTCACTGATAATCTAGCAGGGAAATATTTAAGGGATGAGATTTGCCGTCAATTGGCAACACATCACTAATGTGACTTTAGCCGGTATTATAAACATGTCGACCGAGATTTGAAATTCAACATCACCTTGAAGGACAGTTTTTGCATACAGAAGTCAGTCTTCAATCTGAGGTTGAATTCCAGTTCTCGTTCGATAACTTTATAATACCGCCCCTTAAGTAAATTGGTAAACCTGCAGAATGTGACTTTGATTGTCTATGCATCCGCAACTTCGATATTTTCTCACCAAATTGTATTCACTTTACGTAATTTGATTTGTTTAAATATTACAGTCAAATCATGTATTCGATTCAACATAATTTTATTATTCAATATTACAGTACTATATGGACTGTAGGCACTGGCGTCGCTACTTTCGAAAAAAAACTTTGCAATCATTATATCAGCACCCCAGAGGTAAGGTGTGTTATTTCACAAATTCAAAATTGGTATTAAGAGAGATTCTTCAGTTCAGGTATTGTTCGAAAGAATGTGTACTGTCATTATTTGGCGAAATGATGTACCTAGGGAGTTAAAAATGTATTCCACTAGCTAGAATTCACTAAGGTGAATCCAATATTGTAGATAACGAGTGTCTGAAAAAATGTGACTTAACACACTTTACCTCTGAGGTGCTGATATAGGAACATATCATGACAATTTCCTTGTCCTCAAATTTTTTACCCCCCCAAAAACAATTTCTAGCGACGCCCTTGACTGTAGGTTTACCAAAAATAATATTGTTTTTCTTTGTTATAGAGTTGATAACGACAATAAAATTATTAAAACGTTTCATTTATATTCTCTCATTTATTTATCATATACCTACATAAATAAAAAAAAAATCTCATTTATATTATGTAACTAAAAACATGAAACTAATATCAAAACAAAAGAATTATTTTTGAAAAGTACCAACCAAACAAAACTCAACAAGTATTATTTTTTTTGAGTCAACAATTGTTTCATGACTTCCAAATATTGTTCCAGCAGGTCATTCCTCCTTTTTCTTTCTAAATTAGCTTCCCCTTTAAGTCGCAAATTTTCTCTAGCCCAATTTTCATTAACATCAGCTAACCTTTTATATATTTCGGAACGCTCCTTCATCGTTTCATTTTGTATGTTTATTGCTTCCTTCACAGCTTGCAAAGATGAAGCCGTTTTGCTTTCTCTTTTCTTAACGTGCATAGATTGTCTTGAATTCGAAGGCATAGTCATAATTTCAAGAGAGCTTGTGCCTTTTCCCTCTTCTGACTCTGCTTCAGTCCTGCAATGACTCATAATTTTGCATTTTCAATATGTATTTTGAATTGAGTTGTACCCTATGTTTTTTTTTTTGAAGGCCAAAACCATAAAGCTCAATTTGTATAAAAAAGGGATGATATTTGGATTGAAAATTTGTGAAAGTTTTTATTTTCTTCTGAAGGAATAGCAAACTCGACTACCACCATTAACCTAAACTAATTGGTAAGTATTTGAAAGAGATTATTGTGGGATTGAATTTTTTTTAGAACTTGACATCAAAACTAGTGTATCATTAGAAAATAACATAGAATAGCTACAAAATATGTCATAAGCCTTTAACCTGGACCCTGAAATTTTATCAAAGTTATACTAATTACTCTAATAGTTCATCATGTGAATCTTGACAAGAATAAGCTACAAATCCTCACTGGATTCCGCACATGACTCCTCAAAAAACAAGTCATGGGAAAAGGTCGAGCCTGAAAACGATCTGCGGGGAGGAGGAAAAAACTCCAGAACACTTGGTGACGTAATGCCTTGCCTTTGCTAGCCAACGCAAGAAATACGTCAGAAAGAGACTCGTGTAATAGTGGAAGTTACATCTAATATGTTGGGTAGTACACATTTTAAAAGTTTAAAAGTTGAGTTTGTAAGAGGAGCCTCACTTTTGTACTTAAGCGGTACAGTGTACCACTTCCAATGAGGCGAGACAAAATTTGTTCTACTACATACTGTGTCGCTCGCAATTCGACTGATGCAAAAGGGGGATGACGTCGTTCGACGTTAGAGTTGAAGCGCTCATTGTAGTACAAACTCCCTGTATATTCCGCAACCTTTAAAGAAACAACCCTAATTTTGTTATGAGGAATACACAAATCCGATGATTTAAGACACACTGGTGAAAAGGAGAGATGAAAGTACTTTCCATCAACATGAAAGCTGAAAGCAATCAACTTTAGGGTCACTGTATTTTTATTACTTCAGTTGGGGCGTTCGGCAAAACACATCTGCTTATCAGATCGCTCGGATTGCGCTCCCGCTCCGGCTCAGGCTCAGATAAGAATTCCGTCGAGATCTCCGACTACCTAGGTCAGTCTCGCGTCTTTCAGTTCTCCTCGATCGCCCCACCGATGCGTAGTCGCTTAAGCTTTGCATTGTAAGAATCCGTTCAAAAAACGGGTACGATTTCAAAGGACCCGCTTTTTAAACGTTTCTGTTTGAAACGGACAGAGTGCAATGTATGGACTGTGATAAATCAGTTTGTCGAACGCATCCCAACTCTTTAATTCGGATAGTAGAAACAATATTTATTGAGAAAGAAGAGAAATATATACTAGTTTCGTGTTTTGTGCATCAAAAGAGTTATAATGGATGTTACTGACTTTTTTTATTGAATTTGATAAAAAACATTGCGCGTATATGTTTTCTTTGATCCACTTGCACTACTCATTTTTCTGGGTAACTATAGATCTGTAAAGAGATTATTTAAATTGGTTAAAATAAGATTATGAAATAAATAATAAAATTTTAACGTACCTTATTTTCAAAACCACGTGCTACGAAACGGATTGTCTCACTATGCGGTCCGAATTTTAATGAAACACGTTCATTAGAATCGGGTGGTGAATCGAACGGTACCGATTTCATTTCGGATCCGTTTGTTTACAATGCACATTGATTCAATTATAGGCTTTCATTATTTAACTGAACGGATCCATTTTATATACGGAAGCAAACGGATTCTTAAAATGCGTACCTTTAGTGGGACATTCGAAATGAGGTGATACAGTTTTTCAAAGTGAGCCGCTCTTACATTTCTGCGTCTTGTCCGGGACAAATGAACCGCCTCTTACAAGAGTTACCCAACACTAGTTACATCCTTGAACTATCCGTGGACTATTGAAGTCCACTAGAACCCTGGAACCGGGGGCGAGCTGTAGACTACGTAATGCCGAATACAGCTCAGATGTGGCCACAATAGATCTAAAGGTCGGTTTATAATGAAACCCCTTAAAATCTAAAATCAATGGTTAATATTTTGAAAATTTTCTTTTGAGTAAAATTGTGTATTAATCTTTTCAAACATATTCAAATAGAATACCTGGTTCGTTAATGAAAAGTTTTCCTGCAACTTTCTCTTCGTATTGTAATTAACAACAACTTTCAGTTTCCTTCACTAAAACTTACCCTTTTTCAACGTTGCTCTTGTTAAAATAATCCTCTTGGGTTCTTACACCTTCTCTACTTATTGTGTAGTCGGGTGTAATATGATGTTGTTTCCCATATATCTCAAGTACCTTCCTGTTAATAATAAATAGGTAAAAAAATATATTCGAGAAATTGGAATATCATACTCTTCATTGAGAATTGATTTTCTCTGATCGCCAGTAGATTTTGGTCCGGTGTTATGAAAATATTTTTTCATCCTCCGTTGTATGGTTTTGTCATGATTTTTGACCTGTTCTTCTGAGATTTTATAATGATATGGAGCAGACTTCATATCTGAACAAATTTGAGAAAACATTTTGTTTTTCGTTTTAAACCTTTTTCCTATAAGAGGTTTATATTTTTTATACAGGTCTAAGTAGAGGAGATCTGTAGTTTTATTCCAAGTGAAGTTATCATTTTCTTCTTCTATTGTAGATTCTTTTAGTTGTGGTTGTAGAATCAGAATATATTCAAGATCATTAAAATTGATCGTTAGGGTTTCGTTATCGAAATCAATTGCTGAGATATCGATCAAAAATAAGGGTACTCCATCTACAACAGTTCAAAAAGTTGATTACGAGTTACTGTGGATGTGGCATACTTTTCTTTAATACTGAGAATGAGACATGACAGCAAAGAAATAGTACATATTTATTATTTCTCCTCGCTATAAATAGTGAGTGCATATATCATATATGTGTTTTTCAAGTCAGAGAAAGCCATGCGAGGTAATTTTCCCCGAAGAGGTAAATCAGCTATTCTGTGAGAGTAACGAAGAACCTGATACGTAATACCTAATCCAATAAGATACCTTGCTTTTTTCTATTCATTGGTAACTTAAATTAATAATAATAATAAAATCACTTTTTAAAATAGCAAAAAGGGGTAACCATGTTGAAAACGTTAGGAACTGGAACTACTGCTTTAGTCCGTAGTCCCTGTACGGTAGTGAACACCGTTGGCATGAGCGATTGAGTCCTTGGATATATTATGATCTACATTCCGAACCCAAACACCTAACTTTCGTAAATACCAGAGTTCCAGTTCCACAAGCTCTTAGCTTGACCCCAACTCGCTTTCGCTGAGAAACAAACCTGGTATACTTAAGGGCCGCTTGCCACTACATCACTACAATAAATTCAGAACTACATTTGGTACTGAGTTGCAAATCAAATGCGTGCGCATAATGATATCTCGCATTCATTATGCGTGCGCATCTGATTTAGGTCTCAGAGTTTGAATTAGTTCCGAATTAAGCGTAGTAGCAAACGGCCCTATCACAACTCCTAACATTCACGGAACTCGGGATCTAAACTAAAACAAAACACCCCTTGAAATATTTAATCGTCCTTTGGTTAAATGGAGAAATTTCCGTAATACACGAACATGATTTGAATGGCCAAAGCTATATTCGTAGTGAACGTATTCAAAATGAAATGGAGATACGTACTTCCATCAATAACAGTGGCATGATTTTCTTGATCTATTAATATAGATCCCTCCTCTTGTTGCAAATAGCATACATTTGATGAAGACATGTTTGTTCACTACTTATTCAAATAAGAAATTCAATACCTATGAGAATTTACCAAGTTCGAGCTATTTATTCAAAGGATAAATTTAGGAAAGTCTACTCATACACAAATTTATTTCACAAATTACAGATACTTCATCTGTTATCTGTGATTTATTACTCTATGCTAAGGATTTTGAGGTTAAGATACCTCTGCGGTCCTTTTTGTTCCATCTACGGATCAGGAACTGTCGGAATAGGTGGGAACCAAAGTGGGAACCGTTCGGAACTCGATTATTTTGACGACGCGAACGACAGGGGACTTGTCATTCCGTCCGAAAGGAACGGGTGGGAGCAAAAATTACAGGAAATTACAGTTCGGAACTGCCAAGCGAACAAACCTTTTGAATACCATTTTCAATTCCCAGGCTCAGAGATCTTTTATCATGAGGTTGGAGAAATGATATTAGATTTTGTCACTGAGATGAGAGATATACCGGTTTCGGCCTTGTTGGGCCTCATCAGTATCCCGCACATCTCAGGACAAAATCTTCATAAAAAACTTCGAAATTTGAAGCAATTGGTTGTGAAGTAATGAGTAAAATATTGCAAGGTACTAAGGTGGTGACATCCAATTGCGTCAAAATGAAGTTTCACATCTCCAATCAAATGCAAAAAAAGAAATCTGTACTTCCTCTTTCACTGAATGAGATTTTAGCAGTGGCTCTATTCAGGGCCCGCTTGCTAGTTTCTCAAAGTGATGGAAAATGCCCAATTCTTTTTGTGACTGTGAAGCCAGATGTTTTTAAGAAAAGGAAAATTCTTTGCCTTTACGGAGGCCACATCGAGAACATTTTTGAAACATAGATGAATTCAAAATAGTAATCATCGAAATGAATACCATTTTCAATTCCCAGGCTCAGAATTCATCTATGTTCTCGATGTGGCCTCCGTAAAGGCAAAGAATTTTCTTTTTCTTAAAAACGATATACAATAATAAAGATAGAAACATAGAAACACATTCACAGGGGCTGTGTATTTTCATGTTCTTTTTTCCATATAGAACAAGTAACAATTTTTTCATTTGAGTTAGTTTCCAGAAGGTTTGTTATATCGTCGGTACAACGCCAAAGTCGCGAATGTGCTTTTCGCATATGTGCACTATATCGCGTTTATGGTTATGGTGTCAATGCCAAAATCGCGAAAGAGTTTGCTCATCCCCCTCTCCTACTTCTAGCCTAGTAGAACGAAAAGAAATCTATGTTTATAGCACTGTCTTCAATTTTTGAAACACGTTTTTCCCGGAACATCAAAATAGCACATTCGTAACTTCTGCATTGGACCAACGATATGGTATTCTCTTCAACGTGATACATATCGTTTGCAACTATAATTTTGGTAATCTTGTTGCAGCAGATGAAGCAACATCAGGAAAATACAGAAATGTTCTCTATAAAAGCATATTACTCACGATACATATTTGCAGCAACCGATTATTCTGTATTTTTTTTTAATTCCACTCCGGCATTTTCACAATTCTTTACACTTGCAGTGTCTGTGGATGTGCTCGGTTTGATAAATCACTGATGAAGTAATGTTGACTTCACAAATCGATTTATTTTCGGGTTCCTTTCTTTATCTTCAGTCAATTTTTTCAGTTTTTTCTTCTCTTCGGCGTCAAATTTGGCTTTGGGGATTGGTCTTTTCTTCCCCTCTGCAGCTTTCCCTTCTTTTCCATATTTTTCTGTCATTTCTTTCCAAGTGAAAGATATTTTCACGAATAGCAGTTTCCTCGAACTTTTTGTTCTCTCTGGAGTCTCCGGCCATTGTAATATAATGTAGAGTAAATTGGGATCATGTTGATGATCTAGAATATTTCTATTATCATTGTTGTTAGCCGAAGAAACAGGTAAAAAAGATCAAACGACACAATGTGCTCAACTTCGGTAATAATATATGAAGTTATGAGAATTTATAATATTCTCACTTTTTCGGACGACGAAAAGAACAAAATCATTCACTTCTTCTTCTTGGTGAGGTGCCTTCTCCAGGCTGATTTGGGGCCTAGTGACCTAGTGTTCAACCGTATACAGGATAAGAAAGTCAAACTTCAGGACATGCTGTCAAAAATGTCGCGAGTAGACAAGGAAGTCCCTCTCACCATAGGAATGGGAGGAAGTGGGTATTGGGTTTTCCAGATGTGTTGTCTTCAACTCATAAGGGTTTCCACAGGTAAACAGGGTATGTTCAACAGCAACATCTGTGTTCCTTCACCAACGGTACAGAGGCCAGCCAGAGACTAGCGATTTTAATGTTTATTAAACAGGTGATCACTCAAAATACCACTCACCAGTCACAGCTGTTTTCCCTCAATGTTCAAAAGTTATTCGACCTCAGACCCAGAGGAAAAACTCGCAATGAGAAGTTTTGACTGTCTAAGATCACTGCCCGTGCTCCATTCAGAGAAAAATTTTCTGTCTAGCCATCTCCTGAAGAACTCCTGAAAGTTGTACGGTAGATGTGAAGCGTCAACTCCCAACCAATGAAAGCTGATTATGTCCCTGCTCATCCATACACTGCCCTCTCATAGCCAGATCTCAGCGTGAGCCGGAGACCAAATAACTTTCAGAAAGTTTCAGGAGCCACAGCTCACAAAGAGATTTCCTGCATTCTCCTAGTATGTAGTATTTGACCTCTGTCATAGCGGGGGATTTTAATGTTCACTGACTGTCACAACATGAGCTTCTCCGAGTACCATCTACTGATATTTGTATATTCTCCAGCGTGCAGACAAGAACAATATACAGTTCAACCTGTACTACAGAATAGTTCTTCTCTAGAGGGATGGTCAGTTTGAAACAAGGCCCCACAATCCTGACAGCAGTCCCGTGGACTCCACAAAATCGTCAGTGAACCAAGTAAGGCCTTTAGGAACAAATAGCCGATTTTGACCATAGGCCTCCATCAGGAACACTCTGTAAGGTAGTTTACTAGGGATATTTAGTGATTGACACCCTCCTAGAAAATAGTTATTGACATGGTGTCAACCAATGTTCATCCGATCCGGAAGAAAGAGAACACAATAAAAAGCTAATCCGTTATATTCCAACTTTTCAAATACGCGATGAACTCGAATATCAAAATGTGATACTTTTAGACGGTGATAGACACCCTATGTCAATCACTGTTCCGACGTAATAAACAAGACAGTCATTGACATGCGATTTATTCTGGAAGTAAACATCAATGAAGGGTACGTTCATATCAATATCAATTCTTTGAAATATTTCAAACACTGAACAATTCCTTCCATATATCTCAGATACCCCAATCTAAAGAAATTCACGCATATGTGCAGTCACTTTCCTTAACAAAACGTCAACGATTGAACCGATTGTCATTACTACACAATTTCGCGACAAATATTGCATTGTGACCTGAGCAGGGGGCCAAATTACTGAACTGAAACATTCATCGAATGAGTGTTGGACCTTCCAGCATACGTGGGTAAAAGAAAAAAGTCGGTGGTAAATACCAATATGTTATTACGACGGATTAACGGCCACTTTCTGAAAGGCCGATCAACCTAAAAATTAACTAATCAGCTGTCAAATCCCTGGTCAAGTGCCATTTGAGTTGCAGAAAGTATGGTTAACTACTTGAACTTGATCCGCCTGTCAGTTGACAGAGTGGTCAAATATTGCTGGTAAATTGTACGTCAAACGCACTTTTGGGTTTCTGAAACGCATGTTAAGGCTAAATCAGTGGTCAAACTAATGTCAAAGAGGTGGTCAACTAATCGGTGATGTTCGGCGAATTAACTCGGTAGAGACGTGGTTAATCATCGTAGTTTCCACGGAAATCTTAATTGTATGCGTTAATAGGTCTGCATAACAACAATTAGGCATAGTGGCAATAATTATATTCCTTCCAAAAAGAAATTTATTTATTTTTTGAAACAATTTGTGATTTTATTATCTGGCTGTAGATTATCATCTCCCCAGAACACAGGAATAACTCAATAGGAATTAATCTGAATTATATACATCCATTATCAAATGTTATTGGAGCTCTAGACTGTACACATATTAAAATAATCTCGGTCGTCCACAAGATGAGCTTTTAAAATAGGAAGGGAAATTTTTTTTCCAAATGTTCAGGCCATTTGTGATGCGAACTTGAAAATTGTGAAAGATGATGAAAACATATTGGTGAGAGAATCCACTGTGTTAACTCACACCTATGTATAAGCGTTAATAACTGAGGTAGAAGTGGACTCCAACGGAAGCCAAGAAAATCCAACATGATACAATAAACGAAGTAGAAATGCAGTGTGAATTAACATCTTGATGTGTGATGAAAGTTTAAATAAATTAATGCTCAATACTGATTTCATTGATACACAGAAAAATATCAAAAAAACCTATTTAAATAATTTATTTTAAATATACCAAACATTGATAAATTGTATCATTTATTTATTGAAAAGATTATAATATTCTTTTTGTTTGATTATAATTTCTAAATATGTATATTGAAATGTTTTTTTTTTTCAAAACAAGCTACTTTTCTTGTAAGTAAGGTTTTCTTCCTCAGTATAGGCATTCTTCAGTTACTTTCAATAATAATGCTTTTTTATTTCTTCTTCCAGGACTTTGTTCTCTCAATTGTAGCCATTTGTCGAGAAAAGGTGGTCGATGTCGTATAACTTCATTATCACGACACTGCACTCGTGTTTGTGAGTCTTCATCAATGCCATCTTAAATAGATTTAAAGCAATGGAAACTAGGAAATTATAAAATGAGGATCATAATATGAGCATAATCAGTTTGAATGTATGCTAATACCAATATTATAGTAGCTCAAAGAGCTGTCGTACTTGTTGACCAAAGGCTACATATGCTCCCCTGATACAGCCAACATTTTTGCACCTACTGTTTGTACTCAGCCAGAGTTGATACAAACCGCTACCTGTTGCTAGGACATCTTCCTAAAAATTAAGATCAGTAATAGTAGTAACTGTGTTTTATTGTACTATTTTAATCCAGACAATTAACTGATGCATAAAAACCTTATCAATGTTTTTGTCCTTTTTCAATTCCTTCACCATATTTATTCATTCAAGCAGGTCAGAGGTTCTGAAACAAGAAAATCTATAAAAATAATACCATTTCTTTGTTGACGGAGTCAAAAGGCCATTGACCGAAGTCTTTCAACCACAATAAAAATAATATCCACTGAACTTACATCTAATTAGTTTTTTTTTGTGATGTTCCTGGATCGTCATTTGAGCCATTTTCCCTGTCTGCAGATATTTCTTAACCTGGAATTAAATATAAAATGAGGTGAAGAAGCCTTTGTCTGTGTTGTATTAGATGGGTGGGTCATGTTCGATGCATTGCTTTATGAAAATTTTTAAATTGAGTATCGCAAAGTTCATTCAGATTCTGATGGATAAAATTTCTACTCTACGCACTCTAAAATTGTTTAGAAATTCATAATATGAATAAAGGTATGTTTTTTAGTTATCTGAACAAAACTAGTTTACGTACTCCTTTTCATTTGCAACATTTGACCTTTTTGAATTTATCTGGGCAGTGTGAAGTTTCTTTTGAGTTCTTGGCACTTCAGCGGCATTGTTGATTTCTCTTGTAATTAGGATTACCCATTTTTCATTTTGTTCTGCAATTGATATACTGCGTTCGTCGACTTGTTTTCTAACTGAAAAAAAATATGTACTCTATTAAATATATACGAACCTGCTTGCGAATATGTTATTATACTATTGTTTATCGAAATGTATGCCTTGAACTATGTATGGAGAAAATATTAACAATTTTACAAATACTTACTTCTGAACTAGATCCGAGTGACTACACCTTTCTCCTTCAACAAAATTTCGGCCACTTGAACTCATTTTGAATGAAACTAACTCGAAATAATCCCAAACTAAATACTAAATTCAAAATATGAAAATGAGAAATTCAAAATTCTAACCTGTTCGATCAGATAATATTGTTTATTTCAGCAGATTCTGTGGTTCGATAGCCTCGAAACAGGGTAACCTCATGTCAAATCATAATGATCAGAGATTAGTTAATTTTGCCCATTGACCTATTATACTATATTATATATATATGTATAATAGGTCAATGATTTTGCCCTAAACATCCTTTCAGCAACCCAAATTGATTTGACATCGATGTCAAGTTGAACGTTGTGACAGTTGACATACTGGTTGGTTTCTATACTGTGGCCTTAACATGCATTTCAGAAACCCAAAAGTGCGTTTGACGTACAATTTAGTCCAATTTCTGCGAGTTACCGTGTTATAAGTCCGGTTATACTTTTGGTAATAGTGCGGTTACCCCCACTCAATTCACTCATCCTCACTGTCAATTTCTTAACACGGTTATACCTCCTCGCTAAAACATACTTGGTTACTGGGGAATCATATGCTTTAGCTAGGATGTACTTATTTGAATATGCATATTTCCAGAAATGTTAATGAGTTTCCTGTATTATTATATTTAAAAATAATAATCTGAAAACAGAATTACCTCTAGACATTAAGCGTAAAGATAGGTCAAAAATGTAGCAAGAACAAATTTGGAAAGAGAGGATGTGAAATCAAATACTAACAATATTTTACATAATTTTAGGTTTTCTTTCACATCTTGCAGAGCTGGTGTTAGAAATGAATCAAATGAATAAATCAAGAAACTTCATAGGTATAGGCACGCTTCAATCTACAAGATGCAAAATAAAGCAATTTTCGTATTTGGCGCGAATGCGCTTCTCTTGTCCTTGCTTTGTTTATAACCGCTACCAGTTACCCTGCTTTGGAACAAGGTTACAGATTTTCAACAACGGTCACAATGACGGCTACCTCATAACACCTTCCCCTCTATTACCGCTCTCACAAAAATACGAACGGTATCAGAAAATCGTAACTGTTTATGACCGTTTGTAACACGGTAACTCGCAAAAATTGGACTCTTACCTGCAATATTTGACCACTCTGTCAACTGACAGGCTGATCCATAGAATAAAGAATAACTATATTCTATGGGCTGATCAAGTTCAAGTAGTTAACCATACTTTCTGCAACTCAAATGGCACTTGACCAGGGATTTGACAGCTGATTAGTTAATTTTTACGTTGATCGGCCTTTCAGGAACTGGCCGTGAGTACGGGAAACGACAAATATGCTGTCCTTCAGGAGTCCATGAGCTTTGCCAACTTGGTACAGGTCAGTCGAGTGCCGAACGAGCGCGAAAGATATCTTGTTCTGGTGTTCACGAACGATTTTTCGGTGGAGGTGGTAGTGGCAACTGATCCATTGCAGACTGGTACAATGCACCACTTGGGACAACAGATCTCTGTTGCCTTGGGTAAGGCTTCCGGTTTGGGTGCCAAACATTACAGGTGGAGATTCGATTATGATAGAGGTGACTACATTGGACTTAACAACTACTTGGCTTCATGTGACTGGGACTACGATGGAGAGGATATCAATCAATCAGTGTCTGAATTTTATAATTATTTGTACGAGGGACTCTATCGCTTTGTTCCCATGAAACGCGTAAAAGACTCCAGTTACCCATGTTGGATCAATGGTGAACTTATTGGACTTATCAACGCCAAAAGAAGAGCCCACAAGAGGTATGTTGTATCCAAGGATCCCGATGATTACCAAAATTTCGGTAGTTTAAGGAGACAATGTAAGATGCTTGGAAAAACGTTATATCGTTCCTACTTGCTCAACATCAAAAGCGGCATTCATAACGATCCACAATCTTTTTGGTCCTACTTCAACTCCAGAAAGAAAATGACTGAATTGCCTGCGAATATGGATTTTCGTGGAACTCGGGCTTCTGAGGGGCCTGCTGTGGTTGAGCTCTTTGCTGACTTTTTTAGTGAAGTTTTTTGTGAGGATCTGATTGTTCCGCCCGATTTTACCTGTGATCATGATGTAAACTTGAGTGTATGTCAATTCAATGTTAGTGAAATATATGAAATTATATGTAAGATTAAGCCCAACTTCATTTTAAAGAAGTGTGTTAACACGTTATCGGTACCCATTTGTAAGTTGTTCAATATCTCCTTGCTGCTGGGTAGATTCCCCTTTCTTTGGAGGAGGAGTTTTATTGTTCCCATTTTTAAGTCTGGTGCGAGGTCGAGTATCGAAAACTATCGGGGTGTAGCGATTCAATCTGCCATTCCTAAACTGCTGGATAACCTAATGTATGACTTTCTTTCCTGGAATTGTGGATCTATTTTCATTGATCAGCAACATGGTTTCCGACGGAGGCGATCAACTACTACGAATCTCATGGTGTACACAAATAATATATTAAAGTCGTTCGAGGCTGGGATGCAGGTTGATTCAATATATACGGACTTCTCTAAAGCCTTTGACAGAGTAAATTTGAACTTGCTGATGGCTAAAATCGCTGCTTTAGGAATTTCTGGATCTCTGTTGATGTGGTTTCGCCAGTTCCTCTACGGGCGGACCCAGATGGTAAAGTATGGTGAGTTCTATTCTAGAGAATTCGGAGTGTCTTCTGGTGTGCCTCAAGGGTCTCATCTTGAACCGTTATTGTTCAACCTATTCATAAATGACTTGGGTAAAGCTGAGCCAGGTGAATTTTTATTATTCGCAGACGACATGAAGATGTACTGTCCGATTCGAGATTTGGGAGACTGCTTCCGGTTGCATGATCAGTTGGAGATGTTTTTCAATTGGACTTAACTCAACTGCTTGGCTCTTAATGTGCCAAAGTGTAAGACCATCACTTTTCATTGTTGTAGGAGACCTGTTGCCTTTCATTACAACATCAATGTATCGGTTCTTGTTCGGGTTGGCTCGGTTGATGACCTGGGTTTGAAATTAGATAAACAACTTGTTTTCAGAGAGCACATCCGAGGTATCACTTCCAGGGCATATCGTACGTTGGGTTTTGTCTGCCGTAACTCATACGGGTTCTCGCCTGAAACATTTAGGTTGCTGTTCTGTTCGCTTGTGAGGTCCGGCTTAGAATATGGTTCATGTGTCTGGACTCCTACCTATCGTTGCCATATTATTATTATTATTATTATTATTATTAGAAATTGACAAGAGTAGAGGTAAACCTATAAACTCAAAAATGATAAAAAAAACTGAGAGAACATTCGAGAAGCTATACAAGAAAAGAAGAAAAAAGGAAATATTCATATCACCACACAGTCAAAATATTACACAACCGATTGATTTTATCGAAAGAGTCCAGAATAAGTTTTTGCGAGTTTTGGATTACAGATCTGGTAGCAGCGTGAGTGGTGGTCGCAGAGAGGTTCGTGTTTTCTTCCGTCTAGATCAGGGCTGTCCAACTTCACGTACCTCAAGGGCCACATTTTGAAAAATTCCGGTGCAGAGGGCCGCATTAAAAAAATTTGCAGCTTGATGCTGCTTTTTAAGATATATGCCTCCCATCATTAAACCCACTGTAAGCCTTAAGTTCCATAAGTTGGGGTATCGTTCTTCTGGCAGCAAATTGAAAAATTCCAATTCAGTTCACGTTCTTCCTTGGTAAAAATTCCACTTGGAGGTGTGCTCTACCTACATTTTGAAGGGGCCGAGCAAAAACTGTAACTTTTGGTACAATTTTTTGAAATTCGCTAAACCTATTTTCGACTCCTTTTGCAGTCTTTTCGATGCATTTTATCGGAAGTTGATATGAAACTTCTTCGAAATAAAATCCTTCATTTCTTCAAAGGATGTTGGTGTGAAGTAACAGTTCGCCATATGTAACTTCTGCTTCGGCTTGAAAATTCCAGAATTTTTAAAGAATGATTGCCCTCTCGCTTAATGACAATTTTCCACATTGCGCCTCTTGGTGAACAATACAATGTATCACAAGACTGTTGACTGTTTATGTGGTTTTATTTCAAGAGTCCTTCAAATCCGATTTCAATTCCTGTCATAGCTCTGGCTCCATCAGTGATAATATAGGAAAGTTCATGGACACCCCGTGGTCCAATACTACCTTATTCACAGCTTCAAAATTCGTACCCTTAATTGTACTATTCAAAATCAAGCATAAATCTCCAATGAACGGTTCTGACAAACATTACAACCTGGCTGATATCCGATAGATCCGTAATTTCAACTAAGGATAGCGAAAAATACTCACACTTTTCAACTGAGTTACACAGTTTTTTAGATATACCTATATTGATCAATATGGTCTACTCATCTTGAAATCGTTTGATGCGATACAGAGGCTGCTTCGAATTTTTCAGCCTTTTTGTTTCACTAAACTGTTAAACCATTTTGATGGCACAATCCATCAGTATAAAGTTTTTGCGCTTTGGCGATTTCCAGCGCCCCTCTGCGGGCCACAAAAAATGAGGTCGCGAGCCGCATGCGGCCCGCGGGCCTCGTGTTGGACAGCCTTGGTCTAGATAAACTAGAAGATCGCCGCACATTGTGTGAATTGTGTGTTCAAGTTATTGAACGGTATGATTGATAGTCCTGAGTTACTCAATATGATTAATTTCAATGTTCCCAATGGAGCCACTAGGAATACTTTTTTGTTTTGACTCGCTACACATAGGACTAATTACATTTCAAATGTGTTTCCGGAGCGTGCTGAGAGAGTAGTGAATTCTCAGTTAAAAACTTTGGACTTTTTTTCGGTCTCCTTATCAGTGTTCAAGGTATCAGTGTATCAGGTGCTGAAGGGATTGAGAAGTTTGCGGTAGTGTTTTAATCTAAGATTCTTCAGTTTAATATTGTAATTGTGGTTATGATGTCACATTATTGTACCTCATGCAGTGTACAACTGCCTGTAACGAAGTAATATGATATTTTAGAAATAGTATTTTGTTTAGGATTATATTTTGTATTAAAGGGGTTTTCCCATTCACCTGTAAATTCGCAGAGTTAAATAAATAAATAAATATTGAAGAATGGTTACCCGAAAAAAAGGTTAAGACGAATAATATACAATATTCCAGATAACATAGAATTGAACATTAATGATAATCAACCTGATCCAGACATCTCTTCAACACAAGAAAATACACAGAAACAATACTTAATTATACCATATGAAGAACATCTCATGAACAGAATCAAAATCCCATTGATAAATTCAAAATAGCAACAAAAAATGTGAAAACCATAAGATCAATCTTTACAAGAGTAAAAGATTCGATCAATGATTTGAATAAATCTGATGTGGTATATAAAATTAATTGTATTGATTGTGACAATACACATTGGACAAACTAAGACGAAACTAAAACAGAGAATCGCTCTTCATAAGAGTAACATAAGAACATACAAAGACACATGTGCATTATCAATACATGCTAATTCTGAAAATCACCAACCTGATTTGAATAATGTAAAAATATTAGACATGGAAAAAAATGACAAGAAAAGAACATTTATTGAGATGTTCAGAATATGGCAACATGATAATTCTATGAATTTTAAAAAAGATATTAATAGACTCAGTTCAATGTATTCATATCTGATGGACATCGATTCAATCAGAAACAAACCACCAGATCGAGTCATTGAGAGAGGTTTATCAAACATCATTACATAGAATCATACCCTTTTAATTTTTGTGATTCGATTATTTCTAATAATTTTCTTTCATAATGTCATATTGAAATTTTATCAACTTCAAAATTCAATTCACTTATGATTTCTGTAAATTAATCCCATCATTCTAATCTTTCATGCAACTACATCTTTGAAATTCAACCTCAAATTCGTGAGTAAGATCCTTGTAACCTTGTCTTAATGTTTATACATTGTATTATTCAGTTCTCCTGATAAAGGGACAATAAATGTCTCGAAAGCTCGAGTGAAGAAAAAAGAGTATTATTTGATTCAACTGCTGCTATTCCCAATAAATTAAGAACCTATATATATATTAGACTGTTTCAAAAAAATCGACATTTTTTGTTTTCACGAAACCCCCCCCCCCCCTAATTATCTTCAGGGTATCGAAAAGAGACCTCTATGAAAATATCAGCTTCAAATAATAATATTCAGAGGTCGCTCATCAATTATTTCTATTTTCCCTACTAATAGCAGGGAAGAAATTTCTTTTTTCAATAAAAAATTCCTAGAGCAGAAACCAATAGACGGATTTCATTGTGTAATACATTTTCGTGTAGACAATCAGATACTCTACAAAAATTACCCTTACGATATTTCGGTAAAACGGCCCCTTCAAAAGTTATTCGATTCGATGCTAATATTGAGGTAATTTTGAAGAAAAAAATTATTCAAAAAAATCGATTCTGTTTGTTTTCAAGAAATTCTATTTCTAATTATCTTCAGGGTATCGTAAAAAGGCGCCTGTGAAGATATTAGCTTTGAATATTAATATTTAGAGGTCGCTCAGCGATGACTTCTATTTCCGCTGTTGATAGCAGGAAAAAATTTTCTTTTTTCTATACAAAAATGTTTCTTCACGAACCAATTAACGGATTCCATTGTGGGATACATTTTCGTGTAGGGAACTAGATACTCTACGAAAATGTCTCGTACGATATTTCGATAAAACCGCTCGTTCAAAAGTTATTCGAACTTTTTCTTCAAAAATACCTCTATATTAATACCTTATATTAAGGTATTTTGGAAAGAAAAATTCAAATAAGTGGTTTTATCGAGATATCGTATTGAACATTTTCGTAGAGTATCTAGTTCCCTACACCAAAATGTATCATACAGTGGAATCCGTCCATTGGTCCGTGAACAAAAAATTTTTTATTGAAAAAAGAATTTTTTTCCTGCCATCAGCAGCGAAAATAGAAACTATCGATGAGCGACCTCTAAATATTAATATTCAAAGCTAATATTTTCACAGACGGCTTTTGTTTATACCCTGAAGATGATTATAAGGCGGGTTGCGTGAAAACAAGTAAAGTCAATTTTTTTGAATAAATTTTTTCTTCAAAAATACCTCAATATTAGCATCGAATCGAATAACTTTTGAAGCGGCTGTTTTAACGAAATATCGTAAGGGACATATTTGTAGAGTATCTGATTGCCTATACGAAAATGTATCACACAAAGAAATCCGCCTATTGGTTTGTGTTCTAGGAATTTTTTATTGAAAAAAGAAATTTTTCCCCTGCTATTAGTAGGCAAAATAGAAATAATTGATGAGCGACCTCTAAATGTTATTATTTGGAGCTGATATTTTCACAAAGGTCTTTTTTCGATACCCTGAAAATAATTAGGGGGAGGTTGTAACGGTGTTGCTCGCCCTCTCTTACCTGGAGACTCACTTGGTCAAAAGGTCCTTCGGGCGCCAGCTATTTTTTCCTAAAGGGGAAACAGCAAACCCACCTAGGCAGCTACTAGTCGAAGAAGGGTTCGGTGTTGTCTAAGGTAGTAGCGACAACCAGTGATTCATAAGACTGAGGTTTTAACATTTATTGAAACACAATGAGAAAAATTTATTTACAATATTTATAGGTACGGTCAAACTGTCAGACTGAGTATTTCAAAATGATATTAAAGGAAAATAGCAATACATATATAATAAAATGGGATGAAAACTAATATGATCAGGTAGATTTATTATGGTGACTTCGGACGGTAATTAGTTTACGAATGAGTTGGCTACCAGCATTAGAACCCAATCAGGAGGTATTGAACAATGATCGAACCCAGTGTTTCTCTGCTTCGGACCCCTAATGAAGGTTTTGGTAATCCTCAGTCATCCACCGAGGTGAGCGTACACTCCGCCTCTGATGTGTGGCTCAGGATTCCAGACGGACGGTAAGAAAAAGGGGTTTAGTACAAACGTGCAAAACCAATTGCATCGAAACACTAGATTCTTATAAAACGGGAAATGGTTCTTACCTCAGGGAACTCACTTTCACTCTCGCGGAACGGTAAGTAAAAAAGAAAAGAGAAATGAAAGTACGTTACTACTAAAAATGAAACCCTAATATCGCACACTAATGCTTCGAAAATCAAATCGTAATTCAACTCAAAATGCAACTCAAAGTCAACCGAACAATAAACTGAAAAGTCTCAAAGAATAAACGGGAAGTCGACTGGAAGTGAGAAGTAGTGAGTAAAACTGAAGTAATCAAGGAATAAACTGGAAGTCAGAAGTGAGTCCTCATCGGCGAGTATCTCCCTTTTATAACCTACGGGGAGGGGGCAGAAAACATCTGTGAAAAATCGTCAAACTTCTCGAATATTCCAGGCGGTAAAAATCTCTCCGGTTTTCGACTTATCGAAGATTTGAGACAAAAAACCCGATAATCAGAAATAAACAGCGTTTTTCATATCTGTCTGCACTATGAAAAACGCTAACATAATATCGTCCGATACTTTTTCACCTTAACGGTTTATTTCTGATTTTGTGAAATGAATTACTGAAAAACGGAAATATTTAAATAAATATGCGGACGGAGAAATTCGGAAATGAAAATGATTTACTTGTTTAAATATAAAAAGGAAATAATTATTCTGATATGAAATGAAAGAGATTATTCTAATATGAAAAATTAAAATGAAGTCTGACTTTTTCTCACAGAAAATTCATACTTCGTTACACCCCCTCCACGTACGGACAATTCGACTTCCGATTTAAAGGAGGTCGAATTTTATCAGATTTACCTAATGCTGGCGGCGCCACTGGCTTACCTACGCTACTATCCGAAGTCACCTTCACAAAGTTCTATGGTTGGTTGTCAAAGTCTGTTCCATGTCCGCGATGTCTTCGCCATTTTGATGGATGATGACAGCTAACCTCTAAAGTGCCGGTTTTTCTTTCGCCTCGTTTTGTGAAGAAGGAACCAATATTAATTGTCGGATTTATCGGTGAAAAACATGGGACCATCTGAAATCACGCTTCACACGGTAAGTACATCTTATCGTTTTATTGTTCTTCGCTGACTGGTGGTTTTTCAGGTCTCATTCCATTTGTACATCTTGGAGGAAATTCGGTTGCATTCCATGACTCGTAAACGGAAAGATGTATCGGCCTGATGAAATGTCTAATGAGACTGAACAGTGCAAGATCGGTTTTGAAATATCTCGTTGCAGGTAGGTCTTCGTAACATTCTTTTGAGTTGGAGCTCCGCATGAATAGAGTTGTACGGTTTACCAATACCTCATCATCGGAATAGGAAACTGTTGACAAACTATGTTACTCATAAACGGTTGTAGTATGAAACTACATGAACTCATAAACGGTTGTAGTATGAAACTACATGAACGGTGCATACTGATAGTTGCATTAGACAAAATAGAATGTCGCTTAGTCCATCATTGACAGGTTTTCATTTGCAGGTTGTTCTTCCTAGGACAAGTACAGGTGAAAGGTTTCTGTGTACAGTTCGGCTCTACAACTCAGACATGTAACAGTAAATAACCGGTGTCTGGCTACAGCTGGTATTGGAAGTTCCCATCGGTGACACTAAGGTAACAGAAAACATTCATATACAACATCAAGAATAAAATATTAGTATTAACAGACGGAAATCGGTTTAGTCTTGATCATGAAACGGTTTTAAATCTTTGACATGAATGTTTCGCAGCTTTTTACCCTGTTCATCTTTCAGGTCGTATACAACAGGAGAAATCACCCGGATCACGGTATATGGACCACTGAACTTTGGAGCCAACTTTGCTGCAAAGCTGTCAATCGCTGAGGATAATGGATTAGCTTTTCTCAAAACTCTGTCCCCGACTGAATAACGAATATCTCGGCGTCGTAAGTTATAACGATTGGCCTGGTAGTTTTGAGCCTGGTACAGCCTCGTACTGACGAACTCATAGGCTTCTTGGAGGCATCGGAGTTGGTTGTTGCGGTAAGACAATTGTTCTCTATCATCTTCAGAGTCATTATTTGCTTCAGTCGTTTCCTCACGGTGGGGGTTTTTGGAATAAATAGCCCCGGGGGTGGTTAGCTCCCTTCCATAGTTCAGAAAAGCCGGTGTGTAACCTGTAGACTCCTGTTTGGCGCTATTCAAGGCAAAGGTCAGTTCTCCTAATCTCAAATCCCAATCGCGGTGGTCTTTATGGCAATACTGAGCTATCATGGTCTTCAGAGTACGGTTAGCTCGTTCTACGAAATTACATTGCGGTGAATACGGGGGTGTGAAACGGTGAACTATGTTCAGCTCTCGAAGACTACTTTTGAATAGGCGGCTGTCGTACTGTGCTCCATTATCAGAAATCACAACTTTCGGACATCCATATCGTAGAATTATCTGTTCGTACAGGGCTGAATATACGGTTTTGGCAGTGGCTTTTCTCACTGGCCTGGTCTCTATCCATTTGGTGAATCGGTCTTGCATCACCACGATGTACGAATTTCCCTTCTTGGATCTTGGAAGTGGGCCTACAACGTCTGTGGAGACTTCCTGAAATGGCGCATCTGCGATTCGGTGTGGATGCATCTTCCCAGCGGTCTTCTGTTGCGAGACTTTATAGGTTTGGCAGGAAGCGCAGCTCCTCACATACTTGGCAACGTCTCGGAACATTCCTGGCCAGTAATAATTCTGGGCTATCCGGGAGATTGTTTTCGCAATTCCCAGGTGACCGGCTAATTCAGAATCGTGGTTTTCTTTCAGGACGGCTGGTCGTTGGTCTGTGGGTACACAAAGTTTCCAGGGGTTGCTACTTCCAGCTTCGGTGAAGTCGGATGAGTCCCAGAAGTGCCTGAACAGTTTCCCTTCTACTACGGAATAATCTGGGAAGTTTTCTGGGTCTTTTTGAACCTCTTCTAGCTTTCTGGTGTACCATTTGCAGTGGGTTTCGGTCTCGGCCAGACATACAGTATCGACTGAAGGAAGTGGGTTACGGGATAAACTGTCTGCCAGCTTATTCATAGATCCTTTTCGGTACTGAACTTCGAAGTCAAACTGTTGTAAGAAGACGGCCCATCGTGCAATTCTTCCGGACGGTGACTTGATGGAATTTAACCATTTCAAGCTCATGTGGTCTGAAATAACGGTGAAATGGAATCCCTCCAGGTATGGCCGCAGTTTCTCGATAGCAAAAACTATGGCGAGGCATTCTTTTTCAGACACGGAGTAATTTCTTTCAGCGGTGTTCAAGGTACGGCTCACATAGGCGATAACTCGTTCCTCCCCCTCAATAACTTGGGTCAGAGCTCCTCCAAGACCTATGTCACTGGCGTCGGTTTGTAAAACGAACGGTTTCTCGAAATCTGGGCACGCCAGTATCGGGGATTCGGTCAATTTTCTCTTCAGGAGATCGAATGCTTGCTGTTGGTCATCTCCCCACTTGAAACGTTGTTTCTTTTTCAGCAGGCTGGTTAACGGCGCAACTACGTTGGAGAAATTATCGATGAATCGACGGTACCAACTGGCGACTCCTAGAAATCGACGCAGTTCACGGACGGTCTTCGGAACAGGGAAGGCTACAATTGATGAGACTTTATCGGGGTCGGTGCAGATGCCTTCTGACGTGACAACATGGCCTAGGTATTTCAGAGATTTTCTGGCGAATTCGCACTTCTCGGGGTTCAGACGGAGGTTTGCTTCTCTCAGTCGGCGAAACACTTCTTTCAGGTTGGCCAGATGGTCTTCTAGAGTTTCTCCCAACACGACGATGTCATCCAGGTAGGCAAATGCCTTTGGTTCCATTTCCGGCCCGATTATGGTATCCAGGAATCTTTGGAAGGTGGCTGGACTGGCGTGAAGGCCAAAGGGCATTACGGTGAATTGGAACAGTCCTCTTCCTGGAACTGTGAAGGCGGTAATTGGACGGCTTTCCTTCTCCAGCGGTATCTGCCAGTAACCCTGTTTCAAATCGATGGTTGAGATGAACTTGGCCCGGCGAAGTTTGTCCAATATCCCAGATATATATGGCAGTGGATAGGCATCTTTTATGGAGACTTGGTTAACGGAACGGAAGTCAATACAGAAACGGTATTTCCCATCCTTCTTCCTGACTAACACTACAGGTGAACTCCACGGTGACTTGGAAGGTTCAATAACTCCATCCGCTAACATTCGGTCAACTTCCTGATCAAAGATTTCCTGCATTCTCGGATTCTGCGGTCTATATCTCTGTTTTATCGGTTCGGTTCCAGGTTTCAGCTTGATCTTATGTTCTACCAGGTCGGTGGTGCCGTGAATCTCCTCGAATTTCCGCAGTTCTTTTTCCAGAAAGGAATCCATTCTCTGCCTCTGTTGCGGGGTTAGCTCAACCAGGTGTTCTTCAGTGGTGTGAGCTTCCAGGGCCTGTTCGTGGACTGAGGCTGGCCTCGAAATCAATCTTCCCTCCAGATAACATTCTGCGGTGTTTAGATTGACTGAAAATTTGTAGGTCGACAGAACATCCATTCCCAATATAATGTCCATCGGAAGGTCAGGTACGAGCAAGAGCTTCAAATCGGTCAGGGTGTAATCTCCGATCCTCACAAGGGTTGTGTAGCGTCTCGGGGCAACGGTGGTTTTACCATTCGCTATGGTAACCAGACTGTTTTCAACAGGTTCCCCTCTTACTCCTTTCTCCTCGAAGTAGTCGGCTGCTGCTTGGTTGCAGAAACTCCTGGTTGCTCCTGTGTCCACCAAGGCTCTGAAGGGCTTTCCGGCTATATGGACTTCTATTAACGGTCGGTTGTCGGTACAGATGGTGAGTGCCAGTGGAGTCAGCGTCCCTGGAGATATGGTCGACTCCCTTTCCATACCTCCAGTTAGTTTTCCGAACATGGACAATCTCTTGACAGTATTCCTTCTCGCTGGCATCTGGAACAGAACAGTCTCGCTTTTCCTCGGCATTCTCGACGCATGTGGCCATATCTACCACAACGGAAGCACTGTGTCTGAAAGGAAACTCTTCTTCTCGGATGTTCTTCGGGTGGCGCTGACGGTCTGGGACGATCTTCTCTTCGATGTGGCATCGTTGGACGGTGTGACTCTTGTCGGTTTGGATTTGGACGGTTCTCCCTTGGTTCACTTGGTTGCGAAGATGGTATTGGTCGTTGTGGCTGACTGGTTGCGGGGGATGATGCTGGTGGTACTGCTGCTGGCTGCTCTGACCTCTGCGGCTGGACGTATAACGGAAAACTTGATTGTGGACGGCTGGACGGTTCGTATGTTAGGTGCGGTTCCTCGATGAGTCCTGGTTTGGATGGTGGCCTGGTATATCGGTTCATCTGCCATTGTACTAACTCGAACACTTTTCCTTTTCGCAGAAGTTCATCGTATGTGCGAGTTTCCTGGAAGGCCAAGGCTTGTTGCAGAGATGGTAATAGCCTTTGTCTGATCAGACGTATTTGTTCCTCTTCAGAAGGTCGGTTATCTGTTAATTTCTGGAACAAATTCTGCATACGAGTGACATATAACAGAAGTTTCTCATTGGGGCCTTGTGTTCGTCGCTTTATCTCTTCCAGCAGGTTTTCCTCATAGTTTACAGGTAAGAAAGCTTCTTTTAGCTGTGTCTTAAAGTCTTCCCAACTCTTGAAAGAGCCTCGTCGTGGGATGTACCAATCTCTAGCATCGTTCTTGAGTAGTTCGTATACAGAATCAAACACCTGCTCCAGGGGGGTCTTGCGTGATTCAGCTAGTCCTTCCACCTCCTCTATGAAGTTTGTCACACTACTGTTGCCATCAAATGATATGGTCCATTTATATACGGGCACCACTGGTGCTGTTGGTGGTCGGACTTCATGTTCGGGCTGGGTGAACGTCTGGTTCACAGAACGGTGAAGGTTAGCCGTTGGCATTTGCAGGTCAGGGAAGGATACCCTCCTGATAGAGCTTGTCCAACGCCTCGGTGAATCTTCATCAGATCTCATTTTCGGTTGCTGAAGTTGCGTAACAGGAACAGTGGGTAACTGTTGTAACAATCCCTTGCATGTATGCCTTGTTTCATCTAAAACTCTTTCTAATACGGTATTTCTTTCAGGTGTCGCTGAACGGGGAACCTGGGCTAATGGTGGAGGATTGATTCCATCTCCAAGGTCGATCAGTGACGGTTCCACTCTGGCTCCTATCTGCGGTTGAATCGGAGACATTCCGGGGGAATTCGGAACCTCAGTATCTAAGAGAGACCCACTCTGGTGTCCAGCCTCGGTTTGCAGTACATGATTGCTGGCAGTACGGAGTTCCTCCAAGGCATCCAAGGCTCTGACTGTTGTCTTCTTCATTTGCTCCACCATTTGTACCTGTGTTTCATCTTCAGTGTTAATAAAGTTTAATCTTCCTTGAATGTGTTTGAGCCTTGTGAAAATTCGTGAATATTCGTTAACGGTGTTATCGGTATTGAAGTTCTGAACAGCTTCCACTAAATCGGTGAGTTTATTCTTGCATATTTCCATCTCCAGTGTCGGGTTATCGGTAATCGGGGGTTGCACTGGTACTTCAGATTGAAGGACTTGACGTAGCAGGCTCCGCTTTCTCATGACGGTGCTGGGGATCGGTTGGCCCCGCAGGTTCAACTCATATGTCAGCTCGTCGCTGAGTAATCTATTCACATCCATTTTCAGTCTTCAGGTATCACTTCACTCAGGGAAAAAAAAGTTCAAAATTCACAACAGCATTACAGTAATCACAATAACAAAAAAATAATTTATATCAATGAAATCAGGAAAATTGAAAATCAGTGAGATTAAAACCGCTAACTAAAATCAGTTAAATCAGAAATGTCGAATATCAGTAAAAAGAAAAAAAAATAAATCCTAGAACTCAGTATTCAGTTACTGTGATATAGAGAATTGCCCAGCATAGGAACAAACTAATACAACATGAAGTTAAAATTTCACAATAATTCCCAGTTGAATTAATTGCAAGGTCTGGTTGTATCGTTCAATTCGGGGCAACAATCTAATCCAGTATAAAAAGAAAATTACAATAACGGTCGTGAACTGGTTAATGAAAAAAAAAAAGGAAAACTTCAGAGTATAACGGAAACTGACGGATCACTTCACCAGCTCACAACAGTTAATGCTTCTCACAATTGAAATGGAACTTTAATAATAATTCAATAATGAATGAAATAATCAGTGCAATGAATGAGTAAAGGTAAACGGTTTGCAATAAAATAACAATAAAGTTCGGCAGGTTGCAATCGAAAATTTGTACTCACTTTATTTCACTCTGTCAGGTCCAATGAAAAATCACACTTATGGGAAAAATCAACAGTTTTAAATGGGAAATCAGAATTATACAGTTCAATAAACGTTCACAGGTAATAAAACACAGCAATGTCTTTATTTCATTCGGATTTCACCTCAGGGAAATACTCAGTCTCAGCACCGGAAGTATGTAATTAGAAAAACTTACTTTGATCGGATTCTCTGTAATCTTAAATAGGTCTCCTTGATCTAGGTCCTTCGGAATTAGTCTCTTCTGGTCTTCAAGTCTTTGAGTCCCTGCTCGGGCGCCAATTTTGTAACGGTGTTGCTCGCCCTCTCTTACCTGGAGACTCACTTGGTCAAAAGGTCCTTCGGGCGCCAGCTATTTTTTCCTAAAGGGGAAACAGCAAACCCACCTAGGCAGCTACTAGTCGAAGAAGGGTTCGGTGTTGTCTAAGGTAGTAGCGACAACCAGTGATTCATAAGACTGAGGTTTTAACATTTATTGAAACACAATGAGAAAAATTTATTTACAATATTTATAGGTACGGTCAAACTGTCAGACTGAGTATTTCAAAATGATATTAAAGGAAAATAGCAATACATATATAATAAAATGGGATGAAAACTAATATGATCAGGTAGATTTATTATGGTGACTTCGGACGGTAATTAGTTTACGAATGAGTTGGCTACCAGCATTAGAACCCAATCAGGAGGTATTGAACAATGATCGAACCCAGTGTTTCTCTGCTTCGGACCCCTAATGAAGGTTTTGGTAATCCTCAGTCATCCACCGAGGTGAGCGTACACTCCGCCTCTGATGTGTGGCTCAGGATTCCAGACGGACGGTAAGAAAAAGGGGTTTAGTACAAACGTGCAAAACCAATTGCATCGAAACACTAGATTCTTATAAAACGGGAAATGGTTCTTACCTCAGGGAACTCACTTTCACTCTCGCGGAACGGTAAGTAAAAAAGAAAAGAGAAATGAAAGTACGTTACTACTAAAAATGAAACCCTAATATCGCACACTAATGCTTCGAAAATCAAATCGTAATTCAACTCAAAATGCAACTCAAAGTCAACCGAACAATAAACTGAAAAGTCTCAAAGAATAAACGGGAAGTCGACTGGAAGTGAGAAGTAGTGAGTAAAACTGAAGTAATCAAGGAATAAACTGGAAGTCAGAAGTGAGTCCTCATCGGCGAGTATCTCCCTTTTATAACCTACGGGGAGGGGGCAGAAAACATCTGTGAAAAATCGTCAAACTTCTCGAATATTCCAGGCGGTAAAAATCTCTCCGGTTTTCGACTTATCGAAGATTTGAGACAAAAAACCCGATAATCAGAAATAAACAGCGTTTTTCATATCTGTCTGCACTATGAAAAACGCTAACATAATATCGTCCGATACTTTTTCACCTTAACGGTTTATTTCTGATTTTGTGAAATGAATTACTGAAAAACGGAAATATTTAAATAAATATGCGGACGGAGAAATTCGGAAATGAAAATGATTTACTTGTTTAAATATAAAAAGGAAATAATTATTCTGATATGAAATGAAAGAGATTATTCTAATATGAAAAATTAAAATGAAGTCTGACTTTTTCTCACAGAAAATTCATACTTCGTTACAAGGTTTCGTGAAAACAAAAAAAGTCGATTTTTTTGAATCAGTCTAATATATATATATATATATAATATATATAGAATGAAAATAGAAATGATTTTTCGCTGTTCTTTCAATTTATGATTAAATTATTTCGGGTACTCGGCTAGGTGGGTAGATTGAAGTAACCAATCGTCACTCAATACATCTATATTTCGGACCAAATGCGGTCCTTCATCAGGATATATATATATATATATATATATATATATATATATATATTTGTCTAATAGACGTTTAGACAAATATATATATATATATATATATATATATATATAGATTTAATGGACATAACTCTCCGAAACGACAAAGAACCGTGGACAGCTGTTCATTATTTATCCTATATATATATATATATATATACTCGACCGACGAAAAGTCGGTTATACACGTTATTATATACAGAAAAGTTTCAGAGTTTTGCCAGTGCGAGGGCGCTTCTGTCGATACCAACCTGATGTATATAATTCGTATAGTTAACCGACGCATTTAGTCCCAAAATATGGCAACGTTGCACGTCGATTGCTTTGGAATAATCCATGCTAGCTATTTCATATACAGACATCAAATAAACTATTTCAGATCTTATACGATCCCGATATAGTGAATCGTCGTCATGATCAATAAATTCACCACCGATATTTCGGATAGGAATCGAAAATTCTTTTTTGGTCCATTTGTATATATTAACTTCTCGGAAACCTATACAAACCCGATGAAGGGAATCAACGTCATGTAACTGATCAGCGAGCACAAACATCCCTGGGATTTTTTGCGATGTTTCGAAAACGTTGGCACGCGAATGTTTTGTTGAGACGTTGAGACCCAAAGAGGTCTTCGAAGTCTATTGCGAATCTTTATTTATTCGGAACTGTGCCATCTGTGGCATTTCTTTGTTTGCCTACTGAGAGGTATTGGCGAGGTTAAAATAATGTTAACGTGTGGATATCTTTACTAGACATCACATAATTTGTCATGCGAAATTCATTCGGACTGAATATAAAACTTCTCTTAGGGCGCTGCTAGTTGTCGTGATTTGCATTATGTTACCCCGAACAACCTAACTATATTGGGTTTGAGGGTAGGATTTTCTTTTTCGGGATGTGCACTCCGAGATTAATGGGAAATTATAAGGCCGAAATCGGTCGTCATAATGCTATCATCTGATTCATCGTCCCGGTCCTTTCTATTGAAGGTTTTGCTAACCGTAAATTTGATGATGATAGTGATATTGATTTCATTATTATATTTTCATTGTTATATTTCGACGATTAGTATTTCTAATCTAATTTTTATGCCACAAAAATTCCGTATTCCGTGAAAAGGCGAGGAATTTCCTGTTTTAGATTTATTCTCTATCAAGAAATCAGAAAAAAAGGTCATGTGAAATTTACTAAACGAGATTCAATGTGAGCAAATTCCTTGTAAAATATATATTGTGTGCATAAAAACGTTTTCAAAAGGACTTCTAAGAAGTTCTTTTCGTGACATTCCAGGGAAGTTCTGTTTCTGACATCCTAGGGAAGTTCTTTTTCTGACATCCTAGGGAAGTTCTTTTTGTGAGATCCCAGGTACATCCTGATAATGGTCGCCTGCGGCGGACATTTGATGTTATATGAAAGTTCTATTCATGTGTAAACAGAACATCGCAGTGGATGTCCAAATTGTTCAATGTCTCGAAATCTCTTACTTTTAACAGCTCAGAGATGTGTTTGAGCTCATTGGGTGTTTCAGTGAGACAGTTTCAAGTTGAATTTTCATTTTCATAAATTGTTAGTCAAGTAATAGACCGTTCTACCTGACTAAGTTGAAAAAATGAAAAATTTAACGACGATAATAATCCTTCGTGGAATATTAAATTTTCATTGGGCTGCGAAGAGAATTAAAGATAAATAAAGCGGATAAAATTTTCTCAAAAAAATTACTTTGAATAATTATGTAGCTTGATCTATTTTCTGTATTCAGTTAAAGTCCAGGTATTTTGCCGTTAACAAAAGTGGTGTAGTGGCTAAATAGTGACTTACCAATGGAAGGAAGGTGCATGGGTGCTGGCTGATGCCTCAAATAAATATATGAGGCACTCACACACTTTTTAAGATATTATTGTATTATTTTAGCTCTCTTTTTCATAAGAATATATATATATATATATATATATATATCTTCTTTCTCGAGGAACCTCACCCATATTTATACGGGAAACTACTGAACGTATTTTCATGAAATTCAGCACTTATAAGTATTTCACGATGCTGATGAAATCTAAAATATTTTCAAGGCATGAGCACCTCCGGTTTTTCCGGAAATTACGTCAACTTCCGTTTTTCAAATTAGAACACCATTTTTTTATTGCAGAAATAGATTCCTTAGAAAATTTCAAGTTATTTTGATGTAGCATTTTTCAGTTTTGGTTGGAAAATTCTCTCTGAGCGGGAAAATTCGAAAAAAAAATCGAAAATAGAGCTCCGCTGAAACAAGAATAACTTCGAGGTTTTTGGATGGAAAATTTTCATTTTTGGGATTTTTCAAGATGTAAGATTGATGTATCCACTTTAAAAATCGAAATCGCGATTCATGATACAGGGGGTGAAAAAATCGCTTTCAAAGTTAGGGATGACAAAATCGTGAAAAATCAATTTTTTCAAATTAGAACCCCAATTTTTTATGGCAGATATTGAATCTACGTTGAAAAATAATGTGAGTGTATGCATCACACCCTTGCCCTAAAGTGGATATTTTCTGAGTTATTCACAAAAAACTGTTTTTCGTCTGGAATTTTCAGCTATTTCGTTTCCCTTCACGCCAAAAAGATGAAATTTTCAGGAATTGTTACTTAAACCATGTTTTAGATTTCACTACCCTAATATGCAAGAGAAAAAAGTTACAGGTTGTTCCTAAATAGATGGCGAATTTTGATTCGAATTTGTATCGGAAACCTCTTTATTTCAACTAATCGGCCATCTGATTTCTCTCCAGTGATAAATAAATAATTCCTTATGAACCATATGCAAAAACTTACCATGTTTTACATTCTTTTTTTTTATTGATAGATATCATTAATTACATCTGCCAAATTCCTCTTTATTCAGTAGCATTTTGTGTTTACTATTAATTTGGTGATAATTCGTATTAAGTTATAAAATCGATCACTATGCCTAATTTTACCAATGAAGATTATTTGAATCTCATTCTACTTCGTGGAGAATGCAATAAAGTTGTAGATAGAACGATTCGACTGTTCATTGAGAGGTTTCCTGACCGACCCAGACCAACGAGAGATACCATTAACAGAACCATGACAACCTTGAGAAATGTCGGATCTTTCGTTAAGAAAACTATACACAGAGAAAAAAGTGTAGTAGAAGATGAGAACAACGAAATTACAGTTCTTGCATATTTTCGTGTGAATCCTCAAAATTCTCTCAAAGATGCCGAGATTAATCTGGGTTTATCTCAATCGAGTGTTTGGAGAATATTAAAAAAACATAAAATGCACACATATAAATTCAATAGGGTACAGCATTTGAAGGAAACTGATTTCGTCAGGAGAACAGAGTTTTGCGAAGCTATGATGATTCGATTTCAAGAGAATGAAAACTTTTTGGACTGTATAATTTAGACAGATGAATCTAAATTCACAAAGAATGGTTCTTTCAATAGGGATAACAGTCATTATTGGGATGAAGAGAACAACCACCACTTCAGACAATGGAACTTTCAAGAGACCTGGAGTTTCAATGTTTTTTGCGCCATCAAAAATAATGCAATTCTCGATGTTCACATTTATAATGGGACTTTAACTGGTAAGATAGAACACTGCACATGTTTGCATTATTTAAAGAATGTTCTCCCTTAGGAGATAGATATTCTGACATATTGACTCAAATAATTGAGCCGCTAGTACAGAACCATAATGACTTATGGTATCAACAAGATGGCGCGCCTCCACACAATTCACTCAATGTGTCAAATATCCTCTACAGGCTATTTGAAGATCGATGGTTCTCCCGATTTAACTCCTTTAGACTATTATGTTTGGGGTAGGATAAAAAATATTGTCTACTCAACTCCCCTGACTGATAAAGAGGACTGCATAGAACGAGTCAGAAAAGCGTTCAGGTTTGTTTAGATTTTTAGATTCATAGTTTTGAAACTCAATTTGGTTTTTAAACACTTTTGCAGATCTCTTCCTCCCGATGAAATAAGAAGAGCAACGCACGAAGCATTCCTGAGACGTATAAATAAATGTCTAGAAATTAACGGTCAAAACTTTGAGCATCTTCTCTAGTTATAACTGCGAGAGTTTGCCATGGTTCTCCTAATAATAGTAACTTGAAGTCGGTTTCAAGAAGGGGTGAAAAATCTACAGCATGGTTCGAATAACAGTTCCTGAAAATTTCATCTTTTTGGAGTGAAGGGAAAAGAAATAGCTGAAAATTCAAGACGAAAAACAGTTTTTTGTGAATAACTCAGAAAATATCCATTTTAGGGCAAGGTTGTGATGCATACACTCACATTATTTTTTAACGTAGATTCAATATCTGCCATAAAAAAATGGGGTTCTAATTTGAAAAAATTGACTTTTCGCGATTTTGTCATCCCTAACTTTGAAAGCGATTTTTTCACCCCCTGTATCATGAATCGCGATTTCGATTTTTGAAGTGGATACACCAATCTTACATCTTGAAAAGTCCCAAAAATGAAAATTTTCCATCCAAAAACCTCGAAGTTATTCTTGTTTCAGCGGAGCTCTATTTTCGATTTTTTTTTCGAATTTTCCAACCAAAACTGAAAAATGTTACATCAAAATAACTTGAAATTTTCTAAGGAATCTATTTCTGCAATAAAAAAATGGTGTTCAAATTTGAAAAACGGAAGTTGACGTCATTTCCGGAAAAACCGGAGGTGCTCGTGCCTTGAAAATATTTTAGATTTCATCAGCATCGTGAAATACTTATAAGTGCTGAATGTCATGGAAATACGTTCAGTAGTTTCTCGTATTAATATGGGTGAGGTTCCTCGTGAAAGACCCTGTATTGTACAACAAAAATTTCTAAACGAAATAATGTAAATTCTGATATAAAAGTAACTAGAAACTACACCATTTATTCAGATTTGTCAATTAAATTTCAGAAAATATCAAGTGAAATTCAATTGAGTGATCCGAAATACATTTGATGTGTTCTGAAATTCAATTGACTAATCTGAAATTCAATTGACACATTCTGAAATTAAAGTGACTAATCTGAAATACACTTGACGGTTTTTGAATAACACTTGAAAATGGTGTAGAAACTAGAAACACATAAATGTGGTAAGGATTTGAAAACATTTTTATAAGAAAATTGGATCACCGTTTTTAATTTTTTTGTACAAACATATCCATCAACTTGTCGATAACCAAGCTTTTGGCCACTTCTTGTCCAAAGCTGAGTAAGCTCAAAAGTCTGATAGACATGTTTGCGACATGTTTAAGGAGAGTACCGAAAAGCTTGACGGTATATTGAGAAACCCCTCAATAGAATGAAATTATTGGGGCATCATTTCATGCTTTTAGTTTGGCTTGGGGGCCCCTTTGGTGCCGAACCTACCAGCATCGCGAGTTCTGTGGAGCCCTCTGATACGCCACTGATTTCTTGTCTTGTAGCGCTGTCTGAAATTATGTGGTTAAAGGGGGATTTCTTCGGAAGCTTCCCAATTAATACAATAATGTAAGAATGTGATCAACAACACGGTTCGAAAAGATGTTTTATGGCTAACCACCTCAACAAATAACACAAGCTAATAATTGCTCTTATCTAGTGTATGCCAGTATGAGCAAGGGTCATAAAAATTGCAACCTTCGAGAACTTGTTGATAGAAAACTGGCAATTGCAATCCATTTGGACTTGTGAATGATCACTTGCGCCATTCTACCTGAAGGTAATTTTAGTACGCAAAAGGGAATTTTGAAAGAAAGAACCGTTTAGGTCTTTTCGAAAAAATCAGTTCTATAATAATATGAGGGGATTTTCTATGAAATGGGAAATTTCCAAACATTATTGAGGAAATATTCGTTCCTCTCGGTTCAGAACGATTGATCTGAGCAGGGCCTCTATCGATCGCGGGGCCTGGCACTTGCCCAAAGTGCCCTAGGCGGAAGAGGGGCCTGGTTACTCTGATATGTTCTGAGTATCGCCCCGTGAGTTTAGCAAAATACTTCATCCAATGGCTCTGGGCGAGTTGTACCAAATATCAAAATCCTGTCTGATCCCAAAAGCGACTCTTTAATTCCTAATTGCTATTCTGGAGTGCAAACTTCGAAAAAATTCAATTAGAATGGGGGTTGTTCCTTTGTTTCGAGAAAAAACCAAAAGTTTCTCACTCATTTTACATTTCCAATAAAAAAAAATGATTGAAGAAAATTTTCCATATTAGTTCTACAAAATTTTACTCTTCGCTGATCGGAAAAACCCGAACACTTTTATTTCATTCCTATTTCAAGGTTAGGTTCGCATCAGATACTTCACAAACTCCAACCTTCTGTTAATGAAAAACGAAATTAATCTGACAGCATATGACGCTATCCCAATGCAAGCAATATTGATTATTTCTTCCAACATTTTTCTTGAACTCAAAACAAGGCATTTCTCAAACACTATGTTGTTTGGTATGCCTTGTTTTATTATAGCCATGAACATAATTTCGTCTTCGTCAACTTGAACGTAATGAAGATAGAAAGTGAGAAAAGAAAGCAAATACAGAAATGCTCCGCTAATTGGTCAAAATGCATACTACGACAATGGAGAAGGCTGTTTTATTCATTAGAATTTTCCGCTCTACATGCATATTCTCATTCTCGTTTTCGAGAATATTTCAAAGGAATTGTTTGTTTCTACTCTCATGACATATCAAAAATGCAGTTCATTCCGGAAAAAATTGATTTCAGGCCTTCGTTAACTGAACAAACAGGCATAACACGAACAGAATTCAACAAAGAACAAAGTTTTCCGTAAATCAAAAAGTTTTGGACGAACTTCAACAGATCAGAGGATCACAAATTTCACGAAATTGATTCTTTATAACTTCAAATGCTTTTCAAATAAAAAATCTATTCGAATATTATTCATGCCTTTCAACTGTATCTAAGTCAGGAAAAATTTGATAACGATAATTTCATAATAAAATAACAACCATTACATGAATTAAAAAAGTGTTGCCGGCAACATTGAATACCCCAGCTCCTCAAGTCGGAAGCTTCGACGTTCACGATCTTTAAATCATTATGATCAAGCGGTGACCGATACGACACAACAGCTGCATTGCTAAACGTAAACACAAACAAAGACAACAACCAACAATTCGCCCGAGGACGATAACATTGGATTTGATCTGGAAATCTCTTTTCGTGCGTAGTTTGATACTTTTTATTCGGGAGATTTTGATACGAGATTCAAACCATTTCTGTAGGAAGGATATCTAGAATGCATGTGCAAAATAAAAAATTTCGTGATAATCGAATTGTTTTTGAGTTGACCGAAATTGACAGTTGGGCAATTTCAATACCTATTAGTTGGTCATTACAATTTTTTGTTTTTCCATTTGTTCGTTTCCTTTAAAAAAACTTCACAGTTCTTGATCGAACAATCAACGTTTTATGGATGAAAACCACCTATGAATAGTTTCATAAATTTCAACGAGCAGCGTGTGGAAACTGCTAGTTGTATTGATACGATATTCAATATTCAGATTGACTGGAACTCTTTGAAATTTTCACTCCAAGTGTCTGCAATTTTGTCTCAAAACTGAAAACTATTCCTCTAATCATTATATTGAGGAAAATTAAGTCTTAGTAAGTACCTATCCTCATGGCATTTCAGAAGATCTTTCCTCCTAATGCGGCTCTCATAATATTCTCGTAAAACGCTGTTTCTGTATATCTTAATTGTTGGTACCTCATCAACCCTTCCGTTAACTCATATGTCCATATTTTAAAAGCTTCCAGAAACATGGTTTCAACGAACTATATCATGTATGGTTTTCGACGAATGTTATCATGTATGTTCTATTATGAAAATATTCGAAAAGTGCTTGTTGAAAGTTTTGAAACTCTTTCAGATATTTTCGAAAATCAAAAAGTTATCTTCGAAATCAATAAAATATTAAAATTTTGTTACATCTACGAAACAAATGAAGATATTATCTTGAAACGGATTTCGGGAAAATCGAGCCCAGAACTCCTCACAACGTTTTTACCTATCTAGTCTGAAAGGTCTGGGATACCCACTATATATTGTATGGATCGCATATACTGATACACGTTTAAATTTTCTAATATACATAACCATTCATTTAATTATGTTTATTGCAGAAATAAAATTATTTCGATTTTTTCATTTCATATTTATTCCGGTACACAAAGAACCATCAAGAACAGATATAGTGGTAAATATGGGACATCTTGAAAGTTACATTGCCACGAGGATATTTACCTTTTGAGATATCGAGTCTGGAATATTTTCGAATGCTAGCGATATTATTTATTTTTCCTTCAATGAAGGTTAGTCAAGTTGTGGCTACCGATGATATGTGTTAGTTTCAAGCCTTTTCATATTTCACTCAAACTAGGGAAAAAATTTTATAGTTTTTTTTTTCTGTTTATGAAAATGCACAGGGTTTAAACAAGGAACATTCTCGCGTTTGGACATTTTTCGATGAAATTTCGACAAAAATATTGAATTCAAGAAACTTTCATCAATTCGGCTCAGGATTATAATTTTTATGATTAATGAAATATCATGATATCGTGAAATCCTCGGACAATATATCCCATTCCCTGCCACGATAGCAGTCTTTCTAGGGTGACAAGTTCAGAGGGTTACATTCCTACCAACTTTCATAAATTAATAGCTCGAACGTAAAAACTCCTTGTATATGATGAATAAGTACTTTGTTTTTTTTTCAAATTTGCTATATTTTATATGAATATGGAGTTAAACTTGATAGCAGTTGGTTTATGCTGAGATTTTCACATGTGTATGTGGCGTTATAAATGTTACAAAATTAGAATTAATCAGATTTTTCTCTGCATGTTCTTCACTGAATCTTCCAATGTTGATTGAAATAGAAAATTATCTGAAAATTGAACTAACATACCTACCTACAATAACGAAATCAAATTTTTTATCAAATTCCAGAGTGAATGAAAAAACAATCGAATTAATCGGCACTCGTCATATTAGGGATCAAAACTGGATTATTAAAAAATTCACAAAGAAATCATGATATACTCAGAGTGCCTTTTCAAAGTTGAGTATATTTTTGGTCTTTTCCCAAGCATTCATTTTGTGAATTGGTTGAGGCTTTCGCGGCCATCGTTCAATGTGACATGTTCTTTCGAGCATTTAGGCCGTCGTCGTAGATTAGTTCTCGACGTTTCGCCAGTTCGAGTGTCTGGCATCTTCAGGAGTTATATTTCAGGATATGTTCTCACTGGACACTCAGGCAGTTCAATCCAGTGAGAACATCTCCTGAAATATAACTCCTGAAGATGCCAGACCCTCGAACTGGCGAAACGTCGAGAACTAATCTACGACGACGGCCTAAATGCTCGAAAGAACATGTCACATTCATTTTGTATCAGTCAAATCCAAACCCACGTGAAAGGTGAAATCAAGTATTTCATAGCGAAACAGAAACGATTTGGATAACTTAGAGAATGTACAAACGCAAGAATGTTTCTTGATTTAAAAAAAAACCTTAATATTTACTTAGACAAAAAGAAAAAATGATTTTCTTAATTCCAGTAAAATATGAAATCCCTGAAACTAACACATATTATCGATACCCTATTTTCAACTAATAAAACAAATATCTTTCTTAATTTTATTAGCTATGGTGTCAGCACGTATCTTCGTGGCAAGATACATTTCGAAACAATCTAATGCGGTCCCAATAGTTACCACTGTATCCATTTTTGGTGGTACCCATATGTACCGGAATATATAAGAAATGAAAAAATCGATATAAATCAGTTTCTGCAATATACATAATTAAATGAATGGTTATGTATACGTCCAAATGCAAATGTATATCAATGTATGCGATCCATACGATATGTACATTCGGTCCCCATATGTCCCGCTGTATCAAGATATATATATATATATATATATATATATATACATATATATATATATATATAGATATATATATATATATATATCCAACGAACAAACTGGCATCTTTTCCGAAACGGTATAGGCCTGCATCCTCGTGTATATTCAAGAAAGTTTGCACCGTACATTCCGACTTCCATTTATATCCAGCGGATGGTCTGACATCCGTATATTTTGATACAAGTAGGAAACAGTTCGGCCTCTATATATTCCATTTTCAGGTAATCTGCCTTCCAGCAATGTTGCTAATTCGATGTAATTCTCATGTTCGTGATCGGAACTCATTCAAGATGTTTATTCATTTGATTTATCGAAATGCTGAAAGTAATTGTCACACTTGACTGAATAGTTTTTTATTTCGTTATCAATTGCGTAATTGGTAATTGTTTATCCATGCGATGATCATGTTTTTCAGATTCAAATGTTAAATTATTTGTTTTGATTTGGATTTCGCCCACATTAATTCAGAATATACAACAAATTTTAAACGCCTGAATTTTGGATACTATTTGATTCAGAAATGGAGAAGTATAGATTCAATTTGACAGACTTCTGGGTTTGACAACTATATATGAAATGCGATTTTTCCGTGTTTTGATTTAACTATTCTGGATGTGTTTTTTTATATCACGTATCCTAAAAAATTTCCTCAAACCTTCCGTGGCATATCGAAGATGATCCTCAGAATAACATATTAATTAATAATAATAATAAAGGCCTTTTTTTATGCATGTTATATTACAAATGGAAAAAACACATACTTATTTTGAACAACAAAAAGGCAGGATCCAGTGCACATTTGGTGCAACTGTTCAATCCTACCTTATCCATTGGAGACATCAAAACGTATAGAATTCCCACTGGCATGAGAACTGACAACCAAGAAATCAAAAACATCAATTTATCCTATATAAAAAGTCATTCCCTTATTCGAATCGACTTTAATCTTTTCACATTCTACCGCGAAAAACTCTTCTCTGTTCATCGATAAAATAATTGAACAAAAATACCCTGAAATATTTCAAGTTCCCTACACTTCTGACATCTAATGGCAAGTTATTGAGGCGATAAGCGATGAAGTACTGAAAGAACTACTAAAAAATGCTGTTGTGTGCGTGGTGGAGTCAGGGTGTTTCAAAATTGTTTTTTTTTTCATCAAAATTGGTAGAATGATCACATTAAGTGATAGGTTTGGCAATCAAATTTTCTTGTTTTATTCAGTTTCAAGATCTAATGCAATGAAAAGGAAACGAACTAAAATACAGTTTTTAATCTGCACTTTCAAAGGTGCGACTAGCACTTGCCAAACTTGCCATCTTGGCAACTGCCAAGTGACTTCTATGGTGATCGTGGTGGTACTAAAGGAAATGATATCAAAGAAGCAGCTGCACCCAAATTCCCGTTTTTCGACGTTTCTAGCTCTCGTCTGAAGAGGTACATCTCAATGGTACCTAATTCATGTCAATCAATAATATCTATAACTTTAGTAGTATTAACTGAAAATCATTATATCAACAACAAAATTTTGCAGATTTTCGACGACGTTTAATTGGAGTTTAGCGATCCTTTCAAAACGTCCATTTCTCAATTTAAAAAACTGCTAGAACAAAGGCTATCACGACATTAAAAGAGTCTTCCGGGCTTATTGGCCGTGGTCTATTAGGAATTATTTCACCTAACGTTTCGCCCACAACTGCGGTAGGCATCTTCAGAGGATTCTTGGTCTTAGATTGTAACTCGACCGCTGAATTTCCGAAAGTGATGCTGGATTCGATCCGTTGGCCCCACTTATACCCTGATCATTGGCGGGAGAAGGTAGTGGGTTAACGCGCGCGATGTTGATTGGTCCATCGCTTCCACTTCGTATTGGCTTGATTTTGGTCTTTTCCAACACCGGCAACCATGCGCTATGTACCAAAGGGACACAAGAGGAGAAATCTATCCTTGAAAAGGGAAACAATTTCTCCATTCGAACGAAACAAATTCCTGTAGAGAATATAATAGCCAATGTTGAGGCAGCAATTCGGTCCTTACCTGAGGCTACGGCTGAAGAAGTGAGGACTGAAGCCTCAAGAATCATCAGGAAGGCTAAACCTCCAAAAAATAATATAAATTTCAGGGAACACCAAGCCATAAAGAATCTCAATGAAGATACATCCATTGTGATCCTTCCAGCTGACAAAGGAAACGCGACGGTAGTGATGGACACCTCTGACTATGATTCCAAAATGAGGGCGTTGTTAGACCCCTCAAACTACAGGAAGCTTAAAAGAGATCCTACCTCGTCCAGGCTCAGACAAGCAAAGGCTCTTATAAAAGTTTCTTCTCTCGATGAGGAACTTAAAAAGAGGATTTGTAAGAGTGAAGCAAGGGCTCCGCGTATATACGGACTTCCGAAAATTCACAAGGATAATGTCCCATGGAGACCTATCGTTAGTACCATCGATTCACCAACATACGACTTAGCCAAAGTTTTAACAACTATGTTGAGACCTCATGTGGGAAACACGGACACTTTCGTCAAGGACTCTACACAGTTTGTAGAAAAACTGCAGAACATTCAGTTGGGACCGAATGACCGACTCGTTAGTTTTGATGTTGTGTCTTTGTTCACACTAGTTCCCATCAGGGAATCGCTTAACTACGTGTCTGAGTTATTCCCGAATGACATAACAAAGCTCTTCGAACCTTGCCTATCATCCAGCTATTTTCAGTGGAAAGGCGAATTCTATGGGCAAATAGACGGATGCGCCATGGGAAACCCTCTAAGTCCTGCAATTGCAAATTTCTTCATGGAGAAATTCGAACAAAGTGCAATTGAAGCGGCAACTAAGAGACCATCCACATGGCTACGTTATGTGGATGATACTTTTGTCGTCTGGAGTCATGGACTTGAAGAATTGGATGCTTTCCTATCCCATCTTAACAGTAGGCACCCAAATATTCAATTCACTATGGAAATTGAAAAGGATGGTGCTCTACCCTTTCTAGACGTCTTGGTTACTAGAAAGCCTAATGGAAAGCTAGGACACAGGGTTTATAGAAAACCAACCCACACTGACAGGTATCTACACAAGCAGTCCAATCATCATCCTCAACAGAAACGAGGAGTTATAAAAACACTCGTAGATAGAGCCCGACGATTGTGCGAGCCGGAATTTCTGGAAGATGAACTTGAACATCTACAGCATGCATTCGTCGCTAACGGATATAATGCTAAGGAAATTCAGAGGGCAATAAGACCAAGACTTTCCACACGTGATGATGACACATCACAACTCACCCCCAATAAAAGAGCCATCTTACCATATATCCCCAAGGTCACCGATAGAATTGGTAGAATACTAAAGGGCCACAATATAGAGACTGTCTATAAGCCAACTCAAAAACTTGGCCAAATGATCAGAACTACCAAAGACAAAGTCGACCCACTCTCCCAACCCGGTATTTACAGGATACCTTGTGACTGCGGCAAAGTCTACATTGGTACAACGAAGCGAAGTATCAATACGAGAATTAAGGAGCATGAACGATGCTGTCGACTCAATCAGACAGAAAAATCCGCACTAGCGGAACATGCTCTGACAGATGGACACAATATTGTTTTCTCAAAGGCAGAAGCTATTTCAAACATCAAAAGTTTCTATCCTAGGATGAACCTGGAAGCCATTGAGATATATAAACATAAGAACAATATGAACAGAAGGGAAGAAACCCCTTTGGTACATAGCGCATGGTTGCCGGTGTTGGAAAAGACCAAAATCAAGCCAATACGAAGTGGAAGCGATGGACCAATCAACATCACGCGCGTTAACCCACTACCTTCTCCCGCCAATGATCAGGGTATAAGTGGGGCCAACGGATCGAATCCAGCATCACTTTCGGAAATTCAGCGGTCGAGTTACAATCTAAGACCAAGAATCCTCTGAAGATGCCTACCGCAGTTGTGGGCGAAACGTTAGGTGAAATAATTCCTAATAGACCACGGCCAATAAGCCCGGAAGACTCTTTTAATGTCAATATATCCGGTCGTGAAAGCCTGAAACTATTTATTAAAGGCTATCACAATAAATAATAAAAGAAAAATTTTCATTTGGTACAATTTCATTTTGGAACCTGTTTTCATATTCCTATCTTTCATAAATAAAATTGAATGAAAAAAAAAATGAAAATATCGGAGATGTTATAGTTTGATTATTCGAACCATCAGAATATCCGAAGAATGATGATAACACATGCACTATGGTACGTTTCAAATCAAACAATTGAAGAAGACGCGGGAATCACCACATGAAGCAGGAGAACCACGAAAATATTTTACTTCACCCACTGACTGAAGTGCACAACGATAGGGATAGGCGACTCAAACGAAAATGTCGAGCAGATCTGAAATAGATGTCAAAAAAAACTGCCACTGGGTAGGACCTCACAACGACACTTGAAAGCACTCAGCTCTGAAGCCAGCAGATAAGCTTATAGAATGGATTTATTCTGATTGCTCGTATTGTTATAATAGTTAAAAAAAATTCGATGGAAACAAAGTTGAACAAGCCGAAAACGAATTATCAAAAATTATCATTCTAACAAGAAGTCCCACACATTCACTCTGTTACTGAATTTAATTAATTAATTATACGTATAAGGTTAAAAAAACTTTTCAAGTTGTTGGCGGATAAACGAGCTTTTGTAAACCATAATGAAGTCAAAAGCCTACCTCAGACTCACGTTTCGAACGAAATCTCTGCATAATCGTATTGGACTCCCCACAAAAAGATTGATAATTTAAAAAAAGGGAATTAGAATTAGATGAATTCCAAATGAAAAAAATCATCTGCAAAGATTGATCTTTACCTCTTTGACCACCTTACAGATTTGAGAATAATGCATTTTTCAGTTCCAAAGTACCTGTGATTAAGATAAATGCAGCAACAACTTCAGAATTATTTACGAATCTGATAGTCGGTGACACACAGATAAATCGTATGCTACAGATGAAGAGCAGAATTCACCCATGAATCGGAAAAAATTGTACAGGGTGATTAGGTTTGAGTTTGTAATAAGATTCATTCCTGATTATATAAGATAAATATTCCGAGATCCAGCCAATCACAATTCTGAATGAATGACGCTGTATATTTCGTTTGAAATTCTTATGGTTTGTCGAAAAAATTGTAATCAAAGTAGGTACAAATAAATGTTTTCGTCATATTGAGGTTAATTCTGATGTGAATATCGGAATACCATATTCTCAATATGATTGTTGACAGATCTAAAACTTAGAATATTTCTGTGTACTAAATATATGCATTGATAATAATTCTCGGAGTTTGAGATGAATCAATAGATTTTGAGCAAAATATGAAATAGGTACTCACTTTATATTTTTTTATCGTTGCAATGCGATGAAAAAGTTTCAACGCTAAAAATAGATTAAAATATATAATTCAAACTTATTTTAATGATTAGGAAGATATAGAAATATTTTATTCAGAAAAAAACAAATGATTTAAAATAGGTATATTGTATTTGTGCAACAAAAAACAATGACAAAATGTCAACTCATAATGATAATTTTTAAATAAGAGTTTCTGCTTCGACAAAGAATCTAAGTTAATATATCAACCTGATGATACGTGTATGTACACTTACACGTCGTTCCCATATCAGTAGTTTTTCGTGTTAAAATTCGAGGCGACGCATTTTCGAGTGATTCGGTCACTCATGAAAACCAGGTTCGTAACAAAACCCTGTACATTTTTAGTACAAACCGCGAACAGTCCTATAATACGACCTATCGGCATCATCGAAAATAGAAAAGATTTTTACGAAATAAACTTTTTCTGCAAACATGTCCAGGAACCATGAGTACCTGAACCAGAAGTTGGATAGAACTCGGAATAAAATGATAGTTTCCTCAAACGTCTGATAGACCATCACGGTAAATCATCCTGGATGGGATAAATTAATATTTGAAATCATGAAATATATTTATTTCACTACCTATTCAACGGGAGATAATGGTTATTAGCCTGAAATATCATCTAATAAAGCACAGGTGGAAAGTTTCCACCGTTTCGGATATACAGTGTGACACAAATGGTACACCCCCATTTTATCCTTTGTTTCTGTAGCTATCTTTTTGAAATTTGGAACATACTCACTATAAGACACTTTTTGACATATCCATAAAAAAATCCAACTTCAAATTGTTGTTTGTGTTCGATAGCTACCTTGTGATTGAACCGAGAAGATACTTAAATTTGTCTAAACTCCATTATCGTGTTCGTATTGGTTATACAGAAAAAAAGTTGATATGGATGGATACCCCACCGATGGTACTTTCGAATGACGTCAGAGTAGCATTATGCTACCATTTGACAAAACGGAGTTTCGAGTGAAAGAAGGTTTTGATTTACTTCTTTGGTACGTATTTCGAACCACGATACTTTTTAAATCGAAATTACTATAGTGTAGCATTCTTCTTCTTTTTTCATGTGCCTTGTCCGGTCTCCCTGACGTTGGCGATCACCATGGCAAAAGCCGTACGGTCCTCCGCCAGTCGAAAAAGTTCACCAGCTCTTCTTATGCCAGTCCAATCCCGTATATTGCTCAGCCACGACTGTTGCCTTCTTCCAACTCCACGGCGCCCCTCAATCTTGCCCTTCAATATTAGTTGTAACAGATTATACTTATCACCTCTCAAAATATGTCCAAGATATGATATCTTCCGGCATTTCACGGTGTTCAAAAGTTGCCTTCCGATGGTTGCTCTTCGAAGTACATTCTCGTTTGTAACATGTTGTGTTCACGGAATATGAAGCATTCTACTGTGAAGCCACATTTCGAATGCCTCCAGTTGTCTCATCGTTCTGACCTTCAGAGTCCACATCTCCACTCCATATAGCAATACCGACCACATTATTTTGATTAGTTGGAAAAATTTTAGGGAGTTCATGGCTCTCTAGATCGAAAAATAAAATAGGCGTTCTGACGAATCAAATATCAACTATGAGGTATCATTAGATGAAGAAAATTATGGAGACTTCAAAAATGTAATAATATACCGGAATGAAAATCCAAAGTTGATGTCCTTTCCGGAAAAACCGAAAATTGGATTTTTTTCTTGAATATGTCAAAAAGTGCCCTTTAGTGAATATATTCAATGTTCGAAATTTCAGAAATATAGCTACAGAAACAAGGGAGAAAATGGGGGTGTACCATGAGTCTGTGTCACCCTGTATACTAGAAAAATAATGAAAATTTTTTCCTCATTTTGAATATAATTTAACCAAACAAAGTTTCCATTCATCTAATTTTCACATAATTCAAGTCGACTGGCCTTTCAATATTTTTCCTATAATAATTCGTGAAGAATATAATCTCACGATTGAAATATTATAATTCATCATTTCAATGAATATATTTCAGGATGAATCTTTCTAATAATTGATCATGATCATTCTTGCACAAATGCAGAAGCAGAAATAGTTCAATTTCAGATTTCGCGCACCATATTAAAATCCCGGCAGAATATCTTCTCTCGCCAGCTGCAATGTTATGTTTATCTCTTTACGATGTAAAAAACGTCTATAAAGCCATAAAATTCGTCCCGTGAACGACATTCCAGTGATGCCGCTTGCTCCGGATGCCACTTCAACCGCTACATGTAAAACCGATCCGTGAATATCAAAGATTATTATAATAATAATAATAATAATAATAATAATAATAATAAACGTCTTTATTTCTATTTTCAATATGACACAGGCGAAGTTTAGCCTTAGGCTATTCTTACACTTAACCTGTACCACACATACAATAATTAATATTACAACAGCGTTCTATAATTAATGAAACATTTTAACAATTCAAAAGTTACATACCCAATATAATACAATACAGAGGAGAAACATCACCAATATGAATATCACGAGAGCGAAAAAGTAACAGGAATGGCATAAATTATAACTATTTTCAAATAAATATTTGACTCAAAGAACCAGAAATTTAGCCTTCAGAACACGCTTGATCCGAAACTCGGTAATATGCATGCAATCAATAAGAAGTGTGTTGTACATTTTGACGGCCCGATACGTGAAAGATCTCCGAAACATAGCACTGGAGTGACGAGGGATGCTCAAGTGACTTCTGCCCCTCACCATGACTGAATGAACAGCCGATCTAGGAACCAGTTTATTATAGAGTTCGACGGGAATTTGGTATTTGATAATTTTATATAGAAAGTAACAGAAATTATATTCTCTTCGAATATGCATTGGAAACCAACCCAGTTCCCTGATCTTATGAGAAACATGATCATATTTTCTAAGCGAGAAAACGAAGCGACAACAAAAGTTCTGTACCTTCTGAATTCTACATTGCTCAAACTTTGTCAAATGAGGGCCATAAACAACATCTCCATAATTAAATCTAGACAAAACTAAAGAATCACTAAGAATTTTACGGATAGATCGGTTAAAACAATGTCTGTTACAGTATATCATCTTCAAGATACAAAATGATTTCTTGAGCAGGTTATTAACATGAAACGTGAATTTCAAGTCGGAATCGAATGTTATCTCCAGACTCTTCATAGTATCAAAGATGGGCAAGACTGACCCACCAACCCCCACCTGAAACATCCCAGTGAGACTCATCCTCAATCTCTTATTCCCGAACAATATCACTCGACATTTACTACTGTTCAACCTCAAATTTTGTCTCTCAGCTAAATCATTCAAAGTTTCGAGGTCACAGTTGATATTCTCCTGAACTTGAAGATAGTTGTCCGCATTCAAGTCACAATAAACCTGAGTGTCATCGGCAAATGCTTGACACTTACAATATTTAATGGAGGTCAGAATATCACTCGTATATATAACGAAGAGCAACGGTCCAAGAACGGATCCCTGTGGTACACCGGAAGTAACGTTACGTGAAGAGGACAAAACATTGTTAACTAGAACTTTTTGAGAACGGTTATTCAGATAGGAAAAAATGAAAGCGACGGCATTTTCAGTGAAACCGTAATATCTCAGTTTGGAACAGAGCAATGTGTGATTGATGGTATCAAATGCTTTTGAAAAATCTAGGGACACCAAAGCTGTAACGTTCTTGTTATCTGAATTTTTGATGATATCATCCGTCACCTGTAATAATGCCGAGGACGTACTATGCCCAGCCCTGAAACCAGCCTGACAATTAGGAACTATATTGTTTTCCGCAATATAGAGTGTAATCTGGTGGTGAACTGCCCTCTCAAGGATTTTCGACATAGCGGGCAAAATACTGATCGGTCTAAGATCTGAAAACTGCCTGGGATCGTTAATTTTTCTTAATGGCCTAACCACTGCAACCTTCCATGTTTCTGGGAAATAATTTTTTTCAATACAACAATTCACTATATGGGTTACATATTGATCAAGTAGAGGACAACAGCATTTAAGCATATTAATAGTTATACCATCGATACCAGCAGCATTCGACTTTATGCTCAAAATAATCTCCTTAACCTCATTTACAGAAAGAAACCGCAACTCAAAACTCGCCTCAGGATCTTTCAAATTAGGAAATTTGCCCGTATCGTAATAGTTCAATAGGTCATTTCCGACAGGCTTATCGACAAAAACGGAACTGAAATAATCATTGGCTTGATCTGGTTGCTGAAGGTTGACAGGCAATTGCATATTCTCGTTCGTTGGATTGATCCCCCTTAAATTCTTCCACAACAACTTAGAGTCTCCTGCTCGGAAAACACCATCAAAGTAGGCTTTTTTTTCCCGTCTTATAGACGACAAAGTGAAATTTCGTAGCCCCTTGTAACGATTCCAATCATTTAGTGTCTTGGTCTCTTTAAATTTTTTCAGCGCTGAGTCTCTTTCCCTTATCATCATTTTAATGGGAAAAGTTAACCACGGTGCATGTTTCCTAGTCATACGAGCCGCTTTTAAAGGAGCATGTCTTTCGAAAACCGACAAAACCAAACTAGAGAAAAAATTAACTTTCTCGTCGATATCCATATATTAATGATATTCTGAAACGGTTCTTCTGCCAAGTCGCGCTGGAATGAATTTACATCAAAAAATTTGAAATCTCTATAATAATGTGTTTTTGGTGCCGTTACTGACGACTCAAAGTTGAGTTCACAAAAGACCAGACTGTGATCAGACACGTTACTTGCATCCATGACACCAGAATTTAATACGTATTTAGGACTAGTAATGAAAATTGGATCCAATAATGTCATGGAGCCTCTGCATATTCTTGTCGGTTCATTTATCAACTGCGCGAAACCATAGGCTTCCAAGGAATTAACCAAAGTATCGCTCGAGAGCAAGTTTATGTTCACATCACCGAAACAAATCAACTCGTCAACCGTGGGAACAATTAAGGATAATGAACTGTCGAGAGACTCAATAAAAGAAGGTAAATTACCCCTAGGAGGACGATATATACAGCCGATTGCAAAGGTAGTAGTTTTTAACTTGATTCTAATCCAAATTTGCTCGCAATGATCGTTAATACTACTTGAAATGAACGACACGGATCTGATTCTATCCGATATGTAAATTCCGACTCCTCCGCCTCTGGTCTGTCGATCTAGTCTGTAAAAGGTGAAACCATCGATTGAAACGGCCTCATCATCAACCATATCCCCCAACCATGTCTCAGAAATACCCACCACCTCATACTCATTTACCAACGCTCTAAAATCATCAAAATGTGCTAAAAGTGAACGCACATTTAAATGACACAATTTAAGTTTTTTCGCCATAAGAAATTCTTTATTTTCAAACTATTATGAATGAAACTAATCAAGCAATGTATAGTTTCACTACTGAAACAATCTCCCCCTCAAGATGTAATCTATTCAAAATGAAATACCAAGTCCTGAATACAACTATTCACAATTTAATTATAATATATTTCGAACTGAATATGTCCCCAGCAAATTATATTTTCAAAACACGATTCCAGCAAAAAAACAAGATTATAATATTGGAAACAGCTGCCAAGGCACAAAAACAATGATAACAAGATTAGAACGTTTACAATACCTATATATGTTTCGTTTCTCTTCTTTTACCGCAAGAATTTTAGAAAAATTAACCTAAAAATACGAATAAACAAACAAAATTTGTACTCGAATACGACGACTTGAACTGATCAAAATAAATCAACGATACGACAATTCATGTTGAAAGAAGTTGATTGAATTCAGTGTCACTCCTCAAATAATGTTTTTTACCATTACACAAAATACATATTCTTCCTCTCTGAGACCACACATTCTGTTTCCCATACATCTTCCTTGCCTTGACGAAAATTCCATATCTCAGCTTGGTCAAATCTTCAGAGATAGTAATATTGGATCCCTTCAACTTCTTCTTATTAGATAAGATCTTCATACAATGATCAGCAGATGAAAAATTCACAATTATTGGAGAATGTTTGTTTTCTTCATTACGAGTAATATTGATTCGGTAACAATTTTTTATATCGAAATCAGAAAGTTGTAGTGAAAGTTTTTGTGTTAATATGTTTTGGACAATCTTCCTTAAATTTTCACCTTTTTCCTCTTTGATGCCATAAATACGCAGATTTGATAACTTCTTCGTCTGATGGAGGTCATCTATTTCAACCTGGCGTTTTTGATTGTCTTGAAATAACTGATCGAATTTTATCTGCAAATCACGATTTCCATCAGCCATTTGTACCAAATTCATTGTCATCAGGTGGACTTTGTTTTCCAATTCGCTGATCTTTTCAGATAATTTCTCCGAGACTAGCTCCGATAACATGTCAGCCACCGTTTCCATAAATTTCCCATCTTGAAAACATTCCAAAATTATTTTCTTGATATCTGATCTTTGGTGAATACCATTTTATGAATACAATTCAGAATTAATAAATACTGGACACTGAATTATGATAGTTTACGTCGAAGCGCCGACTCGAGAGCACGTCTACAATCTATGAACGCACATCTCACAATGAGTATAGAGTATATATATATAATCTTTGGTGAATATAATATACACGAGTGTGACGAGAGCGCCACCACACTCGATCGCGCGGAACCTCTGACATACAGGACGTTCAGAAATGGTAAAATTTGGCGTCCAGCCAATTATCATCGCAACGTATACAGGATGCCATGCTGAACCGTTCTGTGTGATTTTCAGCTGATGGTAAAGTGGCATCCGTATATCGAATGCCACATTACCGCGGATGCCACTCTTACCGCGATTTTAACATGGGAGGATGCCAGAATTATTGGATATCCTATTTCAAATTCAAAACAAAAATTTAAGTTATATCTCATTGCCAATGATTTTATTATTAATCCAAGCGTCTTCAAGTAATATCTATCATTCGACTGAGAACGTCTGCCGCGAATGGTTGTAGTTTTTCTTGCGTCCCATATGAATGATTAAATTCGTGTTTGTGGCGAGAAAAATAAACCGCAAATTGTAAATTCAAACCTAAACAAGACTATAAATGAGTAGAAGTTTAAGAAGTGAAGTTCAGTGAAAAAAGACACTCCAAAGTTCGCGAAATATAGTGAGAAAAGACACAATAATTTCCGGAAAATAAACGCTTATCAAACAGTGAACATATGGCCGGTATGTTCTATATGACAACGCGCGTGCCAGCTGATAAGGTATAATTATAAGGCGCTCCACACACCTACAAGAAATGCCCCATGGTGAAGCCAACACCTTCCTAGGTTTTCCACCAAGTGAAGAAAATCCAGGACTTGGAAGTCAAACCTTCTCTACACCTTATCTCGTCGCAAATGGATCAAACTATGCCACCCAACAATAAAAATACATGGCAAACGCAAAAAAAAACGCAAAAGATCGGACACCCAAACTCTTAGTCCACCCCCAACACCAACAAGAAACAGATTTTCACCGCTAGAAACAATGGCATCTAACGAGTTGAATGAAGGTAATAAGGAAAAAAAGGATAAAAGCCAACAAGCAGAAAACAAAACACCATCTCCACCACCAATTTTTATTTACGATGTTGCTGACTACAAAGCAATGCTGAACAGCTTCAATCAGGTAATAGAGAAAGACTCATTCCACACGAGAGTAATAGCAAATGACAAAATAAAAATCAGCTCACATTCCGTGGACACATACAGAAAGCTATCTGCATACCTCAGAAAAGAGGAAATTATACACCACACCTATCAAATACGTGATGAACGAGCATACAGAGTGGTCATTAGGAACCTACACCACACGGTTCCCACTGAGGAAATTAAGAATGAACTTAACGAAGCTGGCCATAAAGTCCGAAACATAATCAATGCAAAACATAGAGTAACAAAAGAACCATTACATATGTTTTTTTGTAGATCTACAACCCCAATCCAACAACAAAAAAGTTTATGATCTTCAATTTATAAATAGAACTAGAGTCACCATTGAACCACCAAGAAAAAAACGGGGATTGATACAATGTATGAGATGCCAAGGATATGGTCACTCCAAAGCATACTGTTATAGACCCTTCAATTGCGTTAAGTGCGGAGAACAACATGACACTAAAATCTGCCAAAAAGATTAAAATACGCCAGCAAAATGTGTACTGTGCAACGGTAACCATCCAGCCAACTATAGAGGCTGCCAAGTGTATAAAAACCTCTTGAAGATAAACCAACCCAGAAGCTCCATTCGCCAACCAAGCAGTGCCCCAAACACTCCTCAAAAAATACCAATGCCTTCGAACAATCAAATACCGCAACAACAAATTCCACGAACCTATGCTGAAGCGACACGCACAGGGAAAGAAGAACAAACAACATTTGGCCTAAATCAACAACTAACAGCACTTCTCGACGAATTCAAAAGTATGTTTTCACAACTACTCAATCAAAACAGTATGATATTAAATCTTCTTACCACACTTATAAGTAAAATGAACCCATAATGGCTAATAACAATATCAGAATTGCAACATGAAACGCCAACGGTTTAACTAATCACAAACAGGAAATACTAACCTTCCTTGATCTCAATAAAGTGGACATCCTATTGGTCTCTGAAACGCATTTTACAAGTCGGACAGTATTCTCCATCCCACTGTACTCAGTCTTCTTTGAGAAACTGAGCATTATTTTTGCAAAACTCACCAAAGAAAAAATTTTTTATTTTATTGTAGGTGACTTCAATATCAATTTGCTATCGATTTCAAATGAAACTAAAATTTTTCAATCTATTGTGCAAGGTTTCAATGCCCGATTTACAATTAATGAACCAACTCGTGTAACAACTTCAAGTGCGACATGTATAGACAATATAATAACGAATTTGGTAGATGGAAATTCTGAGGTGGTCCCGTCGTACATATCGGATCACACTGCTCAGATATACACATTTTCTCTCTTTGATGATCATGATATAAATGAGAGATATATTCGCCTTATAAATGATTCTACTTTGCAAAGCTTCACCGATGCAATCTCTGAAGTAAATTGGGATGATATTTTGAATTCTGTAGCTGCAGATGATGTAGACTCGATCTGGAATGTATTTTTCAATAAGTATAAATCTATCTTTGATGAATGTTTTCCTGTCATTCTGGTTAGAAATAAAAAACATAAGCGCATAGATGTTCCGCGTTCTCAAGTTATTAATGATTTGAAATATAAGTTAGACTGTTTGTACATTATATCCAGAAGGGACAGTAACTATCTTGAGTCTTACAAAAAAACAAAAAAAATTTACGATGAAACTTTAAAAAAATCTAAAAAAAATTATATTCAATCCAAAATTTTAGAGTCAAATAATAAAAGTCGCACAATATGGAATATCATAGGTGAATTAAATGGAAAAAATGCCAAATCGAAAGCTAGCAACGAAATTAAGATCCAGTGTCACCCAAATGTACTTGTAGAACGCTTTAGCAGACATTTTGCTCATAATACATTTCAAGGCAGTACAGGTTTGCATATAGTAGCTGATGATATTGTGCTGAGTAAAAAGTACAACGTAAATTCATTTTTTATGTTTGAAATAACTGAAAATGAAGTTATTAAAACTGTTAGGGGCTTTAAGAGCAGCGTTGCAGCTGGCTATGATGACATCCCCATGTCAGTCATAAAGAACACAATTACTTATATATCTAAACCTTTAGCCGAGATTATTTTTAAATCGTTCAAGGAGGGAGTATTTCCAAAATCTCTCAAAATCGCAATAGTCCGTCCACTCTTCAAGAAAGGAGATCCTGAAGATTTAAGTAACTATCGACCTATTAGTTTGCTCACTTCATTTTCCAAAATTTTTGAAAAAATTCTAGTAAACAGGCTTGTGAGCTTTTGTAACAAATTTAATGTTTTTTCTTCCACTCAACATGGTTTTTTAAAGGCTAAGAATACCGAGACTGCGATTTATGAGGTTACGAACTCGGTGCTTTTGGCACTGGAGAGAAATGAAATTCCGTTGGGTCTATTTATCGACCTTTCGAAAGCTTTCGACTGTGTCCACCACGTCAGCCTACTTCAGAAATTATCCATGTATGGCATTAGGGACAACCAGCTCAGGCTCATTCAAAGCTATTTACAGGATAGAACACAGAGAGTCAGTCTGAATTTGGGAGGTGCAACTTACAATTCCTCGGATGTACTGATTGACACCGGAGTCCCCAGGGGAGTATAATGGGACCATTACTCTTCATCCTATATGTGAACGACCTATCCGACCACCTGGATGCTGCATATATTCCGTTGTCTGATCGCTCATGCAGCCTTTATATGTATGCAGACGATACAAATATATTAATAAGGGAGAAGACTATTGACATGACTTTGCTTGGTGCTGCCAACGCCTTTGCGCTTGTGTCAGGCTGGTTACAATCCAATCATCTTACCATTAATAGTGATAAAACTACCTGACCTCCTCGATTTCTTCGTAGTGAATGGTATCCCAACGCAAAATTGCTTACTCGAATCTCATTATGATTTAACATCTGATCATACACCTGTTATCGTGAATCTCAACAGCCAACCCATAAACACAAACATTTCAGCCAAACTAGCTTCGAAACATACTAATTGGGAAAACTTCTGCAAATATATTAATGAAAATCTTAGTAATCAACGTATCAAAGAGCCGAAACAACTTGATGAAGCAGTGAAACTCTTCACCACTACAATACAACAAGCAGCTTGGCAAGCTACCCCTTCGACCATACAAGAAGTACCTAATTCTATGAGGACCCCACTACACTTACGACATCTAATAACAGAAAAGAGGAGAGCAAGACAAATTTGGCAAAGAACTCGCAACATCAACGATCTGCATAACTATAGAAAGCTATCAAGAGACCTTTCAAAAGCACTAAAAGAGGCACAAAACTATACCTTTGAAGCCTACACCGAAGGCCTAAGCACATCAGATCACAGCTTATGGAATGCGACAAAAAAATTTAAGAGGCCCACACTACCAGTCACTCCAATAAAGACAGAGAATGGCTGGGCAAGATCAAGTAAAGAAAAAGCAGATGCCTTTGATTTACACCTGTCTAAAGTATTTGAAGAACCAGATGGAGCATCAGAGCACGGAATTGATGTCATCAAATATCTTGATACACCATGCCAATTATCGTTACCAACTGAAGCAGTAACCCCCAAAGAAGTACAGGCTGAAATCCGCAATTTAAAAAACAACAAGGCTCCAGGTTACGACTTGATAACAGCACAAGTCCTAAAAAAACTGCCAAGAAAAGCAATAGTATTTCTAACAACCATTTACAACCGCATGCTGAACTTAGGTTACTATCCCATCCTCTGGAAATACGCTCATGTTATCATGACTCACAAAGACGGTAAACCACCACACGAGCCAACGTCTTATAGACCAATAAGTCTACTGTCAATTCCAGGAAAAATATTTGAAAGACTGCTACTGAAAAGAATTCAAAACGACCACGAATCGAAACTATTTCCTGACTATCAATTTGGATTTCGCCAGAAAATGTCAACAACACATCAAGCCAACAGAATAGTAAACCAAATATCCAGAGCTCTCGAAAATAAACACTATTGCAATGGCGTATTTCTGGATATATCGCAAGCATTCGACAGGGTATGGCACTCAGGACTGTTATATAAGATTAAAAAAAACCTAAACAACAACTACTATCTGCTGCTAAAATCCTACCTCTCAGATAGCCGCGTTTGCTGATGACGTGGCTGTACTTTCTTCGGACAAAGACCCTGAAACCACCTCCAGAAACATACAAGAACACTTAAACCAACTTAACAACTGGTATAAAACTTGGAGGATGACCATTAACCAGACCAAATCAGTTCAAGTTGTATTCACTACAAAAACCAGCACTTGCCCGCGAGTAACTATAAATGGTACCCTTATCCCAACTAAAAAAGATGTCAAATACCTGGGCATGCACCTTGATCAACGACTGACATGGGAAAAACACATTCAAGCAAAAAGAAAATGCCTAGACTTGAAACTCAGAAAGATGTACTGGTTAATCGGAAAACAATCAAGATTATCCATCCAGAACAAACTGACACTTTATAAAGCGATTCTGAAACCTATTTGGTCATATGGCGTTCAACTATGGGGTTGTGCAAAACCCACAAGACGAAAAGTGATCCAGCGGTTCCAATCAAAAACACTTCGATTGATAACAGGTGCACCATGGTACGTCACAAACGAAAGACTTCATGCAGATCTCGAAATCCCATATATGATAGATGTCATCAAATCCTCTTCCACAAGATATCAAGAACGATTGCAGGGACACCCAAACAACCTCATCGAAAACCTATACAGTGAAGGACCCGACAACAGGAGACTAAAAAAAATATGGCCCGAAGACCTTCCACAGCACCACTAGCCTAGTGTACAATAAGTAGAAATGTCGTTGGACATTTCACTTTCATGCCCTTAACAACATCAAATTTACTTAATACCATATATGAGTAGATTGTAAATATTCAATAAAGGACACAAAAAAAAGTAATATCTTTCTAGTTCAAAATCGAAATCCATAATCAGGTTCTAAAGTGGGACCAGTTTGTTATCAATTCCGTACTGATCGTTTTCATGTATAGGGGGGTATATCTGGACATAAAATAAAAGGGTTGAATAAGTTTTCCAATTTTTATTAAAAAATGAAAAAAAAAATTCTGATAGTACATTAATCAAAAAGTTTTTTCGAAATCACCATTCAACAGGTCTTTTAATACATATTTTAAATTGAATTAAGTTGACTGACTTCCATGTACAAGTGGCTTCTTACAAAACCATATTTTGTATCATTCCTGAAGAAGAAATAACATTTCGATAAAAATAGTTCTAAGAGACTTGCCTAATGAAATTGAAATATTATCTGTACGGAAAATACAACAGTGTAAAATCATTTTTATGCTTGTTACTCGTACTTTCTATACTGAAAAGTTTGATTTACATACCAATAGGAATTCTGCAACTTTATTCTTGGGAATATATTGCATCAATATTTCAGCAACTCTAAAGTTTTTCATTTGGATGCATTTTTTTATTGAATCCGCCAAGTTCACTAAGAACATCACTGGGCATTGCTGTAAAAAGAGTTTGAATCAAAAAGTTCCAAAAATGCCTTTATATGAACTCACTTGTATCAAGATAAGATCCATTGAAATTTTTTCCTCCATTTCAGCTTCATTTGATATCAATATTTCATTTATGGTATAATGGATGAGATTTGTCCAAGCTTCTACATAGAACTTTTCATATATATAATCTTCTGTTTTAGTGTATTCCAAGAATTCAACAATATCCGAATACTGAAAATTGAATTCCATAATATTATGGAGAACTTGATAGAAGGACCCATATTAAAATATAATGATAATGATGCATAGAACCAATCATTCTTACATTCCAGCTGAAATATTATTGATAGGACTAGACAAAAACACAGTGGCAATCAGCTAGAGATCGAGATTATTTATATTCACACAGTTGTGGGATTCACCAGATTACCCGGACTCGTGAGCCAAGGGCAACCTTGCTAGTCACTCAATAAGGATATATAACTTGCCGGATTATGCCAACCGTTCCCAGTATTACGGCCTTCTGCATCCATGCTATGGTGTTTGGAGGCAGGTTGAGTTCTTCTATATGTGTGGAACTTTTTCGGTGGACCAGCCCATTGGCGCTTATGATCAAGGGAAGTATTGTGACCGACTTCAACTTCCACGTGTCTCTGATCTGACGGGCGAGGACGTTATATTTTGTGATCTTCTCCCCATACGCCTTTGCCAAGTTGTTATCCAAGGGCACCGAAAAGTCGATGATATGCGCGGTTTTGGGATGTCCGGCCAAGAATTTTGATGAATGCATTTGATAGAGTATATCTTTATATATATATATTAGACTGTTTAAAAAAAATCGACATTTTTTGTTTTCACGAAACCCCCCCTAATTATCTTCAGGGTATCGAAAAGAGACCTCTATGAAAATATCAGCTTCAAATAATAATATTTAGAGGTCGCTCATCAATTATTTCTATTTTCCCTACAAATAGCAGGGAAAAAATTGCTTTTTTCAATAAAAAATTCCTAGAGCAGAAACCAATGGACGGATTTCATTGTGTGATACATTTTCGAGTAGACAATCAGATACTCTACAAATATGTCCCTTACGATATTTCAATAAAACGGCCGCTTCAAGAGTTATTCATTTCGATGCTAATATTGAGGTATTTTTGAAGAAAAAAATTATTCAAAAAAATCGATTCCGTTTGTTTTCACGAAACTCTATTTCCAATTATCTTCAGGGTATCGAAAAAAAGCGTCTGTGAAGATATTAGCTTTGAATATTAATATTTAGAGGTCGCTCAGCGATGATTTCTATTTCCGCTGTTGATAGCAGGAAAAAATTTTCTTTTTTCAATAAAAAATTTTCCATTCACGAACCAACTGACGGATTCCATTGTGTAATACATTTTCGTGTAGGCAACTAGATGCTCTACGAAAATGTCTCATACGATATTTCGATAAGACCGCTCGTTCAAAAGTTATTCGAACTTTTTCTTCAAAAATACCTCTATATTAATACCTTATATTGAGGATTTTGGAAAAAAAAGTTCAAATAACTTTTGAACGAGTGGTTTTATCGAGATATCGTATGGAACATTTTCGTAGAGTATCTAGTTCTCTACACCAAAATGTATCATACAGTGGAATCCGTCTATTGGTTCGCGAACAAAAATTTTTTTATTGAAAAAAGAATTTTTTTTTCCTGCCATCAGCAGCGAAAATAGAAACCATCGATGAGCGACATCTAAATATTAATATTCAAAGCTAATATTTTCACAGACGCCTTTTGTCGATGCCCTGAAGATGATTAGAAGGCGGGTTGCGTGAAAACAAGTAAAGTCGATTTTTTTGAATATTTTTTTTCTTCGAAAATACCTCAATATTAGCATCGAATCGAATAACTTTTGAAGAGGCCGTTTCAACGAAATATCGTAAGGGACATATTTGTAGTGTATCTGATTGCCTACACGAAAATAGATATACTCTATCAAATGCATTCATCAAAATTCTTGGCCGGACACAAAAAAAAAACATTTGATACGGGATAGAGTCAAGAAAGAAACGGAAGAACTGCGGTCGATCATTGGAGCTGGGGGTCGAGGATTCACAGAATTGGTTCAAATTTTTTTAAATAGTATGAAAAGATATACTCTATCAAATGCATCCATCAAAATTCTTGGCCCGGATATCCAAAACGTAAGTGAATTCGGCCGAGCATGGACCGAGTTTGATTCATGTTGAAATGACATGATAAAATATCTGATTATATTCGAATTAAATTATTCGTTTTTTCCCTATTGAAATGATCACTTCCATGTGATCCTTCGCTGAGTTTAACTTGAACGAACCAATTTCTGTCGAGTGAAAGTCAATTCGGTATTGACCGTGGTGGAATGGGCCAGCCGATTGGAGCTGGCCGGCCGGGAGCTAACATCACCCCGGTGAACTTTCGTGCCGAAATGGAAGTGCACTTCTTCCCGCGAATTGATTGCGAATGCAGCTTTACTCGGCTCCTGAAGGTGGTGATTTAACTCACCAAAACTAGTTGAGCGGACATGTTAGTTTTACCGAAATTAAGGCATTGTATATTTTCCTTGAACATAAATATATTAAAAGCCAAGTAAAGGGTTCAGAGAAGTCATAATATATTTGGAGATGCCAATGAAAATATCAATGAATGTTGAGTGTAAACTTAACTTTCAATTCGTGGAAGAAGATTTATATAGGATAACAGAAGCACTAAGAATGTCAGATGTAATCAGAAGTCTGTCTTTGTTGACGAAAAGTACTGTGTCCATTCAAAGTTGATAACAGCTTAAGGCTGAAAAAACACACAATTCTTATGCGTCGTACCGAACACCCAACGCTTATAGCGCAAGACGTTAAAGTTAGACCTATAATCTCTCTAATTAATTCATGCGATTTGGATGAATTGAGGAGAGAAAATAATAAACTGTTCAATAATACTTTAGTTTCCAATACATTTAAATTCGAAGAAATGAAGTAACTTTGGACTTTTTGGGGAGAAATGGGGACAGGATGCGACCATTTGAAGGTATTGAAGCGATAGTGCGATAAAAATTGAAGTTAGTTAAGGCAAATAAAATTTCTGCTGCGGTCTCACAGATCACACTACGTTGGTTAAGGGTTAAGAGATTCAATCCCTATCAAATCTCTTATAAACATACACCATAGCTTGGTTCATAGCCATTTGATTTGTTGTGAGGAAACTCATCAGATGTTAAAAGAGTATTTATGTAACAAAAACGAATATTACGCTTTTCAAAATAGCTACTCGCTCATCTTATCCATCTCTGTTTACAGTAAATGGCATTCTCATAATGCCATCAATTTTCATCCCCAAATGTCATGTTTATTTTAAAAGCAATGAAGATAAATTCCGAAAGCTTAACAGTTTTCACCAATGCAATACTAGAAAGGAAGGAATTTTATTCATCCCTAATCATAGGACAGCTAAGTTTGAGATGTCTTTGATATTCATATTCATATTCATTTATTGATCCTTTTTGACATTTACATGAATGTATAGGATAGGTCAAGAAAACAATTTTCATAGTATAAACACTACTAACTACTAACAATATTATCGGAAAGATAATCGCCAACCGAATAGTAACACTTTTTCAACAAAAAGGCCTTCACAGTTTTTTTAAATGGCCCTAGATCAAGAGACCGAATACTATGCGGCAGGCGATTATACAATTTGATGCATTGATACATAGGAGAAAACTCGAACTTTCTTGTGCTATGTTTCGGGATATACAGTATTCCCTGATTTCTTGTATCATAAGCATGGAAGCTAGATAACTTTACCATCGCTTTTTCATTCTCCTTAGCGTATAGAAGAGCCTTCAGAATAAAAATAGAGGCCAACGTTAAGATACCTTTCTCTATAAACAGAGGTCTGCATGACGACTGTGGGGCTATATTGAACATCATGCGCAAAATTCTTTTCTGTATTACAAAAGCCCTTCCAACCTCAGAGGAGTTTCCCCACAATAGGATATTATAAGAAAGATGGCTATATACTAAACTATAATAAATGTTTATAAGTGTTTCTATTGGAAGTAAGCTTTTCACCCTATTTATTACATAAAAAGAACTATTGAGTCTCTTACACAAGTGTTCTATATGTGTACTCCATCTTAGATTACTGTCTAGATATAAACCAAGAAATTTTGTACTTTTCTTAGATTGGATGGTAGTATCTAATTGAGAAGTTATTATCCTTTGATCCGTATGTCTTAACTCGAAATGAATTATCTCGGTCTTATCAACGTTGACCATCAAATTATTCTTTTTGCACCACTTAATAAAGCTTTGTAAGAGCATTTCACACAACATCTGAAGTTCTTCAAAAGTATGGGCTGTAAGCGCCATCGAAGAATCATCAGCAAACAAAATAATCCTCATCAGTCTTGTCCGCGAGGACAAAACCTGCTGACTCAACTCACCGACAAAAAACTGACGTAAATTGACGGGGAGATCATTGATGAAGAGTAAAAATAAGAGTGGCCCAAGGACGGATCCTTGGGGCACTCCCAAATTGACATCATACTCAGAAGATGTTGAGTTCTGAACCCTGACTGACATGGATCTACCCTCGAGATAACTGCGAAGCCAATGTAAAATAACGCCTCGGAACCCCAGATTGTAACATTTATCAATTATGAACTCGAAACATAAGCTATCGAAGGCTCGAGAAAGATCAAAAAATAGACCCGCAACATATTCACCTCTATCAAGGTTCTCATAAATAAACTCAACAAAATCAACTGTCGCCGTCTGAGTGGATTTGCCAGATCGAAAGCCATGCTGGGCAGCATCTAATATATTATATTTGTCCAAAAAGCCCATAATTCTTTTGAACACAACTCTCTCGAAAGTCTTAGAGAAAACGCTCAAGATGGAAATTGGCCGATAGTTCATTATGTCATGAATATCGTTTTTTTTGTAGATTGGTACAACTAAGGCCTTCTTTAGGAGAGAGGGAAACAGCCCAGAGCTTACAGATAAGTTAAAACAATGAGCTAAGTGATCACATATACTCGAATTTATTGATTTCAAGATTCGAGCGGAAATTGAATCAACTCCGGAACTTTTTTTGTTGCTCAAAGACTTGATAACGTCAGACACCTCATAAGGCAGGACTGGGAGAAAGAAAAATGTTTTATCCACCATGCTAGAGGTTGTACATGAAATGGACAAAGAAACTCCGTAATAATGTTTGAGAGACACTTCAGCTATGCTCGAGAAATGATTGCCAAAGATTTCTGCAACCTCTATATCATCTCCATGAAGAACACCATCAACCATCAATTCGATGGATCTACCCTTTTCACAACTTCGTCCGCTCAGAGAATTCACGAGAGACCATACTGTCCTATTTTTATTATTCGATTTTTCAATGATTGAGCCATAGAATTTTAGTTTTGCATTTCTTAAAGTAGAAGAATACGATAATTTAGCATTTTTGTAAGAATTGTATGTACTTTGACATTTTAAATTTGAATGTAACCAATGTAGTTTCATCAGTTCATTTTTAGCAGAAATTATCTCAGGAGTGACCCAGCCTTTTACTTGTTTTTTTTTATTACAATTTAATCTAACCAATGGACAGCAAATCTCAAATGAATTCCGGATTTCATCTATTAATATCCGAAAGCATTCATCAACATCATTCGTTTCATACATAGACTTAAAGTCACAGTTTGAAATATGAGATTCAAAAGTCGCGAGATTGTGCCGATTCAAGTTTCTAACCATCCTCGGTGCAGTCTGATCAATATTCATACCCAATTGAGTTTTGAAATCTACCAGCATAGCTCGGTGATCACCAATGTAAGCCTCAAAGACATGCACATTGTAAACGTCCGTATCAGTCAGGACGTAGTCCACCTTTGATGAAGTTGTACGGCCATTACAGTCTGTGAAGACTCTAGTAGGAACCTCCGAAGAGATTCTCAAACTGAAGCAATCTACCAAATCCATAAAAAGTTATTTCAATGAATAAGATTGTTTGAGCATCTTCCATATTCTATACAATCTGTTTGTATCAATGAGTTAAAAAAAATTGTTAAATCACTTTCATTACATGTTAGTATACTATCAATGCCTATCTCTATGATTCTATGATATCTATAGAGACTAGTTGATCATGATTTTTGTAACCTGTCCTATACACTTGAATGTCTTAAAGGACCAATAAATTATTATTATCATTGTCTATCGCCCCTTTCCAAATCTTTGAGGTTCAAAAACCTCCTATCCCAAGCTTCTACTTCTACACTTAAAATATAACGAAAAAGGCAATCAACATCCGCTTTGGAAGCAAAAGGAACAATAAAACGAACATCAAATCAACACCAACATAAAAATAAAACACCTTGGTTCCGTAAAGAAGTCAAGATACAGTGTAAAAAAAGAAACAGGCATACTTGAGGTACCTAACCATTCGGTCCTTGGAATCGTATAATTCATACGAATAGATTCAGGAGGAAACTAACCAGCTAGTCCAATAGCTTAAGAAGGATCACTGGGAAAAAATTTCTAAACTAGAGGCTTCAAAAACAAATATGGCGCTCTATGAGAGACCAGAGGAGAGAGAGCAATGAACTTAAGCCTGTCAGCAAGATTGAAAACGAAACATGGATCAAATACCTCAGGGACTTGCACAAAAACTATGAATCTATTCTGGCAAAAAAACCTCCTAATATAAAAATCAACAATGACATTGAAATAGGATCTGAAGATGTGAAAAAGCACTTAAAAAATTGGAAAATAGAAAAACCCCAGACCGAGATGACATCTCCAACGAACTCCTCAAATATGGAGGAGAAATGCTAGTCCAAAAACTGACCAAACTCACCAAGAGGATACTCAAATATTGCACGATTCCGGATGAATGGCGAATAAGTACCCTTCTTCTACTTTTCAAAAAGGGCGATAAAAAAGAACCTGCCAATTACAGGATATAAATTTGTTGTCTACCACCCTCAAGCTGATAACAAAGATTATAACTAACATCATAAACGAACACACTTCTTTGGCCGATGAACAACAGGGTTTCAGAAATGGTTGTTATCCGGCAAGTAACGGAAAAATCAATTGAATACAACCAACCACCATTCCTATGTTTCATCGATCCCGAGAAAGCTTTTCATAAGATCCGTTTACAAGATATAGTACTTTTTTTATATGATAGGCAAATACCGAACAACATCATTAGGTTAATAGAAAACATATACAAGAACAAGCAAAGATTAACAACGCTCTCACTGAACCAATAAAACTAGAAAGAGGCATACGACAAGGAGACTCCCTGAGTCCCTTGCTATTCAATATTATAATGGACGAGATTATCACACAAGTTTGAAAGCTATGGGGATACAAAATGGGGAACAACGAAATAAACATCTTGCGCTATGCTGATGATGCTGTACTAATAGCAGAAAATGAGGATGATCTCCAGAGACTCCTATTCCTGTTTAATAAAGTTGCCAAGACACTAGGCATGACGATATCCGCAGTGAAAACAAAATGTATGACCACATCGAAGACACTTTTAAGATGTAAACTGATGGTGGACGACATCATAATACATCAGGAAATGAAATTTACCTACCTGGGTGTACAGATATCAAGTAGTATGATAACAATCAGAAGTATGACAACAATCAGAAGTACAAGCAGTAAAAGCAACCAGAGCAGTCGGTTAATTGAATGACACTATGTATTTTCGAAATAAACACCTTAACATCGACACAAAAGCCAGAATTTCCAAAACAACAATAATTCTAACTTATGCAGCGGAAACCAGACCTGAAACCTAGAGAACACGTCAGATACTGGAAACAACCGAGATGAAAATAGTTCTAAGAATAGCAGGCAAAACCTTGTGGGATAGAGAGAGGAGCGAATACATCAGAAGAAGCTGTAGAATAGACAACATCAATGAATTGGTTCTGGGAAGGAAGATTCGATGGAACGATCATATAAGTAGAATGAACCAAGATTGGAGTGACAACTTGCCCAGATAACGGATGAAATGGCAAATTTTCGATGAGGAACAGGCATATGCCTATTTGGAAGAGGGAAGAAGAAGAAGAAACAATCAACAGAGCCAAACAAATACCGAGAAATTGATAAGAAAACTGCATCTACATGTATCAACATATAACCCCATGTAGTTCTATAATTGAGTATTCACATCCCTTGAAGCCAATTGCCCAAAATTGGAGTTGAATATCAACAAATAAGGTATGAAACCGAATGAACTGAGTGAATAAAATAGTGCAAAAAGTCTTTCCATTCTGAAAACCCCACCATAACATGTCAATTTAGAGTATAGATATTTACTCATTTTCAATAGAAGTACCTTAAGGCTCGGTTTTGTCACCCACCCTGTTCTTGATCCAATTAAATAGTGTCCTCATGTCAATGAGAAACACAATGCGAGGTTTGTAGAAGAAAAAAAGCCTCTTCTATTAGTAGAAAATCTTTGAGCACCATTGTACCAGAAAATCGATTCTCTGAACGAACAGCCAACAGAATGTGGTGCAATTTCATGTTCAGACTCTCGCAAAATTCATTAACACCAAATTGATGATATACCAATCAGGTGTTTCAGTCAAAGGATTCCATGCATCTCTTGGCTTGACGGTACTAGCTTCGGTCTATGACTGAATTGCAAAGTCTCCTGTAAATAAGCTTAGATATTTTTTCAAGGCTACGAAATATCTATAAAACGAGTTTGCAAGAGAGTTCCGAAGCATTTAACTCTATGTAGTTCAATGAACATCTCCAAGAACATTATGTAATTTTATAAAAGAGAGAAAGAGAAGAACCTTTTTAATTTGTATACAGTTTCTTATATGTTCAAATTATTATATAGATTATACCATATCATCTTCTCCTGTGATACTTTTCTAGTCAACAAGTTATAATGTAGCTCATTCTTTGCTCCTTTTTGTATACATGCTTTATTTTATGTTCAAATATTATCTTTTCATAACCTTTGTAGAGCCCTGAAGATGGAAAAATATATTTCCGAAACGTCGGCGAACTGACAGAGTATCATTCTCCTGCTTATTTGATCCTTACACCACCAACCGATTTTGAATAAAAATTTTTGGATCACCACTTCAGATTTGTGAGAATTTTATGGTTTTCATTGACAACATCTCTAATATGGGTTTTATGGAGGACATTAAGCAGCGATATGGTTTGGAGACTCTGAGGAGCTTCAAACAATGGGCAAATCAGGTGAAAAAGCGAGCAAGTCTGGAAAATCACAGAAAATTTCTTTTGCGCTGTAGGAAACAAAGAGTTTTACCTTCTCATATAACACGATACGTTAACTGTATTACTGGTCTGGTTCTGTCTAACAGTCCTTTTGTCAACCAGTGTTACAACACACTGACTCAGTTTCAGTATCGAGTGCTTAATATTGAGATATGTTTTTATCATTGGAAATTAAGACAGATTAAGCATAATATTGACCTAATAAAGTCAAAACTTAGAAATGAAATAGCAGAAGATTTGTTTTTCTCTTTCTCAACCAGACAGAATAGATTTTATAGTTTCAAATTCCACCAGATTAGAAATAAGCAAATTGTCAAGTTCAATAACCTAATGAATATGCGAGTACCTACTCCTAACAAAAAATGGATTATGAATTTTTCTGATCGCTCCATACCCGATAATGTACAGTGTTTTCTCAGCATGGGCCATCAATTCAATCTTCCTTACACCAGAACAATACCGGTGATGGATGTGATCGTTGACTGCGAGAGGGTTATCGGTAGACACGATTTTGAGAATAGAGATTTGATCAGGGGAAGAGTTGTTAACACTATCACGAATTTTTTAAATTCAAACCACTATTCTAAATCTTTCAGTCCCTCCTTGTATCGGAATATGAGGGTTACTCAGACGTTTCTCTCTAACAATAAAGATCACATAGTTGTCCTGAGAGCTGACAAGGGGAACGTCACTGTAATTATGAACAGAGATGAATATCTTAGAAAGTGTACGGAACTTCTCAATGATACACATACCTATCAAATTTTGGAATCTGATCCCACTGTTCGCATCCAGAACAAGAATAATAGATTCGTTAAGATTCTGCTGAACAAAGACCTAATATCAGAAACTGTCGCAAAAAAATTAACCTGTAATAATGGCATTTTCCCCAAGATGTATTTTCTTCCCAAGATACACAAGGCTGGCATACCTCTGAGACCAGTTTTGAGTTTTGTAGGTTCCCCTATTTATGAGTTGTCAAAATTTGTCGCCGATCTATTAAAGCCAATATTCGTTAAGGATGAACATTATGTCCGGAACTCCTTTGACTTTTTCAATTCGATTAATGGAACCAAACTACCACCTGACTATATTTTGGTATCACTTGACGTCGTTTCTCTTTATACCAACACGCCTACAGATTTAGCACTACAGATCATTGAAGAAAGTTGGAATGTAATTTCCGACCCTTCACCCGATTTTAATTTGGATTTTAATACTTTCAAGTCCGTTTACAACTTTTTAATGACTAGCAGTTATTTCTGTTTCGGCGGACAATTTTTTCATCAGATTTTTGGTTTTGGGATGGGAAATTGTGTTTCACAGATTTGCTGTGACATTGTAATGGTGAAACTGCAGAATTCTTGTCTTTCCCGGTTACCTTTCTGTGTGCCCATATTTAAACGCTACGTTGATGACATTTTCATTGCTATACCTGTTTACACTGAACAACTTGTTTTGGACACGTTCAACTCTTTTCACCCTAAATTACAATTCACTTTAGAGTTAGAATCAAATAGCGCTCTAAATTTTCTTGACATGAGAGTTGAACGTACGAATGAAAATGTTTTATATGTTGATTGGTACCATAAACCTACTTTCTCTGGTAGGTATATAGGTTTTCACTCCCATCATGCCATGATACACAAAGTTAATATCATACGAAATCTAAAGTTCAGAGCTTTAAACCTGTCTGATTGCAGATTTCATGAAAAAAACCTTAAAAAGATCAGACATATCCTGCTGGGCAACAGCTATCCAGCATCTCTCGTTGACAAGATTTTAGGGGAGTCCCCCAAACTTTCCCCTCCACCCCAGAACATTTCATCTGAGGAACCTCCAAATACGGCTTTAAGTTACCACAAGCTCATATACATTAAAGGTCTCTCAGAAAGACTCTCAAAGATTCTTCAAAAAGAGGACGTTAGGGTGTCCTTCAAGAGTTCAAACACCCTAGGTAAACACTTCTTCACCATTGTTAAAAACCCGACACCAACCTTACTGAACTCCAACGTGGTTTACAAGATCAATTGTTCGAACTGTTCTCAGGTGTATATAGGACAGACAGGCCGATACCTGAAATCTAGAATCCAAGAACACGTTAGATCTGTTCGTTTGCCGATTTCCAACCCTAAAACAGCCTTGGCTGAGCATTGTGTGAACACGGGCCATACCTTTAAGTTTGAAGACGTCCAAATACTAAATAGGGAACCATACCTGAGTAATCGATTGATTTTTGAAATGCTACAAATAGCTGTCCATGACTCAGTGAACTCTAGATCTGATATTCAACAACTCAGCAGATTTTATTACTCCCTATTAAAAATGAACCAACGAACAAGAAGTGGAAGATGAAATGATCGATTTTTGTTTTTGTTTTTATTTTTTTTTTAAATCCACTCAATTTCACTCTTGATTTCTCGGCACATCACACGCATGGGTACGCCAATGTTTTTTACCTTGTTTCGTTCTATCTCGGCTGCTTCTTTGATTTCACCTCCGTCTGTCGGCGTATCGTCATATCGGTCGCACTGTTATTGTCCCCGCTTTTTAATCATTTCTATATTTATGATTATAACATTGGATATTAGGGAATGGTTTTTGAAATTTCATGGAGTGATTGTGGGAGGATACGTTTGTCTTGTCTGTGAGTACTCATGTGTATTTGTAAATAATATATATCTCATTACATTATGTAATTTTATAAAAGAGAGAAAGAGAAGAACCTTTTTAATTTGTATACAGTTTCTTATATGTTCAAATTATTATATAGATTATACCATATCATCTTCTTCCTGTGATACTTTTCTAGTCAACAAGTTATAATGTAGCTCATTCTTTGCTCCTTTTTGTATACATGCTTTATTTTATGTTCAAATATTATCTTTTCATAACCTTTGTAGAGCCCTGAAGATGGAAAAATATATTTCCGAAACGTCGGCGAACTGACAGAGTATCATTCTCCTGCTTATTTGATCCTTACACCACCAACCGATTTTGAATAAAAATTTTTGGATCACCACTTCAGATTTGTGTATCTCCAAGAACTTTTGTTTATCAGAAATCCAGTACTAATCTGGCAAATTGTCGAACACTCTTCCAGCTGATGTGTGCCCATCCAAATTTCAGGGTTCCCATCCAGTCAAAACCAATATGTTTTTGCAGTAGAATTCTGTTGATATCTTAGGGACACTTTCTGAATGTTAGGTCATGAGCTTATTGCATCACTACCCTTCGATATCAAACAGCCATGTTTCCAAAATAAAAAAATATAAAATGGACATCACAATATAAAATTCTGACTTATGAACACTCAGCATTAGACTAGGAGTCTGATCTCAACATGACAAATGAAAGTACCTGTTGTGATTGGTTATAACTCAGTATTAAAAAGATTTCAAAATATCGAAGACTCCTATATAAAAAGAAACAGCTATTAGTAATAGAAATCAGAACCCACCATTTCATAATGATCCATGTTTCCTATTATGTATTCCCAATATCTCAACTTTTTTATCTTCAGTATCTTACATACTTGTGCCAAAGCAAGTACACTATCTTGAGAACCAATGAGAGAAAGTTTTTTCGTAACAGAACTCCAAGTGTTTATATCTTGTAGATTTATTTGAAGTCCGAACTTTGACAAAATACTGGAGAGTGTGAGTTGGTCAAGAACATTTCTGAAAAAAGTTTAATCCAAATTATTCATAACAACTTTCAAAGTTTAGAGTCATTTCTGCAAAATAAAAAAAAGTTTTATTACATAAGTTCATTGGTACTCACACTACTGACTCATAACTCTGTTTCAACAATGCTGTAATTGCTATTTTATCTGCACATAATAACAAGCATTTTACACATCTCGCCTTATAAAAGTAAGATTTGTCACTTTTATATTCTTCATTCCACAGAAAATCAAGCCATGTTAAAATATCGCCTGAACAAATGTATGCAGCTCTGGAAGGATTCAACATATTTTATTTTTGTGTGTTCTGTTAACAATACTCGTATTTACCTTTTAATATTTTTTTCACTCCTCTCCTTTTCACTTCTTTCATTGGAAATTAATTTTTTCAAATATTCTATTGTGATATCCCCACTGAAGTCAATCAAATTGGAATCCATGAGATAATTGGTAACTAATTTTTTTCTAAATTGGCAAATATCGAAATTGCAAATTTTTGCAAGTTTCTCAGCTGCAAGATTAATGTCTGGAAACAACACCAGTAATTTACTTAGTTATTATCTAATATTATTTACATTTGAAAGTTCACTAACATTATTGAAGTTTTGCACTTGCTTAAAGACATAAATGCCGTTTGAAATTCTATTTAGGTGCAAGTGCTTTTAAGGCCAAGTAAATTAGCTTTAAAAAAATGGTGGAATTCGGGAAACTGTCTTAATCATTTATTTAGGCATTTAGTGAGAATAGTTTGAGTTTTGCCCCAATTTCCCAGTGAAGCGTATGTCGTGACGTTCGAAAAACCTCTGAATTTTAGGACTTTTTTAGGTTTTTCTTGAATAACTCGAATTCTGAGTGATATTCAAAAGTGTTCAACATTAAATTCTGCTTCTTAAAAGTATTACGACATTATATTTAGAACAAGTAGTTTCATAGAAATGATACGTAGAAATATGGCAAATTTTTAGACTTTTTGAAAAAACACATTTTTCACTATAAAACGTAAAATATCTATGAAACTACGAGCTTTAAGGTACGTTCGTTTTGGACGCTCCGTTCACTCCTTTAACTCTTTTCGCGCCGTATGCGTTCGTGATTGGATTCTGGAGTAAAAAGTGCGTCGAACACTGCGTTCGTTTTTGATAGCGTGGGGTAAGCATAGAGTGAATGGAGCTCGCTCCTAGGCGGCGTTCGGAATCAACGTCGGATAAAGTGCGTGTGTCGAACGACTCGAACGCTGGGCGCACTCAGTTGTTTGAAATGTTGCCGATCGTTTTCGAACGACGTCGGGTGTTATCTTCCCTCTATTTCTAACTGCAACGTTAGGTTAATTCAATATTTTTCAAATGATATATCAAGAGTATGAAGATATCTTATTTAATTCAATTTTCTATCAGTGAATACTGAAAGTGGCTATTTTATTTAAATTTCTAGAATGAATGCAGAAGTAGCTGGTTGATATTAGCAGGAAATAAATAAGATTGAGGGTTTTTATTTACACCACTTTGAAAAAAGGTAGATGACTCTCATTCTTTAGATTTTCCTCCTCTGGAAGCTACAAATGTATTTTGTATTGAAAAGTATCAGTGGATTTCACACCAATAAGCAAATGAAAGTCTTCAAGAGTGCTTGACAGCCTGTAAATAAATAAAATTTTTGGAGCAAAATATTCAATTGAAGGAAATGTAAGTAAACGTAATACATTACTGTAATATATGTGATAAATAGACTTTCTATTTTTTTGAGGTGGAGCATTCACAAATTAAATAAGATACAGCATTGCTGATGAAGCTAAAAGTATCAACTGTGGCCATTGAACTGGCCTGGCCGATCTTGGGGAAGTATGCAGTCTTGTTCATGCTATTTTGTTTGTAGCCAAATTTGTTGTAAAATCCAGGATGAGCAATTGTCCTGATATTCATTTATTGAGGAATGCACCCAAAATCAGTAAGGTAAGTGGTATTTATATTGGATGTAGATATTATCAGTAATAAAAATTATTTTAGGTTGATGCATACCAGTTACAGAAATTAATTTTGGTAAAACATTCTGTGGAGCAAGACCAGGCCTGATGAAGAAGCAGCTATCCTCAGAAGAGAAAATAATAATAATGCATGAATCGTAGTGGAAACTGCAATATGTCGTATGTCCAACATTCCAAGTTTTCAGGAGAGACAGCAAATTTTTCCAATACGCTTGATATTCATTTCACCTCTGAATGATAATACCATAGTTTTTCAAAAATTTATTGAGTCATGATTCTTGTTGACATTATGACTTTTTGTATACAAATTTTTTCTGTTTTCATCAATTAAGACTTTTTCTGAGTTGTTTTGAAAATGAATGATTCAATTACATAACACCTATTGCATGTTGTGTAGATTAACAAGTTGGCCAGCGTGGTGCAATAAAATAATGATTAATGAATTGGTTGAGGCTTTCGCGGCCATCGTTCAATGTGACATGTGCTTTCGAGCATTTAGGCCATCGTTGTAGATTAGTTCTCGACGTTTCGCCAGTTCGAGTGTCTGGCATCTTCAGGAGTTATATTTCAGGAGATGAGGAGATGTTCTCACTGGACTGAACTCAGGCAGTTCAGTCCAGTGAGAACATCTCCTGAAATATAACTCCTGAAGATGCCAGACACTCGAACTGGCGAAACGTCGAGAACTAATCGACGACGACGGCCTAAATGCTCGAAAGCACATGTCACATCAAAATAATGATTGATTTTTTTTGAAATACCACCTACTGCGGTTTCCATCACGATATATTATGACTTAGTATTTATTAAATGTTCTTCAAAAGATACACTGTTTTATTTAAGAGCTTTATTCACTGTAAAAAATAGGGTAAAAATATAAAATCCATTCATGATTCTAATGTTTAGTGTTTCTATCATGTCTTGCATATTTCTCAGCTTCAGGAGAACTTCTATTTCCTGGATTATTTGTCGACTGGGCACCCAATCAGAGTTATCAATATTTTCTTGATAGCCGTCAAATAAACCAGATTTTTAAATAATCAGAAAAATAATTAAGAAATAATGAAGTGGTCCAAGCAAACTCCTTATCTCTAGACTGTTTGTTGTTCTAAAATAATGAAGTAAGTTGCAAAATTTGAATTCGAAAAGCCATGTTGTACATACCATGATCAAGTTTGCTGCTTCGGTTCCTGTATTTACAAATGAAAGAGTTGGCAAATTGAATAATTCTCTAACTTATTCATAATCAGCGAGAATTAAGCCTTCATCTAAGGATAAATAAATGAACGTGAGTGCTTTCATAAAATAATGAATATAATGGCCACCATATCATTTTTCAATGATATTTACGTTTTCATACCTCGCTCCACTCCTGTATAACAGCCTTCCAGAACACTTGAGAAACATTCGGTTGCATTCCAACTTCAGCAACAGATAAGAAATTGGATAGAACGCCATCACTGGAACTTCTGGATTGGTATCTGGAATAGAAATAATTTCATTTGATAATAATTTTTAACTTGTTTTTGAAAATACTTACTTGCTTTCTCTAAATACTTACCTTCAACACTGAATTTGGATTTGTAACAATGAATAATAAACTCACCACTATATGTATTCATCAATGTATATAAAAATATTTTTTTACCACAGACAAGCTCTTGGCACTTTTTCTCCTGTATTGATAATGGTAAATATACATAATTCATTTTTAATAAACCTTGAATATTTTGGAGGTGTACTTCATTTTCCTTGTGAATAAATTATTCCATTGAGTATATATCCTAGACTATCACGTGTGTAAAATTTGAAATTACACTCATCTTGTAAAATAAAAATAATAAACTACCTTAAGAAACTAAATACTAGAAATTCCTCCGTAAAACAAACTTTTAAAATTCGAATGCGTAAATAAGCGATATCTGCGCAGGACGAGTAATTGTTACCTACCTATTTTCTTGGTTGCAAAGTTGTACATCCGGACGAACGTCCCAAGTGATTCCGAACGGGGGTAAAATTTACCCGACGTCGATTCCGAACGGCTTGGGCTGGCTTGGGCGCACACCGGACAACGTCCGACGTTGATTCCGAACGCCGCCCTAAAGCCCTACCTCGTGAAGCCCGTGACCCGGGGTGAGCATGCGTATTGCGTATTAGACAATTTCAAAATAACAGCTGATCAGTTTGTTTATTTATTTTCAATTCGATTTCGTTTTGTTTTCTTTAATTGAAACTATATTCTTCTTTACTAATATTATGTCGACGTTAATAAACTTCTTTTTCTAGAGAAACTTTAGGGTTACCGGGCTAGGCTTGGATATCATTATCAATATAATGAATTTTTTTTATGAAAACTTCAAAAGTAGAAAGCGACATTCTAAAAAGTTGTTTAAACTGCCTATTAGGCATTCCTGGTACTACTTCTTCTGCAAAGTCGTAAATTTTTTAGCTAATTTCATTTTCTTCATCAGAAGAATCTTCAAAAAACAAATCTCGGCAAAAGTTCATTATTGGAACGACTTGGGAGAATGCAGTATATTTCTCTTGGAGTAAAAGAATGTATAGATAATTCTGAATATTTTTTGAAGACAGTAATCTCAGAAAACAAGAGTTCGATTGAAATCTAAAAATCAAAACATAAGATTAGAGGTTAGTTTCAAACGCTCTTCCAGCTCCGGAGCGTTCGACATCGGCTAATCAAACACCGCAAGCTCTGAAGTCACGTGACTAAAACGCCGCTCTCACTCCACTCCAACTCCATAAGTACAAATCGAACGTAGCTTTAGAACGAAATGTCATAGAAGAGTTGAAGAACATCATATTGTGATAAAAACCCCCAAACCACAATGTTAAATCGCGCAGTAGCTCATCTATTGAGGATGCTGATCATTTTATCGTAGGTAGTGCTGTTGAAGTTGCTCAGCAGTCTCATGAGTGTTTGGGTATTGTTGGAGAGGACACTGACCTTCTAGTAATTTTGACTTTTTCAGTCCCTGTGGACCAAAATTTTTTTACCAGGGCCTGGCAAAGGCATTCAAGACAATGTTGTTTATTCTCCTCTACACTACAAGTTTTCCTCTATTTCGAAAAACAAACATATTATCCCTTCATGCTTTTAATGACTGAGAACTACTTAATCATTTTTCGGAAAAGGCAAGTTGGAATTCCTAAAGACGATGAAAATCAACTCAAACCTACTTAAAGCAGCAGAATTGTTTTAAAAAATTTAATGCTTCTGCCGATAAGGTCGACGAAGCAGCGAAGAAATGCATAGCAGCCATTTATAGAAATTTCTATTAAATATATTGCGGAACAAGATGTTTGAAAAAATATTAATCAAAACTTCATTTAATTCTGCCTCTTTGCCTTCAACTGAAGCAGTTGCTCGACAGCACTAGCTAAGGACGTATTCACAGGTCATAATATATTGTTCTGAGTAAGTAATAAGTCGTATTGTTAGTTATTAGTATAGGAGTCCCACGTTTGTTATTTTAAGTAATTTAGTTGATTTCCGACGTCTTCAGAAATTTCAGTTGTCCTTTACCGAAAAATGATGATCTAGTGTCACAGCCACAAAAAACAACATGAAGGAATAAAATGTTGTTTTTCGAAACAGAGGAGAACTTGTGGTGCAAGGGAGAAAGACAATATCGTCTTGCTTGCCTTTGCCAGGCTCTAGTAAAAAAATGTTGGTTCACATAGAGACTGGTGCAGTCAAAATTCCTAGAAGGTTAGTATCCTTCCCAACAATAACTACACACTCATGGGACTGGTGAGCAAATTCAACAGCACTAGCTATGATTGAATGATCAGCATCCTCAGCAGGTGAACTACTGCGCGATTTAACATTGTGGTTTGGAGGGGTGGGCTTACATTTTTAACAAAATATGATGGTCTACAACTTTCATTCTATGACATTCTAACTAAAGATCGTAGTTCCATAGATATTTTACGTTTTTTAAAAGAAAGTGTTTTTTCAAAAAGTGTTAGAATTTGCCATATTTCGACGTATGATTTCTATGAAACTACTTGTTCAAAATATGATGTCGTACTTTTAAGAGGCAGAATTTAATGCTGGACACTTTTGAATATCGCAAAGTATTTCATAAAATGCTTAGCTTAGGGGCTATTCGAGAAAGACCTAAATGATGAGAACAGTTTCTTGAACTCCACTAATTATTTCCAGGCAAAAGTCTAATTTGCTTGGCCTATTTATAATCGAGTTATTAAAAAAAGCAATATTTTACCTGGGCAATACTGACATAAATTGTCCATTTTTGTTACTATTCTCTCATCATGATAGAGAGCCAATAAAAGTTGTTCAACATTCAGTATCAAATCTATATAATGCTGATCTGCTAATTCATGCATATGTAATATCTGAAGTGATAAACACCTCTGATACCTCTTCTCAATCTGAAATTGACTTAAAAGATAATATCATGATCAAAAGCTTGACCCAAAAACACTTACCTTTACAATAGAAATTTGAGAATCAGTTGCTTTCATTTTATATTCTTCAGCATATTTATATGCTATTTCTGCTATTGTTACTTGATCAGCCCCTGAAAACTCATTATCATGAATATTTCTTGTATTAAATGTATAATTGGGGTACCTTCCGGCGTATGAGATAGCAATAAATAAACTGCAGTGATCTTCTTCATATCATCTTTCATGTAATCCAAACAATTTTCAATTTCGTTGAACAAATGTGTATGTTTTGGTATCACCCAATCGCCTGGTTTTATTATAGATAATATACCTTGAGCCACCTATAAATCATTAGGAATTATATTTTTGCCATTCGAAAGGGTCATTGGTGACCGTCTTAGTGCAATGAACTTCACAAATCGTTTAGACAAAAAGTCATCCATATGGTACACTAATCAGTCGAAAACAGAAAGGAGTACAGGTATTGGGGTATATGGATCTAAATTAAGGATATCCAAGCCCCTTGGAAGCGAACCCTCTGATTCACAGGCAGAGAGACTCAGGCGCGGATCCAGGGGAACGTATATATATATATATATATATATATATATATATATATATATATATATATATATATCGGTTTAAAACGTGCGATGACGTTGTCCGATGCCTAGATTCCATCGTTTGCGATCTTCCCATTCTCCTATTTGTAGGTTTCTATCCCTCATTGCTTTTCGTATTCCCTCCATCCAGTTCTTTCTTGGTCTTCCTCTTCGTTCCCCTCCGAAATGACCCGGGCCGCCTCTAAAATTTTGCTACTGTCCCTAAAATTCGACATACTGAGGGAAAAATAATTACATAAATATTTTAGCAAATGGTGTTTTGATTGGGAGCTACTACATTTACCAACGCCCAAAATACCAGTACGTTTTGGCTCTTGAAGATCTAAAAGCTTTCCCCTAGAAGTCCCCCCCCCCCCAAAAAGTTGGGCCTGGATCCGCCACTGGAGACACTAGCTGTCTATACCTGCGCTAAAAAGTGCTTTCAAAGGAATCTCAAAGAGGCGCATCATCACAGACAATCAAGCCACTCTGAGATCACTGGAATCATATAGCCAGGAGTCTCGGCTGACATGGGAATGTCATAATAACATAAAGCAACTGGCCAGACACAACAAGATGACTCTACTATGGACACCAGGGCATTGTGGTACCTATTAAAGGAAATGAAATAGATGATGAACTTGCGAAGAAAGCAACAAGACTGAAGCCTGTTGGACCTGCACCTTTCTGTGGGCTGGGAAAGGACCAATATAAGAAATCGGTCCAGCAATGGGAAGCGGTGAACAGAACAACGCTCTGGAGAAGTAGTCCTATACTTGTACAAGCAAAGAAATTTGTGGAATTCTTGCCGACCTACACCAAGAAGCTGATAAAGGTTCCACAAGCTGAGCTTCGAGTAATAGTGGGTCTGCTGACAGGACACTGCAGATACAGTTATCTTTTGTATCGCATGGGAAAATCAGCAGATGAAATTTGTAGGCTATGTGGATCAGAGGGAGAAGCGGCTGAACACCTGCAAGTGTCCATGGACATGGGGAAATCGGATCTGGATCCTCATGAGGTTACAGCTAAAGCGTTAGATTTATTAATGCCATCGACGGCCTTCTTGAAATCTAAATGAACAAGATAGCTAAAGAACAAAAGATCCTCGCAGTTGAAGTTCCCGAAAGGCAGAACTTAGCCACAATGACCCCTGTTCAGAATAATAACTTATTGATGAGATTGGCAATAGACATATCCATTACTACTGTCCACATTATGCATTATGTTAAGAATCATTAAGATCACCTAAGACCACCTTTGTTTTCCTACAGGAAATATTCATCAACAGATCCACGCAATAATTTTATTCATGAAAATTGTGCTTAGCTATGTTAAAACTGAATTTTATTTCATTTCATACTGACATATGATAAAATTGCCAAATAAACTGCAAGAAACTACTTTTCACAACGGAAATTGCAACAAAAATTGTCCATCAACAAAAATTTCAATATCGTTCTTATATGGATGGCGTTCAATTTTGAAAGCAGACATATTCGTCAGTGTTTCTATAGGTAAATCGTATTTTACAATGTATTTTAATTTCACCTAAGGTAAAGATTTTATTTTCAACGTAAAAACAATTGCATTTTGACAAAGTTTAGATAATCTGATTCTATTATATACAAATAGAAATGTTCCAAGCATATTAAAAATTCGAAGTGAATTTCAAACCCCAGTAACTTTCTTAAACATAATCCTATCTTTATGAGCCATGAAGCATCTGAAAGGTTGTATTATCTCTCAAAAATAGGTGTCCAAATTGATTGAACCTTATTTGTACCATTATATGGTGTCTTGAAAAAAGTTGATTCTTTCTACTATAAACAATGTCAATCGCGTTTTGCGAGAAAATATCTAACTTGACATTCCATTCCATAGTTCTTCAGGTCTAAAATCGAATGGAAGCACATTACTAACTCTCTTTTATGGAGTGGTAGACACGATGTCACTTGTTTTTTTCGAGCATTTCGGCCGTCGTCATGGAAATGCTCGAAAAAAAAAACATGTGCGATTCTGTCGCATCATGATAGCAAAAATTACCGGAAATCCCAATTTTTCTGACTCTGTATTATGGAGTAACGAATAGTCATACCGGAAAGATGGCTCTTGTATCCCAGACATAATAAGTTAGGAAATTATTGTTAATGTTATTTACCAATTTTGAATCTCCAGAAAATGGAGAAGTTTTTAAAACTGTTTGCAAAAAGAAAATTGGTTTAATTTTTTTTTAACTAGAGAGGGTTTACTCAGACTAATGAAAATTCTTCTAATTTACATTTACATACATACATACTGGCCTTGCAATTGGAAAAAATTGTGTGAGAATCGGCAATATTAGGTATATTCATAAAATTCTAATTATTTTGGAAACAGTACATTTTCGCTGAACTATATTTATATATATTTAGTAGTTCTTGTAAGGATTTATTTTGTCTACTTTTATATAATAGTGTTCAGATTGTCCGGCTAATTTGGAAGTACCGTTTTAGAGTAAAGTCAATGATTACCTACTCTAAAGAAGTTATGGGTATTAACTAATTATATATATATATATATATATATATATATATATATATATATATATATATGAAAAAGAGAGCTAAAATAATATAATAAATGTTGAAACAAAAAGTACCTAATTAATAAATACTCACCAATTCTTTAACTAAAAATGAACAAATGTTATCCACATTTAAGCAGCTAAAAGCTTGTACAGCTTCAAACCATTTTGTGTAATTTTGTAGGCTTATTTCTTTTCGTACAATATTCCATATTTCATTAGATTCAAGCAAAGTATTATTGAATAAAATTCTGAACTCTGATAATGGTTCTATCCACTGACAATCTGGGAATGTATTAAACCATTTCTCAATTTCAGTATCGGAGGGTTTGTTTATCCGTTCATAGGTCTCCAAAAATTGTAACATCAATTTCAAATGTTTGAAAGACTTTTCCCTATATAGATCTAATATACATGTGAACACTTCATAATAATAAAAATTGACCTGGCTCCAAATATCCTGCAACATTTTTTCCACTTTTTCTTTATTATCAATATAATGTAATACTTCATTGCATCTTTGGTATAATGCTTTTTGCTGATTTCCTTTCATTATGAGTGTTCTTCTGCCAATGTTATTTGTTTCTACTTCATATTGAGGTTTCCAATTTAACAAATAAGTTTTGAGATAGAATAAATAGAATGACTGTATATTTTCCAGCTTGTAATCTTGACAATATTCTTTGATCAGTTTAATATTAAAGCCTTTGGACTGTATAACCAATTTCAGCCTTTCTTCTCGAGTCACCTTGAAGAACAAATCATATTCAATATTCAGATGTTTTATTCGTTCCCACCACGAAACACTAAGCAGAACTTGTTTAAAATAAGTGGACAGTTCATTCCTTGCGTGGAAATCAAACATTTTGACAGCTACCGATGATATTGTAGTGACTTTCTCTGGAATTTTCCTATTGTGTTGCAAAGTCCGAACAATGAATTTTTCTGTTTCTTCCGCATCACACCACCTCAGAGAAGTGTATAACAAGTTCTCGTTTATTTCCTCCATCAAGAGGGATAGTTGAATCAAATTTGGAATGAAATGTTTTTTTATCATTCCTTTCAAAACCCCATCTACTGAAATGTCCAAATCTCCATAGGTCATCAATTGATTTTGTAATGTAGTCAATAATTTATATGCTAAAAGTGACTCTCCCTCCTGATTAAGAAGAATCAAAGTTCCCTCCAAATCCTTTATTCTATTCAGAAGGCACTCCTAAAAATATAAAGAGTCAAAAAGATGTTAGAAAAAAAATCCTGTTTACCTGTGACATAGATTCTCCATTTTTTTTGTAATATGATATATATTTATAATTGATATTTCCCGATTGTGCTGAAATGACATAAACCAAATTTACAAATTTTTAATTTATTAATTCAGTGAATTAATATTTTCATTATAATTAGTAAAATGGCCATATTCAGCTTTATACAGAGTGTCCCACCCGGAGTGCCCATTAGAAGTTTATGAAGAAATAATTATTCCATCATTTTCAAATTTTGTGTGGATATACAGGGTGTTTCCTTAACATGCGGCAAAAATTCAGGGGGCTGTTCCTTGGACTATTCTAAGAATATTTTGTCCTTTGATGATATTTGAAAAACCTCTTTGTTTCGAAGATACAGGGCAAACAAAATTTTAGATAATAACATTTTATTATGAAAAATTACATGAAAATTTAACTTAACCTACAAAAACTGTTGAAAATGACCACCTCCAGCCAGCATACAAGCATCCAATCTTCTCCTCATTGACTGCCGAACCCTTTCAAAAACACCAGGATCATTTCTTATTAAGTTACACCCAGCAATGATCCGATTTCGCAAGTCTTCCACATTTTCTACTGGAGTGGTATAAACTAATGATTTTAGATGGCCCCATAGGAAATAATCTAAGGGGTTTAAGTCCGGGGAACGAGCAGGCCATAAATGAGGTCCACCTCTTCCAATCCAGCGATCTCTTTCATGTAATTTTTCATAATAAAATGTTATTATCTAAAATTTTGTTTGCCCTGTATCTTCGAAACAAAGAGGTTTTTCAAAAATCATCAAAGGACAAAATATTCTTAGAATAGTCCAAGGAACAGCCCCTGAATTTTTGCCGCATGTTAAGGAAACACCCTGTATAAGCCAAGGAGTCCTTCATTTATGATATATCATCAAATATCAATGACTTCCGCTTTCACCGGGAATGGTATCAACTTTCTTATTTCAAATGGAACACCCTGTATATCATGAGTTTTTTGGATAGATCATCGAATACCACATTAAGTTTATGTATCATTCCCTACAGCCATCTGAAGCCGTTTTCGATTTATTTACTGTTTTGTGAAAAAAAAAATACAAATTGAGGCTTGTAGAACACTGAAAAGTCAATGAAAGCGCAACGTACAATCTCAGATCTGTTTTTTTGGAATGGGTTACCGAAAAGATATTCGACGTCACTCTATAGAGAAAATAACGTTTTGATATACTGGAAGGTAAAATAAGACTGTCAATGTTGGAATTAAAAAAAAAATCCAAAATCTCGATTTTTTCAAATGGAAACCGAATTATTTTCACTCACATGTGAATTTGTGGGGTAAAAATAAGTGGAGTCTATTCAGGGTTCCCTATATCTAAAATGTACCATTTTCGAGATATTCAGAAATAACTGGTACAAGTATGAAAAGAGTCTTCCGGGCTTATTGGCCGTGGTCCATTAGGAATAATTTCACCTAACGTTTCGCCTACAACTTCGGTAGGCATCTTCAGAGGATTCTCGTTTTAAGGTTGTACCTCGAACGCTGAATTTCTGACACTGGCGCGTTCGAACCGGAAACGTCATCTGCGCGCCGGTTTATGGCGGGAAAAAGTGGCGCGTCTACGTGCGCGATGCTGATTGGCCCATCGCTCCCGCTTCGTGTCGGCTTGATCTTTGTTTTTTCTAAGGTCGGTAACCAGGCGCTATGCAAGAAAGGGGTCTCTTCTTTTCTATTTATGTTATTTTTGTGTTTATAAATTTCAATGGCTTCCATGTTCAGCCTGGGATAGTAACTTCTAATATTGGAAATAATCTCCGCTTTTGAGAAATCTATGTTGTGTCCATCTATTAGCGCATGTTCTGCTAGTGCGGATTTTTCTGTCTGATTCAGTCGACAGCACCGTTCGTGTTCCTTAATTCTAGTATTAATTTCCCGCCATAAACCGGCGCGCAGATGACGTTTCCGGTTCGAACGCGCCAGTGTCAGAAATTCAGCGTTCGAGGTACAACCTTAGACCGAGAATCCTCTGAAGATGCCTACCGAAGTTGTAGGCGAAACGTTAGGTGAAATTATTCCTAATGGACCACGGCCAATAAGCCCGGAAGACTCTTTTCATACCAGTATATCCGGTCGTGAAAGCCTTAAACTATTCATTAACTGGTACAAGGTTAATATTATTATAATATGATGCTTCTGTTGTTGATATTTCTCAAAACTTATTGTTCAAAGAAAACGACCACTAGTTTTTTTACTGCTCATAATGAAAATAACGAGTTATTCTTCGAAAAATATGTCATACATATCGAAAGCTACCATTTTCGAAATATTCAGAAATAACGACTACGAGCTGAATATTATTATAATATGATCTAGGTTCGCCCTTTCATAAAATTCTTTGACTTTATTCAGAATATTTTTCCATGCTTCTGTTGTTGATATTTCTCAAAACTTATTTTATTGTTCAAAGAAAACGACAACTAGTTTTTTTACTGCTCATAATGAAAATAACGAGTTATATTTCGGAAAATATGACATACATATCGAAAACTTAAATTGTAATGCAAAACTTATAAAAACAAGTCATGAAACTTCCCGAACTTTCATTCGGATATATCAGAATAGAAAATTGAATCATAACACACATTTTTACGAACATTTTTCGCACCTTCTCAATATTTCTTGGTTGGTGGATTTAATTATTCATTCTGGAACAGAATTCTGCCAATACATTGCATGATAAATTCTTCAGTTGGAAAAAACCTGGATTATTTTGAATAAAGTCATACAGATTCTTATGAAAGGGTGAACATAGATCATAAATGATACCTCACATATTATAATTGCTTGTTGCTAACAGTTATTTCTGAATATCTCGAAAATGCTACATTTTAAATATAGGGAACCTTTAAAAGATTCTACTAATTTTTTGTTAAAAAAGATTAATAGAATTCAATTTTTCCTACATTATTTCAATAGTTTGAATGGTAAAATCTCTGAAGCTGGTCAAGTTTTCTGGGGTGACGTAGCTCATTATGAAATGTCTGTAAATGTTTATCTGGGCTGCATAACAACCTCAAGTTAATGCAAGTTAAAGATGTCAACTTGACAGTCCTAAACTTATATTGAAAATTGATAGGAATCTAGCTGAGAGTGAAACCCAGATTGGTAATGGATGGTGATCTCCATGCTCATGACATGATAACAAATGATAGGTAATGAATGAATAACAAGCTAGGCAGTTAAGCCATATAAGCAATATTCTTGAAGTAGGCGTAATCTTACTGTATATTTGATCAGCGATATCCCAAAAATTGGATTTGAAACGATATATCGTCAGTAAATTGAAATGTAGTTTCAAATCCCATTCAGGGATATCACACTCTGTCTTGAAAGAGAGTTCGACAACATAAAAAAGATGGAAGACTGCTACAAGCTGAAAACAAAATTGCCCTGACCTAGCATGCACACAGAGATGGACATAGATTTAATTTTAAAAACGTAACAACCATTTAGGATAAGATGAGAGGATACCCTCCTATTCTGTTTTGTTATTTTTCGAAATTTTATACGTTATTACTTTATTAATTATATGATAAGGTATGGTGTTGACTGTTAAAAATTTTGTGATGAATAAAATTTTTTCTAGCCTTGAGAAAGGAACAATTAGTTCCGAAACGTCGGCATAATCATAATTGACTAAATATTTTTGTGGCATTTGGGAGAAACTTGATAACTCCAAAATGAATATTTTTCAGTATGAGCCATTCAAGATATGCGGGTCCTAATTTTAGTGTGATATCACACTAAAATCAGGATATAATGACGTATTTAAAAATGGATGTTACGTTTGATCGTCTTTCATATGCGATTTATAAATCAAATCCATATCATAAATAGACACTACTGAAAAACCTCAATTTTGGAGTTATCATGTTTCTCCCAAATGCCACAAAAATATTTAGTCAATTATGATTATGCCGACGTTTCGGAGTTTTTGTCCATATTTGCGATAATGTAAGGAATAAAGAGAATTAATTTCTCTTTTTTTCTCTATCTCTGCAAGATTCACTATTTAGTAGAAGAAAAACTAGTACATGTGTGATGAGATCATAAATGACAACACAAGGAGCCCACTTTAGGAAAGGAACTCCTGAATATGGAACTAGATCAAAGGAACTAATAAGAAGACCATTCAGAGCAATATTTATATTATTAGAAGTGAAATCTTAAGTAAATCTCTAGGAATAATCAAGACATGTGGTAAGACAGAGGAAATTTACCAAACTTGAGAGAGATTATTCGAAACCCAGAATCTAATGGCAATGGCTGTGATACTACTAGGTACTGTATTACTGCAAAGATAATAAGAAGAAAACTGTGTAATTTACAGTTTTCCAATCAATGTATTGTTATTGTATGCCTTATTACGAGTTCTCTGGAACTACTTTAAGGTCAGCTGTAAATTGTTTAATGAAAACACTTCAATCAGCTGCAATGAGATATGATTTCTTTGTTAAAGAAAATTGAAACTTCTATCAAAAAATTATTGAATATTTAGATATTTTAAATGTTTCTTACCAATGAAAGAGGTAAATAAGGTGAAGACCTTGTGGATAGCCAAAAGACTTGCAAAACTAGGATTGAAACTGTTTAAAGTTAAATTATCAGCAAAATTGTTGGCATGTTTGTCTTGCTTCCTATATCTATTGAAAAAAAAGATAGAATCTACCCATGGCACTACTTTCAAACATGCTGCTAATTGTTCAATATCAGCATTTAAAATAGCCTTTGCTATCAACTGTGAGGCCAATTTAAGAAATTCACCAGAATACCCATCTGTCACCTCCATACCATAAGAATCTGCTAAAGAGTTTTCACTCATTGTGTTTTCTTTTTCATAACTTAAATTTTCCATTATGTATACCACAAGAACACAAAGATATTTAACCTTCACTGAGTCAACTAGTAGTTCCTCTGCAACTGTATACAGAAACTCATTTTTATTGACCTTTACTATTTTCCAACACTGGGAATATAGCTTCTCCTTGCTGATATCCATAGTACTTGATAAAAGTTTCAAAGATTTCAACACTTCTGAAACATTTTTTGTTCCATTTTCATAATCCCTCAAAATTTCAGTCTTTATTTCATTTATTATATATTTTCTTTTATCAGAGTGAAAAATGTCTATCCATGTTATATTCTTACTAAAATATGCTTTTAGTTTATATGCAAGAAGATGAGAACTGGTCTTTTTTTTCCATTTGTAAAAAGCAAAGTCATTTTCACATAAAGAATTGTATTTTTTAATCAACCTATCTGAACCCAAAATATGTGCATAATTTTGAGCTTCGGAAATTGTCTGAAAACAAAATTGTGAAAATTGATTTATCCAAGAATAGAATATAACGAAGGCCTGACTAATTCATGTCTTACCCATATTGTACTCATTTGATCAAAATCAGTTAGCACAAAGTCTAGTCCTTTTTTAACAATCATCCCATCTTCTTCCAGAAGTTTGAAAATATTATCCAAATCTCTGTAATATGTTATATAAAATTAAAAAAAAATTTTGTCTTATATATAAAAATTACATGTCTCTTCTCCGTAACGACTTAACAATTTTCATGAAGTATGAGAAAAGGTCAGAATGTATATATCCTACTGCTAGGTGATTATGGTGTCTCAATCCCGACAGTTCTGTTTTGTATCAAAGTATGACCTTTGAGGACAATCCTTGAGATTATGTAGAAGAGACTCAAGATTAATAAAAACAAAGCAGTCCAAATTTTTTTTTAGGAAAGTTTGGGTGGAACGAGTTCTCACTACTAGACAATGTTGAGTCACTGTTAACGTTAATCAAGAAAGAATCTAGATTATGAGATGACAACATGCAGTAAAAATGACTGGGATAAACTGGAAAAGATTGAGGTAGTATTTATTAATAGAAGCAGGTGAAACAAAACCCTGGCACTTGAAACATTTCTGGAATTTTATCGCATGAAGTGTCGAAATCCTGCAATGACATCAATTGGCACTTTGAGTTTGATTTTCAATTCATTGTATGAGAACCTAGAATTCAGGCATGGGTATTTAAAGCAAAAAACTGAACATTGATGAAAATGAAATAATTAATAACTGTGTCGGGAGCACATAAATATCTAGACACAGAAATTAAATGCAGAAGTCGCACTGAATATGAGGCTTTTTAAAATTGAATGCAATATAACAGTTGCCTTTGGGTTATTGTTCAACGCTACTCAGACCTAATACTCCAAACTAATAGTTTTATAGTAGATACATTCAGCTTGTTACATGAAGTAGCTTTTTATTTCTACACTTGCAAATGTGCACAACCATGAAACGGCAAAATAGAAACATTTAAAGCTCACTATAACAGTAGTAAGTTTTGTGTTACTCTCATTCAATTTTATAATTTGAGAAACATCTCCATTTTAACTTCATCTCCAAACGAATAATGCTGTATGGATATGAAACCTCTCAGTGATACAGTTAGGGTACCATTAGTTCTAGAAATTACACTTTTGGCAAAAAGCTGCTCGCAAATCCAGATTGATAAATATCAAATAACTATATTGGACAAATTACTAGAAGCACAGAAAACAATAATAAAAGAGCTAACATGGAATGAACAACCAACTGGGAAAAAGAGTCAAAATTATCTTGAATAGAAGGTATCCTTAAACTATTGTTGAAGTAACTTAGATCCTGGAAATCGGAGATTGATAAGAATTTAAGCAAAGCTCCAAATTGCGTGAGGTCAGTAATTCAATTGTCTGTTGTACTGGCGATGAATTCGTAATACGACCGCGTAAATGTTTCTCATATATACCTGCTATCACCAGAACTTCAATGAAAAATAGTAAGTTTTTGGGACTGTCACATTCCAATAGCTAATTACAGATCAACTTCTGTCACGTCTACTAGAACTACTATGATTTCATGCAGTAATAATTAAAAAGGCTGGCATAGAGTATCATTGGTGTTCGCGTCCATGAGTTAAGTAATTGGTAGTGATTGCGGGAATTAGGACGAAACCCTTTCTGATGTTAAAACTTTATTTTAAAAAACTTACCGACGCGTCGGAGAATATTTTCCCTTTCTCAAGACGTGTTCTTAATTATATGACTGAATGGAAAATGTAGAGAAGATATATATATATATATATATATATATATTTTTATTCACACAGTTGTGGGATTCACCAGATCACTTGGACTCGTGAGCCAAGGGCAACCTTGCTAGTCACTCAATAAGGATATATAACTTGCCGGATTATGCCAACCGTTCCCAGTATTACGGCCTTCTGCATCCATGATATGGTGTTTGGAGGCAGGTTGAGTTCTTCTATATGTGTGGAACTTTTTCGGTGGACCAGCCCATTGGCGCTTATGATCAAGGGAAGTATTGTGACCGACTTCAACTTCCACGTGTCTCTGATCTGACGGGCGAGGACGTTATATTTTGTGATTTTTCCCCATACGCCTTTGCCAAGTTGTTATCCAAGGGCACCGAAAAGTCGATGATACGCGCGGTTTCCTTGGTCTTATTCCACACTACCATGTCCGGCCTGTTGTGTTCCGCTCCCCTGTCAGTCAATACGGTCAGATCCGAGTAGATCTTGGTTTGGTCGTTTTCTAGTACCGCCTGTGGACTATACAAGTGGTGAGGGGTGAAGTGTGGTGGTAGTTCTTCTCGGAGGCATATAAGTTGGTGCACTACCTTCCCCATCTCGTTATGCCGAGCCTGGTATTTGGTATCAGCGATCTGTGAGCATCCTGAAGAGAGATGCTGAATTGTTCCTCTTGCTATCCTAGTCTCACCCGTTTGGTAGGACGCGGTTTCGTGTTTAACTGTCAGCTTTGTGCGCCACGTGGTCATAAGGTGTTTCAGTAGTTGGATTGCTCGAGGGTTGATTTTATATATCTGAAGTACTTTTAGCAGCCAGGAGTGAGGGACGGAATCGAAAGCCTTGCGATAGTCTATCCAAGCCATGGATAGATTTTTCAACCATTTCCTTGCCTGTTTAGTGATCGCATTGTCTACAACGAGGAGTTCCTTAGCTCCTCTGCCGTTCTTGTTGCAGCCATTCTGTTCCTAGGCTAGTAGTTTGTTGTTCTTTAAGTGTGTGACTATTTGAAAACCTATTGTAGATGTTAAAATCTTGTACGCCGATGGAAGACATGTGATTGGTCTGTAGTTCTTGGGATCAGACAATTTTTCTGTTTTGGGGAGCATGCAGATTGCACCTTGGGTGAAATATTTTGGGATGCCCTCCGGGTTTTGCAGCGACTCTTGAAAAAGTCTGGCCAACACTTTAACACTTTATGTGTTGACTTGAGAGTCTTCCACCAATAATTTTGTAGGTTGTCAACGCCCGGGGTGTTCCAGTTCTTCGTTCTGCGAATAGTGTTACTGACATCTTCTGTAGTTATTGTGATTGGTGCCATTTCTTCTAGATCCTTTTGTTCTTCGATTAGAGTTCTTATACAGGGTGTTTCACGAATGATTGTACAGGCTTTCAGGGTAGATGCAGGACATTTTGGTGATTCTGAATCAGTGTTAGAAATATGTCCTAACAATATTCGTTTAAGAGATACAGGATGTTTTATGTATTTTCACAGAAATTTTCAATTGGCATAACTCTTGAACGCCTGCGTGGATCTTTATGAAAATTTCAGGGAATGTGTAAGGGCCATTGGCAAATGTTCACACATAATGGCTTCCTGATAGCGCAGGCCCGGATTGAGAAAATGATTTTCTTTATTCCACATCTTATAAAACACCCTGTACATCAAATTTTTGAAAAGCAAAATTATCCTCAGATTCTACAATAAATACTCTTTCAAACAAGCCTATCATGATCAATGGCACACTTCGCATCATCATATTATGAGCCATTGAATATTTGGAATTTTCAATTTATAGTAAACACGGACCTGTAAATCTCCGAATAATGTGTTAATTCATATCGAATGAATTTAATTTCCCAGTATCATGACTTAAGGCAGCGTTTCTCAACCTGTGGGGTGCACCTCCCTAGGGGGCGCGAACATACCAAAGGGAAAAAATAAATATTATTTGAAAAAGTTAATAACTGACTGAAATCAGACACAAACACACACACAAAACGAAATAAATTTAGACATCTTTTTCACACTCTCGGAAAGAAATTCTCTCACACCCCTTCCTCTATTAATTTTCGTACGTGATTTGTTCTCGAAAAGTTCCTATTTCTTTTTGACAGCTTTCATTAGCCCTTCTTTCTGGTACCATTATTATTTTACCATGTGAGAAGTCAGATGCAGCTTGAATCGATCATAGCTTCAGATATCATTTATTCTCAATGCTATGTGGAAGATCACAGAAGAAATTCGTTCATTCTGAATTCAACCAATTTCAAAATCTAAGAGGCTCCTGATAAAAATTTTGACGTTTCAGACCATTGTCAGGTAATTGTTGAAATAGAAAAGTGGTAGATTGTTGTGTTTTCATAAATTTTCAATACGAGATTTATCGAAATGCCATCATTCACGAATGCCGAATATACTGATATTTTCGAAAACAAGTTATAATTTTTATCTTATTTATTGTCCATTTTTTTCAGTTCAACACAACATGTTCATAAGATACATTTCACATTTTTTTCTTAAGTACATTTTATAATAGTACAATTAAATGTTCAATGTTAAATCAAGTTTTCGATTAAATTTAGTTTTTTTTAGAAATATTTGATGTTGCTGCCATGCATCCGTGTTTCACTTATTCGAAGAAAGAATTTTCAAAGTATAATAATTCGAAGATGAGTATGTCCCCCAAATCCATGTATTGGATGGAATAAGATGCAGTACCTAAGTAATGTTACTAAGGCTTTCAATCGATTTAATTATGAATCAATTCATTATTCGGAGATTTACAGGTCCGTGTTTACTATAAATTGAAAATTCCAAATAATCAATGGCTCATAATATGATGATGCGAAGTGTGCCATTAATCCTGATAAGCTTGTTTGAAAGAGTATTTATTGTAGAATCTGAGGATAATTTTGCTTTTCAAAAATTTGATGTACAGGGTGTTTTATAAGATGTGGAATAAAGAAAATTATTTTCTCAGTCCAGGCCTGCGCTATCAGGAAGCCACTAGGTGTGAATATTTGCCATTGGCCCATACACATTCCCTGAAATTTTCATGAAGATCCATGCAGGTGTTCAAGAGTTATGCCTATAGAAAATTTCTGTGAAAATACATAAAACATCCTGTATCTCTTAAACGAATATTGTTAGGACATATTTCTAACACTGATTGAGACTCACCAAAATGGCCTGCATCTGCCCTGAAAGCCTGTACAATCATTCGTGAAACACCCTGTATATATATATATATATATATATATATATATAATGGATAAATTATTTTTTATTGACCTTCCTAAACCTATTTTATATATATATATATATATATATATATATATATATATATATATATATATATATATATATATACACAGTGGAACTTCTCTACAGCGAACGTCTCTACAACGAATTTCTCTGTACAACGAATTTCGTATCTGTCATTGCACCTTGAATCCAAATACCCTGTTAAAAACACCCTCTAAAACGAAGTGAATTCTCTCTATAACGAATTTTTCCAAGAAAATCACTTTCTAAATGGGGATTGGTAAGAAGGTTTTTCCCAGAGTACACTTAGGGATGGTTTTTTCCGTAATTCTGTCGGACGTAGGTAATAAATCCCGATCATAAACTAAATCATTACGGCGGACGGAGAGTTCCTTCTGAAACAGGAGGCTATACAGATTGCTCAGTTTTCAGTTTTGCTCTGATCGTTAATGAAAAAAGTAGTGCAAAAATGTCTAGAAGGAAGTGTTTAAGTTAATTATGTATAATGTATTCAAATAAAAAAAATGCAAGTGAATGTTGCTTTTTTTGACACAATAAAAAAAATTTCTGCATAACGAAATTTCTGTATAACGAAATTTTTTTGCGGATTTAGCGTATTCGTTATAGGGAAGTTCCACTGTATATATGAAATAGGGTAGTTGACTGGATTAAATAGAGAGAAACTTATTTGGGATAGCAGTCAAATTCAATAAGTGTACTCTTTTTTCCTTTACTTTCTCAAGCTTTCAGGATTTATTTATCCCTTCTTCAGGAGATGCTACAAAAATTAATGATATAATTTGATTAGCTACAATAGAAAACGTATCTTACGAAATATGAGATTCTGAATATAGATGTTGAAAAGATGTATAAATTTTGGAACAGATAGTGAGAATATGAATTATTTGAGGAACTTTCAGAATTTGATTAAATCAAATTGAATGATGTTGTTTTGGTATTTTTCAGATGAGACATTAGCTGAAGTGAGTGCCGAGAACGTCACCTCTGTCAGGTTGTCCGTGTTAGAAACTCGAGAATTTGAAAAGAGCCGCTGCCGGTAGTGAAAAAGTTTTTCCACCTTGATGAATAGTCACCGATGCTTGGTATCCAGGGCAACGGATGACGGACAGCTTTTTGACTGTGACGGACAGTCAAGAAAAGAATGTTTGAGGAATGTGTTCTGGTGGAAGCTGTGTTCACTCTCGGAGATCATGCTGCTCAGATTATTCGTTTTGGATTTTTGTAATCAGCGAAGTTCATTAGAAATTAAGATTCTGCAAAAGTTTTTGTATAATTTCTGAAAGTTCCTCAAATAATTAATATTCTCACAATCTGTTCCAAAATTTATACATCTTTTCAACATCTATATTCAGAATCTCATATTTCGTAAGATACGTTTTCTATTGTACCTAATCAAATTATATCATTAATTTTTGTAGCATCTCCTGAAGAAGGGATAAATAAACCCTGAAAGCTTGGAAAAGTAAAGGAAAAAAGAGTACACTTATTGAATTAGACTGCTATCCCAAATTAGTTTCTCTCTCTCTCTCTCTCTCTCTCTCTCTCTCTCTATATATATATATATATATATATATATATATATATAAGAAAAATATGAATATTGAGTTTCAGTGGGTTATGTCCAATAAATCTTATATATATATATATATATATACATATATTAGACTGATTCAAAAAAATCGTTTTTTTTTGTTTTCACGAAACCCCCCCCCTAATTATCTTCAGGGTATCGAAAAATTACCTCTGTGAAAATATCAGCTCCAAATAATAACATTTAGAGGTCGCTCATCAATTATTTCTATTTTGCCTACTAATAGCAGGGGAAAAATTTCTGTTTTCAATAAAAAATTCCTAGAACACAAACCAATAGACGGATTTCTTTGTGTAATACATTTTCGTGTAGGCAATCAGATACACTACAAATATGTCCCTTACGATATTTCGATAAAACGGCCTCTTCAAAAGTTATTCGATTCGATGCTAATATTGAGGTATTTTTGAAGAAAAAAATTATTAAAAAAAAACGACTTCACTTGTTTTCACGCAACCCCCCTTCTAATCATCTTCAGGGCATCGACAAAAGGCGTCTGTGAAAATATTAGTTTTGAATATAAATATTTAGAGGTCGCTCATCGATGGTTTCTATTTTCGCTGATGATGGCAGGGAAAAAATTCTTTTTTCAATAAAAAATTTTTTGTTCACGAACCAATAGACGGATTCCACTGTATGATACATTTTGGTGTAGGGAACTAGATACTCTACGAAAATGTTCCATACGATATCTTTTTTGAAGAAAAAGTTCGAATAACTTTTGAACGAGCGGTTTTATCGAAATCTCGTTTGAGACATTTTCGTAGAGCATCTAGTTCCCTACACGAAAATGTATCACAGAGTGGATTCCCTGTCAACAGCGGAAATAGAAATCATCGCTGACCGACCTCTAAATATTATTTTTCCAAGCTAATATCTTCACAGACGCCTTTTTTCGATACCCTAAAGATAATTAGAAATAGAGTTTCGTGAAAACAAACAGAATCGATTTTTTTGAAAAATTTTTTTCTTCAAAATTACCTCAATATTAGCATCGAATCGAATAACTTTTGAAGGGGCCGTTTTATCGACATATCGTAAGGGGCATTTTTGTAGAGTATCTGATTGTCTACACGAAAATGTATCACACAATGAAATCCGTCTATTGGTTTCTGCTCTGGGAATATTTTATTGAAAAAAGAAATTTTTTCCCTGCTATTAGTAGGGAAAATAGAAATAATTGATATGCGATCTCTAAATATTATTATTTGAAGCTGATATTTTCATAGAGGTCTCTTTTCGATACCCTGAAAATAATTAGGGGGGGGGGTTTCTTGAAAACAAAAAATGTCGATTTATTTGAAACAGTCTAATATATACAGGGTGTCCCACCGGGAGTGCCCATTAGAAGTTTATGGAGAAATAATAATTCCATCATTTCCAAGTTTTGTGTGAAGATATAAGCCAAGAAGACCTACATTTATGATATATTTTTGAATATCAATGACTTCCGCTTTCAGCGGAAGTGGTATCAACTTTCTTATTTCAAATGGAACACCCTGTTTATTATGACTGTTTCCGATAGATCTTCGAATGCCACATTAATTTTATATATCACTCCCTATAGCCATCTAGAGCCGTTTTCGAGTTATTCACTGTTTTTCGAAAAAATTTACAAATTGAGGCTTGTAGAACACTGAAAATTCAATGAAAGTGCAACACACAATCTCAGATCTGTTTTTTGAAATGGGTTACTGACAAGAAATTCAACATAATTCTGTAGAGAAAATAACGTTTTGATATACTGGGAAGTAAAATGAGAGTGTCAAAGTTAAAATTCAAAAAAAGCCAAAAACTCGATTTTTTCAAATGGAAACCATACTTTTTCCGCTCACATATCAATTTGTGAGATGAAAATAGGTAGAGTTTATTCAGAGTTCCCTATATCCAAAATGTACCATTTTCGAGATATTCAGGAAAAACTGTTAGAGTGTCAAAGTTTGAAGGCAGAAATTAGATTTTTCTAAATGGAAGCCGTATTTTTTTGACTCCCATTTTAATTTGTGAGGAAGAAATAAGTAGAGTCTCTTAAGGGTTCCCTATATCTAAGATGTACCATTTTCGGGATAGTCAGAAATAACTGTTAGCAACGAGCATATTATAATATGTGAGGTATCAATTATGATCTCTGTTCACCCTTTCATAAGAACCTGTACGACTTTATTCAAAATAATCCAGGTTTGTTCCAACTGAAGAATTTATCATGCATTGGCAGAATTCTGTTCCAGAATAAATAAGGAAATCCACCAACCAAGAAATAATGAAAAGGTGCGAAAAATGGTTGGAAGTAGGTGGACGAAATTTTCAAAATGTGTTATGATTCAATATTCTATTCTGATATAGGGTAAGCGGTATAGTCGTTGACACCCCGATAGTGATTGTCACTCTACACACTTAATCCGTCGTAATAACATATTGGTATTTACCAGCGACTTTTTTCTTCTACCCACGTATGCTAGAAGGTCCAACACTCATTCAATGAATGTTTTAGTTCAGTAATTTGACCCCCTGCTTCGATCGCAAAGAGATATTTGTCGCGAAGTTGTGTAGTAATGACAATCGGTTCAATCGTTGACGTTTTGTTAAGGAAAGTGACTGCACATATGCGTGAATTTCTTTAGATTGGGGTATCTGAGATATATGGAAGAAATTTTTCAGTGTTTGAAAGATTACAAAGATTGGATATTGCTATAAACGTACCCTTGATTGATGTTTTCTTTCAGAATAAATCGCATGTCAATGACTGTCTTGTTTATATCACGTCGGAACAATGATTGACATAGGGTGTCTATCACCGTCTGAAAGTATCACATTTTGATATTCGAGTTCATCGCGTATTTGAGAAGTTGGAATTTAACTGATTAGCTTTTTATTGTGTTCTCTTTCTTCCGGATCGGATAAACATTGGTTGACACCATGTCAATAACTATTTTCTAGGAGGGTGTCAATCACTAAATATCCCTAGTAAACTACCTTACAGAGTGTTCCTGATGGAGGCTATTTGTTCCTAAAGGCCCTAATTGGTTCTCTGATGACTTTGTGGAGTCTACGGGACTTGTTTCAAACTGACCATCCCTCTAGAGAAGAACCATTTTGTAGTACAGGTTGAACTGTATATTGTTCTTGTCTTCACGATGGAGAATAACCAAATATCAGTAGATGGTACTCAGAGAAACTCATGTTGTGACAGTCAGTGAACACTAAAATTCCTCGCTATGACAGAGGTCAAATACTACTTACTAGGAGAATGCAGGAAATCTCTTTGTGAGCTGGGCTCCTGAAACTTTCTGAAAGTTATTTGGTCCCCGGCTCACGCTGAGATATGGCTATGAGAGGGCAGATGTATGGATGAGCAGGGACACAATCAGCTTTCATTGGTTGGGAGTCGACGCTTCACATCCACCGTACAACTTTCAGGAGTTCATCGGGAGATGGCTAGACAGAAAATTTCTCTCTGAATGTAGCACGGAAGTGATCGTAGGCAGTCAAGGCTTCTCATTGGGAGTTATCAATAATGTTTATATTATTCTTTTATAATTGTTGAAGATGTAATAAATTATTATTATTATTATTGTTTTTCCTCTGGGTCTGAGGTCGAACAACTCCTGAACCTTGAGGGGAAACACCTGTGACTGATGTTTTGAGTGATCACCTGTTTAATAAACATTAAAATCGCTAATCTCTGGTTGGCCTCTTTACCGTTGGTGAAGGAACACAGATGTTGCTGTTGAACATACCCTGTTTACCTGTGGAAACCTTTATTATTTCAAGACAACACATCTGGAAAACCCAATACCCACTTCCTCCCATTCCTATGGCGAGAGGGACTTCCTTGTCTACTCGCGACATTTTTGACAGCATGTCTTGAAGTTTGACTTTCTTATCCTGTATACGGTTGAACACTAGGCCACTAGGCCTCCAATCAGCCTGGAGAAGGCACCTCACCAAGAAGAAGAAGTGAATAATTTTGTTGTTTTCGTCATCCAAAAAAGAGAGAATATCATAAATTCTCATAACTTCATATATTATTACCGAAGTTGGGCACATTGTGTCGTTTGATCTTTTTTACCTGTTTCTTCGGCCAACAACAATGATAGTAGATATATCCTATATCATCAACATGATTCCAATTTTCTCCACAATATATTACAATAGCCGGAGACTCCAGAGAGAACAACAAGTTCGAGGAAACTGCTATTCATGAAAATGTCTTTCACCTGGGAAGAAATGACAGAAAAATATAGAAAAGAAGGAAAAATATCCAGCTGCAGAGGGGAAGAAAAGATCAATTCTCAAAGCCAAAACTGACGCCGAAGAGAAGAAAAAACTGAAAAAATTGAACCTGAAAATAAGTCGATTTGTAAAGTCAACATTACTTCATCAGTGATTTATCAAACCGAGCACATCCACAGATACTGCAAGTGTAAAAAATTATGAAAATGCCGGAGTTGAATTTGAAGAAAATACAGAATAACCGGTTGCTGCAAATTTGTTTCGTGAGTAATATGCTTTTATAGAGAACATTTCTGTATTTTCCTGATGAAGCTTCATCCGCTGCAACAAGTTTACCAAAATTATACTTGCAAACGATGTGTATCATCATGTTAAAGAGAATACCATATCGTTGGTCCAATGCCGAAGTCACGATGTGCTTTTTTGACGTTCCGGGAAAAACGTGTTTCAAAAATTGAAGACAGTGCTAAAAACATAGACTTCTGTTCGTCCTATTAGGCCAGAAGTAGGAGAGGGGGATTAGCAAACTCTTTCGCGATTTTGGCATTGACACCATGACCATAATCGCGATATAGTGAACATATGCAAAAAGCACATTCGTGACTTTGGCATTGTACCGACGATAAAACATACCTTCTGGAAACTTGACCAGATGAAAAAATTTTTACTTGTTCTACATGGAAAAAAGAACATGAAAATACTCAGCCCCTGTGAATGTGCATCTATGTTTCTATCTTTATTATTGAATATAGTGAATAACATTATCAACATTTTCATTAATTGTTCGTTCTACACCATATACAAGAGTGTAAGTGAATGATATGAAGGATGTCAATGACTATCATTTTGTATGTCAATGATTGTCGAAGTCTGTCAATCACTATCAAATCTGACGCTTCGAAAAAAAATCATTCTCATTCAGTTTTCAAACAACATATACCAAAAGTTCTGAGTGTTTACCGAAGAAGCATAATTGAACTGTAATATTGTAAGGGTCTCCACCTTGTTGTGAAAGAATTACAAGCTGAAATCATTAATTGAAAGTTTCTATGCGCTTAAGGTGTCGATCACTATACCTGTTACCCTATGTGAATAAAAGTTTGGGAAGTTTCATGACTTGTTTTATAAGTTTTGCATTACAATTTAAGCTTTCGATATGTATGACATATTTTTCGAAGAATAACTCGTTATTTTCATTATGAGCAGTAAAAAAACTAGTGGTCGTTTTCTTTGAACAATGAAATAAGTTTTGAGAAATATCAACAACAGAAGCATCATATTATAATAATATTAAGCTCGTAGCCGTTATTTCTCAATATCTCGAAAATGGTACATTTTAGATATAGGGAACCCTGAATTGACTCCACTTAATTTTACCCCACAAATTCATAAGTGAGTGAAAAAACTAAGGTTTCCATTTGAAAAAATCGAGTTTTTGGCTTTTTTTGAATTCCAACTTTGACACTCTCATTTTACCTCCCAGTATATCGAAACGTTATTTTCTCTACAGAGTGACGTCGAATATCTTTTCGGTAACCCATCTCAGATTGTATGTTGCGCTTTCATTGAATTTTCAGTGTTCTACAAGGCTCAATTTGTATTTTTTTTTCACAAAACAGTGAATAACTCGAAAACGACTTTAGATGGCTATAGGGAATGAATGTGGCATTCAAAGATCTATCCAAAAAACTCATAATATACAGGGTGTTCCATTTGAAATAAGAAAGTTGATACCATTTCCGGTGAAAGGAGAAGTCATTGATATTTGAGAATATATCATAAATGAAGGTCTACTTGGCTTATATATCCACACGAAATTTGAAATTGATTGAATAATTATTGTTCCATAAACTTTTAATGGGCACTCCCGGAAGTGAGCATTATTATTTAGTTCATGATTTATTTTGAAATATTAAAAAAAAAAATATTTCCAAACAATTCATGAACTAGAAAATAATGCTCACTTCCATATATCTTCTCTACATTTTTCATTCAATCATATAATTACAAACACGTCTTGAGAGTTTTTTAAAATAAAGTTTCAACATCAGAAAGGGTTTCGTCCAAATTGCCGCAATCACTACCAATTACTGGCATAGAGTGATTGAGCATATCATGTATTAGCTTGTACTAAATTTACCCTTCCTCAATGAAATGATGGAGTAGTAGCCTCATAGTTTCAATTTTGCCATATTCTTTATCTTCGCATAAAATGAAAGCATCAGATATCATAGTTGGTAAATTACAGCGAATAATTCGCTTCACCAGAAACTGCAACTATAATATTAAATAATTAGATTAGGGCCAAGTTTCATAAAATAAAAAATCTTACATCATCTATATTGGAAGAATTGGAGACTTCAAATTTATACTCTAATCTGCTCATAACTGTCATTCTGGGCTCTTCTGCCATTAGCTGTTGAACATTACCAGATTTGGGATAGCATTCTTTTAATACCTGCACTCCAATTTGTTTTACGGCATCACTCCATGGTAATTTAGCTCTTGTAAAAATATTTTCAACTGCCAGCAATTTGAGATCTTGTGAGGTGATGCAACTTAAAATTGATGTGACAATATTTGACCAATAACTTTCTTGATACTTTAAGCTATCCTGGAATAATTGTCAATTTTAATTACAGAGATTATTGTCTTCCAATTTATAACGAAAAATTCTTATAATTTCATTTATCATATTAAAATAAATAATATGATCCGAAGGACCTTGGTCAATGTCTCTTTGCTACGAAATAAAGTTCTTTCTATTTTAAACTATTACATATTATTATCATGTTGAAAGATTATTTGGGCTTTTTCCATTATATGTGTGGTAGGTTGTTGTCATAAAATGAATTCGATATCACTACCCCTCTAGCCGCTAGCACTTGAAGCAATTATTTTTGAATAGAGATAATAGGTCGGGTAGCTTTGTTGTAAAGGTAACCTCTGTGACGGCGGATTTCTCTGAATGGCCCAGTCTTCAATTGGCCTTGTGTTCTTTGATTCTTGTGTTGATTGATCGCTTCCTTGTACCGATGTATACACTTCCACAGCTGCACGGAATTCGGTATACACCCGGAGTACTGAGTGGTTCCCTTCTGTCCTTAGGGGAGTTGAGATGGTACAACGAAGCGATCAATCAACACGAGAATCAAAGAACTCAAGGCCAATTGCAGACTAGGTCATTCAGAAAAATCCGCCGTCGCAGAACACACACTAAACAACACAACAATAGAATTTGACCAACCACTACCGCATACTACCCCAGGAACGGAGGAAAATTTAAAAATCGACAGAATATGGGTGCCAGTAATCAAAAATACCTAACCACTTTCCTAGAATATAAACCGCGTTCGTGAAGTGAACGAACATCAAGTACCGGATGTAAACGCGCTCGGGACGAGACCGGTCAAGCGCGGCCACGCACCCCGACCGAGGTTATATAAGGACGTACAATCTACATCCTCGTCACACTCAGGCAGCTTCAATGAGTGGGGACATCTCCTAAAATATAACTCCTGGAGATGAAAGGCACTCGAACTGGCGAAACGTCGAGAACTAATCCACGACGACGACTGAAATGCTCGAAAGAACAGGTTATATTGAACGATGGCCGCGAAAGCCTCAACCAATTCATCCAGTCAACCACCATCGAAGATTATGAAGCATTCCTCGAAGTCTATAATTGGCACTATGAAGTCGATTTCTCTTAATGCTGTGCCTAAAAGCCAGTTATCTGGAATACATCTCACACGTATCAACCCGAAAATATCATTTCATGATGTTCAAAATTTTTTGGAAACCCACGATATAGTCAACGTCACATGGGAAAAGTTGAGTTCGAAGCATCTCACAGTATATTCGTCTTATGAATGCTGTCTTGAGTCCGAACTTCTGGCCCGAAGGAGTGGGTGTCAATAAGTATTTTCAAAGGTTCCGTCATCTGAACACCGATTCTTAGGAAATAGTGATCCAGCCTCTCATCTTCAATAGCGGCGCACGAGAGGACCAGCAATGAGCAATCCCATCAGGTTGATTCGGCACCTCCGGCTGAGACGAGTTCACACCACGCAAGTCATTCCAATTTAATAAAAATCTTACATAAGAATACTTATGGTATTTCTAATAAGTATCCATTGGTTGACGTTGTGTTGCTCAGTAACGATTATCCTGATTTTGATTGTTTCACGGAGCATTGGATCACTGAACACAACGACTAACGTCTAGAAGTAGTGTTGCCTATATTATTTATTGCGGATATGATAAATCCCAATTTGTTGAATCCTGAATTACCATGCTCGATTTTCGGATCACCACGTACAGGTTATCAAGTACATATAATAATAATAATAATGCTTTATTGATCCTTTCTGTCATACAAGATGAATAGGACAAGTCAGAAGCAAATCAATTTCAATTTTAAACATAAATGTGTGGATCACTGGTGTACTCTCTCACACTGTAATAAGCCTTAGAGAGAAGGATACCCTTCACTTTTTTCTTAAACTCGCGTAGTCTCAACGATTTGATTTCCGCAGGTAGGTGATTATATAATATAATACCCTGATAAGAGGGGGACAGTTCAAATCTACTCAATCTATGTTTAGGAAAGGAAAGTACACCAGTGCTCCTTGTTTCATAATAATGATAGACAGAGAGTTCCTGAAATGAGTCCAAATTCTCCCTAACATAAAGTAAACATTTAAAAACGTAAATACACAGCATTGTTAGGAGCCTGTTGTTGACAAAGCATGCTCTACAACTCTGCCGAGTAGAAATTCTGAACATTATTCTCAGTATTCTTTTTTTGTATAATCAGAACCCGATTGGAGTAAGAACATGCTCCCCAAAGCAATATATTATACTGCATATGGAAATATACTATAATACACATTCAGAATTGATGATCGGGGTAAGGAGTTACGTTATTTATATAATGCCAAGTAGGCTCTGTTCAAGCTTTTACACAAGTTATCAGTATGTACATCCCATTTGAGTCCCCTATCTATACTAATTTGAAACCAATGTGATGTTCCTATGTCTAACTGTAAGGAGTCTACTTTCGTCATACCTCAAACCAAAAAATATACAATCGGTCTTACCCAGATTCAGAATAAGTGAGTTCGCTTGACATCAGACACTGATGGCGTTCAACATTGAGGAACAAGTATCAAACAATTCGTCCCGGGTTTGTGCTGTAATTGCCACTGACGTATCGTCCGCAAAGATGATTAACAATTTATTTTTGATAGCCATATGCTGTAGTAAGTCATGAATGAACAATAAAAATGGGAGTGGTCCCAATACTGACCCTTGTACCACCCCTAAATCCAAGCTGAATTTGTTTGACCAATTGTCCGCCACTCGAACTCTGATATTACGATCGCTTAGAAAACTACAGAGAAAATCCAAAAAATTGCCTCTGAAGCCGATATTATATAGCTTCTCCAACAAAAATTTGTGACATATACTATCGAATGCTCGTGAGAGGTCGAAGAATAAGCCTGCAACTAATAGGCCAATTTCGAGCATTTAGGCCGTCGTCGTAGATTAGTTCTCGACGCGACAGATATATTCCTGAGCCTTTTAAGTGCCTGTTTGGTCATAATATAGGCAGACAGGAGCAGCTAATTACATCCCTTGGTTCGCGCACGGCATCCATACTGCTCATGACTCATCAGTACATGTTTCCTCAGATGTTCGTTCGTATGTTTAGTTAAGATTATTATTTAAGATTATTAAAAATGGCGGGCGATGAGGATGCGTCGTCGGATAGCTCCTCCAAAAAGTTCAAATTTAAGTGTTGCAAATCAAAATGGACCAACAATTTGATCTGTATGAAGTGTGGAAATCTATTTCACTATTCCTGTGTAGAAAGAGATTTTCCAGAAATAAGTGTATCTCGTGATTCGAGGATTTCTTGCTGTGGCAGTGCGGAAGAAAATTCATCGGAGAACAGATGGAAGTTGATGGAACAGCAAATACATCAGTCCAATGAAAAAATTAGTCAAGAAGTGAATGCATTAAAGGAGCTGATCAAGAATCTTTGTGAAGAAAATAAGGCATTAATCAAAAGTAACAAAGAGTTAACAGTTAGGTTATTTGCTATTGAAGAAAAAATAACAATGGTAGATACGGATAAAACACAAGAGAAAGTTGAAGTAGAAAAAAAAAGGAGGGAAGATGAGACTTAGAAGTAACAGTCAAAACAATGAGGATATTGAAACTAAAAACAAAATTTCGAGGTTATCTCTCAAGACCAAAGAGAAGTATCAAGAAATACAAGGAAGAACAATCGTCAAACACAGATAAGTGACATTTCACAGGTGACAGAGTTGGAGCGTTTTCAAAGAATGAAAATGAATGAGGTTATCTACTTAGACTCGTACGCAGATAAAGTTAAAATCACCCCCAATATTGATGTTAGCAAACAAACTTTGAAACGAAAAAATATGGATATACCGCAAAGCCAAAAAATAAAAACTAAATAGCCCATCAAGAAACAACAACTGGGTACAGCTGAAGTTAATGAAATGGAGAACACCACAACTTTTACTGGAGTAAACAAAAAAGCTTGGTTCTTCATCAATAGAGTGAAGTTGGATGTTACCGAAGAAATCATCAAGGATTATATTAAATGCAAAACAAAACTAGCAGATACGCAAATAGAGGTAAAAGAACTCAAATCCAAAAATAACTGGGAAAATCAAAAGAAGTTTGTAGTGAAAGTTCCATTCGACAAAAAGGATGAACTATATTATCCAAAATTTTGGCCCAATAACGTGGGATTCAAGAGATTCAATTTTGAACTTTATAAGAATAATTATCAAGATAATTTTTTATAATAAACGAATCATTCAGAAAAGAAAAAAATAATGAAGAAAAATTTAGTATTCTACACCAAAATGTACGCTAATTGGGAATGCTAAAGAGTATTTGGAGGATTTTCTAACTGAACATGAAGATGTCAAAATTTTATGTATAACTGAGCATTGGAAAACGGTAGAACAATTAAAGTACAATGCAATAAAAAATTTCTCATTGAAGACCTTTTTTTGCAGGAACAATAAGGAGCATGGTGGGGTTGCCATATATACCAAAAAGGATATACAGGTCAAAGAAAGAGAAGATATAAAAAAACTTTCAAAAAAGAAAATTTTCGAATGTGTGGGTGTAGAATATAACATTGAAGGAAAGAAATATGTTTGTATAGCCATATATAACAATGGCAATATAGGCATTTTAACAGAAGCATTAGAACCACTATTACAAAAACTTTTCAGTGAAAATATAAAAATTACTCTGGTTGGAGACTTCAATTTAAACCTCCTTGAAGATTCAAACAAAAAGAGGGAATTAATAAGCATGCTTGAAACATATAATATACAGCAGTCTATATACCAGCCAACTAGAAAAACATCAAAAACAGCTACCTGCATTGACAATATTTTCACAAATATTGAAAGGGCATATGAATCATCTGTCATTCGAACGCATGTCTCAGATCACACAGCTCAAAAAATAAGTATATCAATGAGGAAAAACAAAAATAATTTTGAATACCACCGGGTTTTCTCACAAAAAAACATTAAGACCTTTAAACAATCACTGAACACACAAAACTGGACATCTCTCTTCGAATTACCACAAAAAGATGTAAACGAACAATTCAACATTTTTCACACTATATATTTACAACATTTCAACGAGGCTTTTCCAAAGAGAAAAAGAAGAACAAATACAAAGAAAAAAATGCAAACATCAGATCCAACTACTAAAGAAGTAAAAAATAAATTGGACATAGTTCTAGTCCTGAGTACTCAAGATGAAATTTACAAAAAAACATATCGGCAAACTAAAATTGAATATGACAAATTATTAGCTAGACAAAAATCTAAAAGATATGAAACATTAATTGAAAAATCAGACAATAAAAATAAAACAGTATGGGCAGTAATAAATGGTTTGAAGAATTCAAATAGAAAAGAAATGGTAACTGATGATCCTCTGAAAACTGCAAATGAGATAAACAACTTTTTCATAAAAACTGGGGCGAATTTAACCAAAAATATTGCGGGGACAAATAGTGTTATCAAAATACAAGAACAAAATAAGTCACTTCGTTTAAAAAAATTAGTAATACAGAAACAAAAGAAATAATAAAAGAATTAAAGAACAAACATACATATGGTTATGATGAAATATCGAATTACATAATTGAACAAACAGCAGAGGAAGTAACTGCGCCTTTAACATACATCATAAACAATTCATTCAAACATGGAATCTTCCCAGACATTCTCAAGAAAGCAGTCGTCAAACCTGTCTATAAAAAGGGCGACGCAAAAGACTATAACAATTATAGACCCATCAGCAAAATAATAGTGAAGAGAAGACCACCTTATCTCTTCAATAAGTTGCAACTTAGAGCTGATGTTCACAACGTAAATATTAGATATAGAAATATACTTACATGCCCGCATCATAGAACCTCAACCTTTGAGAGAAGTTTCAGATACAACATCTGTAAATTGTACAACATGATACCCAATGAAATAAAACAACTTGGAGATTGCAAATTCAAAAATAAAATCAGGGAATACTTGCTTAGTTCTCTTTTATCTCCGGGAGAGTAAGAAAAAGGAAGAATATGTTGTTATTTCATACTTTGTTATTGTTTAAGTTAGATTGCACACAGTGTGTTCATTATTATAATTTTTTTTCTTATGTCACAACAAGGGTTAAGTGGTAGAACACCCATGGGTGAACTTCCCCTTGAGATTTCTGTTAAAGAAATAAAGGCCTTATTATTATTATTATTTTACCAAGTTTTTCAAAAATAATAGAAATGGCTTATTGCAGGCAAATAATGGAATATTTTATAGAAAACAACCTATTAAAACAAAATCAACATGGATATTTGAAGGGAAAATCTATCAAGACGACAACCTATGAATTTATTACCAGAATAGTGGAAGCATTTGAAAACAAGGAACTAGCTATGGGAATATTCCTGGATTTGACTAAAGCCTACGACTGTTTGGACAGTGAGAAGCTAAAAAAGAAGTTAGAACTTAATGGTATAAGAGGTCCGATCCTGCAGTGGGTAAAATCTTACTTCACATGTAGAACACAAATAGTGGAATTTCAAATAGATGGAGAAACAATAAGCTTTAGGACAGAAGAACTTCTTTTGGGCATACCACAAGGAAGCATCGCTGGTCCATTATTTTTCATTATATACCTAAATGATTGTGAAATGGACACAGAAGCAGAGAGTGAAAGAAAGACAACAGTGAACAATACGAATTATGCACGAGACACAGAATCAGAAGGTAAAAGTGTAACTACAGTAAACTATGCGGACGATAAGAGCATGCTTATTGCTGGAAGAACATATTTGGAAATTGAAAGATTGGGCGAGTCAACTATTAATCGGACAGACAAATGGTTCAGAAACAATAATTTGTTGCTGAATAAAGAAAAAACTAAATTGATACTTTTCACGCCAACAAGATCAGGTATAGAAGAAAGTGATAGCATGTACTTAAATCAAGAACAGTATAAATTTTTTGAGTCAACAAAGTTTCTAGGAATATATATATAAATAAAAATCTAAAATGGAATGACCACATAAATTATCTCTGTGAAAAAGTTACCCCTTCCATCTATGGACTGAGGGTTATTTCCAAATATATCCACAACAAATATCTGAAAATGATATATCATGCAATGATAGAAGCTAAATTAAGATTTGGAATAACATTCTATGGGTCAGGAGACATAAAACCATTCTTTGTACTACAGAAGAAAAGTGTTCGAATTGTTAATAATTATAATGAATCATGCAGAAACATTTTCAAGAAGCTGGGAATATTGACGATTTATGCTGTATATATTCAAGAATGTGTACTTTTTGTTAGGAATAATACAGAACTCTTCAAGAAATATGAAAATAAGAAAACTTTCTATGAAACAAGAAATATGGATTACATCTACCCGAAATATAGTTAAACAACATCTCAGAGGCAGATGGAATACAGATGCTTAAAAATTTATAATTCACTACCAACTAGAATAAAAACTTTGAGTGAAATCAAGACATTCAAAAAGGAAATATTCAAATATCTTGTAAATTTAGAGCCCTACAGTTTGGAAGAGTTTCTGAACTGTATATAGACCCTTTATTTTGACGTTGTTTCATTTCACTTTTGTGTACATTGTATATGTAAGGTGATTGTGAAATAAAAGGATGTTATTATTATTATTATTATTATTAAGATGGAAGTGAAGATCTTGTGAACGGTCGGGAGGCGCGTTATTGGGCGATAGTTTTTGGAATTGGTGGGATCATCTCCTTTAGGTATCAGGTGAGTTATGCCTTTGGTGAAAAATTCCGGAATCACAGAAGGGTCAGCCGAAGCGCTCTGGAAAAATTCTTGTAGGGGTTGGTGTACGGACGTAAAATATCTCCACCAGTAATTCTGGATCTTATCGACCCCCGGAGCTGCCCAGTTCTTAGATTTTCTCAGAGCGTCAACTATATCTGCAACATTGAAAACTATGTCAGCCATTTTAGCGCTAGGGATCTTTAATCGAGCTTCATCAATCCAGTGTGCTTTCACATCGTGAGTTGTTTTCTCTGACCAGATGTTAGACCAGTACCGATGGGCGTGTTTAACCTTGAGTTGGGTTGATTCAGGTCTTTTGTTTTCTTCCAGATTACGGAAAAACTGTTTTTGGTTGGTATAAAAACGTGTGTTATTTTTGTATCTTTTAACCCGTTCGTTATAGTGACGTATTCGGCTTCCTAAAACTTTTATTTTTTGTTTCAGGTAATCGCATCTGAGATGAACTTTCTCTCTGAAGGTCTGAAGGAAGGGTCCCTTCTTCTTATGCGTAACTCCGATGCAATCCCCCTAACAGCTTTGATTATCTTCGCTGATGGGATATATATATATATATATTTATATATATATATATATATATACAAACCGTTTTCGGGAAAACACCTAGTAACGCAAGTCAAGAATATTAAAACAAGGAGATTGCTATCACCAGACGAGATAGAAAGGATGAAAGCAGAGGCAATAAGGAACTCCCCAAACAGAAATATAAATAAACTAAGGAGGAGCATACAAAGGCAAAGTACACTGCCACAGCGACGTATTAGCTACCACCAACAAAGTGAAGGCCAACCGGAAATCAGCCGACCAACTCACTTACCGGAGCCGGAGGAAGCTCTCGCGATCCTGACCCTCTTTAGGGAGGTCAATCAGAAATGGAGGGGAGTGGAAATGGAGGCAAGACCGAGAATCCCGAAAATAAAACATAGTATACACACGAAACATACTATGGGAGTTTTGAATACAGCTTTAGATGAGTCTTTCACTGCCTCAGAGGACTTTGAAGACCTATGCCATAGAGTTTATTGTGTGGCCACTGTTGCAAGCAACATTCTGGATGCGAAGATCACAAGCAAATCCCAACAAGAACGAACCCACCAAAAGCCCCCATGGGAGGACCGTATAGAAAATAAAATAAAAACTCTCCGAAAAGAAATAGGGATCCTACACTCTTACCTTCAGGGTAATAACCCCAGTAGAAAAGTGGAGAAAAAGGTACTGGCATATGCCCGAAAGCTGAAATTGAAACCAAGCAACCCCCAATACCATATAAGGCTTCGCACACATAAGGAGACTCTAAAACAAAAGATTGCAGCACTAGGAAATAGACTTCGGAGGTACCACAAAAGAACTGAACGATACCGACAAAATAACTTATTCGCCAGCAATCAAAGGGAATTCTTCAGGGGCCTCCAGAGAGGAGGAGAGAACAAAGACGCAACTCCCCCAAAACCAGAGGAAACTAGAGAATACTGGTCAGATATTTGGTCGCATGAGAAGAAGCACAATGAGAGGGCCCCTTGGATAAAACGGGAGATCGAGGAGTGCAGAGACATGGAAGAAATGGCCACGATAACAATTACGGAGGAGGATGTGCGAGCAACAATAAGCAGGATGAAGAACTGGGCATCACCGGGAATCGACAGTATACACAACTATTGGTGGAAGTCCCTACCCTCCACGCATAAAGTGATTGCTAGGTTTATCTCTGCGGCACTGGAAAACCCAGACACCGTGCCAAAATACTTTACGCATGGCAACACGATCCTAGTGCCAAAGAGTGGGGATCTGAGCCAACCAGGCAATTACAGACCGATCACCTGTCTCCCGTCTGCATACAAAATCCTGACTTCAACCATCGCCTTCAAAATAAACCGCCACCTGAAAGCCAATAACATCATGGCGTGGGAACAAAATGGTTGTAAGAAGAAGGGACGATGGAGCAAGGAGCTTTTGGTGATCGATAACTTAATAACTAAACAGGCAAAGAAAAAACTCAAAAACATATCGATGGCTTGGATCGATTACCGGAAGGCCTTTGATTCTGTCCCCCATTCATGGCTCCTCGAGGTCCTCAGGACCTACAAGGTGAACAAGCAAGTAATAAAATTACTGGAAAACCTAATGTCCACCTGGCGCACAACACTCACGGTTTACAACAAGGCAGCTTCATATCGAACAACTGAGGTACATATAAAGAGAGGCATGTTCCAGGGCGATGGCTTGAGCCCGATGTGGTTCTGTCTGGCCCTCAACATGCTGAGCAAGATGCTCAACAGATCCTCATACGGCTATTCCATTAATGACCAGACCCTAATAACACATCTTTTTTATATGGATGACCTGAAGCTCTATGCGAAAGGAAAAAACAACTGGAGGGTCTGCTGGAATTGGTGAGAAGATATAGCGAAGACATTACCATGGAGTTTGGACTGAAGAAGTGCGCAACAGTCAACGTGAGAAGAGGGAAGATCACGGCGGAGGATAGCGTTATCCTTGCTGACGGACGAGAGATAACCAGCCTGAGTACAGAGGATAGATACAAATATTTAGGAATACAACAGTCCTACGAAATCAAACAAAAAGAAAATAAAGACAACACCAAGAATGAACTCCTCAGACGAGTAAACAAAGTACTAAGATCACAACTTTCAGCAAAAAATAAGATAACGGCAATAAATATCTGGGCCGTACCAAGCTTCACATACACAGTTGGTATACTTTCCTGGTCAACAACTGAACTAGGACAAGTGGACAGAAACATCCGAAGTCTACTCACGAAACACGGTATATTACACCCGAACTCGGCTGTGGAAAGGCTGTACTTACCTCGTAAAGAAGGTGGAAGAGGTATGACTAGTCTCGAGGAAGTAAGCCTGAAAGAAAAAGAAAAGATGAATAGCTTCTTCGCGAACTCCAACTTACCTGTGCATCGATGGGTGGCTGCATTTCGCCGAGGCTCCACGGCGACCGAGGCAGAGGGTGCGGAAGAACCTGCAAGAGACTGCTTGGAAACTTTCAGGCAAACATGGCAAGCGAAGGCGCTTCATGGGAGATTTTACGCCAGCCTGCATCAGCCAGAAGTAGACCTAGAAAGCTCCAACACTTACCTGATTCAGGGCTATTTATTCCCTCAAACGGAGGGTACTTTTCTGGCGATTCAGGATCAGGTTGTGCCGACACGAACATACGTCAAATATATTATGAAGCAGAGGATAGAGAGCACGAAATGCAGGCTTTGCAATTCCGCTGAGGAGTCAGTCCAGCACCTGTCATCTGGATGCTCGGCGATCGCAGGCACCAGGTATCTGTCCAGACACGACGACATGGGGAAGGTGATACACCAACTTCTGTGCCTCCAAAAGCACCTTCTTGAGAAGTTTACACCGCACCATTTATACTCCCCTCAGCCGGTGATAGAGAACGAGCAGCACAAGATCTATTGGGACCTGACTATCGTGACGGACAGGAGCGTTGAGCACAACCGACCGGATATGGTGGTTTGGGATAAAGTAGCGAAAACAGCACTGATAATAGACTTCGCTGTGCCTCAGGACTATAACCTCTCAAAAACGTACGTGGAAAAAATTACAAAATATGAGGCACTAGCACAACAAATGAAGGCCATGTGGCAGCTGGAAAAGGTTACGATAATGCCTCTTGAGATCTCTGTTAACGGACTAGTCCCTAAAAGAACCACCCAACACGTCGAAGAACTGAACCTGCCGCACAATGCAATAATGTGGATGCAAAAGGCGGTAATATTGGGAACGGTGAACATAATTCGCAGAGTGCTCTACCCTCACTGACAGACGGGGTTGCTTTTGGCGTCCGCGCCCAGGCAACACTATAAAACACCACAATAAGTGTGAAATTAAAAAAAAAAAAAAAATAAAATATATATATATATATATAAATATATATATATATATATATATATATATATATATATATATGTTTTCTCCGGCAAACAATCGTATTTCCAATATATATATATATTGTTATGGTAGCTTGATGAACTTTTCTATTAGAATTGAATTTTGTTGTAATTTGTTTCAAACTACAAATTTTGATAAATCTAAATTTCGAAATTTGCCAGGCTCCTCTTATCTCAATTGAGAGTTCCTAATAAATTTTACTGAAATTGAAAGATTTTAAATCTACAATTTTAAAAATAATATAATTAATTGAAAATTTCTTTTACAGAAAACAAATATTGAATATTAAAACATTGATTTCTAAATACAATTGTCTAAAAAACTACACTAAGAAAAATTATCCTACTTCTATGGTTTGTCTATGATTTTAAATGAAGTTCTATTTTGAGGTTATGTCAATTATGTCTTTCGTTATTTACACTTTTACTCACTGTTATTTCACTCTGTTCAAACAAATTACACCGCTCCTTCCAAATAATTGACACCAGCTCTGATTCTGCCAACCAATCTCCAATTAATATTCCTTTTTATATTTGGTAATGAACCTTCTAAATTACAATTTCTTCTCTCTTGAATATTGATATTACTTGATGAACTAGATAATACTTATACAATATTTGACAAATTCTCCTATAATTCTTATATGATATTTTTTATATTCCTCTCCAACTATCACTACTCAAATCAAAATTTCCATTCACTTTTTTCTCCCGTTTCCCTGGTTTTTCTCCCCAAAAAAAATTCTATACAATCTTGATTTCTAATACTACATGCTAAATACAATTTCATAGAATCTATCTATATTTTTCTTATCTAAATCTTTCAATTTCAGCATATTTAACAAACCAACGATAAATGGAAATGAACTGAGAATTTAGAAAATACCTACTACTGATACATGTAATGTTAACAATGAGAATTTTGAATTGAATTTTAATGAAATGAATACAATAAATTGAAGTTTTGAAACTTTTGAATTTTGATGCATGTATTTGCAATATATTTTTAACCAGGTAATGTATAAGGTATCCTTTTGAACAAATTTAAATATTGAATTGTATCATCGATTCCATGACAATATATATATATATATATATATATATATATATTTTTTTTTTTTTATTCACACATTCATTCTGTGGGATTTCTTAGAATATACCCGGACGTCTACGTCAAGAGTTTCTTCTGTCTGTCTCTAATGTGGGTTTATAACCTGCCTCATTATATTCACCGTCCCCAGAATGACAGCTTTTTGCATCCACGTAATGGTGCTCTCCGGTATTTTGAGCTCTTGCAGATATTTGCTGGTATTTTTATGCACCAAGCCGTTGGTACTTATCATCAGAGGTTTTATGTCCACCCTGTTCAGCCTCCACATATATCTCATCTGCCTTGACAGTGCCTCATACTTGTTGACCTTTTCTCCATAAGCTTTCTTCAAGTTGCAATCCAGAGGCACTGCAAATTCCAGTATAACGGAGGTTTTTTCCATCTTATTCCACATCACCACATCCGGTCGATTATGTTCCACGGCTATATCTGTGACCACCGTCATATCCCAATATATTTTGAATTTTTCGTTCTCCATGATTGTGTGTGGTGAGTACGGGTGATGTGGTATGAAGTGCGAGAGCAGTTGACACTGTAGACATAGCAGTTGATGCACCACTTTGCCCATATTGTCTAGTCGGGCTCAACATCTGGTACCAGCAATCGTCGAACAAGCAGAGGAGATATGCTGCACCGTCTCCTCAGAAGTATTGCATAACCGACATTTCGTGTTGTCTATGGGAAGTTTCATTATATTCTTGCTGTACGTGCGGGTCGGCACCACTTGGTCTTGTATAGCGAAGAGTGTCCCCTTGATGAAATGGAAAAAAAGTAGGAAATTATTTTCCTTCTTGCGAATATCGCCAGTAGATGTCGCTGAGGTTGATAGCGTTTTCGTGTAAGTATTATATTTGATATAAATTCGGTGAACTACATTTAATAATAATATTAACGTATCTGAGTCCATGTGTTATCACACCTTTCTTTCTTCCGAACACAACAGAAAATTTTATGACGAAAAAACTAAAAATGTGGTTCATCAAAATGTACAACAATGAGACAGTTTTTAAATAATAATAAGGGATCGCTTAAATATAGTGAAGTCTATTCATGTAAATAACAATGTACATACCTACCTATTTCAATGTAATTAAATTTTTTGAATATTTTGTACTTTAATTTTGTCTTATTTACCTCCTACTTGAAAAGTACCAGTTTTGTTGATACAACTTTATGAATCACTGTTCGCCGAGCCAGCTAGTAAAATTTAAATTAAAATCCTATATATATATATATATATATATATATATATATATATATATATATATATATATATATAGATTTGTTCGACCGCACATACAGACCCAAATCGGTATACTCGACCGACTTTTCAATCCAAAAGTGACGTTTTCAGACCCGGCTCCGGGTCTGGGAACGTTCGACCATAGAATCAATATGAGGGAGGTAAGGGGATGTTAAGGGTGAATTTTCAGCTGGGTGTGAAAAGTCGGTTATACACGTTATTATATACAGAAAAGTTTCAGAGTTTTGCCAGTGCGAGGGCGCTTCTGTCGATACCAACCTGATGTCTGATGTATATAATTCGTATAGTTAATCGACGCATTCAGTCCCAAAATATGGCAACGTTGCACGTCGATTGCTTTGGAATAATCCATGCTAGCTATTTCATATACAGACATCAAATAAACTTTTTCAGATCTAATACGATCCCGATATAGTGAATCGTCGTCAGGAGCAATAAATTCACCACCGATATTTCGGATAGGAATCGAAAATTCTTTTTTGGTCCATTTGTATATATTAACTTCTCGGAAGCCTATACAAACCCGACGAAGGGAATCAACGTCATGTAACTGATCAGCGAGCAGAAACATCCCTGGGATTTTTTGCGATGTTTCGAAAACGTTGGCACGCGAATGTTTTGTTGAGACGTAATATGTACTTCCCAAAGAGGTCTTCGAAGTCTATTGCGAATCTTTATTTATTCTGAACTGTGCCATCTGTGGCATTTCTTTGTTTGCCTACTGAGAGGTATTGGCGAGGTTGAAATAATGTTAACGTGTGGATATCTTTACTAGATATTACATAATTTGTCATGCGAAATTTATTCGGACTGTGAATATAAAACTTCTCTTCGGGCGCTGCTAGATGTCGTGATTTGCATTATGTTACCCCGAACAACCTAACTATATTGGGTTTGAGGGTAGGATTTTCTTTTTCGGAATATACACTCCGAGATTAACGGGAAATTATAAGGCCGAAATCGGTCGTCATAATGCTATCATCTGATTCATCGTCCCGGTCCTTTCTATTGAAGGTTTTGCTAACCGTAAATTTGATGATGATAGTGATATTGATTTCATTATTATATTTTCATTGTTATATTTCGACGATTAGTATTTCTAATTTTTATGCCACAAAAATTCCGTATTCCGTGTAAAGGCGAGGAATTTCTTGTTTTAGATTTATTCTCCATCAAGAAATCAGAAAAAAAGGTCATGTAAAATTCACTAACCGAAGATTCAATGTGAGCAAATTCTTTGTAAAATATCTATTGTGTGCATAAAAACGATTTCAAAAAGAATTCTAAGAAGTTCTTTTCGTGACATCCCAGGGAAGTTCTTTTTCTGACATTACGAAAAGTTCTTTTTGTGTCAGAATGACAATTCTCGTAATATTTCTCAGTTTTTGCTCCTGAAAAATATTCTGTTTTCTTGTGTTATAACATGTTTGGTTTATCTATGGGAGATGATTGCCTTTCATTGGGGTCCCGTAGCGGTCTTCAAACATCTGAAGTGCCGAAAAATCATCACCTGGAAGGTCGTATCTGGTTTGAAAAACCCTCACGACCAGAGAGCAACAATTTGTGGATTTTGAATATCGGAGGAATTTCGAAAGGAAAGTGTGATTACGTCTCCAAATTAGCTGATGAACATGGTATCAAAGAGATTCTTCTGCAAGAAACCCACACGGAAACAGAAAAAAATCCTCGTGAAAGAAGACAGTTGAAAGGTTATGTATTAATTGATTTTTTACAAGTTTAGCATGTTATGTTGAAAAATGATCAGTTTCGTAACATTCAACAGATTCGGAAAGGGGAAATTGATGGAGTTTTTTTTTCATTTCTTTCAAATTTTGTGACATTTCTGTCATGAATATTTATAAACCTCCGAACATTATTTGGCCAAGAAATCTTAATGTTGATGTTTTTTCAAGTAGCAAATGCATTTCCAAAATGCATTCGATTTATTCTGAATAATCAGTTTCTTTTCTGCTTTTGTCTTTTTTCATTTCAGATTAAGAATTACGAGTCGTTTTGAGAAGAATCTGTGTATCCGAGCCCATCGACGGATAACATGAAGATGATCACACTGATGTCTTTCAAGATTTTCCTGATATTTGATATTTTATGTTATTTTGTTTACGGGGAGGCAGGTTTTTTCGGCTGAGGTTTTTTCCCCTGGCTATATAGTATCGTATGATACTAGTGTTGATAGTATCGTATGATTCTATAGTATCATACAAAGAATGTTATGATACCCCGTTCTTTTTTTACCTCAGCTTAGGTACTTTTTGTTTCAACATTTAATGTATTATTTTAGCTCTCTTTTTCATAAGAATATATATATCCCAGGTACATCCTGATAATGGTCGCCTGCGGCGGACATTTGATGTTATATGAAAGTTCTATTCATGTGTAAACAGAACATCGCAATGGATGTCCAAATTGTTCAATGTCTCAAAATCTCTTACTTTTAACAGCTCAGGGATGTGTTTGTGCTCGTTGGGTGTTTCAGTGAGACAGTTTCAAGTTGAATTTTCATTTTCATAAATTGTTAGTCAAGTAATAGACCGTTCTACCTGACTGAAAAATTTAACGACGATATAAACCTTAGTGGAATATTAAATTTTCATTGGGCTGCGAAGAGAATTAAAGATAAATGAAGCGGATAAAATTTTCTCCAAAAAATTACTTTGAATAATTATGTAGCTTGATCTATTTTCTGTATTCAATTAAAGTCCAGGTATTTTGCCGTTAACAACAGTGGTGTAGTGGTAAAATTTTCAGTGTGGGAACGCTAAATAGTGACTTACCAATGGAAGGAAGGTGCATGGGTGCTGGCTGATGCCTCAAATAAATATATGAGGCACTCATACATTTTTTAAGATATTATTTTATTTACTTGCGTAAGTGATTTTAATTTTATTTGTTATTATTATTATTTTTTTTCCTGAATGAAACCAGTGTGAGAACGCCGTTCCCACGGGTTCCCCCTCCACTACGCCCCTGGTTAACAACCGATTTGACCGAAAATTTTCTCAAAGCCCCCAAAATATGTTATATTGTGTACTACTTGTGCCGCCTCGACAGTAATTAATGTAACGAAAATTGTAGAAGATATGGATTTATTCCAGCAAGAAACACACAACCTAAAATCATAATTGGATAAAGAGAGGGGGTGTACCCATATCAGAAATAGGCAGCGACTCTTATTCTTCCAATGCACTTTTTATAATAATGTTTTCAAATTTTTCCATGTTTTAGTGGAACAATTTTCAAAATATTCGTAATTTCTTCACAAGATAAATATAGGAATGAATGAAGAAAATATTTCTTTTGTTTTCTCATCATATGTCATGAATATTTTTCTAAATGCCGATTCTTTGAAAAAAAGGAAAAAAGTATCGTAGACACTAAAATCCAGGCCATCTTACCCAATTGTACGATTTCTGAATGAAAAAAAGATTTTGTGACCTCTTAAAACTTCAATTGGAAAAATATCATACCTAGTAAAGAGTTAGAGGAGTAAAGTGAATGAAGAATTACTAAGTGCAATTTTCGATTCGTGATTCAGAGGAGTCGACTCACTGTGGGTGATTTAAAGAAAAGGGAAAAAGAACGACCAATTATCGTAATGATGGAACAAGAAATTATTGGTATGCCAATATATGATAATAAAACGATTTCGAAATTCTCATTTTGATGTCCTTTTCGGGAATATTTGATAACTGTAGTTACTGGAGGTTTTTTCACTGACTCTAATGATAATTAGTTTTTTTTTCTAATTGGTAGATTTCAGGAAATATGATCAGAAAACATAGACCCTACAAGTTTCATAACGAATACTTAGGAAGCTGTTGGGAAGAACAAATTTTGAAAAGCATATAAATATCATCAGTTTATGTAGATCTTCTGTATGACTTACGAGGATGATTATTATGATTGAAATAGCTCATAGGTCGCTTTCATGGCATTTTCTCTGGGTCTTACAACGTTGATGGCCTTATCGACTGCTTCATCAAGTGATCCTATGCTTAAAATTTTGAAAATTCTAAATAATATTCCTCGATTTCACGACACGTTTTTCCAATTATTCTGTGAATGAAACCCACCATCAGTCTCAGATTTTATGATTCAAAGAAAAGTTCAGGTATCCAAGAATATTTGTCAATAAATGAAAAAGAGTAACCCTGGATTAGATGAAAAGTGTAATTGAAAAAAGTCTAATATTCAATTTTTATATAATAATATGATAACATTCTCAACAATGTCAGGTATATTGAAGATTCTTTTAATATATCAGTAATATTCTCTCAACTAAAATTTTCTTCAACGCAAATGACAATCAATTATGAATATTAATGGCGTACAGACGGAATGTTTAATTCTGAAAACCAAAACCACCGGAACAGGACCTGTCGGGAGGGTTCCCTTTTACAGAACTGAACATCCCGTCTGCACGCCATGAATTTTCGTAATTCATGTTATTTTCAGACGTTAAAAACACTTCTAAATAACCTTAAGAGAAGTACAAAATAATGATTCATGTCTGTCGATACGTTTCAAGTTTGAATCGAAATTCTCGAAATTTGCAGCATTCTTTTTTTCTCCGAGTATTTTCGATTCTTAATACAGAGTTCCTGAAGTAAGTCAAAAAATTTCTTTTTTCTCCTGGGTCCATGTACGATTTTGTTATTTCTTTATACCAAGCATTTTCTTTCATCATTTTTAGCTTGAAATGACCATTTTTAGAATCTTCATCATCCTCTTGATGCTTTGGTTTTGTTTCTTCTATACTCCATTCACTTTAATCAAATCACATAGGATGTCATGATATCGTTTTCAGGAGTTGCTGCACCTGATGAAAAGTCAGAACGCACACAGAAAATATCTTCTTCTTCTTCTTTTAATGCATATCCATTAATGGACGTTCGCGACCACATTTTTTATGGTTTCTCTATCTCTAGCTGTATGGATCAATGTCTGAATATCTTGTATACCCGTCCACTGCCTCACGTTCCGCAACCATGACATCCTCTTCCGTCCTAATCCTCTTTTACCTTCAATCTTGCCCTCGACTATCAGCTGAAGGAATTGATATTTATGGCCTCGCATTATATGGCCAAGGTATGCAATTTTTCGTTTCTTCGCGATGCTAAAGAGTTCACGGTCTTTATTGATACGCCTGAGAACATCCTCATTCCTCACTTTGGCAGTCCATGGTATCTTCAGGATTCTACGATATATCCACATTTCGAATGCCTCTAATTTGTTGATGTTTTTTACCTTAAGGGTCCAACCCGCCACTCCGTAAAGAAGCACTGACCAAACGTAGCATCGCACTAGTCTCAGTCTAAGATCAAGATCAAAATCGGTACATGTAAATACATTCTTAAATTTTATGAATGTACTTCGAGCTTGTTCAATTCGGCATTTTATTTCGTCGTCCGATGACCATTCTTGACAGAGCCATGTTCCTAGATATTTAAATTTTTCTACCCGTTCTATAGGTGTTCCATTATATGTTACTCTAGAATTTTCAAACGTATTCCCTTTCCTAGTGATAATCATGAATTTAGTTTTTTTGATGTTGATGTTTAATCCCATGTTTTGGCTATGTTCGCCTACTATATTAATTAGTTGTTGTAGGTCATCTATATTATCTGTAATCAGCACTGTGTCATCGGCGTATCGTATGTTGTTGATCCAGACTCCATTGACTTTGATCCCAGTGTCTCTATCTTCAAGTGACTCTTTAAAGATGGCTTCAGAGTATATATTGAACAGGAGCGGCGACAATATACAGCCTTGACGTACTCCTCTGCGAATCCGAACCTGCTCAGTTAGACCATGATTTACTTTGACCTGCGCTTTTTGGTGCCAATATAGATTCTCGACACAACGAATGTTTTTTTCGTCCAAATCCAATTTTTTGAGGAGCTGCATAAGTTTGTGATGTTGAACTTCATCGAAAGCTTTTTCGTAGTCTATGAAACATAGACAAACATTTTTTCTTTGGTCATAGCAGTTCTGTACAAGAACCTGTATTGCGACTATTGCCTCTCTTGTACCCAACCCTTGTCTAAATCCAAATTGCGAGTCGCTTATATAATTATCACATTTCCTATATAATCTCTGATGTATTATTCTCAGGAATATTTTCAGGGAATGGCTCATAAGGCTAATTAGCCTATGTTCTTCACACTTTCTCGCATTCAATTTTTTTGGAATAGGAATGAAAATTGAAGATAGCCACAAAATGATGTTGCCAGTTTTTTTTCTCCGTTCGAAATCAAAATATTGCAAATAACTAGAAAAGGAATCCTTTCTATCAATTTATGTGATCGTTAATTATTTTCGTCCGTCAGAAGTTTTCCAATTCATTCATTTTACGAATGAATTCACATTCTGATAAATATGTAATTGCTAAGAATGTAGAAAGGGCAACATTGATTTGAAACATAAAAGAATTTTGACAAGCGGCATAACCTCCATTTAAATTCGATTCAGAGTGGAATGTGTCAAGCGGAATGTGGTCAGAGGTGTTATTTTATATTTGTGAATACAGTATACCTATACACCATTCAGATTGAGAGAATTGACCTCAATTCCCTCGCGCCCCCTTTCATACATGTAATCAGAATTGTGGCGACTTGTCACGATTTCTGGAGTAGCTGGAGTAGAACAGAAAGATCGTATTCATCGATGCAATGTATCGTCGGAGTTATATGAAAATTGCGTCGGTCCAAAATGGTGAATTTGACAAGGAAAAAAATGTTTCGTTCTATTGTACTACAATTTTTTTTCACGTCAAAATGTTGTCGCAATCTAGGAACTCTCTTATGAACAAATAGTGTCAGCCGATGAATCTTCCATTTGCAAATGAGAAGGCAATAACCGTCCAATTTCACAAAAAAAGGTTAGACGATTTCATATAACTCCGACGAAATGTGGGATTGAAAATTTTGTGCAATGCAAGATCCACTTTCAATTCTGCTTCGGAAGAACACCTTAATATTGAAAATTATGATTAGGACTGTAGATTCTTTTAGTAATTTACGTTTGCATGAAGATATTTCGCAAAATTATCAAGTACAAGTATTCTGGGTGTTGTGGTTGCGACAGTTTTACAGTAACTCTACAGTTACTCGTTGCAATCTCAGAGCATCCGTAGTTTTCAAAAGAATAATTTATAATTTTTGCAATTGTTTATTCCGGTTCCGGTAAATCGAGTTTGGTCAATAGAATGACCCCAAAGATTGTGGATAAGTACACAAAGTGAAAGTAGATCTGGAGAATTGTAATGTTGAAAATTGTTGGGCATCCAGAATTAAATGTTCACCAACGATGATGTTACGAAAAAAGAGGGAAGATCACTGGAAATACTTGAACTACTGAAGGTCAGATGAACCAACCTGTTTTTTGCAATTAATCTGAGATCAAGCCCCAAAGTCGTAAAATGAAATAATGAAAACAGCTAGGTATCTTCCCACTGAACATGAAAAAATTACACATTATTTCATTAAAAAATAACAAAACATCTATCTCCCACAAAAATACCCATAATTGCAATTTTCATCATGTTTCCTCCGCGAATTTCGTTGCGTCAACTGAGAAACAATTTTACCGTAACAATCTTTCTTCAGTGCTCTGTTATGTATCGAAATCACTCTGGAATGTCCCGAAGAGCTGGCAACAGCGCTGGGATCGGAAACGTTGGTCGTATTTAGTTACGATGTATATGTGGGATTGGAAAGTTTGCGTGATGTTTCGGGATTGAAGGAGACTATCGGTTATACAACTTTTTTGAATTAAATTTTTTTCCCCCTCTCAGGTCACCTTGAGAGTTATATTTCTAAATAACTCAATTTTCACTTATATACTCGTGAAATATTTTCGGATCATGTGGGTCTTAGGTCGCCTCAAGAACGTACCGGGTCTCGAAACGTCTATTAGACAAATATATATATATATATATATATATATATATATATATATATATATATATATATATATATATATATATATATATATACAGGGTCTTTCACGAGGAACCTCACCCATATTTATACGGGAAACTACTGAACGTATTTTCATGAAATTCAGCACTTATAAGTATTTCACGATGCTGATGAAATCTAAAATATTTTCAAGACATGAGCACCTCCGGTTTTTCCGGAAATGACGTCAACTTCCGTTTTTCAAATTAGAAAACCATTTTTTTATTGCAGAAATAGATTCCTTAGAAAATTTCAAGTTATTTTGATGTAACATTTTTCAGTTTTGGTTGGAAAATTCTCTCTGAGCGGGAAAATTCGAAAGAAAAATCGAAAATAGAGCTCCTCTGAAACAGGAATAACTTCGAGGTTTTTGGATGGAAAATTTTCATTTTTGGGATTTTTCAAGATGTAAGATTGATGTATCCACTTTAAAAATCGAAATCGCGACTCATGACACAGGGGGTGAAAAAATCGCTTTCAAAGTTAGGGATGACAAAATCGTGAAAAATCAATTTTTTCAAATTAGAACCCAATTTTTTATGGCAGATATTGAATCAACGTTAAAAAATAATGTGAGTGTATGCATCACACCCTTGCCCTAAAGTGGATATTTTCTGAGTTATTCACAAAAAACTGTTTTTCGTCTTGAATTTTCAGCTATTTCTTTTCCCTTCACGCCAAAAAGATGAAATTTTTAGGAACTGTTACTTAAACCATGTTTTAGATTTTACTACCCTAATATGCAAGAGAAAAAAGTTACAGGTTGTTCCTAAATAGATGGCGAATTTTGATTCGAATTTGTATCGGAAACCTCTTTATTTCAACTAATCGGCCATCGGTTTTCTCTCCAGTGATAAAAAAAAATTCCTTATGAACCAGATGCAAAAACTTACCATGTTTTACATTCTTTTGTTTTAATGATAGATATCATTAATTACATCTGCCAAATTCCTCTTTATTCAGTAGCATTTTTTGTTTACTATTTATTTGGTGATAATTCGTATTAAGTTATAAAATCGATCACTATGCCTTATTTTACCAATGTAGATTATTTAAATCTCATTCTACTTCATGGAGAATGTAATAAAGTTGTAGATAGAACGATTCGACTGTTCATTGAGAGGTTTCCTGACCGACCCAGACCAACGAGAGATACCATTAACAGAACCATGACAAACTTGAGAAATGTCGGATCTTTCGTTAAGAAAACTATACACAGAGAAAAAAGTGTAGTAGAAGATGAGAACAACGAAAATACAGTTCTTGCATATTTTCGTGTGAATCCTCAAAATTCTCTCAAAGATGCCGAGATTGATCTGGGATTATCTCAATCGAGTGTTTGGAGAATATTAAAAAAACATAAAATGCACCCATATAAATTCAATAGGGTACAGCCTTTGAAGGGAACTGATTTCGTCAGGAGAACAGAGTTTTGCGAAGCTATGATGATTCGATTTCAAGAGAATGAAAACTTTTTGGACTGTATAATTTAGACAGATGAATCTAACTTCACAAAGAATGGTTCTTTCAATAGGCATAACAGTCATTATTGGGATGAAGAGAACAACCACCACTTCAGACAATGGAACTTTCAAGAGACCTGGAGTTTCAATGTTTTTTGGGCCATCAAAAATAATGCAATTCTCGATGTTCACATTTATGATAAGATAGAACACTACACATGTTTGCATTATTTAAAGAATGTTCTCCCTCAGGAGATAGATATTCTGACATATTGACTCAAATAATTGAGCCGCTAGTACAGAACCATAATGACTTATTGTATCAACAAGATGGCGCGCCTCCACACAATTCACTCAATGTGTCAAATATCCTCTACAGGCTATTTGAAGATCGATGGTTGGCGAACAATGGTCCACATCTTTGGCCACCACGTTCTCCCGATTTAACTCCATTAGACTATTATGTTTGAGGTAGGATAAAAAATATTGTCTACTCAACTCCCCTGACTGATAAAGAGTACTGCATAGAACGAGTCAGAAATGCGTTCAGGTTTGTTTAGATTTTTAGATTCATAGTTTTGAAACTCAATTTGGTTTTAAAACACTTTTGCAGATCTCTTCCTCCCGATGAAATAAGAAGAGCAACGCACGAAGCATTCCTGAGACGTATAAATAAATGTCTAGAAATTAACGGTCAAAACTTTGAGCATCTTCTCTAGTTATAACTGCGAGATTTAGCCATGGTTCTCCTAATAGTAACTTGAAGTCAGTTTCAAGAAGGGGTGAAAAATCTACAGCATGGTTCAAATAACAGTTCCTGAAAATTTCATCTTTTTGGCGTGAAGGGAAAAGAAATAGCTGAAAATTCAAGACGAAAATCAGTTTTTTGTGAATAACTCAGAAAATATCCATTTTAGGGCAAGGGTGTGATGCATACACTCACATTATTTTTTAACGTAGATTCAATATCTGCCATAAAAAAGCGGGGTTCTAATTTGAAAAAATTGATTTTTCACGATTTTGTCATCCCTAACTTTGAAAGCGATTTTTCCACCCCCTGTATCATGAATCGCGATTTCGATTTTTAAAGTGGATACATCAATCCTACATCTTGAAAAATCCCAATTCCCTTTTACAGAACTGAACATCCCGTCTGCACGCCATGAATTTTCGTAATTCATGTTATTTTCAGACGTTAAAAACACTTCTAAATAACCTTAAGAGAAGTACAAAATAATGATTCATGTCTGTCGATACGTTTCAAGTTTGAATCGAAATTCTCGAAATTTGCAGCATTCTTTTTTTCTCCGAGTATTTTCGATTCTTAATACAGAGTTCCTGAAGTAAGTCAAAAAATTTCTTTTTTCTCCTGGGTCCATGTACGATTTTGTTATTTCTTTATACCAAGCATTTTCTTTCATCATTTTTAGCTTGAAATGACCATTTTTAGAATCTTCATCATCCTCTTGATGCTTTGGTTTTGTTTCTTCTATACTCCATTCACTTTAATCAAATCACATAGGATGTCATGATATCGTTTTCAGGAGTTGCTGCACCTGATGAAAAGTCAGAACGCACACAGAAAATATCTTCTTCTTCTTCTTTTAATGCATATCCATTAATGGACGTTCGCGACCACATTTTTTATGGTTTCTCTATCTCTAGCTGTATGGATCAATGTCTGAATATCTTGTATACCCGTCCACTGCCTCACGTTCCGCAACCATGACATCCTCTTCCGTCCTAATCCTCTTTTACCTTCAATCTTGCCCTCGACTATCAGCTGAAGGAATTGATATTTATGGCCTCGCATTATATGGCCAAGGTATGCAATTTTTCGTTTCTTCGCGATGCTAAAGAGTTCACGGTCTTTATTGATACGCCTGAGAACATCCTCATTCCTCACTTTGGCAGTCCATGGTATCTTCAGGATTCTACGATATATCCACATTTCGAATGCCTCTAATTTGTTGATGTTTTTTACCTTAAGGGTCCAACCCGCCACTCCGTAAAGAAGCACTGACCAAACGTAGCATCGCACTAGTCTCAGTCTAAGATCAAGATCAAAATCGGTACATGTAAATACATTCTTAAATTTATGAATGTACTTCGAGCTTGTTCAATTCGGCATTTTATTTCGTCGTCCGATGACCATTCTTGACAGAGCCATGTTCCTAGATATTTAAATTTTTCTACCCGTTCTATAGGTGTTCCATTATATGTTACTCTAGAATTTTCAAACGTATTCCCTTTCCTAGTGATAATCATGAATTTAGTTTTTTTGATGTTGATGTTTAATCCCATGTTTTGGCTATGTTCGCCTACTATATTAATTAGTTGTTGTAGGTCATCTATATTATCTGTAATCAGCACTGTGTCATCGGCGTATCGTATGTTGTTGATCCAGACTCCATTGACTTTGATCCCAGTGTCTCTATCTTCAAGTGACTCTTTAAAGATGGCTTCAGAGTATATATTGAACAGGAGCGGCGACAATATACAGCCTTGACGTACTCCTCTGCGAATCCGAACCTGCTCAGTTAGACCATGATTTACTTTGACCTGCGCTTTTTGGTGCCAATATAGATTCTCGACACAACGAATGTTTTTTTCGTCCAAATCCAATTTTTTGAGGAGCTGCATAAGTTTGTGATGTTGAACTTCATCGAAAGCTTTTTCGTAGTCTATGAAACATAGACAAACATTTTTTCTTTGGTCATAGCAGTTCTGTACAAGAACCTGTATTGCGACTATTGCCTCTCTTGTACCCAACCCTTGTCTAAATCCAAATTGCGAGTCGCTTATATAATTATCACATTTCCTATATAATCTCTGATGTATTATTCTCAGGAATATTTTCAGGGAATGGCTCATAAGGCTAATTAGCCTATGTTCTTCACACTTTCTCGCATTCAATTTTTTTGGAATAGGAATGAAAATTGAAGATAGCCACAAAATGATGTTGCCAGTTTTTTTCTCCGTTCGAAATCAAAATATTGCAAATAACTAGAAAAGGAATCCTTTCTATCAATTTATGTGATCGTTAATTATTTTCGTCCGTCAGAAGTTTTCCAATTCATTCATTTTACGAATGAATTCACATTCTGATAAATATGTAATTGCTAAGAATGTAGAAAGGGCAACATTGATTTGAAACATAAAAGAATTTTGACAAGCGGCATAACCTCCATTTAAATTCGATTCAGAGTGGAATGTGTCAAGCGGAATGTGGTCAGAGGTGTTATTTTATATTTGTGAATACAGTATACCTATACACCATTCAGATTGAGAGAATTGACCTCAATTCCCTCGCGCCCCCTTTCATACATGTAATCAGAATTGTGGCGACTTGTCACGATTTCTGGAGTAGCTGGAGTAGAACAGAAAGATCGTATTCATCGATGCAATGTATCGTCGGAGTTATATGAAAATTGCGTCGGTCCAAAATGGTGAATTTGACAAGGAAAAAAATGTTTCGTTCTATTGTACTACAATTTTTTTTCACGTCAAAATGTTGTCGCAATCTAGGAACTCTCTTATGAACAAATAGTGTCAGCCGATGAATCTTCCATTTGCAAATGAGAAGGCAATAACCGTCCAATTTCACAAAAAAAGGTTAGACGATTTCATATAACTCCGACGAAATGTGGGATTGAAAATTTTGTGCAATGCAAGATCCACTTTCAATTCTGCTTCGGAAGAACACCTTAATATTGAAAATTATGATTAGGACTGTAGATTCTTTTAGTAATTTACGTTTGCATGAAGATATTTCGCAAAATTATCAAGTACAAGTATTCTGGGTGTTGTGGTTGCGACAGTTTTACAGTAACTCTACAGTTACTCGTTGCAATCTCAGAGCATCCGTAGTTTTCAAAAGAATAATTTATAATTTTTGCAATTGTTTATTCCGGTTCCGGTAAATCGAGTTTGGTCAATAGAATGACCCCAAAGATTGTGGATAAGTACACAAAGTGAAAGTAGATCTGGAGAATTGTAATGTTGAAAATTGTTGGGCATCCAGAATTAAATGTTCACCAACGATGATGTTACGAAAAAAGAGGGAAGATCACTGGAAATACTTGAACTATTGAAGGTCAGATGAACCAACCTGTTTTTTGCAATTAATCTGAGATCAAGCCCCAAAGTCGTAAAATGAAATAATGAAAACAGCTAGGTATCTTCCCACTGAACATGAAAAAATTACACATTATTTCATTAAAAAATAACAAAACATCTATCTCCCACAAAAATACCCATAATTGCAATTTTCATCATGTTTCCTCCGCGAATTTCGTTGCGTCAACTGAGAAACAATTTTACCGTAACAATCTTTCTTCAGTGCTCTGTTATGTATCGAAATCACTCTGGAATGTCCCGAAGAGCTGGCAACAGCGCTGGGATCGGAAACGTTGGTCGTATTTAGTTACGATGTATATGTGGGATTGGAAAGTTTGCGTGATGTTTCGGGATTGAAGGAGACTATCGGTTATACAACTTTTTTGAATTAAATTTTTTTCCCCCTCTCAGGTCACCTTGAGAGTTATATTTCTAAATAACTCAATTTTCACTTATATACTCGTGAAATATTTTCGGATCATGTGGGTCTTAGGTCGCCTCAAGAACGTACCGGGTCTCGAAACGTCTATTAGACAAATATATATATATATATATATATATATATATATATATATACAGGGTCTTTCACGAGGAACCTCACCCATATTTATACGGGAAACTACTGAACGTATTTTCATGAAATTCAGCACTTATAAGTATTTCACGATGCTGATGAAATCTAAAATATTTTCAAGACATGAGCACCTCCGGTTTTTCCGGAAATGACGTCAACTTCCGTTTTTCAAATTAGAAAACCATTTTTTTATTGCAGAAATAGATTCCTTAGAAAATTTCAAGTTATTTTGATGTAACATTTTTCAGTTTTGGTTGGAAAATTCTCTCTGAGCGGGAAAATTCGAAAGAAAAATCGAAAATAGAGCTCCTCTGAAACAGGAATAACTTCGAGGTTTTTGGATGGAAAATTTTCATTTTTGGGATTTTTCAAGATGTAAGATTGATGTATCCACTTTAAAAATCGAAATCGCGACTCATGACACAGGGGGTGAAAAAATCGCTTTCAAAGTTAGGGATGACAAAATCGTGAAAAATCAATTTTTTCAAATTAGAACCCAATTTTTTATGGCAGATATTGAATCAACGTTAAAAAATAATGTGAATGTATGCATCACACCCTTGCCCTAAAGTGGATATTTTCTGAGTTATTCACAAAAAACTGTTTTTCGTCTTGAATTTTCAGCTATTTCTTTTCCCTTCACGCCAAAAAGATGAAATTTTTAGGAACTGTTACTTAAACCATGTTTTAGATTTTACTACCCTAATATGCAAGAGAAAAAAGTTACAGGTTGTTCCTAAATAGATGGCGAATTTTGATTCGAATTTGTATCGGAAACCTCTTTATTTCAACTAATCGGCCATCGGTTTTCTCTCCAGTGATAAAAAAAAAATTCCTTATGAACCAGATGCAAAAACTTACCATGTTTTACATTCTTTTGTTTTAATGATAGATATCATTAATTACATCTGCCAAATTCCTCTTTATTCAGTAGCATTTTTTGTTTACTATTTATTTGGTGATAATTCGTATTAAGTTATAAAATCGATCACTATGCCTTATTTTACCAATGTAGATTATTTAAATCTCATTCTACTTCATGGAGAATGTAATAAAGTTGTAGATAGAACGATTCGACTGTTCATTGAGAGGTTTCCTGACCGACCCAGACCAACGAGAGATACCATTAACAGAACCATGACAAACTTGAGAAATGTCGGATCTTTCGTTAAGAAAACTATACACAGAGAAAAAAGTGTAGTAGAAGATGAGAACAACGAAAATACAGTTCTTGCATATTTTCGTGTGAATCCTCAAAATTCTCTCAAAGATGCCGAGATTGATCTGGGATTATCTCAATCGAGTGTTTGGAGAATATTAAAAAAACATAAAATGCACCCATATAAATTCAATAGGGTACAGCCTTTGAAGGGAACTGATTTCGTCAGGAGAACAGAGTTTTGCGAAGCTATGATGATTCGATTTCAAGAGAATGAAAACTTTTTGGACTGTATAATTTAGACAGATGAATCTAACTTCACAAAGAATGGTTCTTTCAATAGGCATAACAGTCATTATTGGGATGAAGAGAACAACCACCACTTCAGACAATGGAACTTTCAAGAGACCTGGAGTTTCAATGTTTTTTGGGCCATCAAAAATAATGCAATTCTCGATGTTCACATTTATGATAAGATAGAACACTACACATGTTTGCATTATTTAAAGAATGTTCTCCCTCAGGAGATAGATATTCTGACATATTGACTCAAATAATTGAGCCGCTAGTACAGAACCATAATGACTTATTGTATCAACAAGATGGCGCGCCTCCACACAATTCACTCAATGTGTCAAATATCCTCTACAGGCTATTTGAAGATCGATGGTTGGCGAACAATGGTCCACATCTTTGGCCACCACGTTCTCCCGATTTAACTCCATTAGACTATTATGTTTGAGGTAGGATAAAAAATATTGTCTACTCAACTCCCCTGACTGATAAAGAGTACTGCATAGAACGAGTCAGAAATGCGTTCAGGTTTGTTTAGATTTTTAGATTCATAGTTTTGAAACTCAATTTGGTTTTAAAACACTTTTGCAGATCTCTTCCTCCCGATGAAATAAGAAGAGCAACGCACGAAGCATTCCTGAGACGTATAAATAAATGTCTAGAAATTAACGGTCAAAACTTTGAGCATCTTCTCTAGTTATAACTGCGAGATTTAGCCATGGTTCTCCTAATAGTAACTTGAAGTCAGTTTCAAGAAGGGGTGAAAAATCTACAGCATGGTTCAAATAACAGTTCCTGAAAATTTCATCTTTTTGGCGTGAAGGGAAAAGAAATAGCTGAAAATTCAAGACGAAAATCAGTTTTTTGTGAATAACTCAGAAAATATCCATTTTAGGGCAAGGGTGTGATGCATACACTCACATTATTTTTTAACGTAGATTCAATATCTGCCATAAAAAAGCGGGGTTCTAATTTGAAAAAATTGATTTTTCACGATTTTGTCATCCCTAACTTTGAAAGCGATTTTTCCACCCCCTGTATCATGAATCGCGATTTCGATTTTTAAAGTGGATACATCAATCCTACATCTTGAAAAATCCCAAAAATGAAAATTTTCCTTCCAAAAACCTCGAAGTTATTCTTGTTTCAGCGGAGCTCTATTTTCGATTTTTTTTTTCGAATTTTCCCGCTCAGAGAGAATTTTCCAACCAAAACTGAAAAATGTTACATCAAAATAACTTGAAATTTTCTAAGGAATCTATTCCTGCAATAAAAAAATGGTGTTCTAATTTGAAAAACGGAAGTTGACGTCATTTCCGGAAAAACCGGAGGTGCTCATGCCTTGAAAATATTTTAGATTTCATCAGCATCGTGAAATACTCATAAGTGCTGACTTTCATGAAAATACGTTCAGTAGTTTCCCGTATAAATATGGGTGAGGTTCCTCGTGAAAGACCCTGTATATATATCTTTCACTCTCCAAGAGATAATAGAAAAAAAAAACAGCCAGAAATTTAGCAACTCATTTAGTGTTCATTGATCTGGAGAAGGCCTATGATACAATACCCTTAAAACTTTTATTTGATATTTAAAAAAAATTGAAATGAATAAACACCACAAAAGAGCGCTGTATGACATTTATAAAGATCTCCAGAGTATGGTGAAGACAGGAAATACTTTCTCAAATATATTCAAGGTTACGAGGGGTTTAAAACAAGGATGCTGTCTTTCACCTACTCTATTCAAGATATATATCCAGGGGGCTCTTCATAATTGGCGTGAAAAATGCTCAAGAATGGGAATCGAAATCAATGATCACTATTCGGCCACCCTATTTTTTGCAGACGATCAAGTAATAGTTGCAAGTTGTGAAGAAGATGCAGATTACATGCTCAAAAAACTCAATACATGAAGATTGGTGAGGAGGATGAAGACCCGGATTTGGAAATAAGAATGTTAAATAAATGTGAACAATATAAATACCTGGGCAGTATAATTTCAAGCGAAGGAACAAAAAAAAAAGATATTAAACACAAAATTCAACAAGGTCAGAAAACTGTTGAGATACTAAATTCACTTCTTTGGTCTAATCAAATCTCTTTAAAGAACAAATTAACCATGTACAAATCCATAGTTCGGAGTATTGGCAAATGACCAAGAAAATAAAAGAAAAAATAGATAACCGTTGAAATAGATTATTTGAGCAGGTCATGTCGAATATCCAGAATTGAACATATAACGAATGGTGAAATAAGACGAAGGACAAATAGAATACTAAGAACATCCGAAAGAATAGAAACCCGACAGTTGATATGGTATTGTCACGTGCAACGAATGGAGGATAATTCCAGTACAGTATAAACAGAAAACAAAAACGAGGAAGACCTGCTACAACTTGGTTAAAGAATGTTTATGAAACTATGAGTTGATTTTCCTAAAGTTGAACAAAAATAGAAGCGGTCTTCCAAATTTCAGCTCTCTATCTCAATATTAAGGCGTGCCGGTGAATTTTTCTATTTTTTTTTAATATGATTTTTATCAATTTCAAGGTCCTGAAATTGTGTGAAAGATAAAAGTCGTAAACGCTGCTGCAGAAAGAGCTGTAAGTTTAGTAAAAGGCTACGTGAATATTTCATCAAGAAATAAAAACCAGAAGCAATTTTTGATCCAGGTATTATCAGACTACAGAAATATCCTGACCTCGAAACAGTCATGAAAGAATTTACTTGAAAATTTCTACATTATTTTGTGTATCTTGATAATTTTTCTATGTTTTAAGTAGAAAATGTTCTTCATAATAGTATTTTTTAACCGAAAAACCATAAGAAGAAAGCATTTAAGGTAATAATACATCGACAATATTTAACACGTTATTCTAGGTAGAATTTTTCACGCGTGTTCTTGAATTGTGTATCAATAATATCTTCAAATACTAGCGTGAAAAATATCACATGGATCATACTCATGGGTCTGCAATTTAATTTCTGTAATCGATAGAAAAGAATTCAAGAAAGTAAAAAATTGATACAAATCATACTAAAAAAAAAAATAGAAAAATTCACCGGCACGCCTTAATATTGAGACAGAGAGCTGAAATTTGGAGGATCGCTTCACTTTTTGTTCAACTTTAGGAAAATCAACTTGGAGCACAAACATTTTTTTAACGGCCAGTCTAATATATATTATATATATATATATATATATATATATATATATATATATATATATATATATATATATATATATGGAAAAAGATCACAGTCGTACTTATTTGTATTTGGAGGATAAGGGAATCGACTGAAATTTGATTTAATCTCTTTATTCTACGCCAAGCTTTCGAAACACATTTGTTTCTTCCTCAGGGCTACTACAAAAGCAGTTCACAATCAATATTAGTTTTTAAAATTTTATAAGAGTTAAACTTACAGAAAAGTGAGATTTACAATACTCTTGTTTGAATGAAAATGATCATTGAAATAGCTGCTTAAATCACATGAAATATCAAGCCTACAAAACTTTTTCTCATAAAAACAAAATGGCAAGTGATAATAAAATTCATAGTTGAAAATATGACATATGTCGAAAAACTCTATGGTGTAGTAACACAGATAAACACTGACTATCTTAGTTCTTTTTCTTAGCGATAGACAATAGGAATGTATATATATTGCTTTAATTTTGCACATCTGACTTCTTGTTTATGCTGTTTTGTTCTCGTTGTATGTATATCATTTCCATTATTAATCTTTTATTGTAACTAGATGTCTTATCTACAATCTCCACACTATCCAAATCTATGTGATGTTCTTGTTCAATTGAATGTTTGGTCAGGGCACATCTTATATTTTTATTTTTTATGTCACTCCTATGTATGTTCAGTCTATTTTTCAACCACTGTGAGGTTTGACCCACATATGTAGCTTGACAGTCACTGCAATTTATTCTATAAATTACATTTGAATTAAATTGTTTTGGTGTTGTATCTTTTAATCTTGTAAATAGTGAAAAGACTGTTTTTGAATTATAGGTGGCTATCTTCATGTTTTCATCTTTAAAACAATTCTTAATTTTACCTGTCAAGTTATCACTATTTCTTTGGGGTGTGTTTTCATTATGTTGTACTGGTGTTGATTCATACAAAAGTTTCTTAACCATCCACACTGGGTAACCATTGTCTATGAAGATTTTAAGGAGTTTCATTACATTTTTTTGTAGAAATTCTGGGTGGCACAATCTTAAAATTCTGGTTTTCATTCCTGTTATGATGTTGATTTTCGTTTGTATCGAGTGATCTGATAAATAGTGAACAAATCTGTCAGAGTTGGTGTCCTTCCTAAACCAATCTAGTTTTATTATATTTTCCGAGCGATGGACTCTCGTGTCTAGGAACGGTACCGAAAAGTCTGCATCTTCACTTTCAAGGGTAAACTGAATATATCTGTCAAAACTATTGAAAACCGGCAGCAGTTCCTCCACCATATACATATATATGTTATATATATATATATATATATATATATATGTTATGTCCAATAAATCTTATCCATGTATATATATATATATATATATATATATATACAGGGTGATTTTTTTAAGTGTTTCATTAGAAGTTTTCGGGGAAGGAATTTTAATACAAATTCCAGATTTTGCATTGTTGTTTTATACCACATGATCTTGAGTTGTAAAATGGTTTCAAGCAAAATGTGAACTTCGTTATTTCAAATGTAACACCCTGTATATTTAGACATATTTTGATTCTTCGTTCTATTCTACACTAATTTCAGGTATAATATGCCCAACCTCACAAGCGATTGTTGAGTTATAGCCCAATTGTCAAATTATTCGTCATAAAGATTGTCACAAATTAGTGTTTATATCTTCAAAATCTCTCATTGTAAAATTTTTTTCCGCAACAGTGAAATAAAATAAAGTGTGCTGTTGCTGTACCGAGTTTGATTGTGCTCCACTGAGGATTTTCCGAGATATCGAATTTTTCAATATGAGGGATGGAATTTCACCCCCTGGATCCCTCTGCAAGTGGACGTTATTCTCACCACATGTTCGGATCGATATAACAGTCCTACGTACTGAGTTTAATTGTGCTCCGTTCAGTATTTTCAGAGATATCTAATTTTTCAAGATAGGGGATGAAATTTCACCCCCTGGATCCCTATGCAAGTGGACGATATTTTCACCACATGTTCGAATCCATATAAGAGTCCTACGTACCGAGTTTGATTGTGCTCCATTGAGGATTTTCCGAGATATGGAATTTTTCAATATAGGGTATGAAATTTCACCCCCTAGTTCCCACTGCAAGTGGACGAAATTTTTACCACATGTTCGAATCGATATAACAGTCGTACGTACCGAGTTTGATTGTGCTCCGTTCAGGATTTTCCGAGATATCGAATTTTCCAAAAAAGGGGATGAAATTTCACCCCCTGGATCCCTCTGCAAGTGGACGAAATTTTCACCACATGTTCGATTCCATATAACAGTACTACGTACCGAGTTTAATTGTGCTCCGTTTAGTATTTTCCGAGATATCGAATTTTTCAAAATAGGGGATGAAATTTCACCCCCTGGCTCCCTTTGCAAGTGGACGAAATTTTCACCTCATGTTCGAATCGATATAACAGTCCTACGTACCGAGTTTTGTTGTGCTCCGTTCAGTATTTTCCAAGATATCGAATTTTCCAAAATAGGGGATGAAATTTCACCCCCTGGATCCCTCTGCAAGTGGACGAAATTTTCACCACATGTTCGAATCCATATATATATATATATATATATATATATATATATATATATAATATATATATATATATATATATATATATATATATATATATATATATGTACAGCCGGTACAAATTACCGGGGCCCGGGCTCATGGGGGGCCCGGGCTCGAGCTCCAGCAACAAGAATTTTTTCATTGATATTTATAATTACATAAAAAAAATGGAACTGAAGAAGATTGTGTGATTCCTTTCAATCTTATAAAACAACAATGTAAACATTCAAGATTGTCCATGCTATTAGATAGCCTACATAGGCAATCTTGAATACATAAATCAGTACAACATTGCCTAAAGTATTGCCCCGCTTCAGCTCTACGCTCTGGCCACGTTCCCGCCCCTATCGTCAATTCAACGTAGATCGTTTCGTTTACTGAATTTTCGGGGAATCCCTGACCTGATCGATGTTCGTTGTCATTGTTGTCAACCGAATTCGTTGCTTGCTATTCTATTAGTGAATATTTCTCCGAGTTTATTATAAAGGATGCACTTCTAGAGGTATTTGAGCTCAATTTGACATCAGAAGTGCGAGTTGAATTGAATGGTATTTTATCATATTTGGGATCATTTGAATGTCTCTTAATGGCTTCAACGTGGCTGAAAGTACTTACAGCTATCAACTATAGAAGTGTTATTCTTCAAACGGAATCCATAACTTTGGACATTGAAACCGAAAATTTGAAGTCTTTGCTCGAAGATCTTAATATTATAAGAAATAGTTGGTCGAAAATATTGAATGAATGTAGAGAAGTAGCAAAAAATTTAGAAATGTCAATCGAAATGCTTACGTCCGAGAAGAGGAAACGCAAAAGAAAGCAATTTTTTGACGAAACGAATTCAGAACAGGATTTTTCATCAGAACTTAGTGGGGAGGATTACTTCAGAATAAATGTATTTTATTCAATTCTAGATGCTGTTATTTTGAATATTTCTACAAGATTCCAAGCAATCAAAAATATTGTGCATATGTTCAGTGTCTTATGGAAATTTTTACACTTAGAAGATGCAGACATTGAAGAGAGGGCCACTAATCTCCAAATTCAGTACCACTTAGATATTGATTGGAAATTAACAGAAGAGATCAAGCACCTCAAGGTTATCTTTTCTGCTACTTTTCAAATGAATGATCTTACCCCACTAAATCTTCTGAATGAAATCCACAAATTAAAATTGGATACCTTGTTTCCAAATATTGTGATATCCTTAAGAATATTTTGCACTTTGCCTGTGACTGTAGCCCAAGCTGAAAGGTCTTTCAGCCACCTTTCAAAAATTAAAAATGTTCTTAGATCTACCATGACTCAGGGACGATTGAGTGCTCTAGGCTTATTATCGATCGAGTCAAGAGTAGCTAGAAGATGCGATTTTTCTAAAATTATAGCAAATTTTGCTACTGCAAAATGCCGAAAGGCTCACATGAAATGATTCGTGTTTTTTGTAGCGGTCTTCGAAGTAATTTTTACCTGATTTTTTCAGTATTTAGTGCAGCTGTGTTTCTCAACTCTTTATAGTATATACTTAGTAAGCCAATTCATGTTTCTGGAAGGTTATAATTCCAATAATTTTACTTGCATAAAGCAGTATAAAGTCCATGTAAGAAAAAATATTATAAACTTTTATTTTTCCTTCCCTAATTTCTTCTACATTAAAAAAATTACAATGTTCAATGATTTTGATTTCAGAAGGCATATATCCTAATCTTATTATACGGTTAAGTAACACCATCGGGGGGGCCCGTATTTTTGGTTTGTACCGGGGCCCGCCGAAGCTCTCGACGGCCCTGATTCCACCACAAGAAGTTGTAATTGGTACTTCAACTTGTTCAACTACAGTGGAACTTCCCTACAGCGAACGTCTCTACAACGAATTTCTCTGTACAACGAATTTCGTATCTGTCATTGCACCTTGAATCCAAATTCCCTGTTAAAAACACCCTCTAAAACGAAGTGAATTCTCTCTATAACGAATTATTCCAAAAAAATAACTTTCTAAATGCGGATTGGTAAGAAAGTTTTTCCCAGAGTATACTTAGGGATGGTTTTTTCCGTAATTCTGTCGGACGTAGGTAATAAATCCCGATCATAAACTAAACCATTACGGCGGACGGAGAGTTCCTTCTGAAACAGGAGGCTATACAGATTGTTCAGTTTTCAGTTTTGCTCTGATCATTAATGAAAAAAGTAGTGCGAAAATGTCTAGAAGGGAGTGTTTGAGTTAATTATGTATAATGTATTCAAATAAAAAAAAATGCAAGTGAACGCTGCTTTTTTTGACACTTGACACAATAAAAAAAAAATTTCTGCATAACGAAATTTCTGTATAACGAAATTTTTTTGCAGATTTAGCGTATTCGTTATAGGGAAGTTCCACTGTACTATAAATTCGGTTAAACCACCCGATTTCAATGTGAAAAATGTGAAAACTCAGAAAATTTGTATTAAATCAAAATTGAAAAACTATTTGGAACTTAACAATATCTTCAATGATATCATGAATTATATTGAGGAAGAAATAAAAACACAAGATGTGATTTCTAGCCTTTATCAAGGAAACTTGTGGAGAAATTTGAGCGAACTTTTCAAGCAGAAACTTGTTTTTCCATTGCTACTATTTTTTGATGATTTGGAGCCTTGTAATGCCCTGGGGTCAAGGGCTGGGCTTTATAAAATTGGGGTAGTATATATATCATTGGGTTGTATTCCTCCACAATATGCCTCATCTCTAGAAAACATTTTTTTAACCCAATTATTTTATTCTGATGATAGGCAACATTATGGAAATCAAGCAATATTTGCAAGCTTGATTGATGATTTGAAATACTTAGAAAAAGAAGGGATAACTATAAACATTGGGAATGTAAACCATCAGGTATATTTCACTTTGTTCTTGATTTTGGGAGATAACTTAGGACTTAACTCCATTTTAGGATTTGTGGAAAGCTTCAATACAGATAATTTCTGCAGAATGTGTTTCTCATCGAGAGAAATAATGAGATCAAAAATTGAGGAAAATAAGTTTACTCTTAGGAATGAAGAAAATTATTTAATACATGTAACAAATAAAGTTTGCGGAGTGGAGGAGAAATGTATTTGGAATGAGTTATGTAATTTTCACGTCACCAAGAACGTAACATTTGACTTAATGCATGATTTGCTTGAAGGAGTTTTGCGATATGATATGGCATATTTAATTCATGGTTTGATTACCAAGAAATATTTCTCCTTGAATAGACTAAATCAAAGGATAAAGTTTTTTTAAATTTTCAAAAGCTGATAGAGGAAATTCTATTCCCCAAATAAAATTAGAACACTTGAGGAAAAAACAAATAATAATGTCAGCAGCAGAAATGTTAGCATTAACGTAATATCTCGGTATACTTGTAGGTGATTTAGTTCAAGCAGATGACCCCTTGTGGATCTTTTATGGTCTAATTGTCTCTATATTGGATTTGTTACTTAATAGAACATTTAAATTGGAAGAAATCGATTATTTGCAAATTCTTATTGAAGAACACCATGGTATGTTCTGTTCCTTGTTTGATGAATACTTGAAGCCAAAATATCATTTTTTGTTACATTACCCTAGAATGATTAGAGAAGTTGGCCCCCAAGAAATATATGGAGTACTAGCTTAAACCCGCGGCTCCGCTCGCGTATCATTTCACTTTAAAACGGTGCCGTACACTATATTATGCGTTTTTCTCTTCGGTGCCAAAATATGCAAATTCTGTGCATCAGATACCCATGGGCAAGCAAAATAAAGCTGACCTTGAGAGAAACACGATTTTTCCAAATGTACCCCAGCTACTTTCATTGTTTATCCTTGCGCTTTATTCATAGTCATGCCAAAACTGACTTTGATAGGAAATTGCAGTCTCTTGAACTGGAACGGGAGATCGGTAGGTATAATCGAAATGCGAGGGATAAGTACTTTGTCACCCTTGCCAACTCCTGTTAAAATAGAAGCACCAATAATATTTCGACCTAGCTGTGTCACTCTCAACCTGGTCCCATTGCATAGCCTAGGTGTCATTAAATTACGCATTAGCATAACTGGCACCCCCAACTTGAGTTGTATATTCCCTTACTGAGGGCGGTCAGCCAGATTTCGACTCCTTAATTATTCATTCTTCCGAGTGTACGAACACCAGCCACTCCAATTGTTCAGTGGTTGGTAGAGTAGAGTCTGTCAAGTATTTGGGAGTCTATATAGATCAATTTTTAAGATGGGATAAGCACGTTTCGTATATAATAGATAGATTAAAGCGGACCTTTTATATGTTTTACAATCTGCGACGCGTTCTCTCGGTGAAATTGCTCTATAGGATACATGATGCTATAGTTGGATCAATAATCAGATATGGAATAACTATATGGGGGGGTATGTTCAAAGGTCGAGGAAAAAGTCTAGAAATAGTACACAAAACAATTTTGAAGATAATCCATAAAGTCGGACGACGCTATGATACCGAACAACTGTATTCAGAAACAAAACAATTCAATATCAAACAAATTTATGTTTATGAAACGATAATGAGAGAGTTGAAAAGAAGAGGAAAACTATTTGTTAGTCATAGATATTGTACCAGAACTGTTCAAGGGCAATATGTTAGATATCCTAGGGTCAATAAGACACATTTACAACACAGTTTCCTTTTTTACGGTCCCAAGTTGTTTTGTCTCTTGCCCTCTGATATGAAGTTTCTAAATCCCCATAATAAAAATCATAAAAAAATGTTGAAACGGTATATCCTGGAGAGTATTGAAAGATTCTCTGCAGTATTTGAATGATTTCATTCAGATCCTTGTTTTTTTTACATGTTTGATCTTTTTTTTTGTATTTTCATGTAGAAAGTTCTCGCATCTCAATAGGGTAAATATTTTATGTGTGTGAATTATATTTGATTCATCAGTTTTTTTTTCTGGAGCACATAACATACGAGCATTGCTCAGGTTGTGTGCATCCGGGATCATTTTGTACCTGTTATTTAAAGTTTTTGTAATTTACGATGAATAAAGATTGATTGATTGATTGATTGATTGATATTATGTGATGGCACACCAGACAATTCTAGAGAATTCAGGAACTCTACAGGATATTAAGTAGTGTGCTCCGTGTCTAAAACTGTATCTATGGAAAGATATTCTAATACTTCCCCTGACACTTCTTTCAAAATTCTAAAGTAGATATCATTTACTGTCTTGTTTTTTGGAGCTAAAATTGCTCTCTGACATAACCATTGATCATCTTTCATATTGGACTGTAGATCAGGATACAAACATCTTATCAGATCCGTATCACTTTGAACCAGATGACAGTATTCTGTAGTAAGTGATACGAACCCATCAGCGTCTTCATCCAAACGACCATCTCCTATTTTAATGAGGTTATCTGCATAGTGTCCTGTACGATCATCATTGTAGAGATGAACTCTCATATTTGTTTTCAAGCACAATTTTTCAACATCCCTCCACAATATTGACGACTTAAAGCATGCTTTAATTTTGTCTCCAGGTGTGCCCTTGCGAATTACTGGTGAAGTTTGTCGGAAGTCTCCAGCTAGTATCACAACCATTCCTCCCATGATTTGCGAACTATTTCTCAAGTCCTTCAGAGTTCTGTTGAGAGCTTCTATAGCTTTTTTATGGGCCATTGTACTCTCGTCCCAGACCAGCAATTTGCATTGCTGGAGCATTTTACCTCGATCACTATTATTCGTAAAATTACAGATAGGTACTCCTCTTGGGTGAGATTCAGTGGCAATTTCAAAGCAGAATGTGCTGTCCGATCTCCGTCTAGTAATGTGGCCGCTATACCAGAGGAAGCTTACTGCTAGGACTATTTCATGATCTTTTCTGATTTGAGCTAGCAAAAGATTCAATACAAAAAGTTTTAGAAGTACCCCCCGCGCGTCCAGAAAGAATAGTGCACCATTTCCTGATTCCACTTGTTTCAATACTTTGTCGAAAATTAGTCTTTGTTCTGGTAGTAACCTAGGTACTAATTCGTCAACCTTTTGCTGTAATGCTTCAAAATCATAATTTAATTCTCGAATAATTTCATCATTTCTATCGATAGTGTTCGTTCGAGGAGGGCTTACCATACCAAAATCATTAAGTTTTCTCCCGACTATAGCTGATACTTTGTCCTCAATTATTGCAAGGACTTTATTATAAATAAATTCATTGAACGTCATATTTTCATGAATTTGCTGTAGCTCATGCAAAATGTCCTCAGCCATGTATTCCTTGTACTTATCCCACAGCTGTTGGGGATTTGAGGGACCGCGAGATGAAATGAGGGTTGCGAATAGTTCTCTTATTGTAGCAGGTGATTGATACTGCACAGCTTCCTCCAGAGTATTGTCCCAGTGATTATCATTCTGTAATAGATTTAAAAGTTCGCATGCTTCTCTATACGTTAGACATTCTTCGCCACAGTTTTAAGGAATCTGAAGCTAGTTGGACCTCTTATATGATGTAATAGCAATCGAAGACAAAAGCATTCCAAATTTGTCACATTGACGGTGTATATACGACCAAGGGCATCAGAGGCTTTTATCCCTGCGTAGTTTCAACAGGCGCTCCCTGTACCCGTCTTTTCCATTCCTTTCCGGATGCGTTCCAGGTATAATATCGAGGTACTTCAACATACAATAAAGTTTTCGCAAAGGAATCTATTTGACAAAGTTGAAAAAACGCTGTGAGAGTGGTATTTGTTGGGGAAGATGCCCTCTCTCGGAAGTTGTTCTCGTTAAAATAAACCCGCTCCCCATTTTCCAAATGTATGGCAAGATGGGTAACGGTTGGATATCTCTCATGCAAGGGAAACCCGAAAATTCGCCAAGACGCCTCATTGCTACTGACATAACGTCCAGCTTGAAACGACTGTACCTCATTCCATCTTGGTTCCTCAAATTAAATATCGCCTGATCATTACCCTTATTTATGTATTTACATATGTATTTAATGGCAGGGACTGAACTGCAAGCTTCAACCTTAATGTGAGCATTAAATATCTTGCAAAGGATCGGGGAATATTGTACTATCCAGGTATTATTCAATATCTCCTGATCTTCTCCGCTGCGATTTCGGATAGTTATTTCTCTACCACCATCCTGTGGTGCTCTGCGTCTATACAGAGGATAACCCTTATCATTGTGCAATGTTTCATTTAATATACCACATGGACCGTGTACCATATCCCGGACAATTGTATCATATAAATCTTTGTCTTGGTCTGGATCTGGAATTTCGGCACTTATTATATCTTCTGTTTGATTAGAGTGTAGCTTCTCCTTGAGCCAAAATAAAATATGTGAGTGAGGTAATCCTCGTTTTTGCCATTCAACAGAATACATGAAACATTGAATTTCTCCGAAAATCTTTCCCTTCGTGATAACATTCATTAATTTTTGAACTTTCAAACGAAACACTCCGGCCACTAAATCATGTCTATCTGTAGCCTTCTGGCCAGGCATTAAGTGATAAGTGATATCTTTCCAAGGGGGGTTTCAGGTAAAGGTAACAAAAATATCAGGTCTGCCGAAATTGCGTACATGAGCAAATGCGTCTTGTGTATACTCGTGAAGATATCGTGGACTATTAATAAAAGAAGAAGGAAGAATAACCAGTTCGCTTCCCGTTCTCTGAGATTCGCTTGACGCTGAGCTTGTCCCTGCCTTCTAGATTCTAGTTCTTCCGGAGACTCTTGGGTTCGAGCAAATCATCTCCTTCGTGCTTGTGATGATTGTCTTCCAAAATCCGACGTACGTTTAGGAGGCATTATAAAAGAATAATGAAGATTTAAAAAGATATATTGGAGTAAAATAGAAAATAAAAAAAAACCCACCACCTAGAATAAAATGAAAAAGTAATTACGATAAATATTCAACAATAATAAACAAACAAAAATAATAAATATATCTCTCGATAAAAAAAAAACTAAAAACGGACTCAAGTTATGAAAATATTCGCGAAACCTTTCCGAAAAAAAATAACGCAATTCCTTATTGCCCCGATTCAGCTTACACATATATGCGACGCGCAGGGCCGCCGCCAGGGCCGGCAAACCGGACAGTCTGCCGGGGCGGCAAATTCTAGGGGCGGCAAAATCAGTTTCGTCATACTAGATTTTTTTCCTTCGAAATCAAAAACCCGCCTGTTATTGAACGTGAAAGCGACAACACGATCAAACTCAGGGGCGGCTTTTTGAGCCTGGTCAACCAAATATATCACACGTGTACACAAATAACCAGATAAAAATGCAATTAAACCAATACAAGAGTAATACTGGCAGAATGAAAACGATGAAAGATGCAGCATTCTAATCATAAATAAAAATCCCTGTCAGGTTGTAAATTTCGCCAACGCCTCAGCAGCCTCTCATCCTAGTTAAACTTGCTTGTTTACGAGTTTATTATCAAGACGGTCGGTCCCTTTGATGAACATCTGGGACTGTAAAGTTTTTGGGAGGATTTCTAGGATAATTCAGTAATGATTCTTATTTTCAGTTTACCAATCGGAAATCTAAATTTTGATATTCGGGAGGGGTTCATAATACTCGAGAAATAAGGGTATGAACTGAACTCGTTAGTCCTCTCCTCAGTGTCGTGTGTCGTCACAAGATTCAATATTTTTGCAAAACTATATAGTGATAGTGCTACATAATAGAAATCTGTTATCAATCTTCAGAGTTGTGATTTTCGAACTGAATTACTCCACAAGATTGAAGGTGAGTTCTATAATTCGGTATTTTTTTACCGTCGACCGTCGGATTTCACATTTAAACGATAATAGCTCTCTGCTTATTTACAGTGACGTAGGTGATTTCTTTTGAGTCTTTCATCGATCGCCTCAGATACGCATATTATTCATAAAGCCATACAGCGTCGTTTCAATAATTCGAAAAGGCGCCTTTAAATGAGTTGGAAATATGCCTCGCTGAAATTTGAGGGAGATAAGTATTCTCAATTTATTGGATAATGGTCATAGTAAAAGAATATATCAATATTATTATAATAATCATTATTAGATACAGGTGAATACTTGAGATTTATATTGACCCATTCTCATTTACTTAATCAGATGAGATCTGTGTTGCCTTGGAATAAAGAATTAGTGAAATAATCAAAATCCAAGGCGCTCAAATTTTTTTCCTTTAACATCAGTTCATTTAGTTTCGTACACTAAAAGCAAAGAGCGTTTTCATTGTTTCTCGATATTTTGTATGTGAATGCATTTTAGAATTCCGCATTTTTATTTAACATATCTTATACAAATGCATTTGTACTTGAATCGATTAATTTATTTTATTATTATTATGATACCTTACCGCCTGATTGAAAGTTTTTACATACGCATTTATATTTATCGGTATCTTGTATCGTAGAAACTGTTGTATAATGATTTTATGGTAAATTCTTTTGGGATACTTCTGACGGGAGAAGCTTTTCAAAGTTGAAAATGAAAAATTTTCTACGATCAACAATGGCCCAAGATAGATTATCTGATCTAGCCATTTTACCCATTGAACATGAGATAGTCAATAATCTCGATATATCTCAAACAATTCATGACTTTTGCGAGATGAAGGAGAGAAGGAAGAGATTTATTTGAGTTCAAACATTCTAGTCTGATGGTTCTAGTTCACTTTTATACATGCGATGGCCGGTATATATGTTTCTTTTTGTTATTTTTTATTTAATATATTTTTTGTATAATACATATTTATAGTTATATTTTTTTCGTTTCTGAATTTTTTTGGCCCTTGATCAAATTGTGAAAGAGTTTGTTATGAGTCCCAAACTCAATACATCACAGCAAGTTGGCAAAATATAATTTTCTCGGGGCGGCAAAATTTTATTTTGCCGGGGCGGCAAAATGTCTGGCGGCGGCCCTGGCGACGCGACGTTCTCAAGATCATAGTCCAAATCCAAATTATTGTAGTTCATCGCGACCGGGCTTTTATAATCTCGTATCGTAGCATGGGCGCCCGCAGGGGGAGGCCAGGGGGGGCCGTGGCCCCCCCTGAGATCTTGATCTGCCTTTTCGTTTTTCGCACGACACCCTCAATATAATTCATCTAATCCTAGGAGCGAGAAAAAAGGTGTTGGATTCACAACAATTCTCCGGTTTCAAAAGGTCTTACTATGTAATCGGCAGATGTATTTAATGAATGTTTTTGTTTTCGTACGATGACAGGCATGGATAATGCAATGAAATTACCAACTGCCTATGAATATTGTGAAATAGGGCCAGGAAAATATAGGGCAAATTTATTGAGCAGGGACGATGTGGATAAGTGGTTGGAAGTTATGTCCCCAATAACCCCATTTTCTTCATTACGTCTATGGACTCATTTGTACTCACGTAATTGATGAACGCTTCTTTTTCCGTTGACCTCGAAATGATAGTTAAACACACACGAAATAATCCATCAATGACCCTTATTAATTCATGATTTCGCATTTCAATGAATAATCGTCATGGGCAACCAAAGATGAAAATTTCAGAAATCTCACAAATATAATTGCATTTCTGATGAGAGTTACGCATTTCCAATATAAGATCAGTTTCCGCTTCATAGTGATATTTACCTGAGATACGTACACTATATACATGAATCATGTTTTGAAAAATGAAATACTTTTCATGTTAGAATATCCTTGTTTGATTATTTGGGGCGGACGGAACAATTTTTTAATCCACTCGTTTATCAATCTAGCGATTAATGATCTTGAACTCTCTCGATCCGTTAACACGTTAATAAACTAGTTGATTAAATAACTAAAGTTTGATTATTCCCATCTCATTTCATCCTTAAAGTAGTTAGAGATAATTTCAGTCTGAAAATGTTCAACTGAAACCCAACAATCCCAATCCATCAAACTAATCAAGATTGTATCCTGGATTTTTTCCGGACAGTTATTGAATTAATCTAATGTTCTTGTTTAGAAAACGTACGAAATGACTTATTCAAATTATACTTTTTCAGTTCATTACTTCCAAATTGAATAGTTCTTTTTTAGAACTTGGTACCATGTCTTCATCTCAGAAATATTTGGATGCTACAGAATATATTACCTATACTTAGGTATGGGTAGGTCGGAAAAATCTGTGTGGCAGATATTTACTAGAAAACGTCATGCTAGGCTTAATACATTCACAATGTGAAATGACTGAATAAAGCAACCAGTAAAGAGTCATTCATCAACTGGAAAAAATCCAACTTTCAATTAGCCGATATACGTAATGGTTGAATAAAATGATTAATAAAGCCAAAAAGAGCACTTGCACTGAACTCTCGCTTACTGTACATATTATACATTTCGCGCTCGAACTGTAATTGGTTACTTAATTCGTGCTCGTCTGACCAAGGACATAGCGCTTTTCGAGCTAGGTGCCAAATCCCAGTACGGAATGTCAAGATGCGAACCGTACATGAAAACCTCCCAAAAAAAATTCTCTACAATATAGTGAAAGTTTCATCAAAATCGGTCATCTGGTTCCTGATTCCATAGAGTACAAACAAACACACAAACAAACACACGGACATTCACATTTATATATTAGTATGGATGAGATATGAAGCTTATCATAAAACTTTGAAATCGACTGTTAACTCAACAAATTGTAGAAAGAATATTTTACTCACTATTGCTATTAAAGATTCATTACGGTTTTCTCATAAAGTACTGAGTAACAAGGGTTTCACAAATATGCAAAATTTTGGTCCTTCTAAAAGTATTCCAGAATCCCTATTACAAAATAAATTAACTAAAATATTTGGTGTTGATGCTTTCTCAGTGGAATGGTGCAAAATTTTTTACAAAGTTGGATTTGTATTACACATTTGTGATCCTATAGTACCTGAATTTGGATAAATTAAACATATAGTAATAGATGAAAACAAACCATATTTGATATTAACAGTGTTGAATACGTTTGGATATAACAAAAATGCTCAAGCATATGAAATAGAGTTTCCATGGCACAAGAAATTTGAAATTATTTTATTTAAATGAAAATACCCATCCTACTCCTCATAGCATTCACTATACAGGAGATGGGAAGACTGTTATAAGTATAATTTAATTTTGGTTATTTTTGACAGTACTCATTCAATAATATTGAAAAGTAAATATATATGTTTATTTATATACAGGGTGTTTCATCATAAACTGGACAAACTCATATGACGTATAGAGAACATCGGGAGAATCATTTTTTTCTTATGACATATTTCCCGTTTTCGAAGCATAAGGGAGATACACGGTGTTTAATGTCATTTTCGAGCGTTATTATATTGAGTGTGGTCGGTTATGTATAAGACTGGAAGTAATGGTTTCTTGTCATATCGTAGTATTTTTGGATGCTTCATTCAGAAATGGTGTAGAGCTCCGAAAAAAAAATTACAAAATGGCGGAAAACCTGCAATGTTCGTGATTTTTTTTTCGGTTGCCAAATTGATTTTCATATCCTAAATAAGCACAATTTTTAAAGGATATCTGTGAAAAAATTTTTTCAAAAATCGAACACAACTTTTTTTTTACATGTCTACAGCGAAAAAAAAATTTCACTCGAAATTGATGAAATTTTTCACGATTGTACTTACTTTTATACCTAACACGAATATGAAAACAGAATCGAAAAATATCAAACGGTTTCGTTTTTACAGCCATTCAAATGTCCCGTTCGAATATCTGAAATAATAAAAAAACATGACACAGCTTGTGTTCTTAGGCCCATAATTTTTGAATTTGTATGTCGAAACATTCCAGATTGCAAAATGAATTAAAAAAAAAATCAGTGAAACTTTATTGAGAGTTGAACTCCCTACTCTGAGTTAAGTACCTATTAAAATAAATGTGGAATCTGAATTGAGACTGTTCAAAGGTTTTTAATTTTCGTTGCCAAGCAATGGCAGCTCATAGAATTTGACAGAGTATTTGAATTTTACTGAATAATTCGAGTATATTGAAACGACTTGTTAGCAAACGAAAATGAAATATTCACTTTTAGAAAAAAATGATATGGTTCAGGCTTATTATGAAGCGAATGCCTCAGGGAGAAAAGCAAGGGAAATTTACGCTCGCAGATTTCCAAGCCGAAACGTTCCTAATTTTAAAACTTTCATAGAAACAGTGCGTAAATTACGTGAAGAAGGTATTCTTCACCGCAAGAAGAAGGAAACAATCCGAAATAACGAAGAACGTATCCTGGATTTAGTGAGTGAAAATCCGATGGTATCAACGAGAACTCTAGCAAATCATCCAAGTGTGAATAAGAGTAAATCCACTGTATGGAGAGTTTTGAAAAGAAATAGCTACCATCCGTACCATTTCCGTTCATGTCAAACCTTAGAAGAAGATGATTTTGAGAAGAGGAAAGAATTCTGTGAATTTATTTTAAGAAGGACACGTGAGAATAGGAATTTCCTACGTCTCATACTGTTTACGGATGAAGCAACATTCCACAGAGATGGTTTCTTCAACAACAAAAATAATATAATATGGCAAAGGGAAAATCCACATGCAACAGTAGCAAAAAATAGCCAGAAGAGATTTTCTGTCAATGTTTGGGCGGTAATGAAGGATGGATTCATTGTAGGACCGTACATTCTTCCTGAAACATTGACTGGAAATGGCTATAATCAATTTTTGAGGGAAACTCTGACCGATCTATTGGAAGATATTCCTTTGAGTCACTTTCAAGGAATATGGTACCAGCATGATGGTTGCCCTGCTCACACAGTGAGGAGTGTACGAGAATTTTTAGACTCTCAATACCCTCGCCGATGGATCGGCCGATTGGGACCTGTCGCATGGCCTCCTCGTTCTCCAGATCTTACACCTATGGATTTTTATTTCTGGGGTCATATGAAGAGTCTTGTTTATGATAAGCGAGCTCCAGTGACTTCGAGTGATTCAAAGAATCGAATCAGCCGCCGAAGAGATTCGCCGAAACCCGGAAATGGTTCGTTCAGCAGTGGATAGTGTGGCGAAAAGGTCGAGAAAGTGTATCCGGAGAAATGGCAATATTTTTGAGAACGAATTATGAATAAATTTTATACTAATAGGTTTTTTTGTTGCGTTTGTGAAATTGTGGAATTATTCGTAGAAATTTCCGCAATAATGTCATGCCATTAATATCTGGGAAGTATTAACCGCCAATTTCTACTCAAACTGCATAAATTGGTTTCAAGATACTTGCATTATTATATTCAGTTAAATTCAAATACTCTGTCAAATTCTATGAGCTGCCATTGCTTGGCAACGAAAATTAAAAACCTTTGAACAGTCTCAATTCAGATTCCACATTTATTTTAATAGGTACTTAACTCAGAGTAGGGAGTTCAACTCTCAATAAAGTTTCACTGATTTTTTTTTTAATTCATTTTGCAATCTGGAATGTTTCGACATACAAATTCAAAAATTATGGGCCTAAGAACACAAGCTGTGTCATGTTTTTTTATTATTTCAGATATTCGAACGGGACATTTGAATGGCTGTAAAAACGAAACCGTTTGATATTTTTCGATTCTGTTTTCATATTCGTGTTAGGTATAAAAGTAAGTACAATCGTGAAAAATTTCATCAATTTCGAGTGAAATTTTTTTTTCGCTGTAGACATGTAAAAAAAAAGTTGTGTTCGATTTTTGAAAAAATTTTTTCACAGATATCCTTTAAAAATTGTGCTTATTTAGGATATGAAAATCAATTTGGCAACCGAAAAAAAAATCACGAACATTGCAGGTTTTCCGCCATTTTGTAATTTTTTTTTCGGAGCTCTACACCATTTCTGAATGAAGCATCCAAAAATACTACGATATGACAAGAAACCATTACTTCCAGTCTTATACATAACCGACCACACTCAATATAATAACGCTCGAAAATGACATTAAACACCGTGTATCTCCCTTATGCTTCGAAAACGGGAAATATGTCATAAGAAAAAAATGATTCTCCCGATGTTCTCTATACGTCATATGAGTTTGTCCAGTTTATGATGAAACACCCTGTATGTAAACTGTATTTGAATAAATTTTTATTTTGTTGTTGTAAGAACGATTCTTTCATTTAATTCCATATAACATTCCAAATTTAACATTCAGGCAATTTCAAACTGGATCGAATTTTCAATTTATTGCGTTTTATTCAAAAAAGGATGCTTTCAAAACAGCAACCTTATCCCAAGACATGTTTTATTTCCTACAAATAAAAATACCTTTCAAATTGGTGTGTGCAGAATTTCCAAGGAATACTTCATTTATTCAACCTAAAAACTATTTGCTTGCAAATTGAACCACTATTGTTCAGTACAGTGAAATTCTCAATTGGGCCTAAGAATAGCTTAATGCAGTGAATGATACGAGTTTTCGGCACAGTAAATTATTCATTTTCCCTGAATATATATTTCTTTACTCAAGTAAATAAATATTTATCTCGAAAAATAAATTTTCACTTTCTAATAAATATTTGATTTCCTCAAAAAATTATTTGTTTTCCACAAAAACATATTCATTTCATTCAAATGTCATATATGGTAGTGTGTATAGCGGTATTATTTCGCTCATATACATCGTACCCTTGATTCAAGATTTTATGTATTTGAAATGAACAAATTCGCCTCAAATTATGGAATAAATTTCATAGAAATTTCAAGAGAATATTTGTTTCGCTAATAGGAAGATAATATTATTTTGAGACAACTCCATATTTTTTTAATTCAAAGGTTTCTTTTTATGAGTGTATTATGTTATTTTGGATTTTGGGCAATTAGGTAACCCAGGGAATAGGGATTAATTATTTCTTTTATTGACTTTTTGTTGGTATTTTGGAAAATAGATTTTTTTAAGTTACTTCATTGGTTTCAATTATCCGTACAACTCAGAACTCTCTATAAGAAAAATAACACTAAGACCTTCTCGTTTCTGCAGAAGGCCGTACCCACCCTCTCTGCGAGGTGGAGAGAGCCCAATTTTGTTTTTAGGTTGACGTGAAGCCGCTCTCATTGGTCAACCCTCTCAACACCTAGACAACCCCTTATGAACAAAGTCACTTTTTATACAAAAAGGACAAAGCTCATATAGGAGTGGCTATTACAGTGCACTTTTCAAGATTGAGAGGAAGGAGTCACTTCTCCGACCAGTCGTGCAGGACTTGCAGATCACTCTAAATCGTAGCGGCATCTGAAATGGGATTGGCGTGTCATCGAACAGTAAGCATGTGGACTTCAACAGGCCCGGCAGGTTCGAGGTGTAAAGGATAAATAACATAGGTCCAAGTACCGATCCCTGAGGTATACCACTGGTTACACCTCTGACACTCGAAAGGCAATCGTCCACACGTACACGAAACACTCTATTAGAGAGGAAAGCACTGACCCAAGCAAGAAGGGAGCCGCGTATGGCAAAGCTTGAAAGCGTTTGTGTGGTACCCGGTCAAACGCCCGGGTACATACTCGACCAGTCATCCACACATGTTAAAAGGTTAGTTATTTTAGATCGACCAGGTAGAAAACCGTGATGACTAGGTAGAAAAAGATTGGCTGTTATAGCGAAAGGAATTATCTGATCGAGAATAATTCTCTCACAGACTTTGCCAATAATAGGGATCAGGCTAATTGGTCGATATGTAGTAACTTTGCCATAAAGCCATGGTCATTAAAATCTCCAAGAATCATATCAGAAGTTGGTAATTCCTCTATAGGTTGGCAATATCATGGCGATTGAAATTTCCATCTGGCAAGTATAAGTTACAGATAGTTAATTTGATCAGGTACCTTATTATTATTAGAGTTGAGTTCTAGTTCAGTTCTTCGAATAAGATATCATTTCTGATAAGAGTGAATACTCCCCCCTCTTACTTTCTGGGTCGGTATAACATATTTTCTAAAACATTTACACTCCCTAAGGTTGAAGCTTTCGATCGGTTTGAAGTGAGTTTCCGGAAGGCCTCTCCTTCAATATCAGAGATTTGAGTTCAGCATAGCGAGTCTTGCATGCGTTCACATTCCAATGTAGTATCATTATGTTCTCCATTGAATTTTGGTGGGCGATTAGAATAGTATATTCTAAAACAAGTTGCAGAATGAGCTCCCATTCCAACACGAAAGCGAAATTCGAAAACGAGCGACGAAGGAGCGAGTTTTCGAAAGCATGAGTGTTGGAATTGCCTTCTGCAACGAGTATAAGACGATATTTTCTCTATTTCATTCAAGTTTTGAAAAATACTCTCGAAATTAAAATGAAAATTCAGATCAGTGACTTTTGTATTGTATCTTGGCAGTTGGTGTGACTTACGAAATTTGACAGATCACGGAATTTGAATTGATTTGATTCGAAATTTGATTGGATCGGAGGTCAGTACTGACAACCACAAAACGAAAAATATAACTGAAAACAATGCTGTAATGAGTTTCATTACAGCACTACTTTCAGTACTGTAATGAACTCATTACGATTCTAAAATAGAGAAATTTATATTATTGTATATGCTATGAAATGGTAATTTTTTTATGTCATTAAAAATATGAAATTAAAAAATGTATATAATTCAGATATATAGATGTGTAGCAACAAAATTTGGTATTATCACAATAACATCTATAATTCGTGGATCGTACCACATTCGCATAGATGTTCCTAGTGGATTTTCTGAGGTTGTAAGTGTATTTGCTGCTTTGTTGGTGGGTTCCATCGCGGGGGTTTTATAATTGGGTCCATTGGTGGTTGGTTTTTTTTAGTTCTACCCTTTCTATGTCTTTTTTGTTAGGGCGTTTGTAAGATTCCATTTACTGTTGACTGGTACCTGACACGTCGGATTCGTCAACCGCTTATTTGAAAATATCTAAATATTCGAAGCCCCTGAGTCTGTTTTAGATTGGTGGATGTGATGTCGAACTTCACGTTCCTGGTTGGATATTGCTTAGTACACGTGACACGTTTTTCAATGAGGATAATACTTTGTTCGTGATTTTTTCTTCAGTTCTTGCTTCTCTTTGAGCTGCTTGTTGGTATGAAATATTGGGTTTAAGTGTATTCATATAAATTCTATTTTTAGACTCAAAGTAGCTGTTTTTTTCAGTTACTCTAAGCTTGTGTACTGCAAATTCTGCTTTATAGACAGGGCATCCTTTATATTTTGATGTATGTTATCCGCAAGGTGATCCGTTACAATTGGGTTCGGTTCACATGGTCACCCTTCATGCATTGGTCTTCCGCAGATGCGCAGATCACTCCTTTATCTACTAGTATTCAGTGAATCATGTGATATAACAGAAAAAGGTAGTTCAGCAAAACGTGTTACTCTCATTAATCTTTTGGTCTTTTCATTTGTTTTTGTTTCCACTAGCAGTCCGTCTTTCATATTTTCAATATTTTTTGTTTCCTCAGTAAGTCCATTCAATGTTTTCTGTGGAAGGAAAGGATTCATTTTATAAAAATCTGCATCATAAGTTCTCTTGACCACTGAGAATCGGGGAACTTGTTTCGCCGTCTCTTTTGTTGCTTGTAGATTTGTTCTCATAATGACATGGAGCAAACCTAGAGTTGAAGGCTTTTTGAGCGTATTTTGGCCACTATCAGTATTTTGGAGGTCGGTCGCTTCCGAATGAGTTTGAAAACCTTTTTCCATGATTGTTCCCACGAGTGTGCTCTAAAATATTCTCGACCATAGCATAGCAGGCTTACTATAGAAAGGCTATATTACAACCGGGGTACACCAGCTATCCGGAGGAAGCCGTTCTCGACACATCAACATAGTGTCATCCACCTCCTCGGCATGGCAAACTCCTTAAGGTTGCGGATTTTTATAGGTACAGATACAGAATAGGAAGAGTGGAGAAGAATGGACTATGACCTATTCTATTCCAGGACCCAGAGGGGCACCTTTTAATTGATTTTACTTTGTTATTTGATTTTATCCGATGCGATATTCCATATATCATTTTTTTATTGAATCATTCAAACAGAAAATAGCACATTTGTTGCGAACATTATGTACAAAGCGCAGCCGAATAGAAGAAATCCTAAATCTTAATTTCCTTTCGGCATTCAATTTATTGGTCATAGTTAATGGGATTTTAAATAAGTATAAATAGAGGACAGATCCACTGCAGAATGGAATTTGTATATGTTATAGTCCCTCATTCATCTGTCATTTCATTGTGGACTCAAGGAAATGTTTCCAATTGTTCCGCAATGAATGCGGTACGTCGTCCATAATAAGTTAAGCCAAAAAAGCCACATATTACAATGGTTATTATTAGAAACTTCCTTATTTCAAATGCTACTACCTGTATATTTTATTGTTTTTTCAGTCTTAAAAAAATAATAGTTTGATTTCATGTTCGATGTACCTATATTCAATAGTTTTAGAATCATTTCAAATGTCGGTAAAAACTAACACAATAAACAAAACAAAATTTCCTAAAATACTGAAACCCTACTGTTCTTCATCTACTGCATCAGAGACAATTGACAAAAGTACTTCAGCTCTGTATATTGTGTCCCGTATTCGATGCTCAACCCATTCAAGCAAGAGAAAATATTCATCAGGAACTCCTGCTCCTCTTTTTTCTAAATACTGGAAATTCAGAAAGCAAATCAAGGATACCTTGATTTGTTCTCGAAACATCGAGCATTTCTGCACTATTAAAAATATATTGTAAAAAATTACTGCTTCAATTAATGAAATATTTGGTGATATTTTGAATTCCTATTAAATGACGAGTAATCTATATAGAAATTGTTTTTTATATCAATTGCTCCTCAGTAAATAAAATTATACTTACAATAAGGGCATCAAAGAATAATTCGTCAGGATCCAGTTTGTTCTCAATGATATATTTATAAGTGAATTCTTGTAGAATTGAATTGTAAACGTCTATTTTTAAATCCAAATTCAAAAGGTTCCTCACGACAATTTTTGGTTCCTGAAAAAAGAACCAATTGAAAACTGTTGAAATTTGTAAGAGCTAGTTTCTTACCTGCATCAACTCACTTACAGCAATTCTCACTCCATATTGTGATTTCAAAGTTTCTAAATTATTCAATATTTTGAAGAGATTTTGAATTTTTTCATTAGTATTTTTGATTTCTTTTTGTAAGATATAGCAATGTGGGTCTTTAATTTTTAAAAACTTCAAACAAAGTTGTAAAAATTCCATAGCATTTTCAGGAAAGTCGTCTTTATACTGACTTTCAAACTGGAAGATTTTCATTTCTAACCAATCCATGAATAAATGAAGAGATGATGGTAGCCAGTTCAATGTCAAGGACAAAAACATGGGGAGTAAAGTACCGAAATCATACAAATCTATGCTATTCAGAATATCCAGTATTTCTTGAATACATTTTTCGTCTAGGTTTTGTATTTCTTCTGGGAATAATTGACTATATATTGTAATCGCTTTCAAATAATGTTGTTGTTTGAGCAACTTCTTCACCTCTCTTATCAAACTTTCATCAGAAAAAGAACTCCATTGATTCATATCACAATACCCTATCATTTGGAAGAGGTTGAATTTAATCAACAATCTATTACAGCGGTATTGCATTTCTTTTGCAGTTGCATCCTTCTGTAAGATAAAACGAAGTTTATATGTCTGAGGGTACATAAATAATAATGACTTGAGTATAAAATTGCAATTTACTAGATAAACTAGCAGAATATAATCACTGCTTAGAGACATTTTTGCCGAATCAGAATTACCATATTCGTCTGTATGGTTTATGAAAGAAGTATGTGAATTTCCTAACGAAACAACATTCTCCTCTATTGGTATACGGATTTATATCATGTAACAAAAAGAATGTAACATCCCTGCTGGCGAAAGTAGTGAGTACATCATAAATATACATATTGATTTACGGATCAGCTCTTTTGCAAATGCATTGAGGACATTGACATTGCAATTGAAAGGGTGATTGATAGATTTGCCTAAGAAAGTGGAAGATAACCGTTTATTATACGATAAGTATTGTGTATTCTCTTCTTATTTTACATAACTAACTTAATTATTATTACAATTATTAGCATTCATTGTTGATATAATTTTTCTTGTTTTATTCAGTAAAGAGTTTTTTTCTTATTTCAGATAGAGTAGACAACGGTGATCATGTGTTGGTATTCATTTGGCTCATGTACTTGACACTATCGTGATGCCTTTTGTTTAGTTAAAAAATTCAAATTTTTTTTTATCAGGATGTATCATCTTGATGAATTATTTTTAAAATTTCTTGCAGAAATACCTGATAGCAGTTTAGATTGGGTGTCCTTTTAAAAGGGCAATAATAGGCATATGGATACAAGGATAAAATTCTTTCAAACTATTTCTTTGGACAAAAAGATAATTATTTCTCATTATGTTTTATGAAACAATCAACATGAAGTGTTCCAGATATCAATGATTGAAATATACTGTGAGAAAATACCACCTTTTTCTGCAACTTTTTCAGGATTTGCTCCGTCAGTCTCTGGGACACACTGAATTAGAAATTTTTGTATAAATAATGGAAAAGCACCTGCGTAAACTATTGCAATGATTCGTCAAAGGCAGATATATTCGAAGAAAAACTATGATCCTCAATTCTTCTCCTGCCAAAAGTCGACTTCTCGGAGGATTGTCAATAGAACTTGAAATTTTGACACCTGAATCCTCACTGGTGAGGTCATTGTTACAGTTTGTTGTAGGCAGAACATAATTTCAGCTTTCACAGTAATATTTTCATCGGTAATAACTTCAAGAGCGGTTGAAACGTCTTGAAGAGTCACGCCCCTGGATATTTGAGAAATCAGAATTCAGTACTCATATTCCTAACGTCCTTCTAGAAGGGAAGTCATGTCCAGGTAGGTGTTTCGAAGTATTTTTAGATTAGAATAATAACTAGGTATGCAATAGATCCTGTTATTGCGACGTTTCGATCTGCGACATGCCATCAATTACTAGATTCTGCTTCGTACCGTGATGAGAATAACATATGGCCAGAGACAACAATGTGACTTCTTCACTAAATTTGTCCGATTCAGGCTTTGTCACCCATTATTGTCTATATCATCCCAGTTCACATAAAGCTTTCTTCGTCCTATTTCAGCGACCCTGCAAGTAGAGGCGCGCTGCGTACGCTTTTGTTGGCTTTGCCAAATTTGAAAATATAACTGCCATTGGCAGAAAATGAACTTCCTTCTGTTGCGAAAGTGCAATTCTATTATCATCAGTCCACGTGCATTTAAACCATTGTGGTAACGCGGAATATATTCCGTGTTGTTATGGCAGCACGTGCTTCAACTGATTGATAAACAGTTTGAAATTTGAAGTTTGTGAGTGATTATGTATTTCAAATATGATTAAGTAAATGTTTTATAAGTGGAGCTGGAGAAGATGAAGTATCAAAATGCATCGCTTTCCAACTAATATAAATAAGTTGACAATATTTATATAAAGGAATGAGCTTTGAATACAATCGTTTTTTTTATTTTTACAGATCAAACAACTGACAAGAGAAACTAGGAATGAAATTCATGGGAGAACATTTCCGAAAGTATGAAATATGCTCTAACCATTTTACTCCAGAGTCATACATATAGATACAAATCATAAACTACTCAAAGATGCAGTTCCAATGCAGTTCTTTAATAAACTACTTCCTTCGACTTCTACAATGCCAGAAAAATGTGAAGAAAGCAGATTTATTATATCTGAAAGCTGAAAGTAGTGATGATGTGCCAGACTACTCAGATAGCCCAAATGTCATTGCATCAGGTATGTTCAAAATGTATAAATAATTGATTCAGTTACGTTCTTTCTGTTAGTATGTCAAAATTGAAGTTCACTTTGTTTTTATTTGCAGAGATATTCTCTCATAACGTACAGTTGGATCAGACACCCAAACAAGAAGGCAGAATTTTCAGAAACATGGGAACTTTCTCCATTAGTAACACTTTTTTGCCGAGATTGTGTCCGACCTGCGTTGAGTGGAGGTGGATATGGTACCTTGAGAAGAAGAAGAAGGAAGAAGAAAGTGGTGAAGATTATTCAGCAAAACGAAAGACCACTTACCCAAGCTCAAAAAACAGTGTAGGGAAAAGTCTAGGATTTTGAGGGGTGTTTTCGAGTTGTCTGATACCCCAGAGGTTCAAAGTTTATATGAAAACATGCCAAAAACAACCTGGAACTTCATGGTGTCGCTTGAGATGTTCCAAAGTAAAGGGCGCAAGAGGCCGAAGATGGTCCTTAGATGACAAAATTATGTCGCTATTATTATCAAAGAAAAGTCCTAGATGTAAGAAATTACTGAGCTACTTTGTAGCCTTTCTTCATGTATCACCGTTTTGGGCTTGCTCAAAAAAGTGCCATTGAATCCTGGCATAAATAGAAATATTTTTTAACACATATATGAAAATAAAGAGGATATTGATCGCTGTTGCGTGTTGGTCTTTGATGAAATGGACATCAAAGAAAACCTATATTATGATAAGGGTTAGAGAAAAATTATTGGCTTTGAGGATTTTGGTGAAGGAAGAAGTGGAAAAAGGACCGCCAGAAAAGTTATAGTTTTTATAATGGTGGGTCTGAACCGTAAATGTATTAGTTGTTGTTTTATACGCAAGTTCATTGAAAATTACAATAAATCAATCAATGATAAGTGTTATTTACGTTTTTTTTTCACGCAACCAAATTAATAGCGAAAATTTTTGCCTACGGCAATAATTTACATGGCAAAAATTTCAACTTTTATTTTATGGTTGCGCTAAATCGCTCCAATTCTTCTGAACATAAAAACTGTAATAAAACAGAAATGAATCATTCGAAATTCCCGCGCTAAACGCTCAAAAAGCGGCCCTGGCGATATCTCCACATAGGTGGCAGTGAGACCTTGGCTGCGTTCGGAATAAAAGTCGGGTAAAGTGCGTTGTCGAACGAAGGGCGCAGTCGGTTGTTTGAAATGTTGCCGATCGTTTTAGAACGTCGTGGGGTGTGATCTTCCTTTTCTTTCTAATTGCAAAGTGAGGTTAATTCCATATCTTTTCAAATGATATATCAAGAATATGAAAATATTTTAATAAACATTCAATTTTCTATCAGTGAATGCAAAAAGTGGATATTTTATTCAAATATCTAGAACGAATGCACAAGTAGCTAAATGATATTCCCAGGAAATAAATAAGATTGGTGGTTTTGATTCACACCATCTTGAAAAAATGAGATCACTTTCAATTTTTATGATTTTCCTCCCATGGAAGCTGCAAATATTGTATTGCTAAAAGTATCGACTGTGGCCATTGAACTGGCCTGGTCGATCTTGAGGAAGTATGTAGCCTTGTTCGTGCTTTTTTATTTGTTACCAAGTTTATTGTAAAATCAGGATGAGCACTTGTACTGATATTTGTTGAATGAGGAATGTACCCAAAATAAGTGAGCTAAATGGTATTTATATTAGAAGTAGATAATATAATTAATCAAAATGATTTCAGATTGACTGCAAACCAGTTGCAGAAATTAATTTGGGGAAAACATTTTGTGGACAAGACCAGGCCTGATGATGAGACAGCCATCCTCAGAAGAGAAAATAATAATAATGCGTAAATCGTAGTGAAAACAGCAATATGATCAACATTCTAAGTTTTCAGGAGAGACAGCATACTTTTCCAACATGTCATTACGATAACAATTTATTTCTTGAATGCTTGAACTATATTTATTTCACCTCAGAATAATAATACCCCCATTTTTTAAAAATTGATTGTCCCATATGATTTTGTTGAAATTACCACTTTTTGTATATGAATTTTTTTTGTTTTCATTGGTCAAGACCTTTTCTGAGTTGTTTTGAAAAAGAATGATTCAATTACATAACATATATTGCATGTTGTGCAGATTAACAAGTTGGCTAGAGTGGTGAAATGAAATTATTCTTGATTTTTTTGAGATACCACATACTGCGGTTTCCACAACGATATATTAATGTAATTTAGTTTACATTGAATGTTCTTGAAAAGATGTACTGTTTATGGAAGAGGTTTATTCACTTTATAAAACAAGAGAGAAATATAAAATTCATTCAATATTCTAATGTTTTGAGTCTATTTCATTTCTTCCATATCCCAGTCTTGTTCTGCATTGCTCTAAAATAATGAGGTTCTGACAAAATTCAAAAAGCAATATTGTACATACCTACCATGATTAAGTTTGTTCCTTCAGCTTTTGTATTTACAAATGAATGGGGCGGTAAATTGAATATTTCTCTAACGTATTCATAATCAGCGGGAATTAAGCTTGAGTGATTTCATAAAATAATGAATAATATAATGACCACATGGCCATCACCCTATCATTTTTCAATTATATTCACCTTATTGGATATTTTGGTTGTGTACTTCATTTCAATCGTGAATAATTATTGTATTGAGAATATCCTTGACTATGACGTGTGTGAAATTTGAAATTAAACTCATCTTGAAAAATAAAAAATGATAAACTACCCAAAGACCTAAACAAACTAAACACCAGAAATTTCCGCGTAAAACAAAGTTTCAAAATTTAAATGTGTGACTAAACGATATCTGCGCAAGACGAGTAATTGTTACCTATAGTCCATGCAACGAGACGCGATAGATCCAGTAAACAACTAAATGTACGCTCATAGGGATATGAATATTTTCATTGGCTGCCGTTTAGTGCTATCTCCGTCTTCTCTGTATTACGACAATCAAGTGATTCATCTGAAATTCTCAGTTATTTGCGACGGCGTCGGTTGCGCGATCGGTACATTAAATCCGGTCCTGATGAATTTGGCCACGCCGTGTTGTTTTGCCACGCTATCTCTCCTCGTTGGATGAACTATACATATTTTCCTGGTTGCAAAATTGTACACCTGGACGAACGTACCAAGTGATTCCGAACGGGGGTAGAATTTACCCGAGTCGATTCCGTCGATTCCGCATTTTCATCTGTTCGAATCGCCGATGCGAATCGTGTTCCAAATATCAAGCGCCGACAGGTATTACCGACGACAGTTTTCGCCACACACCACGGTTTTCGATAATTTTGGCACGACCAATCGAATTGGCGATTCGAACGGATAAAAATGCACGAAGTCTGTGGGCCCCATAAGAGGAGATAGGTCACAAACGAAATACATTATCACTCATAAAAATCAGAAAATTCACAGGACAAGAATCTATGAAATTTCACTGAAATTTTGAATTCTTTGAGATTAGTCATTTGACTGTAGCGGGCAGTTCATTATACATTTTTGAATCGTAATATGTTACTCCACATTTTATTTTGTTGATTTGATGGAAATCGGTATAACTGTGCTACCTTTGACGTGTACTGTGATCATGGCTTGTCCTATATTCACCCACATGAGACTTGACATATATCAAACAATTAATCATGTATAAACAAGGGTCGGTAAGAATTCTATTCTCTTTGGAAGCATTTCTGCGGTCATCTCTGTAGCCGAGTTGGCCCATTACCCTGATAGCTCTTTTCTGTAAACTGAACAGTCGTTTTACATTGGCGTCGTGGCCCTAGCATAACATCTCGTAAGACACCCTTGACTCAATAAAGGCATGATAAACATACCTCAACACCGGATTCGACACCACAACAACCAATGTTCCCAATGTATAAATACAAGACGATACCTGCTGACAAACACCGTCTATGTGAGCATTCCACCACAATTCACCATCTATGTGAACACCTAGGAACTTTACCGGCTCAGTTGAACCAATCCCTCCAAATCTCTCAAAGAAAAATACCTGAACTCTGTTTTATTTATTGTAGGTCTAGTTTCTCTAATTCGCTAATCATCCATTGATGCTAATTCAAATAAATATAATTCCCATAATGAGAAAATATAGAATGAAACCCTCTTTGCGGACCTGTGGCCTAGTTCATACTGCAAATCGAATGAAAACATTTCGAACACGCTTTCACATACAAACAATGTTCCGCTCTTAAAGGTACAACTTCACTAAACTGAAGAAACACTTCGTAACTGAATCATAAGTAACGACATTTATGAAGGAAGGGTAAATACACCACAACAACGAGATAAACAATATATTATCAAATATCCTTTTAAAAGGACAGTAGGCATACCTAGGTCAATATCATCCTTTTTGTCTGACAGAAAGTTTTCAATAAAGATTCACGAAGTAATCGGGTCTTTGGAAATTTCAATCGGCCATTTGGCACTCCTCACAGAAGCTTACTAGGGCCCCTTATATTCCTATTTCTTATAAATATTTATTTATGAAACTTGGATCGTTTAGAAAAAATAGAAAAGTATTAGGAGCGTTGAGGGGTGATTCTAACCAGTTGTTTATTAATCACTCTTAAACGAATTGTATTCATATCCATACCTATAAAAAACCAACACTAGATCTTTGATGGACATCACCTATAGTTTTGTGACTCGAAAGAGTTCTTTGGTCTTAGCATTGATTGTCAACTTAACTGGATGTTAGTATTATCGGCATTGGAGACTTTCTTAATCCATCTTAACGATAGGCACCCAAATATTCAATTCACTATGGAAATTAAAAAGAAGGGTGCTCTGCGATTTCTAGATGTCTTATTTACTAGAAAGCCTAATGGAAACTAGGACACAGGAAACATCAAAGACAAAGTCGACCCACTTCCACAAGCCGGTATTTACAGGTTACCTTGTGACTGCAGCAAAGTCTACATTGGTACAACAAAACGAACATTCTCTAACAGATGGACACAATATAATTTTCTCAGAGGCAGAGGTTATTTCGAATATCCAAAGTTACTATCCTAGGATGAACATGGAAGCGATTGAGACGAGACAACATAAACAGAAAAGAGAAACTCTCTTGGTACATAACGCATGGTTGCCGGTCTTAGACAAAACGAAAATCAAGCCGAAACGGAGTGGGAGCAATGGACCAATCAACATTGCGCATGTTACTATTCTCCTGCCTCTTATACCCCACCGGGGTAAAAATAACACCTTTGGAATAAACCCAGCATCACTATTAGAAATTCATTGGTCTAGTTACCTACAATCTCAGACCAAGAATCCTGTGAAGTTGCCTACCGCAGATGTAGGCGAAACATTAGGTGAAATAATTTCTGATAGACCACGGGCAATAAGGCCGAAGACTCTCTAAATGTCACATTTGATTTAATCTGAAATACGAATGATGATTTCTAAAATTAAATTGACTAATCTGAGTAACTTTTGATTTTTTCTGAAATTAAATTGACGAATCCGAATTACATTTGATGTTTTCTGAAAGTCAATTGACTAATCTGAAATTCAATTGATGTTTTCTTAAATTGATGTGACTCATCTGAAATAGTCTTTATAGTTTCTGAAATACAATCTTAAATGGTGTAGAGGGTAGAGGCAGAGTAAGTTCAATGTACAGAGTGATTCACTTATCTTGGTAACCCTAATTTTCTCGAAAACGTCCAAATATTTTTTCAATCTGTGAATGGCGTTTTGAACGAGTCAATGTGTCTTGAGATGAGCGTAAAATTTTGCGAAAAAAAATGACGCCGGGAGTCGCGGAGCTTTAATTTTTTTTTTCCAAAAACATACTTTTTTTATCACGTCATTCGAAAGATAATTTGATTCTGAATTTTTTTTCGAAGGGTAAAATTTCACAAGGAGTTACAGTGTTACAGTTACGTAGGGCTTGTGTTTGTTAGGCGTCTTCAGAAATAAAATAAATGAATCAGACGAAAAACAATTCGAAGATATGGTAGATTGGATTGCGCTATCTTAAAATTATGGGCCGTGTTTGACACCTATGTCTCATGTATGTGCCACGCTACTTTAGTGGGCGTTCCCACTGTTGTCCGAAAATAGAATGAAATGTTGAGTACCTCTGTTCCTAAATTCATGCGACAAAATTCAGAAGGTGAATGCTGGTATGAAATTAAGATGGGTCTTTCCTATAACAAAATTTCCTCAGCCCACCCCTTTCCAAGATATCACCCTTAAAAGGAGATGACCAAGTATTTATTTTTTTTTTCTAAACTTCAATTCAAGCTAGAAACTGTAATTTTCGTCAAGCGCAAAGAACTATCCGAGGGTATTTTTTCACCATTTCTGTAACATTATACGGTGGTGAAATAAGCAACCCTTACTTTATTTCATATCAAAACTTTTTTCGAGATAAAGTTTCGTGAAATCTTAATATATAAAACTCAGTCGGCCATATTGTTGGTTACACCACTTATAATGAATTCAAATGCCGAACAATAAATGTGTCACCAACGGAACTAGATATGCTAAAAAGAATGCATTCCGTTTTATTGATGTTTATGATAATTCTATTTTTGTGACACCACTCAGCGAAACATTGCGTATCGAGCTCACACAAATATCGTAATTCCTCTAACGTCTCTGCTGAAACTGCTATGGAGGAATCATCCGCAAACAATATTATTCTTATTATACGATGTAGTGACTTATCGGAAAATTCGCCGAAAATTTTCTTCAAGTGCGGAGGGAGGTCATTTATAAATAGGAGAAACAATAGTGGCCCAAGTACAGAACCCTGAGGCACTCCCAATTTTAAGTTTCGCTCACTCGAACAACATTCATCAACTCGAACAGACGCGATCCTGTTTTCCAGATAACTCCGAATCCAATCATGGAAGATACCCCTAAATCCCAAGTTATAAAGCTTATCTAAAATGAACTGATGCGAGATACTATCGAATGCCCGTGATAAGTCAAAAAACAGAGCAGCTACATGTGCACCACGATCTAGGTGCTAATAGACAAATTCAATAAAGTTCAACGCTCAGTCTGAGTTGAGCGGCCAGATCTAAAGCCATGCTGGGCACTATCAAGAATATGGAACTTATCAAGATATTTCATTATTCTGCTATATATTATCTTTTCGAATACTTTGGAGAAGGTACTCAGGATAGCAATAGGTCTATACATGGGCGCCCGCAGGAGGGGGCCAGGGGGGCCATGGCCCCCCCTGAGATTTTGATCCTCTATCGAGTTGATAACTCCCTGAGGCGTGTTGAGCACTTTTTGGGTGAAAAAAATCATGGAAAGTTTTCGAAGACGATGTATTTCATGTTTTTGTTTACCTAAAACGAAGTAATAAATTCATAAACTACCCCATGCTTATCGGCATTCTCTTCAATCGCTACCAGATGTTCGGTTTATGACCGGTTTTTTTAGGCGGCTTCTTTGATGGGGGATTCTTCCTGCGACTAGTGGGATTACTCTCACATTTCAATAATTATTGTCAATTCTCCAATCAGAATATTTTTTCCGAGAAGGTGGAAATATAGAATCTTTTCATTAGTATTTTCATTCTAGAGAAATATGTATTCGAATTCGAAACAATCCTATTCAGATAGTATTCTTCGTTTTTAGTGTCTTTGACTCCAAATTTTGTTATCGAGGGTAACTTCTTTGATTATTTACGTAGATGTTTTTTTCGTCCGGCGCTTCTCAATGTGAAATTTCAACTATTATAATTGTAACTGTAAAAAAATCGAAATGTGGCAGCCTTTGGGGTCTGCGGATAGAAGTGAAAACAAAGTAACAAGTGAATTGTATCGTAGAGCGTCGACCCATTAGATTATTTACCAATTCTGTTATTTTGACATGTCCTATACATCACTGTAATGTCTTAAAGGATGAATAAATTTGTATTTGTATTATTTGCGAATAATTTTTGATTTGTAAGGAAGTATTAATGATCAATTTGAACTTCCTTGATCCCTGATCATAAACACTCCTTTGTAAACCAAAATTACTTCAAAAATGATGACCAAATAGTTCGACGATCCAGTTTACAAGTTGCTCAGATTTCACTGCTATCGGCAGTCCCAGAAGACTGTTTTTTTCTTGTTTCTTGAGAGTCATTTTACTATATTTATTTCATATATTTTTATAATTTGATGAATTTACCTTTGGAAAATATGGATATTCTAAAATTTTTCCAAAGGAGATCGAATGCCGATGACGATCGCTATAAGACACCCAAAAAAAAAACTTTATACATCAATGCAGACTCATTCCTCGTGTACTGATAAAGAAACAATCTAAGAAAAATATAGGAATTAACTTCCTATTGAATTTCTTGAGACTAACAGAAGGCTGGTTTTTAGTTCAGAATAAAATATGCGTGGTATTACGATTCCGGTATTTTATTTTCAGAATTATTATTATTATTTTTGTGTGTGTTATGACTGTTATGTCTTTTATATTTTTTTTTATAATTAATTCATTTTGATAATATATTTATATTGTGTTATTTCGAATAATCTCTGAGTGTCTAGTTTTGAATTGATGGTTTGTTTCATTTAATTTATATTTCATATTTCATTATTATTTATGTATGGTTTTTATGAATATCATTTTAACGAGCGTATATGTATATTTGTTTTTATTTCGTTATTACTGGTTGATGTATCTGTAGTTATTAGCAATCATACAATTTATTTCATTCCTTTCTTCATATTATTTATATTTCATTTTCCTGTTAATATTCTTTCATGGATTGTGATTTGTTTAGAAAACAGTTACCGTATTATCTTATACATATTGCCTTATATTGTTGATGTTAAAAAAATGTTGAGGTGGAAAACTAAATCCTTTTTTACAAATTCTGCGGGCGCTCATACATGAATATAAAAAACGAAATAGAGAGAAAAAGAATACTGATATCGCATGCGCCTTATCGTTTTTCGACGATTTTTTTGCCCCCCCTGAGAAAAAATTCTGCGGGCGCCCATGGGTCTATAATTCGAAACATCAGTCGTGTCATTTCGTAGACTGGAATAACGCAGGCCTTCTTTAGGAGGTGAGGAAATACTCCAGTGGTTACAGATAAGTTTATGATATGTGCGAAATGAATACTAATCTCTTTAATTATCAGTTTCAAAATTCGCGCAGAAATGCAATCGACTCCAGAACCTTTTGTTTTTTTCAGTAATTTGACAACATCAACCACCTCCAGTTCAACAACTGAATAAAAGAAGAAATTTGTATTCATAATAGATGAAGTGGTACAGGAGGAGTATAATGAACCCTTGAAATGACTGTTTATGGAAGTCTCCGCGATTGAGGTGAAATAATCTACAAAGATTTCCGCAACTACTTTAGGATCATCATATTAAACGCCATCTACAGTGAGGGAAATAGACTTATGATCCTTCATTTTCCTACCAGTCATAGTATTTACCATATCCCAGACAGTTCTATTTTTATTTTCTGATACTTCAATTAGCCGTTTATTGTATTGATATTTTGTACTCCTAATTAGGCCATGATAAGAGGATTTTGCTATTCTGTATAGATCATAAGTAGACTGACTATTGAAACTCCTATGCAACCAATAAAGATCATTCAGATTACGTTTAGCAGCAACAATATCAGAAGATATCCACCTTATCATTCAGGACCCGACCAGTGCATCGTATCAGTGGGCAACAATCCTGGAAAGTGTTTCTAATGATATTTTGAAGAATGCTACAAAGCATTCATTTATATGTTGGAACTTATAGATATTATCAAAATCACACTGTGAAATACCATAAACAAAATTATCAAGGTTATGCTGACTTAAGTTTCTAACCGTTTTTGGTACAATATGAGTTTTGACTTTACAATCAACATTAATAGGCAACTCGAGGGAAATAATACGATGATCACCAATATGAGCCTCACAAACCTCAACACTGCAATCTCTTTACTGCACATTAGTCAAAATATAGTCTATCTTTGAAATAGAGGTACGACCTGTGACATCAGAAAATACTCTAGTAGGTTCATCCGATGATACCCTCAGATTGAAGCATTCCAGTAAATCTAAGAGTGACCTACGATTTTTACACTTGACTTTAAGGTAATCAATGTTAAAGTCACCACAAACAAAGATTATATCAGCTGTGCCGTAACATCGATTTACCGCTAGTGAAACTCTTTCAAGAAAATTTTCAACATTACCAGAACAAGGTCTATATACACTTAAAATGGCCACGCGGGCTTTATGAGTAATCACCATAGTTCCACAAATTTCACATTCCAATTCTTCCGAGAACTGAGACACATGTAGACTTTTCACCTGCAAGCCAGCTCTAACGTAGATCAGCGAACCCCCATGCTCTCTATCAGGTCGGCAGTAGTAGTCAGCTTGGAAATACCCAGGTATGGTCATTGTTTTTACATTTTCAGAACAACACCAGTGTTCAACAACACTTATAACGTCCGGTTTCCTTTCAGCTACAAGTAACTCAAGAATATCCAGCTTATTCGTTATGCATTGAGCATTAAGTTGTATAAGCTTGAAATTTCGGTTTTGAAGAAAAGGACTGTTTTTCAGGATTTTTGTTCTTTCTCCGATCTCGGCCGGAAAAAACGATGAACACAAGCCTTGTTCGGCCAGTTTGATGCATCCATAACCTTCTCATACTCAGAACTGGCTATTAGAACCTTGAATGAAGAGTAACTATCGGGATACTTTGATGTGAGCTTATCACATTTTACTGAAGAGAAATTCTTAGTCAAGAAATTATGTAACTCTTCGGTTGATGTATCTGGTTTCGAGTTTGACACATGAAACGCTTTAAATTTCTCAACTCCTTGGACTTGCGAACTCCCGGAATAACAACCAACCACCAAGGCACGACTTCGACTCTGGGTTTTCTTCTGGTGAAAAGCAACCTGCTGTTCAGATTTTTTGATTTCCCTATTTCGTACTTCTTTTGTAATGGAAATAGAAGAAATCTTTGACCCAACTTTTTCTAAGCCGGAGTTCTCTGGTATAATAGTATTACCATCTTGTTTTCTATTTGGTTTTTTGCTTTTGGAAACCACCCCCCAGTCATAAGGTCCCTGATCATTAACAGTCGAATTCACGTTCGATTCCTCGATTTGTTTAGGAGAATCCGAACACAAGTCACCCGATGTGCGGGGCATATGTATAGATATGGATGCGGGCGGCACAGCAGATGGAGATGATTCATCCGGGTTCGCCGTCAATGATTCCTCAATGATGTTCACATTTTTCAATTTCTACATATTCCTATTCTCCGTAGAAAATAAAAATATTGTGTCCAAAAGTTATTTGAATACTTCAAGTAGCGCCCGAGATATGGAGTTATAAACATGAGTTCGATGGATCCGTGTGACGTCACTTTACATCCAACGACTTGCGAGGTTCAGTACGTAGCCGGGTCCAATATAAGGGCTTTTCGTCTCACGGAGTGCGATTTGCGAATGTAGTATGACGTCACATCGCCGCGAGGAATTGAATATTCCCGGGGTTGTAAAATCCGAACTACTAGGTCTTTTCGACTGAAACAAAAACTAGTGATTTCATATACATATAGGTTATACTGTGACGAAGTTTCGATCGATTTTGCATACCTGTGAACATTCCTCATTCAGATTTCTTGCCACAATCATTATCAGTTGGATCCGTGATAAGGTTTTTCAGATTCTTCAATGAACGTATTTCTTCAGTGAGTTCTTTTAATTTTAAATTCGGTGAACTACATTTTATAATAATATTAACGCATCTGATTCCATGTGTTATCACACCTTTCTTTCTTCCGAACACTACGGAAAATTTTATGACGAAAAAACTAAAAATGTGGTTCATCATAAGGTACAACAATGAGACAATTTTTAAATAATAATAAGGTACCGCTTAAATAAAGTGAAGTCTATTCATGTAAATAACAATGTACATTATTGTATTTCCATATAAGTAATTAAATTTTTTGTATATTTTGTACTTTAATTTTGTCTTATTTACCTCCTACTTGAAAAAGTACCAGTTTTGTTGATACAACTTTATGAATCTCTGAGGCGAATCAAAGTTCGCCGGGCCAGCTAGTAAAATTTAAATTAAAATCCTTGTTTTGTTTACAAATTTTTTTATTCTTGAATTTTTTTCCCAAACCCAATAGCTGAAGAGAAAAACCATATTTTATAATTATTTTAATGAATTGAGTGGAAAACATGTTAAATATGGAAGGATTCATAATAAATGCTTGGAAATTACCACCTCTAGTCAAAATACATGAACGTAGTCAACGTGTCATGGATTTAGAATAAACCCGGTCGTCCACTGCAAGCGTATTCAGGCTGTTTGTTTATTTTAAAAATTTTCATGCTGAATGATTTTGAATACCTACTTATCAGGAGTAATTCATTATTAAATTATCAAAAAAAAAAAAACAAACAAAAAATCGAATATGATGACGAATGTGTTCAACTTGTTCCTTCATCTTTGAATATATGTCCACCGACCAAGACATCCCGATAGTTTGAAAAGGTCTAACAGAAATGAATACTTCCGCAATATTTTTCAGCTATTAGAGACAAGTATAACTTTCAGATACATAATAATATACATCGTACTTACCATCTTCACCTGTTGATTCGGCTATAGTACCCCATAACTTTTTCTGAATATCACGAGAGTGATACAATTTGTTCCTCATATCCCATAGAGGGGAATATGAGCGAACCAGGGTAATGAGTTTATCAATCGCCTCATCTGCGTCCATAGTAAAAAAAAAACACGCGTCCAACATTCACTACTACGCGAATAATATACGCAGAATGAATTTCACACGACACGCTTCGAGCGTACACGCGCTACAGATCCCATTTCAGGCGGATCAAGCGGAGAAGCTCGTAGCCGCTCGTGTACGCCCGCTCGAAGTCGCCTGTACTGGACGCATCTGCATTGGAATACATTGCTTGGGATCTGTAGCAACTTGCCGCATGTATACGCTCGTTTCGCGAGAGCCATAAAACGCTCGAAAACGCTTGCAGTGGACGACCGGGCTAAAAATAGAAACTTAATTTTACTCCTCACCTTTTAAGGATGATATTTTGGAGAGGGGTGGTCGAGGAAATTTTGTTATAGGAAAGACACATCTTAATTTCATACAAGCATTCACCTCCTGAATTTTGTCGTATGAATTTAGGATCACCTGTATTTATATTATTCTACAAAATTTTTTTCACATTTATATAATTTATATGACTGTAATTTATTAATTTGAACATTCATATTGACTTTTTGAAACAAAGA